>CM057391.1:24675000-25275000 GCA_030015415.1 Cynopterus sphinx
AAATGACTCTTTTCTTGGCCAAGAAAAAAACTTTCATTTTAGAATAAAGGTGATTACCTCGACAGCTGAACATAGAGCTGGTTTGAGAGACTAACCAATCACTTAAATGTAGAGGTCTTTAGGTCTGTGAAACTCAGTCATGTATAAACTAAACTACTTAGCTAACTATCAATTTATCATTCAGGCCAAATGTGCTTTCTACCATCATTTTCAAATTTTGCTGAGCTATAACTTTGTCACACTATTGCACAGGTTTTCTGCCTCCTTGCCTTTGTGCTTACGGTTCTCTCCACCTTTAACATCTTTCCAGTCTTTTTACACCAGGAGAATTTATGTTCACTTTCTAAATTCCATCTCAAAGATCTTCCCCAGGCAGAACCGGTTGCTTCTGAGGGAGCTCTGTTTAAACTAAGGCTAGCATTGCCACCTTTCATCATGCCATGGGACTGTGGCTTTTTTAGATTGGAGGCTGTTTCTGGTTTATTTCTGTATCCTTGGTGTTTTATACAGGTTTACACACTAGTAGGTGCATAATTAACGTTGTCTGCTCTAACTATGGGGAAAAAACCTTTTAGTTGTCCAGCTTTTAGTTAGCAATGGTATTTGCTAATATGGGATGTGATTTCTAACACATGCTCTGGAATTTTGGCTTTATATAGTTTTTTCTGTTTCATATAATCTGAAGGTGAATGCAGGGAATCTATCTTCTTTTAAAAAAAATCGTACTCCAAATCAACAATATCTTCCTTTTGAGTAGAGTCTAAAGCTTTGGCCTTTTGCCATATAGGTGAAGGAGGAGATATTCTGATATGTCACGTTCTGAGAAAGCCAGTGTAGGTTGAAAGAAGGAAGTATGGGATCAAAAGGGCAAACTGTTGTCTAGTACAAAACGATGTTTCTTAAAATGGGAGTGTTGACCAAAGCTGCCTTCAGGCAGGTTTTACTTGCTTAACCTGCATATATTCAGAATCTAGAGTTTTGACTGACCTTAGCCTCAAAGACAGGCATTTTTATGTGAATAGACTCTTTTATCTATTTATTAGATCAATCATAAGTTTTATTGAGAATCTAGTCACATTTATTTTTTCTGTATTCTTTTAAGTATAATAGAAGAACCAGAGCTCTGAATTCATCTAGCTCTTCTCAGTTCTTTGCATTTTTTCAAACATTTCTTTAAAATTAAAAAGAAAAATCCATGTAATTTGTAGAAAATTTAAAATATAAATCAGCAAAATACACACCATCACCCATAATACTAATACCTGAATATAACCACTGTTAACATATTTATTGACTCATTCATTCAATAAATATTTTGTGGTGTATAAACTTCATTTACAGAGATTTTTGTTGCACCTATATGCTCACAGTTTACATATTTTTACTTACAGAAATGGGATCACAATGTCCTTATTGCACTTGCACTATCAGTGCTTAGTGTAATATTTGTACACTTCTCTCCTGGCCATTCTGTTATTAGATACTTAGGCTATTATTATTATTATTATTATTATTATTATTATAAACAAGACTGCAAGAAAACAGAATGTGATATTATACACTAGCAGAGCGCTGAACCCTTCCTGGAGAGATGATTCTGGGACAAAACTTTTCTCTACCAGGCCCTAAAATATTAATGGATTTTCCCCTCCCTCTCTCGCTCCCTTATTCCCTTTCTTACTTTTTTTTTTTTTTTTTTTGGTTTGTCAGGTTATCATGAATAGACTTTTCTGCATTACTTTTTTTATCCAAATGAAATATTTCCTTATTTCTTTGTTCTTAATATGAATTTGTTTAAAGTAGTAAATATTCTCCTCCATCCCAGTTCTTTATTTCCTAGACTTGTATGACCCTTTATTTTAACATAATTATTAAAATATTGAATGTCATTTCAATGATTAAGTGTGTACTACATGTTATGAGCTTTTAAAGAGTTAAACTTTCCAATTGTTTGCATAATGTGTAGCAAGACAGCTTAGGAAAGGCCCACTCAGTCTGAGCCCTACTTTAAGTCCTGAAGGTAACCACCAAGAAAAGGTTTTGTTTCTTCATCCTAGTGGAAGAGATGAAATTCTGTGCAAAGCATTTTGGAACTGGAACCTCCAGAAAAACTTGTGTCAAAGAGATAACTATAGTAACCAACAGTGAAAGAACATGCATGAAATGTCTTGGGGGAAATAATAAGGCAGGTATCCTTCTATAGATAGTCTGGATGTTTTTAGTGAACTCTGAGTTTTGCTCTTTAAAATATCACATACAAAATTTTGGAAAAGTAGGGTTTTAGTTAGTATATTGCAAAAGAATCTTTTATTTTTTTCTCTTTATGAGATTTCTAAATTAGAACAATAATCCATACTGGTTGGGATCATGTCTCATTTGTGACCCAAGCCTAGTGGTTCCAATTCCCATCAGGTTATAATCTTTAGGATTTAGGGATGAGATGTCAAAATTCCCAGGAATTCTCAAGTATTCCTGAAACCATAAGTTGTTGTTTTTGCCTTTAAAATACTTTGAACATTCTTCATATACTTTACTCATTATTATGGACATCTAAAAATTTTATTTTAACAAGTAGGAAATATTAAGTTTAGTAGTATTTACAAAGAACTTTTTTTTTTTCCTCTAGCAAACGCTGTAAAATGCCAGCAGGCATTATTGGCTAGTATTCAAATAACGTAACATTCAGCTCCCTCAACACTACAGCAAAACCATGTCTCGATATTGTCAATTTAAAAACTTGTCTCTCTTCTAAAACTTGTTATTTCTTGGAATACCCTCATAGAATTTGTTTAAAGTATTCCATGTATTTGAGTGTACTAATGTTTGTTTTATTTGTAAGCATGATTCATTGCCGGCTGTCACTGCTAGCACCAGCTAGCGCCGTGAACATTCACTTACAACCGCAACAGCTATAGGCCAGACTGACTGGTTAGACCTTGACTTCTTCTCCCTTCTATGCCCCTGTCCTGATTCCTGGAGATGCTGGGAGACTTTAACTTTCAACTCTGAGTTTTTATATCCCCTGCTCCTGCTTTTGACCTCTGTCAGTGGAGCCCTTCAAATCAGTAGCATCTCTATGTTCAACAGCTACCTTTTAATTCTTGAAGGAGAATTAGAATATTTTTTTCCAGTTGTCCTAGTTTCTGAATGGATTTTTCTATTCAAGAACTACTGGAAGGAATCCCACATGGATGTGCTACCCAAGCCTGACCCTTCTAGGGCTGACCAGGGCTTCTCCTTGCGGACCCAGGCTGAGTGGAAGGCACAAAGGGAGACGTGACAGGGCCACATGGGATCGGGGTTCAGTTTTTAATCCTGGTTGTTCTAGTAATTATCACCGTGTAACCTGGAGTCAGTTTCCTAACTTCTCAGGGCCTCCACTTGCATGTCTTTAAAATGAAGAGCTCTCATTAGTTTAAGAGAAGCTGAATGTGCGTGGGGGAAGAAATAACATTTTATTTCTATGAGACCTTCCGGTCACTGTGAGGGATAGAACAAAGGTCTGTCAGGAAAGTCTCTCTGTGTGGGAGAGAGGGTTCTGAGAGACCTCCAAGGAGAGGCTGGTGGCTGGTGCTTGTTCTTTTGTATCCCGCTGGATGTGTCCCAGCCAACGGTGGACTGGGAACTGGGGGCCGCAGCCAGTGGCAGACTCAGCACACCCCGCTGGTTAATTTCCAACTTGCCTTTTCATTCACACATTTTTGGATTCTTTGTCCTAAACCCAGACCAGAAAGGAACTTTATTGGTTAGTATATTAAATAATGGGAAAAAAAAATCTCTATCATTATGGCTAAGTCCCTAACCTAAAACCAATGCTTTTGTAATTTGACAGATTAGGGTGGAGGAGCAGTATATTTTTCCTCACAAAAGTAGAGGGGTTGGCAGTACATATATTTCAGTATAAATTAACAATAAATATGTTCGTTTGCTTCTGTTATCAACAAGTATTCTTTGATGTCATTAGGTACTGTTTGCTAATTCCAGATTTGTCAAGTTTACTAGTGTTGAGTAGAAGGAGTCCTGAACAGTGCAGGAAGAGCTAGATTAGAAAAATATTTGTGGAAAGAGTTATTTGGTTATGCCACATTCTAATGTTTAAATTGCTATAAAACATTCACCATCCACAGAAGAATTAAAACTTCCTAATGAACAGCCTCAATTTTTAGAGTAGATCTCTCTCTCTTTCTCTTTCTCTCTCTCACACACACACTCAAATTTCTCATCTGGCCTACTCTTTCTTACTCTTCCAGCCTCTGAAGACTGCCCAGAGCCTACGGGTCTATGCCAGACACTTGCTGGGTATTCTTGTAATGTGTTGTCCTTTGTGCATCAGAGCGTGAATCTCAGCAGACCACATGGTCTCAGAGCACTGACCACAAGGCTATCCATTTCATGATTGTATCCTCACCACCATGCACAGAGATTGACATAGAGAATAAACTCCATACACATTTCTGTGGGACAGATACTGAGCCAGATGTATCACATACAAAATCTTATTCAATCCTTTCAACAACTTTGTAGGATAGAGATTATCATTCCAATTTTGCTGAGGAAAAAACTGAGGTTTGGAGTAACCAAGTAATTCATTGAAGACAATAGGGCTTGCAAGTGCCAGAGAGCCAGTTTTGAATGTGGTCCATCTGCCAATATGAGGACATTTGCTGTACCGGTTCATAGACATGAAGGACACAATCACTGACCTCAAAGAGTTTACCTCTGAGTAAAAAAATTACATGTATATTTTCTGTTACAGAATTCTTGGGAATAAGATACGACACCTACTTTGTTCTTGAGAGGTGTTCACAGAGGCACTCATTAGGAACATTTTGCTCAATAAAAATTTCCCATAGATTTCCTGTAGGTTTTGCAATTTTGTTATAAATTTTTAAAAGAGGATACCATATATTTGAGCTTGGTTTATTGGCTAATTCTTTATACTTCATTAACATTTACTGGTCTTTCTTAAAATCAGTATCTTTATATTTAGATCTTATCAAAGCCTGCTCAAACCAACTTAAACTAGTTTGAGCCTATAATAATTTAATTATCTAGTTACCCAAAAGAACACATGTTAAAAATCAAATTTATAGATGAATATCTCACTATTACTTTTTGTAGTAGGTGCTGAAAGTGGCTTTTAAAGGTGATATGATAAATCAATGGCATTTTGGAAAAGAATTTTTTTTAAGAACTAGGCTAGCAGGAAAGAAGTTTATGGGTTCAGAAATAATGAGTGGAAGAGATTTAGAGATAACTATATCTTGGGGAGAGAACAAAGTCAGAGAAAAGAGTTAAGAGGACATTCTGTGATAATTGGATTTCTTCTTCTTTTTCTTTTTTTTTTTTTAAAGCAGAAATATGTACTTTTCAAAGGACCTGTCTTTTGAACTTGGGGCAGAGTTTTAGATCTTCATAAGCTCTTCTTCTTGACAAGTGCTGTACACACTGATTTACCCAGCTGTGCTTTGGTCCTAGCCACTGTGCCTTGCTTCTTGTAAATCCATGTGACTCTGGATTAGATTTTTTACTCATGGATTTGTTCTGGGATTCTGACATTCTAGGCTTTTTGAAGTTGAAGTGTCCTAATGATGTGACATGACATGGTTCATTTGAGGCTACTTCATTGGATGGACCACTTTTATCACTCATATTTGATCTCAAACAGCTGGGTCAGGATTGTCCTCTGCTGTCTGTAGCAGATAGCTCTTAGGTATTTCATTTTACCTTGCTGAACATAATGGAGCAGAGCGGGTCTGAGGAGGGGTGACAGCAGCTAGAATGGAAAAAAAGAGTTAGAAGTAAGGAGTATTGCAAATAAAAACTTAACAGGATGTTATAACTATTGGGGTAAATGGTGAGGAGAAGAATCTGTAAAAAGGTTTTGAACTTAAGAGAGTAAGGAAATGGTATTACCTACAGTAAGATGAAAGAATTAAGAAGAACTTAGTTTTAGATAAAGGATATTGACCTCAAGACAGTGAGACTCTTGTCAGGTGTGTAATGCTGGAATTTGAGGCTTTACAGTGGAAGCATGAGACAGTAAGGTCTGGAGACAGAGATGGTCATTGCTGAAGTTCTCTGACTGGAAGAGTTTTCAAGTGAAATAGAGAAGAAGGGGCTTAGGATGGAACCTTGAGGCGTATTCACACAATGGGATGAAAAGAGGACAAGAGTCCTTGAAGGAGACTAAGTTAAACCTGTGAGAAAGGAAAGAGGAGAACCAGATGAGAGCTTTGTAAGAGAATCCAAAGAAAAAAAATAGTGTCAAAAAGTAGATGTTTAAGTATCAAAGACTGCAGAAAGCTCAAGCAGGAAGGGGACCATTGTATCTAATAATGAGAAGAGTGCGATTGGCTGGGGAGAAAGGTTTCAGGAGAGGGCCTGCCTCGTTTATGTTTGTGCCCTGTTGGAATTGGCTCTTACAGGAATAGGGGGAGGACAAGAGCTTTAAAATGCTATCCTGGTATGGATCTGAAACCAGCATGGGTGGCCAAGGAGTGTGGGGTTTCATGTGGGTAAAGGGAGATGATGCCAATACCGAGCCAGCCTTGAGATAAAAACTCGCTAATTCTATAAAGTCAGTATTCTTTAACCACTAAGCAAAATAAATAGCATAAAGTTTGGAAGCCAAAGAGACACTGTAATGGCCTTATAATATAAAGTTAGCTACCTTCAGTTACATTATAATTTAATCTGTTAATTTTGATCCATCAAATCAACACATTTCCAAGAATAAGCAAAAGCAGTTATATAAATTTGCAGAAACTTAAGATCCAGGGCCAGAAAGATCAGGTGCAAAGATTTCAGTTGGAAAGGATAGTAAATACAAATGTTAATGATGAGGGAAAACTATGTGCTTTTAGCCTAAGATGCATTCCTTGGCCTTTTCTGTACTCACAGTATCAGCGATCATGCAGCTGCCGTGGGCACTGAAGCAGGCACACACAATACTGTTTGACTAGAAGTCTATATCACATGCATGGCTGAGGGGTTAGACG
Organism: Cynopterus sphinx; assembly: GCA_030015415.1. NCBI lineage: Eukaryota > Metazoa > Chordata > Mammalia > Chiroptera > Pteropodidae > Cynopterus > Cynopterus sphinx. The sequence continues at coordinate 24,682,002 of CM057391.1, forward strand.
AGATTATCTCTAGTCTCCTTCCAGAAGTAAAGTTCTGTAATTCTCTGACTCTAAATATTTATCTTCTAAAATCCATTAAAAAATTAAAAATTCAAGATAAGATGTTTGCTGAGCTCTTGATTTCTTTTGAGAATTGGATGAATGATGGCAGATTTTTCAGGCAAACATTTATGTAGAATGGTAATCCTCAAAATTCTTGATTTTGCAACCCTATTAATGAAAAAAATAAGCATGAACTAATATATGCATATTTATTTGTTATATACATATACCATTGGATCTATATGTATGTTACAAAACAGACCTAAAAAATAAGAGAAGTATGGCATAAGAACAAAAATAAATCTAAAGCAAACTTCTAAGGATTTCCCCACCCCTACATCTTAAAGTATTATTTTGCGCACATCATGGTATATCCCTCTTTGGAAACCATTTAGAGATGGATATTTACTACCTTACAATAAAGACTTAGTAGTGTGGGAAATAGCTTTTCCAAATTAGCAATTATTTTATTAGATAAGAAAGTCTTCCTATAACCTAAGTACAATAAATTACAGGAAAAAAGGAAATAAAATACGCTTGTCCCTGGCTTCTCAAAAAGACAAACTCTTTCGGATAGCATATCCTATAGTAACATTTAAAAGATAAATAATATTTTTACCAAGTAAAGTTAGCACAAGAATCTGCATTCTCATGAGGAAAAACCCTGATAATAACCAAAAATCTCCTCAAATTTCACCCAATACACTTGATTGAAAATTATTGAGTAAGGAAGTTGAGTGTTACCATTGTGTGGTTTAATTATTATTTTTAATCACCATACAGGTCTTTTCACTAGGAGATGTACTTTTTTCCTTGACATCTTTTACCACCACTTAGCTTGCCTTTGTGTTGTTAGCCATATCTGATGTGGATGTTTACGTTTGAGATTTTAGGCTCTGTAGAATAAATTCACGTTCTCCTCTATTATAGACAGACAGTTAATGAAGCCCACGCTATCTAATCTGTTAACGATCTTCAAATCCTGCTCCCAGTTCTACTGTCAGAACCAGAAGAGGCAAGAGGCAAGAATGATTTTCTCACTAATCAATACCAACTGTAAATGGTGGAATAGAATGCTAGGCTTACAGGTTATATCTTGAAACAAATCAAAATAACAACTCATATAAGAAGAGCTGGTTCGTATCCACCATGACAAACATAAAACATTCATCTATACCATCTCAGGCACGATTTTAGGAAGCCTTTGCGAAACTAAAAAAGAAGCCATTGATCATGTTTGCCATTTACATTAAAAAATGGTAGTTTAATATAAGCTCTGTTAAAGGTAAATTGCTGTGTTTAGCAAATATTATTCATTATACAAGTAAGTGCATTTATTCATGTGCCTGATTCTCTGAACTAGGATTCATTCCCAAAGCATGGTAACTTACTTGCAGCAAAACAGTATTGACAAGAGAGTCTGGAACTGGGTTTGTTCAGGGACCCAGCATCCTTGGCCGGGGAGATGTAAGTTCAATTCAGAAACCACATGGACTCCCAAACATCAACACTGATGCATTCTGACCTACCCTGACCCATCCTTACCCACTCTGGCCCATCTTTCTCATTCCTAGTTGAGAAGGGAGATGAAGAAAGTCTGGAGGAGCACAGTGCTTTCTACTGCAGTCAGCATTGATTCAGGAACTGAAGAAGGGCAGGACATAGCACTTAAGAGTTTCTGGACAAAAAAACATCTTCCATGTTAGATGGCACAGAACAAGGATGTGGGCAGAATAATAGCTAATTGGGGGAGTGTGCTATATACTGTTTTGGGGGGTGTTTGATATCCGTTTATATCTTGCTCTCTGCCCCCCTCCCCTACACTGAAGGGCTGGAAGGATACAATTTGCATTTTTCAGATTTCCCCTCTGTTAGGGTTTTGGATGTATTATGATATGCACTTCGAAGGTATTTGGAAGTAGAAGGAAGTTGAAGGCTGTCTTCTTGCAGCAGTGACAGCTGAGAACCAAGCTCTGCACTCTATTTCTCTGTCCAGTCAGCAGCTTCTGAGTGTTTGTGGTAGCAGATGTATCAGTAATGTCCTAAAATCTGGTTCACAGCTAACCTTGAAACCAAATGACCTGTGACAGTTCCCTGCCTCATGCTTTTATAACCCTTCTTATAATTGTGTAATCGCCTGATTTTTTGTATCAAATCCCTTTCTGTGGAAAATACCTAGAGTGGTTTCTGTTTCCTGCATTAAATCCAAACAGAGACAGAGACTTTTGACCCAATGTATAGATACTTCTGAAGGTCACCTCTGTGGGTTGGAATGACTCTCTTTGAGGACAAACACGAGCTCACTGGTTTTCAGAGCAAAATGTCAGTTTTGACACACTAGTTTTTTGGGGGGAGTTAAAACCTTGAACTCGCTTTTTTTTTTTAGCACCTATTAAAAGCCAATGTCTAAAACATATATCTGAAAAAGATTTGAACTCTTTCTTCCTCTGAATACTTTAAGCTCTACTCTGCAGTATAATTTCAATTGACGTTATCGAAAATTAAGTAAGGGTCTTTAAAATGACCCTCATATAATATCCTGAGTGACTAATTTTTACCAGTATTTATTTCCAGTAAAAAAATTGTTTCTCTTGGTAATCCTGTTAATAAGAATAATGTAACCCATCTACTTTCCCTTATTTTGCTCAGACTCTTAAAAACTCAAAGTCAAATTAGAAGTTAATTATATCAGTCTTCCTGGAAAAATTATTTTTCTCTTCTTCTTGGTTTCTGATCATTTATCTTTATTTTAACTATTGTATAGATTAGAAAATGTCCATATAGATTTAAAAAAAATAAGAATAAGAAATACCTGTACAATAATAAATAAAATTTTCCTGCTTTGTATTAGTAACTGCTATTAACCTCAGTGCTGTTTTCTACATGAAATTTAACAGTATCATTTTATATTTCTTAGATATTGATGCAACCTCTTATTTGGTGTATCTTATACATGAAATGAGGGCTCTAAGGTACTCTTTTGAAACACAATTATTTTTCAATGTTTTACAATGCTTTGGTTCTAAAGTTGATTCACAAAAACATGGGAGTCAAAGCCAAGCAAGCAAAAGTATTGTAAACAGCAAAGAGTTAACTTTCAAAGTGTGAGTAAAAACGCAACAGAAATCCCTCTCAGCTTTTTTCTTTCTAATATTCTCCTCACACAATTTTCTGTTAGACTCTCTGACTTTTCCGAGGATATTATTTTCCTTTCCAGTACCAATTTCAGCAGTGATGGCCTAAAAGGTTCCAGTGCCCCAAGTGAGACTAGATTATAGGACTCCATATGGGGTCAAAGATAGGAGGGTTCTTAAGGATTTTTACCAACAAAATAAAAGCGGTGGGGTTTCACTTCACTTCAAAGTAAAGATAGGAACACAAGCAAATTCTCCTCTTGTCATGTTGATAAAGAAGCAGAAAGACCCCTCCCGTCAAGCTGGTGGGAGCACTGATGACTTGAGCAGGGAATTGAACTATAAACTGGGGTGTTTTGTGAAATTCTCCACTTCGATGTATATACAAGTGAAGAATGTATACACACATATACACCAAACACATAAAGAGATATTTGAGGATGAGAAAGATTTTTATTTATCTAACAATACATGACCTTTAGTAGATGCCTGGGAAGTGTAGCTTAAGGGCCAGAAGCTCCTGGGAAGAGGTCATCAAAAAGCACGAGTTTACCTCCTGCTGTGACACCAGGAGGTCCATGTTTTCTGGGACTCCAGTGCCCAGTTCTCTGAGGAAAAATAAGCAAAGGGGCTTGTGGGCTTCTTGGACCTTCATCCTGTGCTTACTGTCTAGATAATTCAAGTAGCTTCTAATGACTGTTAGTAATCATGCTCGTTGGACAGTAGTAATCTTGAAGAAGGGAGGAAATAATTAATGCTTTTCAAGATGCCAGAGAAACGTATTTATTTATTTTTTGTATTTATTTTTCCACCCCTAATGTCCTGAATGCCAAATATGAGTTCCATTATGTAAGCACCGTTCCCCTTAATAGTATTCTTCTCAGTTCCATGATAAGTAGAATCAATGCTAATTCAGAGAAGGACTGCTTGCTCTAGAGAACACTTCTTCTTTAGGATCAGGAGAAAATGATGCTTAGGGCTATACCGGGAGGCTTTTCTGGCTGTCCTCTTAGCCAGTACAGCATAGACTCTATAATCAGACAGACCTTGGTTGGCGTTCTGTCCACCTCTCGTCTCTAAACCTCACTATCTTTATATGAGAAAAAGGGACAATGACTGACTCTCCTATGGCTGGTGAAGTGTTAAACCGAAGCCCAGCACATAGTAAGGCCTCATTGAATACGAGCTTCTAAGGCAGCTCCAGGGGCTAACTCCTTCTGCCTCCAATCTCCTCACGTTGTCTCTGGTTCTCTCTGTATCATATGTGTCTTGTGCTCTTGCTGCTGACTGACAGTTTCTCCTTATGTGTTCTTATTTAAAATTTGGGAGGGAGCTCATGTGATTAATTGACATTACTGATTAAGCTCATTATCTTTTCACTGGGTGGAGTCCTTTCAGATCATTTGTCAGCTAAGGTTACTTGCAAAAGGGATATTAATACTATAACTCTTTTATTGCAAATACTTTATTCTGAGGTCATTAAAAAAGCCAACCAGTTATTATTAATACTTCCATAGCCTCTTCTCTTAATTTGTCTTGCGTATTCAAGACTGAGATCAGTTTGCATGCTTATATTATTTTAAAGACAGACTGAGAAAACCTTGTTTCTCTAACCTCAGTAACAATCAGAATGCCCTTTGTCGAGGCTAAAATAGTCAAGCTTAAACCAGGGACACCAACCCTTTCATAAGGTTCAACGGAGACTCCATTTAAAACTACCTCCAGCCTAACTCTTGAAGAGAAATCCTGTCAGGTGTTGCCTCCTCATCCTGTGCATTTCTAATTGAATGCAGGATTCTTCCCACTTCAAATGGCCCCAAGAGGCAAGGACAACAGCAGTTCGAACTAGCTTTTAATTTTTTGTAGATCATGTTAGTGAAGGTCTTGTTATGTCATGTGAAATGTTACCCCGCTGTTTGCCAGAGATGTTTAAAGGCAGCCTGTTACTTTTTAGGTGGTTAATACCTGAGGCAAAATCCAGGAGAGGAACACGAAAGTTCTTGTTACTTGAGGTTAATTATCTGTGTGGTGAGGCTTAAGTATTCAGTTTATGCTCAATTCTGATCTACTCATCTCTCCTTGTAGATGGGAGTAACTTGAAGGTATGATATTGTTAGTGGCACATTGGGTACAGATTTCTATGAGTGCTATGCTATTTTTTTTTCAATTTATTTTTAAAACTGCATTTTTCTGCAAAAGAACAGCCAAGAGTCAGTAAATTTCTACAAGAGTCAGTTTATTTCTACAAAAGAAATAAACCAAGAGTCAGTAAATTTCACATATGTGAGAAAATCCAAAGCATCTTCATATTAAGGTCAGGATAATTTCCATTTCTCTGAAAGCAAAAGCCTAAATCTAAATCTTCTTAATGTATCTAGTGTCTTTTATATAATGTACTTAAGTGAATTATAAAAAAAAAATGAGTCATTTTAATTGCCGTTAATTGCTACTATTCTTTTACACTGATTTTTTTTTTTTGCGACATTATTAGTTTTTATGTTGAAATAGCTACATTTTAGTTTTAGTATTGAGCCAGTAGTTAACACACAGCTGGCTAACTGTGCAATCATTTTAAGAAAATTTATCAGGTTGCAGGAATATTATGAAACTAATGGATAATTTTAGATTATATTGATAATCTGAAACAACTATGGATTATAGTCTCCTGCTGAAAATTATAGATAAATATTATCAGGAAGGTTCTGAGTAACCTAGAGGAAGTGTTAACCAATCAGCACAAAAATGTCTAGTTTTTCCTCCTCTTCTCGAACTAAACCAGGGATGGAGTCTACGTGGGAACAGTTTGTCTCTATTTTTCCCATTCATGGATAACAATTTATGGACAATGTGATATTCAAATGAAAATTAATGCGAATGATAGTGATTCTTTATTTCTTGTACCTTTACTGAAACTCAGTCAATTTAGAGTAAAGAAGCTCAAATATTGACTTTGTGAAGAAATGGTCACAGAACTAATGGCAATTAGGATTATACCAAGTGTTGAGAGATTTAAGGAATATGCCACTTTCACAGCAGGATACATCACACCATCTGAGCTGGATTTTACACATAGAGTTTGGAATACTCAGAATCTGTTTTAGTCTGGATATGGTCATGAAATGTCTCTCATCTGAATGAGAGATGGATGAACACCTACTCTGGAATGGTTCTTTCCATGTTTTCATATTTATTAGAGGTGAACACAGTAACATCCCATCTCAGTGGGTGGAGAATGGAACATAATTTAGGTGAAATCCTCTGTGGACACCAATATCATCAAATCATTAATGTTCAGATGAAGTAACTAGAGAAAATAACCAGTGCCAAATAAGGGATAGGTCTTGGGTGGGAGGGTCAGGAGAGCACAACTGAATTTGTTCCTGTGGCCTATAGAAATCTTAGTCGCCTGAGGTCTTCAGTGTTAACTTTTTCATTTTCTCTTCTAAGAAACCAAACCTGAGAAGAACCAATTTAAAGATGCTCCTGTTAGTGCTGATTTCTTTGGTGAAATGTATACAGTTTTCTGACATAAAAAAGGCTGCCCAGCATGGAATTGGGTGGAAGGGTAAAGGAAGGCAGGGAAATTATTAGGTATAATCTTCTGGTCCTTCCTGAGTTTTATGAAATAGTCATTTGGAGAGAAATAGTGACAGGTGAGCCTAGCAGAAAAACCTCAAATAATATACACAAACACACCATACCCAGAATCCATTCGTTTTCTAGTGTGTGTGAAAAAGATATGAAATAAGAAGTCACACAGTATGCCTGTATTAAAAACAAAACAAAAAAACACAAACCACGTACTCTAAAGAACAAACTAAAAAATAAAATACATGAGAAACCCACAGGAATTAGCACAGATTTTCCTACTTACCTTTTCTACATCTGTCCCACCATCCATAAGAATGGGGGAGTATTTAGTTTGAGAATCCTTTAACTGAGCTGAAATGATAGTCCTTAACACAAAAGGAAAGTCCCCCTAGTCTGGCCCCACACCTATTTTACTTCCCTGGGCAGAGAAGGCACAAAGGAGAGCCAATTGCTGACGCTGTCAGCTGTGATCACCTGATGATTTTTGAACACTCTCAGTGTGTATGAAGCTCTACTAGGACTTTGACAAAAATCAGTTTTGCCTAACCAGAGAACTTTTTTTGTAGGGCAGGGGATTTGTAGAATTTACATTCTAGAAAGTGCACATTGACTAGGAATGTAATATTAATACAACTCTCTTTCTCCTTCCTCTAGTTTTTGCTTTCTCCAGCATCTCCTTCCTCAGAACATGGCTGTCCCCAGACTCGCCTAGTTCCCAAGCCAATCTTCGCTGAGGCAGATGTTACAGCATCTGCCTGTTTGGAAGAAAGCTTTAAAAAATTAAACAATACTTCCCGACCTATGAGACCGGGCCCAGACCAAAGCCTTCGTTGTTACCAACTGAACTCTCTGATACCACCTATCTACCCCTCAAACAGATATAAAAGCTGTGGTCATTGAGTCTCCTCTCTGAAAATTAGACCCAGCTGCCTTTCCTCTAGACTTTGAGCCTCACCCAAACTCCATCTCAGCTTACAGCACTGCTGCTCAAGAACACAGTTCCTATTGGAACCTGCCAGCTTTTACAGACTCCTGACCACAGAGCTCCAGGAACCTCCCCTTTCTACAAATGATCAGGTGCTTGATCTGTTCCTCTTTGGGGGACTCTGTCATATTGTATCTTATATCACAAATTTTAGAATGTCACTTTCTTAATGGCAATACCTTTTCATCTTTGATTCCATGCAGTGCTGCAAAGGAAAAAGCTAAAATTCTCCAAGTCTTCTTTGGGCCTAGTTTGTGCCTTGGATGACTAGAGGTGTAAAAAATATTTGCTAAAAAAAATTCTGGTGTTCCAGTGTTCCTCTGGCCCTCAAGCCTTAGTAGAGGCTGTGAGAAGGCGGTACGAGCCTTCTACTATTTAGAAAAAAAAATCAGGTGTTAGAATGGATATTGTGGAAATGAAATTTGGTGGTTTCAAACTATCCATCCAGGGACCATCTTGGAGATTCAAGCGTGAGTAGATGACTGATAGCAGGAAAATGATGTTTATCCTGATGCTCTATTGGAACTTTTGCAAGAAAAAAATAAAGACACTATAAAATTAATTGTGGTATTATGCACTCATGCACTCACTCATCCATTCACAGGTTACTCGTGAAAAATAATTATTTATTAGATGGTATTATATAATGTATTAGTCAGAAGTTTAATTTAAGACTTCAAGAAATCTGAATTATTAAGTGATTTAACCTGTGCTCCATGTAGTGTGACATTTATTTTTCTTAGAATGGTGTTTCTTGCACTGTAACATGCATACAAATCACCCGTAATGTCTCATTAAAATGCAGATTCTGATCCCATCGGATGAAGTGGGCCTGAGATTCTGCATTTTGGACAAACTCCCAGGTGATGTTGATTCTGTTGGTCCATGGATTACACTACAAAGAGGGAAGGCCTTAGAAGACCTTGTTCTGATTTAAGTAATTTTGTTTAAAAGTCTAATAGAAAGGAGACATGTGAATGATCTAGGCTTTTTCTTCCCAATATAATGCCCTGGACAAACAAATTTCAGATGTTTGAGAATCTGGGAATAATAATCAATTCTGCCTATCTTAAATGGGTAGATCATGTGAGGGGCATGTGCGTGGATTCTACAAAAAAAAAGCATCATGATTAATATTGATGATCATTACTAATTCCACATTTTAGTCAAAATATGGGGTGCTGAGTAATGGAAACTTCAAATGGAAAAAAGCCAAAATATTTGTGTTTTATAACACAAATATTTCACTAGTCTGATTTCTTGACTGATAGGAGAGTTGGGTGGCTTCTGAGGGTGATGTTTGGGTGAGAGAGATGCTAAAGATGGTTTTCAGAAAGCTTTGCTGTGTGTTGAGTGGAAGATTTCTCTTTTGCTGTCACGGAAATGGGTCGTCAGTAAAGAAACAAATTCCATACCAAGGTTTCAGTGTTGAATTTTGAATTTACATTTTAATCTCATTTGACTTGCCAATCGTCCCTAAGCATTGATATTATTTATTGTCATTTTAAAGATCAGAACCCACCATCTTTATGAAAGTAAGGACTGTATAGTTTTGCTCATCAGTATATCCTCAGCAGTAGTTCAACAGTGCTGAACTAGAGCAGGAATCCTAAACCATTTGTTTAATGCATCAATCAGACTCAGAGAGATGAGGCGTCTTATTTAAGGTTACACCCAACTAAGTGGTAGAGGAAGGCATTGTCCCAGATCCAGCTGGTTTCTAAACCAAATCCCTGAAGTCTCTCATTCAGCCGGTCTAGGTTGAGCCCAGTTATTCATACTTTTATTAAGCACCCCTATTGGATCCCTTTTACTCATTCATTTTTTCCCATCTTTATTGAAACAGACAATTAGTTGCATGCATTTACACTGTACAATTCAATGAGGTTTTTAAAAAGTATAGTTAGCATACAATAACATACCTGTTTCAGTTGTACAGCATAGTGACCAGAGATCCATGTAACTCGCATGTAAATCTAGTACCACTCTTCCCCCTTACATATTTATTATAACATTATTAACCATTTTACCCATGCTACACTCTACGTCTCCATGTCTAGTCTGCAACTCTCCATCTGTTCCTCTTAATCCCTTTACCTTTCTTTTCATCTCCTTTAACTCCCCTCCCATCTAGTATTCTTCTAAATATTCTCTGTATCTATACTCATTCATTTTTATTAAGCGTGTATTTATTAAGCGTGAAATATAGGTTAGTCCCATTTTAGATGCTGGGGCTCCATTGGCAAACAGAACAGACAAAAATTGCTGCCATCATGGCACTTAAGTGCTAGTGGGACATTAGGCCAGTTTAAGAAACTGCATTATACCGTGATGATAACATTTTCTGTTTATTCAGTTAAAATGAGCATCCAAAAGAGATTTTATTCATCCAAATTAATTATGAGAGCTAAGAGCATCCTAGGCAGATGAAAGCAAACACTAAAGGTCCTTGTTTGATTCGCAGTCAGGGCTTTTTGGGTAAGGTAATCTTTTATTTCATGGGCTTGTTTGGCATCACAGTCTCCTGGCACTTAATGCCATGAGAATTCTTTCATTCTTACTAGGACACTTAAAAATATCTGGTCCCTGGTCTCTTTTTCTTTTTGAGAACGGCTGGAGGGACTGAAATAAGAATGTGCGAGTGGAAGAAAGCTCTGGCTGAGCCTGAGTGCCACCATTCGAAAGTCTTTTAGCTCCAAGAGAGGATTTTTTGATTCTCCCTTCTGAGGATCAGACCCTATTCAATTAAGTAAAGGTACTTTATCAAGACAATGTTGTATTTTAATTATCTGTAAATCTCCCACAGATCATCATTTTAGATTTTGGGACTATTGGATCTTGATTGCTATCATTTAACATGCATCACCTCCCTCCTTCAGTCCCTTTTAAAAAACATGAATAGAAATTTTAGGCAGGTGAAAGGAGGGGGCAAATGACTCCCTGCGTTTTAAATGTCTGCTTACTTTAAAAACCTGTAGTTACTTATTCACTTAAATGAGTAACCTGCATAATTGTCATATTTTTAGTCCTTAAAAATCTGTTTTTGCAATGGAAATCTTCATGCAATCAGTATAATCAATTGCAAAATTAATAAACTGGGGTGATCTTCACCACAGTTTTTTCTGCTTTGAGAAATGAGGGGAAAATACCTCCATGTGTGGTTTAGGCCTGAAAGACTTTTAGTAACAAATTTTGAATTGTATGGCCTCCTTTGAAGTTGCTGATGACTCTCATTTTTCTGTCATTTTCTTAAACGTTTCTCTGCCAAACGCAGCATTTAAAATGGACAGAAGGCAGTAAGTTAGAAACCTCTTGGGTGGGGAGAGCAATTTCTGAAAGAACTTTGCATAAAATTTTTCTATTCACTATTTCCTATTTTAGGAAAATTGAAGTTTAATTTTGAATTATTTTTCTCTTTAATAGAAGTTTAATTGGAATTATTTTTCTCTTTAATGCCAAATAAAAAACACCACAAATTAATAGATAGCACCTTTTTAAAATGCAGCCTTGTGGATTAAAAAAAATCTGTACATAGTATTGGAAATGTGAGAGTAAAAATAAGGTTTTTTATACTTCGTAATTTGTTTCTTTATTTCTTTCCTGTCCTTGAAAGCAGAATTGTTTTTTCACGAACAGCAAAGACACAGTGAAATACAAGTGCTATGTAAAGACCGATATCTTCATTTAACAAGTAGCTGCTATAAAAATAAATTATACCGTATGACTCAGGGAAGTTGTTAATAATTCTACTTTGTTTACATTACGCTTAGAAAGCAACATAGCTTAATGAGATCAGATATTAAGTTAACGGTGTATCTAATGTTTTCAAGGCCTGCCAAAACCGTAGGCAGATTGAATGTGGGCAGTTTTACTGATAATGTTTTCAGAAGAGGAAATGAATAAGGCTCTGCTCGGTATGGAAGCTATGCAGTCATTACTGAAGAAAGAGTGTTAAGTACACACAAATTGCTGAGTTGCTTTGAAAGGACACAAACAACTCCAATAACATAAATGGAGAAAAGTTCAAGAACCACGAGGTATTTTTATTTAAGAACTATAAATAATAATAATAAAAATGTATAGAAAGCCAATAATAACAAGTGACCAAATGTCCCAAAAATCACGTGTTCACATTTTAAAGCAGGGAGCAGTGTTTAGAATCTCAGTGTTCTACAAAATAAAGTTTCTTCCTACCCCCTGAACTCTTTGGATGGACTAGTTACAATGAAGGGGGCTATAGTCAGTTTGTCGTATTTATGATTCAGAAAAACATTAAATTTCTCAACCTTGAAGTTGCCTACTGGTTTTTTAAATAAATGTGATATTTGAGGAGATGATACTCGTTCTCATTCACCCTTTATTAAGGACACAACTGATTATTAATATGCCAGAGCAATTTCTCATTTTCTTAATGAAAAATGTAACAGTGAGAGTTATTGACTGTGACTTTAGTTTCCACAACCTGGGTGTCTCTAACATATAACGTTTAATGGGCACAATCACCCTAACACAGCAGGATAGCTTCGCGGGGTTTGTTTTTGACTTAACACATTATTTCTCCTCTCTCTCTCCACCCAAGCTTTGCAAAGTGCTGGGAGAAAAAACACAACAACAAAACAAAACGAAACAAAACAAAGCAAAACCAATCTCAAAGAACACTTAGCCAAATTAGTAAGAAGGCAGAATCTGTGAAATGTAAAAATTTTGCACCAGTAGAACATGTCAGCTGTTTGCACGCAGCGGCCGTGTCAAGCGTATGCACTTTTTCTAAGGGAAAGGTACAGCATGTGTCAGTACATTTGGCTTTATATAAAAATGAATATATTTCAAAAAAAGACAAGGGAAATAAGAAAAACATTTTGCAAAACTTATTAACTAGTGAGATGACATGATGCTGTTTTATTCTTGCATCCAAACACTGACAGAAGTTTTAGGGATGGAGGGAATGTATGTAGTGTAATTTAAATTAGATCTCGATTCAGAAGGCATTGCCTGCCTTTAAGAGATACTGTCAGAGGAGTATAAGCTGGCAAAATTTGCTGCATGACAAATCACCCCGGCAGTTAGTGGCTTAAGACAACAACAATCACGTTATTATTTCATAATTTCTCTGGGTCACAAATTTGGCATGGGCTCAGTTAGGAGGACCTGGCTTGGGGTCTTTTACAAGGTTATAGACAATTAGTAGCCAGAGCTATAACAGTGGTCTGGAGCAGCGGAGGGCTAGCCAGGTATCTGTCGTTACCTTTCCCTCTCTCGCTCTTCATCTCTTCCTCTGTGTAACTATTATCTTCATATGGTGTCAGGCCTCCATGTGGTCTGTCCTGGGGGGCTAGTTTGCACTTCTTTACAGTCGGGTGGCCTCAAGACAGTCTGTTTATAGTGGGGCTCAGAACCCAGTATTGAGTGTTCCATCAAGAAAGATGGATATAACATAGTTTTTGACCTAGGCTTGGTAGTCACACAGACTTCTACCACATTTTAGTGGTTACAAAGAAAGAGGCTATTTAGACTTTGTGCCTTAATTTGGCAGTAGCAAGGTTTAGAAGACCGTGTGGGCCCAGAGAAATTGGGATGGCCATCTTTGGAAAATACTGCCACAGTGTCATCTACTCTGAAATGGTTGTGTTTGCTAAATTGGTGATGTGATATTCGGAGTAAAAAAAAAATGTACTCTTTGCTAGTAGATTACAGAGGATGAATTATTATGGTAAAAATTAAAAATACTTAAAGCAATCTAGTAGTCTCTTAAATCCTTGAGGTAAGATATATTATTGGTGATACCTCCATTCCACAGAAATTTCAGGCTTGCCAGAATGTTGAAACAGATTTACTTTTATTACAAAGATCCAGCAACAGTGGGAATAATAGAGAAGTGAAGGCCATTGGATTCATTTAGGTGTGAAAAGAGGAGAAAACTGATGCCAACCTTGTATTGACAGAGGGGATGGGCTCTCTTATGCCAGCCTAGTAATCTCTCTTGGTGCCACTTTCTCCTTCTGTGAAAGAGAGAGGAGCACTCCTGACTTGCCTCATAGAACAGTGATAAAGCAAAGCTAAGAAAAATATTTGGGAAACAATTTTCAAATACATGATTTTATCTGGATGCCAACAGGAAGATGCAATTATGATACTTTAATTGGCTTGCCTACATGTCTATGGCATGGCTTTTGTCTTCAGAAGATACCATTCATGCATCACCCAGTCACTTGCTTTGAATGTTGTTTTTTTTTTTCCTCTAGTAGGGATAGATTTCTGCTTAGCCACTGACATTTCTATCTGGTGTTCTTCTCCAACAGTGGAATGTCCTTGCCTGGTGGCAGGGTGAGCTCAGTTTTTACTAAAATCCACTGAATTTTCTGACCCTTTGGTGAATTAACAGCAAATTTTAACCAAGTGAGACAGACAAGTTTGATCACAAAAGTTTGGAAAACCTTCCAGGCAAGTGCCTACTGAAATCTGATGTAAACCTTTGAGAATCTACAGCATGTTAGCATTCATATGTTTGAAAATAGAAGTGAGAATGTGGTAGTATAAGCAGAATCTTTAGTCCACAGTCACCAGAAACTTACCTGAGAAGGGTCATTCGAAAGGATGAAGATTGTTTCATAACTGATAAGTCAGAGAAAGCTCTTCCTCTGCAAAATGATTTGGCGTTACCCAGTGAAGTGGCCAGCTCACCCATTTCAAAGTACTACAGGATACTTGAGTTGGATACCACCTCTTCAAGATCATTAAGGCTGACAAACTAAAGCCCTTTTGAATGTAATATTCTGAGATGAACATCACTCCTAAATTACAAATTTATGGTATATTTAAGGTGTATTTATTGTGAGGCCTCAGAGGCCGGTTTTGGTTGTGGTCAGCTTCCTGCTGCAAGGATAGGAAAGGCAATACTTCTCCATGTTTAGATGAAGATGACCATTATCGCTGATAGTCTCACCTACCTTTTCATTCCCATTAAATAATTCCTGACTTTTAAGATACTGGGAAGGAATCAAACCCCAACTGATGATCTTTAAAGAGCAGATTAGAAATATAGCAATTATTGCGCAGTTAGGAGATAAGAAAAGTTTCTAACAATCCTTTAAGTCAAATTATTTACTTTCAGGAGGCTCACCTGTATGGCAAGCACAGCTTGATGCTTTTGTAAAATCTCTAACTCTCTTCTGAAAGAAGCCGTATTTAAGTAATCATCCATTTATACCATTTATACCGGCAGATAACTGCACACCAAGCAACATTTTGTACTCTGAGAAAATTTGAAAGAAACAGATTTTCCTAAAATGGATTTCAGTGATATTTTGGGTTAAACACAGTGCTTCTATTGTTTCTGTAATTTAGAGTTTTTATTACCAGTGAGCAAAGAAAAGCAATGATTCCAGAGAATTCTGTAAGACAGATGATATAGATGCTATCTCATACTCTTGCATTTTTCCTAATGAATAACTTCCACTGGGCTAATTATTCTTGGAAAGAATTTCAACTCTGTGTACTGTGCCATTTAAAACTGGGTATAAGAACAAGTAAGAACCCTTTGAATAAATAATATTTAATATTTCATGGATTCGAGATACAAAGAGGTTGCATAACCCCAGACTGAAAGATTGAGTTGTTCTGGATAGAAAATTGTTATAAAATGTAGGACTTTGAAACTGAAAACCTGCCTGACTTTTACTTAGCAATTGCTTACAGTGGTTTCTCAATGTGAGCTTTGTAGAATCAGGCTAACCTTGTTTTCTAAGTGTTTCCAAAGAGCCTGGAAATTAAGAATTAAGTACTGCTTCTGCCCATCCCGCAAAACCCAACAAACTCTTTCCTAAGTTCAGCACCTGTTGTTGAAAATCTAACACACAGTGGCCTTCTTCTTCTGTGCCAACAGATGTGATGATGTCCAGAGGTCCCTCAGATGTTTGTGCTTCTGAGTCTCATGGGGGCACCAGGAAGGGGAAAGAAAATGATTCTGGAATTCCAAAGGTCACTGCTGCATGGAAATAATGAAAATTGCCCACATGTCAAGAAAAAAAAAAAAAAAAAACTCAGATGTGATTACTAAAAAGTCTGGCAATCAGACCAGGAAGAACTAACTGGGTTTGAATTTCATTTATATTTAAAATTTAAAAAAAAAAGAGAAAAAGAAAGAAATAGAAGGTGTGCCAGAGCAAGAGAGAAATAATTATCATGTTCTGCAGCCTTCAGGCTATAACCATTAACACGTTAAAACACAAAATAGAATATTTACCTGGACAAAAGTGATCTAGTGTGAACTGTCACCTACACAAACACTCATTTCTGAATACAAGTCTAAGAATTTAGGTAATTAAAGAAAGTAAGAATTAGAATAATTTTTTTTTACAACAAAAGAAGACATGATTTATATTTGAACTTTCTTTCGAGGCACTTATGGTGTCTGATAACACTTCCTTACAACTACTTTCTACTAAGGACAGCTATTCTTTCTAATGTATCTTTCCCTACTCTTCTCTTGAAGGTACGAGAACTCTGTGTGATGATGCTAACCTAATTATATGTGTAAAAAGATGCACTTCCTGCATAAAATAAACTTGACAATTATATGTTACAACCTCTGCTTTGAAATCTTTTTACTTTGGGTTTTTTTTTTTTTTTGTTTTTTGTTTTGTCAGCAACCTAGAGGCATCACTGGATAGAGCCCTTGGGGTTTGGAGGCTCAGCCAGAGCTCAGCTTCAACCCCAACTGTATGGTGTTGGGTAAGGTTTTTCTTTCTTTATTTATTTCTTCACTTAAAGTGCAAGTAAATATAGGTACCTGGAAAATGACAGGCTCTGAGTACATGCTGTAGTTACACAGAAAATGCCATCCTACCCTCACAGGGCTTTTAGGCATTTTCACTTCATTGTGCTCCATTCTAGAAAAAAGTACAGCATGACTTGGGGGCTCTCATGAGTAATCACTAACTGAGTGCTGAAAGTGGGGTGGTGTGAGGCAGGGGAGGTCAGGGATGATCCTCAGAAGATTTAAGACTGGGACCAGAAGCTCAAGTAGGAGCTGGCCAGTGGAAGGGCAAGGAGGGGTTGTGGAAAGAGAGCTTTACACAAAGACCCAGAGGCACTTGATCGATCTGCAAATGCTTCTTTGGTGCCTTTCAGCCCAATACATGTGTTTTGAGACAAAGAAAGATGCAGAGTTTGCCTAGAACTAGAATCTTTGGAGACAAATGGCAGAGATGATAAGCTTCCTCTTTTTGGTCCAAAAGTTTCATAGAAAAGCACACAGGTAAAGCTCTAAGGCTTTGCTTAGAATGACATGTGGGAACTTCATAGATCACACTAGCTCCCCTGAAGCTAAAGAGGGTTCAATCAGGCTTCCCCAGTGTCTGATGCATCTTCCAAAATAAACACACACTTTAGAGTGACGCTTCTAAAGCTTTAGTTTGTATAAAGGTCACCTGAGGATTTTGTTACATTCAGATTTTGATTCAGTAGGTCTGGGTGGGCCAGGTGGTATAGATCAGTGTAGTTCAAGGACCCCAACTTGAAATAGTAAGGTCTTAAAGCATTTAAGGAAGGCCCAATTCGGAGAGATTAATTTTCTGAAAGTTTCAGTATTTTGAATTATTTACTTAAAATACATTCTTTCTCTCTCCTTTCTCTCTCTCTCAAACACACAACACAGTTTAAGTTCATGCTGCTGACTACACAAAATGTATAATAACTGACTAACCAATAGAGAAAGTAGCAACTATTGTGGTGATTATGACTAGTCTACCATTGGGTTAAGCACATATTCGATCCACCATCACCCTTTTTTATGTTTATGCACTTTTACTTTTATTTCTGGTATGTTCTAGTGTATTAGTGAAATGTCAGAGCAGTACACTCATTTATACGTTGCCTCCCAAATCCAAGAAGGCCCACCTGGGATTGGACCTTTCTCTGCTTGGGTGGGTGCATCAGTATGTGACTTCTTTAGAAGGAATATTTCATTATGGTCCAGAACACTTTCCCCTGGAGCAGACTCCTGAATTTTCACAGGTTTATTTCCCTTTCCTGGCACACATGTCTTATCAAGGCATTTGAGGTGCTGGTTGTTTTCTCACTCATCAGATCCAACTAGTTTAAAGTCACCATTATATTGGGGTATAATGCACTGGGGTGACGTTTTGTGGGATACCAATTCAATCAAGTTCTCTACGGGAATGATTCAGATAGCTGGGGATTTAAAGCTATTATTTTATCTCTGTTTGTCCAAATATTCTGTCCCAGACATCAGAGCCCTACTCTTTCCCAGTCTCCTATCTTAGCAAAAGAGACCTGGTGGCCTTGTATATTTAAATTAAATAGCAATTCCAACTCTTACAATTAAGCCTTGGCCTGATTCTCAGCTATATCTACCCTGTAGCTGTATGAGATAAGGAAATCTATAATGCACCATAGAGGTTTTCTGGTTCTTCATTAGTGCCTTGGGTTGAAGATTCAAGGCTCTATGTTTATCATTTTCTTTACATACATTTTCTGGAGCAGTCATAAGTAGACATTGCACATCATTATCTTAGGAATCACCATTGTCACCACTGCAATGAAATGCCACAGTTACTTTATCTGCCAGTGCTTTAATCTCTACCTTCACTCAGGGCCACAATTGATGATAATTTGAGTGAACGTGATGCCATTGTATGCCATGGATTACCAGTGTTTGCTATCCCTCTGGCACTCTGAGAAGCAACACAGTCCCAGAGTCCTCAGGCAAAGTCCTAGCCACAATCACAGCACACTCACAGGGTCTAATGATAGTTTGAATTGGACTAATTCAGTTGTCTCCAGAGATGCGCATTGATCTGTGCTGGTTGGAAAGAGCTGATATTTTCTTCTACTAATGGTACAGTATTAACTCCCACAGAGAAGTTTTATAAGCCATCTAGAATTCACCTCTGTATATCATACATATTTCTTTTTTCTCTATAGAATAAGCCAGTTTGCCATCAACCTTCCTAAAAATTCATTAAATCCCTTCATCCATTTGTGATGCCACCTTTATCATATATCAAATTGCTATGTATGTATATTTCTGGTTTTTTGGCTCTATATTTTGTTCCATTGATTTATTTGTCTATTGCTTTTATTATTCTGGCTGTTTAGAATGCCCGAATATCTGGTAGGTGATTCATATAGCTTATATTCATCCATATACATGTCAGATTCAGTTTATTAAGTCCTTTCAACAATCCAGCATGCTCAGTTACCAACAGAAGATTTTAAACTGCCGCCTAGGGAGGGTAAGTCTGATTATCTTTTGTTTTGCTGAGCAATATGTACAATTCAAAGATAAGCTGAATTACTCAGTTGTCATTTTTGAGTTTTCTTCTCCACCATTTCCCACACAGTGCTCCATCTCTCTTCTCAATAAGTGTTGACACTGTTATAAGCTGAATTGGGTGTCCTCCAAAATTCATATATTGAAATCCTAACCTCTAGTACCTCAGAATGTGATATATGTGGAGATTAGGTTTGTAAAGAAGTAATTACGATAAAATTAGGTCATTAGAGTAGGTCCCAACCTAACATTACTGGTGTCTTTATAAGAAGAGGAAATCTGGCCTCAGACACATGCAGAAGGATGACTATGTGAAAACACAGGAAGAAGACTCTTATCTACAAGGCAAGGGGATAGGCTTCAGAAGAAACCAATCACCTTGATCTTGGATTTATAGTCTCTAGAATTGTGAGAGAATAAATTTCTAATCCTTAAGCCACCCAACCTGTGGTACTTTGTTATGGCAGCCCGAGGAAATAACACAATTAGGTATTGAACGAATGTTAATTTAAAGGAATGCATCAAACTCTCGCCTTGTTCTCATGCCCATATGCCTCAGTCTTGCCCTGTCCAAATCTGTGGCTTTATATTTGGTCTTTTTTTTCAGAGGCATGGACCTGCTTGTTAACTATTTTTGCTGTTTCTCTGTGAATATCTATTTGGCACCTAGAGCTCAAACACTCCAACTCTAAGTTGTGATGTTTTCTTTCAATTCTACCAATCTCTGGTGGCCTCTATCTTATATGATGGCATGGAGAGACCTAGGAGTCACCTTAAACTTCTGCCTCCAGTCTCCTATGTAGCCCTTTAAATATACATCCAAAGAGTCCATTCATTCTGATTATTTAAATCTTGGAAACATTTTTATTTTATTTTATTTTTTTTTGCCCCTGACTTCTTTCCATTTCAATTACTGGTATGCTGTGTCAGGCCCTCATTATTTTTCATCTGGTCTTTGCTAAAGATGTCTAATTAGTCTTCCCAATTCTATAGCCTCCATATCTCAACCTATCCTTCATCTGTCCCAGCATCTTCTAAAACACATCTGATCATGTGACTCAACCCTTTCATGATTCCAGTATTTAAATGAAAAAGTTTTAATTCCTAAGCAAGGCATTCAAGGCCTTTTATAATCTAGACCAACTTACCAGTTCAACTTCTTTACTACCACATACTTCTTGCCAAGAATCTACTACTCCTACCACACCAATCTATTTGTACTTCTTCCAATATAAAACATATTCTCACATCTACCTGCAGTGCCTTACGCCCCCTATTTTATTGTTAAAACTCCATACATTTTTTGAGACCTAAAAATTTTGGTGTTTTCTTCAGGAAGCTGTCTTTGGTACTCTCAATTGTTATTTGACAGTTTCATTCTTTGTGCCCCTTACAGCAATTTTTTCAATTCAGTTTTCTTCATATTTATCACATTTTGTTTTATTTCTTATTTTATTTATTTATTTATTTTATTTTTTAAAACACTGGTCTTCCCCAGTAGATGATAAGCTCCTTGAAGACAGGGGCAATATTTTTGTTCATTTTTCTGTACCCACTCAATACATAGCACAGGGCTTTGTCATTATAGGTGATCTGTAAATGTGTGGATGAATAAAGACTATTTGCCAGCTATCAGTGTTATAAGAGTTTTGAGTTTAGAAGCATGTCACCATTTAATTAATTTTAGTGTACTCATTTTGTGGAAAATATGGCTTATTCATTCACAGACCCAAATTACTAAAAGGCTCATTTCTTTGGCAATAAAGTAGCTCTTAGAAAATGTTATGAAAAATGAAGTGCAAGTTAATCAGAGAAGTGAAAATTAAATTTTCCCTGAAATGTCCTTGGAATTAAAATTCAGAGAAACCATTCAGAAGACAAAAATGTGATTGCATTTGCCAAATTCAAAATATTTTTAGTAATATTTTATGGTGATTGTCAACCTTCTCAGGATTTAGACATAGACTATAGAAGTAGTAGAAACACTTTTCTGAATCTAGAGGAAATGCAATTTGGAATTAAAATTGGCTGGCCTTACAATTTGAAAGGCTACACAGCAAAATGTATAGCCTCAAGAAGTGGCCAACACTAAATAGACTCAAACACTTCATTATTTTTACCCTCTTCCCTAATCATTTTTGAAAGCAAGTCTGGTGTACGTACCATTTACTGCTCAAACTGGATCCCAAGGAGTCCTGGCCTAATCCATTAAACACTCCCAAGCCCTGGGATCCTTCTGCCTTAGATTTTGCTGTGTTTTGATTTTTGTTTTGTTTGTTTGTTTGTTTATCTCATTTTTTTTATTGCAGAGTCTGGAGAAAACAGAGGCTGGCTGAATTTAAATGTCTTAAATGACTACAGTGTTTGTTTTTTACAAACTCTCCAGTGATTCCTTGTAGAGACCTGGGTCTTCGGAGTTCATGATTTAAAAATTGCTGATTTAATAACTGAACTCAGCTTTATGGAGGAAACATAATATTTGTTTTGCTTTGACAGCATGAGGTCTGAATGTCTCCATTCCTTAGTAGTTGATAAGCAACTCTTCACTGGATTTCTTGAAGTTCAACAAGGAGACTCTCTTTTAGCAGTGGTTAAATGAAATCCAACCAGAAAATATGATGAGGAAAAGTAAAATATTTGGCATTCTCTGCTTACTCAGATATAATGCTCTCCACAAATATTTCTTCATCTGAGTTCATATAACCTATAGCATGAATAAGTAAAATCTTTTGATGACAGAAAATACAAATAATGCTACAATCTTATCTGATCCTCACAACAGCCCTTATAGGGCAAGATATTATAGGGTATAACCATGTGAAATTGCAATTTGTATAAGTAAAAATGGTTGACATCAGCAATTTTAAAGGATTTAAACTTCGCTGTTTGTATTTCCATTTTACAGATGAGAAGCCTGCAGTTTAGAGATCAAGTAAGGTTAAATGTTAAACGTTATAGAGCTGTTAAGTTGCAGAGCCAGACCTGGAACTTAGGAACCCACTTATGTTTGCCTCCAAACCTTGTTCTCTGCCAGGCTATACTGCCAGGCGAGGAATGCAATTAGGTCAAGAGAAAAAGACACATGCACCCCCAGCCCCTAACCCGACCTGGGAATTACACAGTGGAGGATGGGTAGCACTTCTTTATTGTAGTTATATTTATGACTCCTAAAGACAGATCCAGACTTGTATAAGTATATACATTGTAGTTTCTTCCCCTGTAAGCTTTACCTGATAAATAAACAATGGTTTTATAGCTCTCGATACATGGGGATGAAATTGCTTAAGACATGGATGGCAATGATTTTAAAATACGTAACGTTTTAAGTCACTAAGGCTGTGGCTGGCTGAAAGGCTCTCTCACACTGCCTTTGGGTTGTCCTGTTTGTTTTGCCTTTTAGATTGTAAGCTGTTCAAACACAGCTACCCTTTTCTTTGAGACTCTCTCCTAGTCAGCATAACTAAATGATTACTGACTTTTAGGATAATAGTGTCAGGCTAGAAAATAGTGGTGGCCCAATTGTAGACAAAATTAGACCTGCCGAGATAGAGCCTCTCAATCAAAAAGTTATATGCACATACTCCTGCTTTGTGCAGGGCCTACTGTATGCTTCGTTTCACTAGGTTTGCTTTCTTTTTTGGAGGGTTGTTTTTAATTCCTTTCTCTTTTAGTTTGGCAGCTTTGTAGAGTCAATCCTCTCCACCCCTGCCCCAGGCCTACCAGAATAAGGGCACTTGATTTCTGCATCAAATGTCTAATAGTATATAGAAGGTCATTCATCGAGAACTAAGGGGCCTGTTTAAACAGTGGTGGTCATGCAAATTAGTGTGATTGCTGGCCCAGGTCCTGAAAGAAATTAAGTTGGACTAAATAGAAACCAAGCTCTGAGAGAGGTGGATTTTGAATAAGGTTTGAAAGCATATGTTTCTATCCTGGTACCAGATTTTTTTCATCTTACTATTGTGAATTGCTATCAGTTGCATGAAATTAATAAACTTGTACATATAATAGGGCTATAGAGATTGATTGGGGGTCTTTGTGGTAATAGCATTGTTGGCAGAGAGACTGATATTTTTAATTTATCTTCACTGTTTTGTTAGGCAACATGAAATAGTTTTGAGGAATACCTTTATTTTTATTTTTTAATTCTCCTGCACCTATTTCTCTTACCCTGAGATTTGGAGAAGAAGCAATAGATAGAAGCTTTCTCTGGGGTCAGGATTCTTTTAACTTTGACTCTCTGCTAGTTTAACCAGAGGATTTTTTTTTAATTAAAATATATTTGACATATAACATTGTATAAATTTGAGGTGTACAACATGTTGATTTTACAAATTTATATATTGTAATATGATTGCTATTGTAGTGAGACTTGGCATCGCTATCACATCACATAATAATAATTTCTTTCTTTTGTGGAGGGAATAATTAAAATCTACTTTCTTAGCAAGTTTGATAATTATAAGACAATATTATTATCTATATTCACCATACTGTACATTAGATCTCCAGGAGTAATTTATCTAATAGTTGCAGGTTTTGACCCAAATTATTTTTAAAGGTGCTGTGGATTGTTTCCCTTCATACTGGTCTGTCTGTGCTTTTGGCTGTTCTGCCCCACCTCTTCCAACAATGGACAACTTGGGCAATCGACAGGGCGAAGTTCTAGAAGTTCTGGACTTATGCAATGAATAACAGGAAATGGTGCAAGATAGCTTTGGCTAATCCCTCTGAAGTTCCACCCCCTTCCATTAATTTTCTTGTCCCATTTCTACTTGGCAGCCACTGCTCAGAATCTCACAAATGGTAACTAGATTTAGTGAGACTTTCCCAAATCTCAGCATCATGGAATCATTAAAGTCTCGTGATTCTCTTTCCATTTATATTTACCTTTTATTTTCATGCTTAGGATGAATTCATCAATAACATCAAGACTATTTCTATGTTGAATCATTATGAAAGATATGGAAAAGAAGATGAGAGGGGGATACATGACCACTTTCCTTTGACTTTTAAATTCTGAAATATATATAGAAGAATGTATATAATGTCAATGTAGAGTAAAAATAACAGAATGAACAGCAATGTATACTCCACCTTGCTTGAGAAATGGAACATAACAATACCTTGGAATTTCTCTATGTCATGGGTCTCTTCTTAATCTCATCACTTCTTGCCTTTCAGAGATAACTCCTATACTTAATATTATGTTATTAATTTCCTTGCTTTTCTTTATGGTCGTGCCACCACAACAAAATAATATAATGGTTATGGAGATACAACAAGGCCTCTATACTGTAAATTTTTAGGCAAGGAAACTTTCAGTATCATGGGGGCATAATCTACAGAAGATGAGCAAAATGAGTTGGGTGTGAAAAGGTGAATATATATTATTATTATTCCCATTGTACAGATGAAGAAACTGATTCTTAAAGGCACACATATAGTTTGTCTTAGGTCACACAGATATTCAATGGGAAGGATTTGCATCAGCTTTCTTAAAGTAGAGAGCTTCAGATCCCACACACGAAGCTAGTGATTGTAAATTAGTGAGTCGGGTGGAGATGAGAATCCCAGTGTGGCACAAAGCCCAAAAGAAAATGGAAGGATAATAGTGAAAGTCAGGTCGGAAAACGTTGAACAATAGCAAATGGAGTTCTAGGAATTCAGAAGATGTTTAATAAGCTGTTTCTATGCTATTAGCAAATAATGTCTTACGATGCAAGGGCAACTGTGGAATTCAAGAGTGATATAGAAGGAGCTCAGTGTCACCACTGAGACCCTGAGCCTAGCCACAGGTGGCTGGAAGAATTTAGCTGTCCCTTGCAAAGAGATGTTAGAGGTTAACTAAGGATTACACTTCTGAAGAAATATGTGTATTGCAATCTGTTAGCTGTATATGCTTATCATTTAATTCAATAGTCACCTAGGTAGATCAGCCAGTGTTAGGAAACCAAAGACAATAGAATTGACTTTAGGCTAGTAGACTATATATAACCAGATAGATATCTGCTAATTCTGCTTGTAGTTTATGCATGGCATCATTTTCTGTGTTAACTTATTTTATTATGAATTAAAAAAAAAAAAGGAGTTCATTTCCATTGTTAAAGGAGAAATATCTAGACCTGATTGTAGATTTGATTGATCTTAATGTATAAAGTTGGGGTTACCCATGAATTATTTCTCCATTTACTAACATATCTGTAACAGGGAATGTCCCCTGCTTTAGGTATAGTCAGGTAACTTAGTTACATGCGGACAGTTTTCTTTATTGCTTGTAAGAAATGTAGGTGTTGGCTCTTGTATTTTTTTTTAATGTTATTTCAAAAGTTATTTGTGCACACCATTGGGTGCACCATTATTCAGTTACTTTAACAATAAATAGAAAAGTTGTTGCTAACCTTACAGAAATGAGAGCTGTTGCAACTCTGCTTTTCTGAACTTGAGAACCAACCCAATTAAAGAAGGAAAACTAAAGGCTCTGGTTCTCTCCCTTCTTATCCCACATCACAGCTGACCAAAGTTCTTTCTCCTGTACAATCTACCAGTGGGGACTGGTTTGCATGAAACTGTACACTGAGTGATTGAGAGGTCATTCTCTGAATTTCAAGTCCTGGCTTTGAAAATTACTACCTCTGTTACCATGGCAGGTTGTTTCACTTCTTAAAGCCAAGGTTTCCTCATGTATAAAAGTGGGTTCAATTGTATGTTTTACAGGATTAAATATTAAATAAACTAATGCAAAAAAAAGGTTAATATATTATCTGGCATAGAGTTAAATCAACATTGATGTGAAATTGTGATCCATGTGGTCTACTCTTAAAGCAGTACAGCAGTCAAAGACTGGAAATTTGAGAAAATCCAATATACTTAGTTTCTTTACTTATACTTACTAACCCCTTGAAGAGGACATATAGCCATTGGCGACACTTCCAAACCCCCCTTTCTCTCACACCCGCTCAGTTACTTGGGCTCCTCTTCCACAAACTCTCCTTAAACTCACTCTGCAGTCATAGACCAAAGCCTCTCATCTTTTCAGTCTCCCAATTCTGAATCACAAAATCCCAAGGGAAGACACATCTCTGGGAAGATCTGGGCAAGAAATTGAGTGGGAAAAGTCAAAAGTCTCTTAGTAATTGTGAATCACTGTTTAATGGTAGCAAAATAGCTAGCACATGAGTATATAAAAACCACTTTCTCTGATCATGTTTTATCAATCCTTATGCACTTATGTTTATTTTTATTTTTTACTTTTTAAAGTAAAAATTATTGGGGTGACATTTATCAACAAAATCCAATAAGTTTCAAGTGTATAATTCAACAGTATGTTTATATATATATATATGTATATGTATATATTGTGTGTTTACTGCCTGTAGTTAGATTTCCTTCCATCTCCCTGATGTACTTTTAAAAGTGCTCATTCTTCAAACATTGTTGTAAGGTTCTGCAGTCAGATAGTTAAATCACTGACTGATCAAATTGAAAGAAATGGCAATTTGGACAGTTTTGAGACAGGTAATTTTAGAGCAAGGTGCTCCAAACACTAAGTAATAATAAAAACAACAATAATATCAACGAAAGCATGATGTATATTTGAACTGCAGCATTTTATGAGTGTTTTTGCCTAAGCTAACTAATCTGATTCCCCACATAAATCTTATGAGGTTGGTGAGGTAAACATAATTGTCTCCTTTTAAATAAACAAGAGAACGGAACCAAAGGAGACTAGTATTATGTGAGATGCTGCAGGGAGGGGCTTCAGATAATCAGAGAGCCAGATGAGAGCCCTAGTCACTTAGGAAGGAGGTGGATAAAGTTGGTGGCAGAGAGGCACAAGAAGAGAACCCCCCACCCCACCCTTGGTCTACCCTGCCATGGACCCTGGAGAGGAGAATATTTCATTTGGTACTGATGCCTTAGCTTGTTGACGCTTACTGTGTGTTCTTCCAGGCACTTGATGGACATCTTGTGATGTCTGCAAAACTCATTAGTCTATGAGGGAAAATTCTGTTAATGCTTTCCTTTATTCCACTATGATATAAAAACACAAATGAGTCAAACAAAAACTGTTTTTTTTAAAGCTAGGAAAGATTTCCTTAGGTTGATTATTAATAGCTATGAATTGTTAAATATGTCTGTTGTGGTTTGAGAGTACAAGGACGCCACAGTCAAGTAAGATCTTTTATCCCCCAGTAAAGAGCAATGGTACATTTTATTCAATACCTTAAATTACATAAACATTAGCCACAACATGTTGATTCAGCTTCACAGGAAATGAAAATCAATACCATCTGTGTGGATAGCCGCTCCACATTACCATAGCACACACTGTAATGTGTTCATTGAGTCTCAGCTCCAAAGCCTCACTTCATTAGAATGACATTATTGTAAGTTTTTAAAAGTCACTTTAATATGCATATGAAAAAATCCAAATCAAGAAGTCAAGAGATTTTAAATTCAGATTTCAGCAGCAATTTTCTCCAGCTGCTTTGAATTTGCCTAGTGTTTGATAAATTCTGAAACTGTCATGACATTCACATCTTCAAAGACTGTGATACGTGGCCCAAATTCTTCGTATAGAGCCTGGCACGTAGTAGGTGCTCGAACAATATTTGTTGAATTAATAAATCAGCACAAGACCCACTATCAATTTAATAATATCCCTGGACACGCAAAAAAAAAGCATTAACATAAATGTCTCATTAAATGTAAGATGTATGATAATTTTAAAAAGGTAAAAAAGTTTGTAATTTAGAATCTAGGGAAATAGTTGTTCTAGGAGAAGCAGGCATAAGGAAACTATAATTTTAGAGGGCAAAGAGTTTATTTTCAGGTAGAGGAACTAGCTAATTCTTTACTGTAATTATCTGAGGGAATATTAGGATGGGTCCTTTTTTTAAGAGCTCCAGAATTCCTGAGTAAGAGGGCCTTGGAGGTGACAATCTGATGGAAAGACAATGAGTGAGCAACTGAGGGACCTGCTCTTAAAAAGCATTTGTTTAGCCAGCACACTGATTTTCTTTAGATTGTACATTCACTTGAGAGGTCTTGGATGATTAGACTGGGGGTGAGGAGGGGTTGATGGTGATTATGTAGAATTAAAAATTTTTTCATTTTGAAAATTTATGAACATGTAGCTAGATCTATATTTGTTTACTTCCTATCTGCTTTTCTATCTATCTTTCTCTTGTTGAAAGCAATAGACTCAAATTGTTGTCTGCTTTTATTGAAAGTAACTTTTGCTTATATTTATTCTATACTATTATACTTTATCGGTCTCTTTCATATTCAGAGAATTTCCCAAGGGAGCATCTTTGTCATATTGATCTCCATATCCATAGCATTAGCGTAGAGCCTGGCTTCCAGCAGATGTGCAATAAAGTTATTTATTGCAATAAATGCTCTTGATCAGCCTAGATGATGGAGTTAATTGTTTTCAGCACAGTTATATATCAGATCATCTTCCATTTTGCAGAGAGAATGATGAAACAAGATTAGAGGCCCAACTTGGAGTCATGAATAAAAGTCAGAAGAAAACCTGAGCTAGAATCAAGAGGATTGAAGTACCAGATGTATACTTTGCATCATATTCTCCAGGTTCCAGTGAAAGTCACAAGATGTTCCTTGCAAATAAATTTGTCCTTCATGAGCTATTTGGGGCTGTTTAATTATTATTTCAAACCTTTAAAAGCCAGACATGTGCTTAAAATTGAGTTTTTGGAGTAGGTTTTGATTTTTCTTTGAGTTACTCCCATTCTACTTGGGACTATTATCACATGTATGTGCAAGATGGTTGTTGAGAAAGTATGTGTGCACTTACCTCCATGTGATGACATTCTCATTATTTCTGGTTCTTTAATTCAAATTTCTTAAATAACTCCTTTTGAATTCGATCTTCAGTACAGTCATACCAATTCTACAGCTTCAAAACAAAGTCATTTTTAAGCTATCTGAACATGGAAAAAAAATCTGAACAATTTCTGAAAGCACAAAGCAGGTATTTTTTTTTTTCAAATTCAAGTAACTGAAATAACTGAAGAGATTTAGTTCAAATTGCAAATAAATTCGCCTTTAGAATGAGACAAGGCAAAAGAGATATCAAACCCAAGGGTCAAAAGGAACATTTCAGAGTAAGTTATAAACAGAAAATAGGAATTTAGAATGGAAAAGCTGAACTCAACAATAAGATGGGGTCATGACACCTTGGTAAGTATTTTTTATTATATTTTAAGGCTCGCTGTGTTAACCCAGGACTTTATTTTCACTGACTCTAATTGAGAGTATTTTAGTGATTTCATTTTCTCTTTTTCCATATCTTTCTCTGTCTCTATGTCTCTTTGTCTCTCTCTTTCTCCCCACCCTCTTCCCACCATCCTTCCCTCCCTTCCTTCTTCCCTTCCTCTCTCTCTGAGTGTGTGTGTGTGTGTGTGTGTGTGTGTGTGTGTGTGTGTGTGTGTTTGAAGGACCAGGTAATGATACTTCATACTTTTTAATATCTTGGTTCTGAGAAATTTAAAGCATATAAAAATCTTGGTCCAGATCTCATCTCTAGTCCCTGCTTCTCCTTAGAACACTTATTCCAAAAATTATCATTTAATTGTGCGATTAGTCTGTGGCTGGTATGATCTCGAATTCCTGGGAGAAATTTAGAGGGACTAATTTTCTGTTTCCAAATTTCTCTAGTTCCTCAACAATTTTGACGTAAATAAATCAAAATAGCAAACTTGAAAAGCAGATAAGATGATTAGATATACCTATTCATAAGTAATGAGCACAGTACATTCATGATTTATTACAAAGTGCAAGGGCAATTGGAATGCTTTCTATTATCCCATAGTTGCATGCTGCAGTTAAATTTGGTGTTTTCTGGCTCTGTAAAAGTCTGTAGTATATCAAAATTATTTTAAATATATTTAAATGGGAGTCCTCTAATTAAGGATTTGTTCTCATTTCCTGCTAGGTTAAAATTTACTTTTTTACCATCTACTTCAAAAGAGTTCCTAAAGGCAATCATCACTGTAAAAATTATTTATGAGAACATTAAAAAATATTTATCAATCATGTGAATGGGGAGGGTTAGATAGGAATGTGTAGTCAGTTCACCATTCTTCCAACTCAATGCGTCTACACGATGTCAGGATCATGCCTTATCTCCCCTCACTGGGAGTGGGGTAGATCCTCTCGCATTGCTATAGTTTGCCATGTCTGCCTACCTGGCCGTCTCTTGGTTTCATCTCCTGGTATTCCCACCGTTGCACTCTAGGTTCTAGCAATATCAAGTAGCTCGCCTTTCTGCAACCTGTCTCTAGGCCTGTACCCTTGCTGTTCTTTCTCTGTCTGATGTGTCCTACCCATTAATCTCCTGGGAAAGTCTTAATCAGCTTTAAATCAGGGCTCAAATGCTACTTCCCATGTAAGGGTTTACCTGAGCGTCCTGGATAATCAAGCTCTCTCTTCACTTCCCAGAATAGGCATGCAAGGCAAGTTTCTGATTGAATTTACCAGTTGGTTTATGTGTTTGTTTCCTTAGTGGGCTGAAAGATCCTTGGGGGCAGATATGTGATGTGCTGTTTAACCCGAGTACTTGGCATAGGATCTTACTCATGGTACATGCTCTTGAAATATTTACTGAGTGAACAAGTATATTCCTTGGTATAAATTATAAACATAACTTTATACAGTCCCTATATCCTGTTAGATTTCTTATACCTATCCTTTTCATATATGATTTTCTTTACATAAGTGATGTATATCTAAAATATATTTTTAATTTTGGGAATTTAATGAAATTTTAGATCTATGCCATATCGTCCAATATAGTAGCTGCTAGCCACATATGGTTATTTAAATTTAAAGTGATGTAAATGAGATAAAATTAAAAATTCACTTCCTTAGTAACACAAGCCACATTTTAAGTGTTCAATAGCTACATGAGGCTAGTGGCTACTGTGTTGGACAGTGTAGACAGAGAATGTTTCCATTACTGCCAAAAACACTATTGGACAATACTACCTAAGAGAATTTGGCTATTTTTGGTAACATGTCAAATTCTTCTATAAAGTAAATCATTATGTTTAAATTAATTACCTTTAAAAATATAGCTGCTAATATAGCCAAGTTATTTAAATGGTCTTAAAAATGTTATACACTCTGGTATAGTTATTTATTTTACAAATATTTTAAATAGTCTATGTTTAAATGTAAAATGTGTTCAGCAAAATAAAATATTGAGACTGATGAATCAACATGATAACCCAAGTACACCATTTTATTACCTCTCCTTCCTGAGGTACCAACAAAATCGTAGCAAAAAAAAAAAAAAAAATGATGTAAGTGCTTTAACCCCACAACATGAAGAGAGTGGGACAAGAATCATCAGTGGAGAAAGGAATTCAAGAAATTTATGGAATATAGATAAGTAATGAAGCAAGTTAAAGTGGCAGCTTATACTATATTATATTTAGAAACTTTAGCTACAAAGGAGATCAGAAATGAACTATGTAACAAAATGGAAAATTTACTAAAAGACTGTCAGTTGGAGAGGGCCTGTAGCTTGGCACAGTAAAGGAAAAATTGCCTATACATGTCTCATCAGGTATTTTAGAACATTAGGGTTAAAGAGAATATGGAAAAAGATAGAGAGGGGCACCTACAAAAGAAGCAGCCTGGAAAATAGCTTATTATCAGCAACACTGGTAACTGGAAGATAATGGAGCAAGGCTCTCAAGGTTCTCCACGCATCAGGTATGAGGGCAGAATAAAGACATTTTCAGACATGTCTGAAAGTGTACCTACCACACAGCCTTTCTTAGGAATTTTCTAGAGGATGTTCTCAACAAAACAAGGTAGTAATACATAGGTATGATTCTTATGCTGGTTTGGACCACTGCTTCTACTGTTCATCTCATCCTTGTCATCAATGTACACATTCACGCCTTTGCCAAGTGACACTGTACTGTCTCCCGTTAGAGACAGTACATTTCCCTACTCCTTTGATGTTAAAATTGGTCATGTGATTTGCTTTGACTAATGAAACATTTGTGGATGCAACACAAGCAGAGGCTTTAAATATGCTAATTTGGCTTGTCTTGCTTGGTCTCTCACTCTCTCCTGTCAGAGCTGCTGGTGCCGCATGAATGACACATGGAACAGTCTAAAATTCAACCCATAGTCTGGAGCAGAGTGAGAAAAGTAAATATTTGTTATTGCTACTGAAATTTCAGGGCTGCTTATTATGCAGCACTGTGGTTACACAGCATTTTGTAGTAAAGACTAAATTTTCAGGCAAAATTAATCCAATCTATGAGAGCAGTGACATCCTATTCTAGAATGGCAGCTGAGCTGTAGTCCTAAAAGCAACTTGTCCAGCTTAGAATATGAGGATTAATGACTTTGAGGAGATCTACAAGATCTAAAAGAATCTACGAGATCTACAAGAAATAAAAAGAAACAACTGAAGAGAAGGTATGATTGAGATCTTAGGATATAGGAAAGGCAATTAGAAGAGCATAGAAATGAGAAATCCATTCCATTTGAAATATGGGAGCACAGTAGTAGTCATCACATCAAGCTCTATAGAAAAAGTATCGTGATCTTACCGCATTATCAGCTCCGCAGCCGAACATATTTATATAGATATAATTAAGTTCTATGTTTAGATTTTCCACCTAAGTATAGGTATATACTTATATCCAAACTTACCAAGTTGTATACATTAAATGAGTACAGTTTTCTGTGTTTTGATCATACCTCAATAAAGTGGTTTATATAAAAAGAGGAAAAAAGAAAAAAAAAAAGGAAAAGGGGAGAGAGAAAAAGAAAAAAATAATAAACAATGTAGACAAAAAGCCAAAGAGAAAAAAAGCGAACTGTAGTCAATCTTTCAGGTCACCAAAATCCAGCTTCCTTAAAATCTGGGCCCAGACAGGGCCTTGTATAGGTGTTTGGGATTCTGTAAAAATGGCTCTTCATGGGGTCATGGCAAGAAATGAGTCTATCACAAATAGGGCTAAAGCACTGTGGTTTCCTCACTTTTTGGTTTCAAGAATCCTTTACTCTTAAAAAAGCAGGTAATCCTGAAGAGTTTTTCTTTTTTTTAATGTGGGTGAGAGCACTTGATACTTAACTTATTAGAAATTATAAACCTATAGGATGCTTCAGTGACCTAAATTTCTAGTTTAAAAAAATTATAATAATTTCTGGCTTTAAAGAGTTTATAAAGTCTACACTTTATTCTTGTAGTTTAAAGTCTTCTCTTAATATTTGGTCTCAAAATGATGCCACATCTGGCATTGTGACACTATATAAAAGTGTTCTGTATTTACGTAAGACACAATAAAGTACATTATTTACATCTCTAAAGTTGAGAGGAAGATAGCTTGTGTCCTATTTTCACTTCTTATTTGCAGTTTTCCCCAGTTTCTTTTACAGTAGATTCCTCCCATCATTGAGCCAGAGAGCTCACTAGGTCCATTTCTGTATCCTGAAACGCAGAGCTCGCAGTTGTGGGTCGAGAAAGCGAGTTGTCTCTTCTTCCCTTTTAAGCCCCCAATCTATTGTACCCATGCCGGTATTATTCAGCATGCATGGGGTGACTTGGGATCTGGGTATAGCTCCAGTACCACAGAAGAGGGAACCAAGAAGCCTGTTCGTGTATTCCTTCTCTAATACTTTTTTTAAAATGTACATTTGAGTTTTTGGCCTATATCACTTTCCTTTTCTCTGAAGAATATTTTATAGTGTTTCTTTCCAGGCAGATATATTGGGGAGAAATAGCTTAAATTTTTGTTTGATTGTGCAAATCTTTAGTTATTTTTCACCTTTGAAGGATAATTTTGCGGGATACAGAATTTTAGGTTGATGGTTTTGTTCTTTCCAGCTGGCATGGTTTCTAAAGGGAAGTCTGATATAAGTCTTATCCTTTTCCTCTCTATTTAAGGTGTTTTTTCCTCCTCAGCTTCCTTTAAGATTTTTTTTGTTTGTTTTTAATTTTCTGCATTTTGAACATGATATTCCTAAGTGTAGAATTTTGGGTATTTTCCTGCCTACTGTTCTGTGAGCTTTCTGGATCTACGGTTTGGTTCCTGTCCTTATACTAATTTTTATTATAATACTTTTATAAATCAGATTTAAGTTTTTAAAACATAATATGTAAAACTCATATTTTAAAACTCATGATGGCACTTTATAACCCAGTAATACTCTATAACATCTCTTCGTATTTTATTCTTTTGCAGTCTTTTAAATGATCCCCTTCACATAAATATCTACAAACACATCTAGTTTACTGTTTTATTTCTTAAAAAAAAATTGAAACTCTTACAGTAATTAATTCTGGGTTACTGTTTCTATTAAAAAAAAAAACACACTTTCCACTGTTTTGCAACAACAACCCCCCCCCCCCAAAAAAAAGAAGAAGAAGTCTCCAGGCTGAAACTTGACTTAAATTTATTTTAGTTGCATAAGAGCATAAAACAAACAAACAAACAAACAAACAAACAAAAAACTTTGCTATTTTTGTGCTGGCAAAATTAAAAAATCATTAAAATAAAATTATCCTTATGGGTTTAAAAACATGAGTTTTCAATGTTGCAATAGTTGCAATAGTTGGATGGTCGGCAGCCCATGGGAGCAGGTATCAGGGTAGACAGAGGTAGCTCTTGTTCAGGTCTTTCCAAATGAAAATCTCCTTCTTTCTGAGTCTTGGTTTTCTATCTGTAAAGTATGCATAATGCCTGCTCTGACTTCTTCACAGATAAAGAAAATAAAAATTCCAGATTTTTGAAGCTGAAATAGTACTAGTCTTGAGGAATTATTTGTTCTTTTGATAAGAAGTCAGAGGTCAGAGTGGGTTGAAAACCTTGCCCAAGGTCAAATATCGAGAGGACACACAGATTCATTGTATTTACATTTGGCATTGACAGTGCAGAGCTAATACTTTCATTTTTATAAACTCACTGAGTTCCGTGTAAACTCATTGTAACAGTATATGCCTTGTGGTCCACTCATATTATAATAACATATTTCTGAGATAGCAATCTCCTGTTGGTGTGGAAAATACCTGTTTTTTAAGTGAGATTAATCCTCATCTCCACAAACTGTCCAATAACTGCATTATCAATTCCCATATTTTGCCTTTTCTGGTAAGTTACCAAGTTCTTTGAAAGCATTTTTCGTAATATCTATAAGCTAATTCAGGATCTATGATTTGAAACTAAAAGAAATAAGAGTTAATAAAATGAGTGGGAGGGATATTCTTGACATAACAATTCCAACATATGAAGAAACTGAGATATTAAAAAGTGGTGTGTTCATGACATTGAAAGTAACTTGCTATTAGACATCCTATTCCATGTGGGGGCATTCTTGATTTCTTACTCTTCTCACATTTAATAAAAGTTCTACTGAGTTTGCTACATGTTTCCGAAATGTGTCCTCTTGTGTTGTCAATTTGTCACAGTCTCAGTTCGGGTCATCATCATTTCTGCTTAGATAACTAGTTTTTAGATTACAATTAGCCTCCAAAATAGCTCACTGCCTTCGCCCAATTCACTCTCTACACCAGAGTGGGTGATCTTTATGAAACACAAATATCATCATGTTTCTTAGCTACTTAGATGCTTTTAACCTAAGGATAAAGACTAAATTCTTTAGCGTGGCATTTAAGGCTGATTCTTGCTTCCCATTTGGCTTCAGCACTCTCCTTTAGCACAGCGCTCTCGCCTTCTGACACTCTGCACCATGCTAGTTTAATGGCTTTTGTAGAGTCGTCAGCTCTTCAAGTGATGCCCTCCTTGTCCTTTTCTTCTCCTCACCTGGGTAATGACAAATTAACCTTTTCTCTCCTTCCATTCCTCTTTCCCTCCCTCTTTTGCTTTCTTCATTTCACAAATATTTATTGAGAATTTTCTATGTGCCAGTAATTGAAGATGCATTAGTGAGCAAAATAGGCAAAAACTCTGCCCTCGTAGATCTTACATGTGTGCCTGTGCACATGCGTGCAAATGCATGCATGTTGAGGGTTACAAAATGTAACATAATAATATAGTATGCTAGAAGATGGTAAGTGCTGTGGAAAATATTAAGCTTTAAATAGAAGAGGTGAATTCGGGGAGAGATGTTTTAAATACAGGGGTCAGGCTACGTCCCACACAGAAGATGACATTTTGGCAGAGAATTGGATAAGGCGACAAAGGGAGTCATTGTTTATTTGGAGGTAGATTTTCCAGGCAGAGGGAATAGCCAGTACAAAATTTAAAAAAAGGTGACTTAAAATCTTAGAAAGAGGCATAGAGAGCAGGATAGTTAAAACAGGGGCCAAACATATTGACATTTTAGTTAAAACTAATCAAAATATGGTTAAGGAAACAGTATGGTAACCATTGTGATATTGAGTGTTTTCATAGAGAACAAGTTTATTCACTGTAGAAAAGAGAAACCTTGTAAATTCATTAAGGCAGTTAAAAGCTACAGATGCACAAATCTTAGACCTTTGCAGGAGTTCTCAAGTCTTACAATGGCTGTGAAAACCACACTGAGAAAGCGATACTAATCATCCACAGTAGTCTAGATGGTAGAAAAAATCAAGAAAGATAAATAAACCACATTGTACTGCCAAAATGAATCCGAAAAGCTGAGCAGAAAGTGGTTCAAAAAACTGATCTTGACAGATGTGTCAATCAGATTGGAAGTATCTAAACAAATGCAAAATAGAACCATAAGAAAATCACAAAAGCAAAGCCAAAAATCAAAAGGTTTTGAAAACCATACAGGATGCTACAGAAAGGAGAGGATATTAAATACAGACCATTACAAAAGGCAAGTCTATAGAGCGGACCAAGATTACAAAGAAAATCTCTGTGAAGTGATAATGGTGAAAAGGGACACAAAGATTCGAGGATATGGGCTCAAGGTATACAGTCAGAGGTTTTCGAGTAAGCTCACCACATGCAGGGAATTAAAGAGAGGGTGGCTGACAGAAAAGAATGAAACATTATTAGGGAATGTGTCTCTTTGTGCCAAGTGCTATCTTCTGAATCCAAACAAGTGGATGAATGAAGGGAAGATTTGTAGTTGGATGAAGAGCCTTTAAAAGGTACATGCCTGAATCACAGAAATCAGACCCTGGCAAATGCCTGTTGGGTGACAGAGTTCACCTTCTATCTGAGTGTACTGTCTCTCCCGGCAGGTGGCTGAAATATGCTGTGTCCAGTTGGGTTCCAGGCTAGCAGAACAGAGTCTCACACACAGCAGGCAACCTTTCAATTACTATATAAAAACGGGACGTTAATACTCATGTATTAACCATTTTTGACAGACAGAAAAGAAGTTTAGGCCCTTTGGAATAATAGTAGAGCGTTTCTGAGGAAAACGCACCGGGAGACAGTGTACACTTACTATAACTAGAAATGAAAACAAATAAAAGGCTAGGAGCAGAGGAGGATACCTGAGGGAACAGTTAAAAACTAAGGGACTGAAGACTTCATAGGTGCCTGGGTGAAACTGTAAGCGGGCAGATGTTTGATACAGCAAAACCCACTCTATCAACATCAATGAGTAACTTGAATGAAAGACGTACCCTTCGGCAAAATAAAATCCAGTCTGGAATATTGATGAGTTCTCTATTAGCTGGTCCATGCATATTTAATCATGTTAAAGGAGATTTTCATGATGTAGTGTTTATTTAAACTAATAGTGGGGAGGAGTGGTATCAAATGTGTATTTGTGGAATTTTAGTTTTGTTCTAGAAACCGCTACCCCCTGCACGACTCCCACCAAAAGTACAAAATAGAACCTCCTCCATTTGGCACAGAGAGGACACAGAGGGAAGTGGTTACAGCAGTGCTCAGAGCAAACCCAGGCAACAAACAGAGAGAGCAGGCATTCCCAGCCTGTTATGTAACCAGGACAGAGTTTTTCTGAGGAAGTTGGGAAGAAGCAAACGTTCTTAAAAATACTATTAATAGATAATCCCTGCTTTCAGGGAACTTGAAGCTTCAGTGACTGAGCAAACTCACCAACATTCCCAAGAGCCCTGATATAAGAAATCAGTGGAACCCATAGAAAAAGAGAACTTGGATCCCAAAGAATCCCCTTAACCACACCTAGCTAAGAGTTTCACCATTTCCTCAGTGGAGAGGACTGCTGGAATGATCAGAATCTCATCTCAAGTAAAGCATATGAAAATAATTATTCATAAATATGTAAATATACATACTACAGCATACACATATATTCATTCCTTAGGATGGACACTTTTGTTGTCTTTATTACAAAGGTATCTGTTGCTGAAAATAAATATATGAACTCAGAACATAGCAGTCAAAATTCTTATACGTAAGGTGGAAAAGCTTAGTACTCTATGGCTGAAGCTACAGATGATACTGGGACAAACAGTGACTAAATTCACAATCTTACCAGTGCAATGACTTTTTAGCAAAAGACAGCATATAGGATTCTTGGGACTTTATTTTTACTTTTATCTGTATTAAAAATCATCTGAGATTTGAAATTTCTTCAGTCAGAATAGAGCTTGTAACAGAATTCGTCTGTTGGTAAAACCCCTACCTTGCTTGGTCTAATTGACCTTTCATGAAGATATAAGCCTGAGGTCATGGCCAAGTGTCTTGAGTCATGTAATCACAGACTCTATTCTTAGTTATACTCCATATTTGCTATGCAATGGGTATAAAAGAATCTAAATGTGGGTCTTAACTTATGTATTCGTTAACTAGATATAAGAAACTAGATATTTCCTAGCCTTGGACAGCAGTAGTGAAGGGTAATGGATAAACACAAAGCACTTTTGAATATAACAAAAACAACCATAATAACAGAAACAGCAATGTGCCCCCCCAAAAAAACAAAACTAAACAGAGTATTGTAATATATTTTTTAAAACTACGATAGAGAGAACAACTTTACTTTTGTTCCTTTAAGTGAAGAAGAGTATTTCATCCTTAAAACTATAGACATTTCCTCTGAAAGACTGTTCCATACTTGCAGTTTTAAAGATTTTCTACATTATGATATTAGCATAGTAACCAAAATATATCAAAGGCTAATTTTGAAAAATTAGATGATTCTACATTCATCTGGTGAATATTGTGGTTTTTTTTTGGAACTGAGCAGTTCAGAAGCACTTAAAAAGCCATGCCTTTCAAAATGTTTCATATTACCAAGTTGATTTCTGATTTTGTAATAAATGAGTATGATTTACCCAATCCCTTTAACATTTTTGCTAAGGTATGGCAAACATTGATATAAGAGTCATACAAATGTAATAATAACATGATTTGATTTTCTTCACTTGTATACAATATTTATTAACTTTAGCTTTCTAGATATATTCATTCCCATTTATAATATTTTAAACATTATAAATATTAGGTAACACAAAATCTAACTGGCTTCCCTGATTGGAAAGCCCTTCCTCAATTGGGAAATAGAAATCTAGCACTAATAATGATAACATAAGCCTCATATGATCTAATTAGTTGAAAATTCTAATTGTAAACATTTTGTCACATTAAGTCATAGAACTATTTATGTCCATTTAACAAACTTTGCGTTTTGTTAGTTTCCCCATTTCTAAGATCCTCTAGAATTTGTGAAAGGTGAGGAAAAGCATGTTTTTTTACAAGGAACCAAAACATTAATTGTCTTCTTTTGTTCTTAGAAAACAAAGATCATAAAGATAGATAAAGCAGGATAATACAATTGAGTGAGACATGAACAATGAAAAGATAGGAACAGCTAATGGAATAAACTAGAAACCAAAACACTCACTGTTAAGCCCTATTTTATTGTGAAAGACAATTTTCAGGTTAGGTTCCAAGCTTTTGAATGACCAATGCAAAGAAAGAATGCCCTCAGTTACGTACGCCTTGGGGTCTTTACGACAAATGTGAATACATTGTCTACTATTTCACATACTAAGACTAGAAAGAAGTGTGTCTACATAGAAATTGTCTTGAACAACACGCTTCTATCAATCCCAGGAACAATTTTCGCAGAACTGTTCCTTAAAGCACCCAATGGAATCAATTTAGGAGAAGCAATTTTGTAGAGGAGATGAGGAATGGTGGTTTGTTTATCAGGATCTACTTCCTCAGCCTATTAAAGTTCACAAAAATAACTGCTTTATAAACACAAGGATATAAATTCTCACAAATGAAAGTCTCATGAAATAACAGTATTGCAGCTTCCTATGCACGTGCGTTATATTTAATATTCATTTTAAACTAGTAAGAGCTACCATTATCATTCTTCTTGAGAAGCTCAAAATACGTGTTTTGGCTTTTTCATATATTATCTGATTTTCAAGAATTGTTTATAAATGCCTTAAAAAAATAAACAGCATAGAACTCTTGTGACTTCTCTTGATTTAAAAAAAAAATCATTCAATTTTTCTAAATGTAAAGAGAGTAGGGTTAAGTTAAATAATCTTTAATGTTTTTTTTATTTCAAACATTTAATGGTTTCAATATATGTCATATCACTTTTATTTTTTAAAGCAAAGAACCATTCTTATTTTTCTCAAAAGCCTCAGAAGGTAAAGAAAAAAAAATCAGTATATTGATCCCCGTAATGTTATCCCAGCTTCAGAGGGTGTCCAGTTACAGAGAAACATTTTAGTAATCGTAAGGTTCAGACGGACCTTATGTGACCCTATTCATTCCTGACCAGCAAATAGTTTTTGTTTAACTTCGAAAGAAACCAGACAAACTCTGTAAGGTTACTTGTAATCATGACACCATTCTTAGAATTGCCATGTGCTGGGAACATGCCTTCTTGTTTCCTCCTTCTATCTACAGTATAAATCTGAAGGACTTTGTTATGGCTCTTATACTTGGCACATCTTAGGCCTATTTAGAACATCAACACCATCAATCACAAAATATGGGGCCGACCAGCTGGATGAACCCTCGCTATCATGCAGGGGTTATTTGTCATCTGGGCATGTCTGTTTGGTATAGAACACTCCTTCAGTCCCAGAACAATTTTCCTCCTCCAAAAATATTCTCTTTGATTCAGGAAACACGTGATTAATAAAGGACAAGGGTTTAAAGCCAGAGGTCAAGGCTAAAAGTCTTAACCAAACAAGTGCATTGCTTACTAACGTTTGCATCAGCAGTCAAAAATTTCCTTGAAGAGCTCCCACACCAAAGAAACATACTGAGGAAACACACGTCTGTTCTTAAATGCTATACATTTCAAGGGACTCCAGCAACTATGTTCATCTTGAGAGATTTATTTTAAAATAGTGTCGCACATCTGAAAATTGTTTTGCTGCAGAATAATGACACTGCATTAAGCATTTAGAAGGCCCATTACAAACATTTACAATTTAACATAAGAAATTAAAGTTGAAAAGACGTAATTTAACCAATATGATAAATAAATTTGTACTATAACATTAGAACAATTTGCATTAAAAATAGTTTTCAAAGATGTCTGTTTATGTTAAATGGGTTTAAAAGCAACACTCCATACTTTTTGTCTTATTTATATGTCATCTACAATATTTTATAGCACTTTTCCATTAGACAGTTTTTCTTTTATTTTTGTTTTTTCTCTTTCACCAAAAAAACTTGTTTCATGTTCATAAATATTGTTTTTTTTTCTTTCTAGGATATTGTTATAGTTCTATTCTATAATAATGTTAACTTGATATTTATAAATTTTTTTTGTGTGATGACAGGAAAAAAACAAATTATAACAACATAAGTGAAAAAATTGTTGGTCAAGCTTTATAATTATCCTAATATTGACTTAACTAGAAGTGACGCCATTTCTCAATGTGGAAAAATGGATCGAATAATGTTTATTGCACTGGAGTTCTAAAGGAAGTCAAAAATTCCTGTTGGAAATGTAAACAGAGTTTCTCAGAAGAAAAGTGATAAGTAGATTTGCATTATAGTGTTGATGATGTTCCAAGCCTTAACGAGCACATCAGTCATCACTTTATCCAACTTAGAAAAACTTCTAAATTTTCGCACACAAGCCTGGAGGTAACCAGACTTCCTAGAATTCAGCTTTCTGTACCTCTCTGTCAAATGCCAAATAAATAAAAATAGAAACTCAGTACAAAACATACTGTATTAAAAAATATGTTTTCATTGACATTCATACCAGCAATACATTTATTCTGTATTAGACTGCCCTAGGAACATGACCTCAGGGCATGAAGGGGATTTTGAAGACATCTGGTCTGACTTCTCATCCTATTGCTGCAGAAACTGAGCTTTTAGAGGGACAGTGGCAGAGGTGAGACTAGAACATTGGTCTACCATTTCCCTGTCCAGTGTCTCCTGTGCCATAGTGTTACAGCTGTACTGTGGTGTAGTGTCTTTGGGTAAATTTGATTTGCTTATAGCTGGGCCATCTGTTGCTCCACTACTTATGCTAATATGGTAACTTTGTATATTTGACTGTTGACGGGGTCTTCTTGGCACTGTACATGCATAATGTTCTGAGTTT
The DNA here is from genome assembly GCA_030015415.1 of Cynopterus sphinx. Taxonomy (NCBI): domain Eukaryota; kingdom Metazoa; phylum Chordata; class Mammalia; order Chiroptera; family Pteropodidae; genus Cynopterus; species Cynopterus sphinx. The sequence goes on from CM057391.1 coordinate 24,724,531, forward strand.
ACTCAGTTGACCCTGTTAAACAGTGACAATGTGTGTGAGGCCTAAGTTTATTAGCATTCATTGTTACAAAAACAGGGTTACTGACCTTGTCATATTTAACAGTATTGAACAGACACAGCAATGTGGATCCTGAGGGCAAATAAAGGATTTCCAGTGGTGATGTAAGAACTATGCTAATTAGTTTCTCCCTCCATTCTGCTTCTAGGCAGTGAATAACTGTACAGTTTGGCAAGAAGACTCACTGAGCCCTGAATTAATAAAACCCAAGAATTTTTATAAATAATAAAAAAATATGTTTTAACATGCCATTTCCTTTCAGTACAAGAGTGGCTTTTGCAGAAGAGTGTGCATGGGATAATCCTCTATTTTTGCTGTTGCATCCCTGCTCCCACTAGAACTGAAACAACAATGCAAATTGACAACTCCCCTCCACCACCAAAAAAAGCATAAGGAATTTTTAAAAATGCTACCACACTGTGATTAAGATGAGAAACTATATGTGAGGCCTGGTTTACGTATCTGAGAATTTGGATATGGGTAATCTTGCCTCAGTAGAAAAACAAGCTAAGTTAATATTTTAACAATGCAATATTGCCTTAGTACATCTTGTTCTCTCTTCCCCTCGGGGTCTTACACGAATGAATCAGAAAATTGCTCCCTTATGTTAAGTCTGAGTCTGCACCTGTGTTAAATTCACATGGAAATGGAATTGGGGGTATGGGGGTGGGGATAAATGTCAGCAAAACTAATAAGATGATATATCTGAGTCTGAATTCTCAAATGAACTAGCCAATGCAGAGACCATCGGCAGGAACGTTTTTATGGGCATATTGTTTCACATCTAGAACTGAAATAAGGATACATAATCATGTTAATTAGCTGTCTGCAACTGGCTCCAGATTTTAGGAAATTCATAATATCAGGCATTCTGGAAATTTTGCCAAAAATTTTTTCTTTACCTTCTTTGGGTGTACTGAATCACTTTTTCAGGTATTAAAAACAATCTCTGTGTTTTAGACATGTTAAGAGAGAGAACAGAAAGTAAGCAAGTCATTGAAGCAAAATGTAGAAAGCAACGAAGAGCTGAGAGAAAAGAGAGAGTAAAGACCTCTTGAATTGCAAAAACAAGCAGACTTTTTGATGTTCTAGACAAGTGGGTGAGTGGAAAGAGCATGGGGCAGCATAAAAGTGAGGGAGGATTTAGTAAGGAAAGCAGATATGTAGAGAGAGTTGTGTCCATGTTCTAAGACTGTTCTTCACTCCTGAATGGAAGTGTTTGGAACAAGTCAGTCAGCTTCACAATGAAACAAACTTGTTAATGAAATTTCACTCATTCTTGATTTCTATCGTGCAGCATGGCATTTACTTTTTTTTAGGCAATACTGGCAGGCATACAAGCTGCATTCTGGACGAAGACATGTGTCTGAAAGATTTTGCTATCAGAGGAAGAAAAAATGAGAAAAAAGTTTGGGGCTCTGAGAATAAGACACCTCAGTTTTATCAGCCATGAAGTATACACCAAAGGAGGATGATTATTTGCATATTGCAATGGAGGCTGGTTAAAATTCAATCAATTGAATCCAGATGTGGGTTTCTTCTGAGATTTCTTTAAAAGTGAGGGTTGCCAAAACTTCATGGGAGCAGAGACCACAAGCTAACATAAGCCAAAGGACTCTCAGAGTACAAGGTACGTTTTTGGCTTATAAGAAATCCACTTCTTTAAGTTTGGTGACTAAACTAATAGAATCAACTCATTTATGATAAATTAGAGGATATTTATAAATGGCTGACTTTTGCCTAAACAAAATCTTCCAAAAAAAACTCTACAAAAGTGTTCCTGATACGGTGTCTAATCACATATTTAGGGAACACCATGACTGGTAGCGTATGCTCTTTTGGCAAGAAGTAAGCTCCATGAAAATCCATCTCCTGGCACATGGGGGTAATGAATGGAATTTGAATAAAATGTCAAAGGTGTGTTTTTCGAAAGGTGAAAATGTTCATAGGAATTTCATGCCTCTTAAGAAACTAACATGAAAGTTCTTTAATCTTAGAAATTGATTAGTTGTAAGAATACTAGGAAATCATTTTGTAGGGGATTTTGTTGTTCTTGTGTTTTCAAATGTGACTAATTTTGATTAGTCAAAAAAAAAAAAAATCTCATCTTTCCCTTGGGACCAATATTCTTGAAATAACTACTTGAGAACTAAAGTAAGTAGTAGTATGAGTAGAAACCTTGTGTTTTAGTTTACTTTCCAAATGTATTGAATACTTAAGAGTAAATAAAAATAATTTTTTCAAAACCCTATCATCCTGGCAAATCAACCTGTTTTTATATTTCTGCATTTTCTTCATGTCTGTATGAATGCATTTTTTAAAGAATAGTACAGGTATTCTAGAATAGATACCTTTTTTCCTAAATAATAACTTAACGAAAGCCTTGTCATTTGACTATTTAAATGTCATTGAGTATCTTGAGTTTATAGAGTTTAATTTATGTATTTAAATTAAATACATAAATTAAAAAATGGAAATGGAATTGGGGGTATGGGGGTGGGGATAAATGTCAGCAAAACTAATAAGATGATATATCTGAGTCTGAATTCTCAAATGAACTAGCCAATGCAGAGACCATCAGCCAATTATTATTTGATAAGAAAATATTTTGTGTTGAACTAGAACTTTTTTTTGAAATCTTAAATAAAATCCCAAGTATGTTTTATCTCCTTTTAGAGCTTTGGCTTTATCCCATACTTGTTTTAGATCACTTAGTGTTGCTTAAAAAAATGTACAACCAAATTTGAGAATGAGAAACTTAGAAATTAGAAAAGTATTTACTTAGAATAAATCAAATATTTCAATTCCATTGAATTTAAGTCAACCCTAAACTTATTTCTTATATGCATTATAAGAGACACACATTTAGATGAGGCTTACCTGTCTCCCAGGGCCTTCTGATGGATTGTAAAGACATATGCTTGGGTTGGACTAAGGCAGAGTTTAATATAGGAACAATCAAAGTTCTTGGAGAACTTCCACCCAAAGGATGAAAAGGTTATTCCAACAGCAAGGGTTTCTTGGAGAGTGTAAATTAAACTGGGTCTTGAAAGACGAGAGGGCATGAATTACTTTTGTTTGGATTCTTTGATAAATTCATCTTGACAAATGACATGAGTCCTCTGAAGGCAGTGAATTATGTAACTGATTTTAAGCTTCTTTGAATGAATGAAAATAGAGAACTCTTTCTGGACACATACTGTGTATCAGACTCTGTGCCACATAGACCTTTCTTAGGCTACTTATCAGTGAGCAAAGTGGCTTCATGTCCATATGATCAGTGTATTTGTACAGGACACTGCACCCAGAAGGGCCTTTTACTTAGGATTTAATGCTGCGCAGTTACTGTCATGAAATTCTTAAGAATTGTGTCTTTGATTTTGTGTTTTATAGGTGAAGTACAATAGGACAATGGAACATGCACTGGGGGCTTGAAACCTTGGCCCACATACTGTCCTATGTCTTGCTGCTACCACACTCCCTGCACAGGTTCTCAGCCCCCCACACTCCCCACTACCTGGAGATGCATGCTCTGCCTGGCCTCCATCTCCCCATATCCACCCTGCACATGGAAAATAAGCTACTCTCCTCCAGGGGTGGCAACCAATTTATGTTGACAAGCGGAGAGAGGCATGGTTTTCATTGTTGCTATTGTCCCTGCTGGGACTTGGGCATGATCATGGGGAGGGTCAGTGTCAGGGGTGCACCCCTCTGGGGCAACTCAGTGCAGGGCAAGGTGGTAGCTGGCAGCACTATAGTGCAATTAAGATGACTGGCTGGGGTCCTTTCCTTACCCTGATCCAGGTACTGCGTACGTGTGTTCTAGCACAGAGCTTACAGTCCCTTGGAGGTTGCCCATTTGACCATAGGTTGAGGAGACTGACATCCACACCCCAGCCAGGCCCCACATTCCAGTTTGCCCTGGGGCTGAAAATTATGTAGCTGGTCCTGACCCTGAGGCAGGCATTACTGCCTCCCTATTACTGATGGGAAACTAGAGTCAAAAGAAAGATTGGTAAGTGGCAGAGCAGGTAGTCTAAATAAAGCCTATCTTCTCTCCAGCATGGTGTGCTATACCTCGTTCCCTGAGAGACAGCTAGCTGAGTGGAAGGGTCCTCAAAGTGCTGATTTCACCTTGCTTGCTCTTTCCTATGGAGTGGCCTGGAGGTGACCAGGAAACCTCTCTTAAGAACACAGACCTGCACTTAAAAAAATGGGGTCTCTATGGTTTCTTCTAGTGGACAAGTGGTAGCATTTAAAGAAAAAATTTGAGCTCTAGGCCTACTGTTATGACTGATTTGAGTCCTTCCTCCCCCAAATTCATATATTGAAGCCATATCTCCTGGTTCCTCAGAATGTCACTGTATTTGGAGGTAAGGCCTTTAAAGACATGATTATGTTAAACTGATGCATTTAGAGTAGGCACTAATCCTATTTGACTTTTTATAAGAAGAGGGAATTTGGACACACAAATTGACACCAGTGATGGGCTTACACAGAGGATGAATCATGTAAGAACAAAGGGTAAAGATGGTTATCTACAAGCCAACGAGAGAGGCCTCAGAAGAAACCAAACCTACCAACACCCTGATCTTGGACTTCTAGCCTTCATAACTGTGAAAATAAATTTCTGTCATTTGAGTCATCCACTTGGTGGTATTTTGTTATGGCAGTCCCGACAAATTAATATATCCACTAAGATCCTGATATAGTAATTCATCAGTCTTCTGCTAGCCTAAAAAGTATAACATGATTCTACCAAGTTACAAAAATGGAGAGCTATCTATAAAAACTCATTGGATAGGATTTGAAAATTCTGTAGGATGGAACTGCTACAATACAAGAATAGAAGAATAAGAGAAAGAAAATAGGGTGAGGAAAAAAAATTAGGGTACTATAGATAAGTTACTGCCCTCCCTTTTATGAATTTTTACACAGGAATATATGAATAATACATATTTATTGTAGAAACATTTTTTAAAAACCTAAATTAGTGGAGTAAAAAATCTATGTCCTTCTTTACTCCTTCATTCCCCATCTTACTTCCACTTCAGAGTAACTACTGATTGGTATATAATCTCTCAGACTATTTTAAAAATGCATTTAAGGATATTTGTATATTATTTCTATATATGCCTTATTTTGATTTGGGGAGAAATGTGATTATATAAATATGTATTGCTTTATAATTTGTTTTTTCATTTAGCAATATGTATTAGGGATTTTTTCATTACCAACCACATAGCTTTATTTTATGTAATTTATTATGAAATTCATGGAACTCCACAGTATAAATGCTGTGAAATTTATTTAACCATGTTGATAGACATTCAGGATGTTTCCAAGTTCTTGTGACTGCAAAAGATACAATGATGAACATTTTTGTACATCTATATTTATGACATTCAGATTCTTATCACTGTATTTCTTAGACACCCTCCTGATTTTATTTTTACTTCCGGATTTCTTTTGGCTAAGATTCCTATGTGGGCAAGACTGTCTTTTCTCATCTGAATTAGGTATGTGAAAATAGGCCAAGATGCTTTTTCTTTAATGTCTATATAACCAGTTGTGTATGATTTCCTGTTTCCTTGGTAGAGCACAAAGAAAGTAACTTAACTGTTACAGCCATGCAACATGCATCACCTGGGGCCAGGAGTATGCAGTCCACGGAGAAAGTTTAAGTGGTTGAACTTAATACATAAGCTCTTTGTGGTTTTGGGTGGGAAGACAATAAAGCTATAAACCAGGGCATAACTCAGTGTCCTCCCTGGACCCTAGGAGACAGTGCCAACTCAGGGTGACACTGAGATTCTCTCTGGGATGAACATGTATGTATGGTCTTTCCTACTGAAGAGGTGTAGTAATAACCTGATAAAGTCTGGGCAGTTCTTCCCCATTTCAATGTTCCAGTTCAAGGGGCCCCTGTCCAGTGAGTAATGATGCTTTATGGCTGCCTAAAGCCTCTAGTGTGACTTTTCCAAGAATGGCTGTTAGTTTAGTGCAATTTAGTAAATACAGACTTTTGGTTAAAGAAATAAATACCTGGAATGATTTTTTCAAATAGCCTAATACGAGAAGAAGAATGCACATTAAAGAACAGTATTTAAAAACTGTAAGCAATTCAAGATGGGTCAAATATATTCTATCACTAGACTTAGGGCCTTCTTTCTTAAGTTTAAACACATTCCGAATCCCTTCTTAGTGTCTGAAATCTTCCACTCTCTGTTCTCTTTGACAGAACTTCATACCTCTTGGCTTGAGGCAGCAACCTGTCAAGAAAGCTTGCCATTTTGGCTTACTTCATCTTTGTTTCTTGTTTCCTCCATCCTCTAAGGCTTCAAAAGCCTCTAATGAGCTGTTTACCTTAATTAATCCAGTTAGGATTTCACCTGGTCTCGGGTTCTCCCACTTTTGAGGATCCACAGTGCCTGCACCTTTCCTATTAGAAGAATCTTTCTATTTTATGAAAATATATTTTCTCACCTGCACTCTGTGGGTTGGAGTAGAGGGTGTGAAAAGAAAACTGGAGAAGTCTTGTGTATCTGATTCTGAGCCACATCTATTCCATTAAAGAAAACTAAAATTTCTTACATAGCCTCCAGGAGAGCAAAGAAATTCTACTCAGGCCCTAATTCACAGACTAGCTACTGAGGCAAACATAAAACTTCAGTCTGGGCTTAGCTCCTCTCTAGGATTTCCAAGATGTAGGAGGAATAGTGGGTTGGAACCCTTTTTCTTTGGTCTATGTCCTCTTCTATTATGTCTTTTAGCTCATGAGCAGATAAAGGACAATTAAGCTGCCAGCTTACTTGAGGACAATGTCTAGTAGTTGTGAACATGGTTTAGGTTAAGGCACTATCAAGAACAGATCGATTCCCTGGGGTGACTTGTGTTGCTACTTACCAAATAATTAAACATGCGATTCTGGGTTTCATTAGGCTATCCGTGGAAACCAGAGTCACTATTTAACATATTTCTTTACTAAGGAACTAATTGTCAGCACCTTGATAAATAACATTCTTCATATTTAAATTTTTTACTTATGGAAATGTTTTGGCAAAAGCTGTTGTTACTAGTTTGAGCCCTGTTTAACACAAGAACTATCTTTCTTGGTAGGTGTCATCATGATTTGACATAGCCTGGTCACTTATAAGTTTAAATCTGATAGAAGCAAAAGTTTCTATCATGAAGATTTTTATCATCTTTGTATTAAATTTGAATTTGTAATTGACTAAGCCCTAGGCTTTCCAAGCCTCACAAGATAAGAGTATGAAACACATCTTTTAGACCTCCTCAGGTATCATGGAGCATGAGTCCTATGTGCTACCTTTAAAACAGTTACCTTTAAAATAGACCAACTACTTGGTCCACTGTGAGATTGTCCATCTTGAGCATTCCGAAGGGTGACCTGCCAATTTCATGAAAAGAAAAAACTCTGAAGATTATTTTCAGCCTGATGGTTTGTTTTAATTGGAAGTTTTCTACCAGTATGTTTTTTAAGAATCCTAATATATTTTAAAATTTATTTAAAATTCAGATTCCTTTTTTCTCGTTTTATCACTGCTTTAATTAGGCATAACAGATTGAAATTAGGTATCATAGAATAACTTTGCATGTTGAGACTAACAATACTGCAATTTATTTCACGTGATGATTTTTTTCCTCCCTGTACCTATCTGAGTCACCAGGCATAAATGAATATGCAAAGAACAGACCTTTATCCTTCCGGCTTCTTAGATTCCAAAATAAGAAAATTAGTCATCTAGTTCCAAAACCTGTGAACTAACCCCAAGTGTAGAAGTCTTTATTTTGTGCCTACTGACTGAAAAGCAAGTTTTGGTGTGCTGATGGAGAAACACTCCATAAAATAACTGGTGCGGATAAAAAAATAAATAAATAAAATGGAAAAATATGCTAGAAACTATTTGCATATGATAATTTCATAAAACAGTCTCTTTGAGAAATGCATGAGTGAAATTAATTCACAATCAGTAGGAACCCAGTGGGAATGTGTTCGTTGAAATAAATAATCCAAAATTATTCTTGGGCTGTGAAGTTTGTTTACTGCCTTAACTGAAGTGTGTATCAAACATAAGTACATTAGCATTGGCTGTGGGTTGGGGGAGTGAGGCATTTGTCATACATTCTGCTTTTTATATTTCTTTGCAAGAGGTTCAGGCCACAAAGGGGTTAGTCCCAATATTGTGTGTGTGTGTGTGTGTGTTGTGTGTGTGCACACATGTGTGAGTTGCATAATCATGAGCATTGCTCCTTTTCAAAAGGAGCCTCAAAAGTGTGGTGAAAATCTTGTAAACTGAATAAGAGTTTGTTAATTTTTAAAGTTATTTTAAAATTAAATACCTCTATAGGCAAAGAGTAATGAGTATTCTGACATAGAAACAACAGACATTTCTCCTCACTAAGAAATTCCCAGGACTGATGGCCAATCTTCAGATTATCTATAACTGTCCATGCCTATATGTATTAAGGTCTTGTTTATTAAGCACTTTGTGCCTGGCATTGGGCTATAAAGAACCTGACAGATGTTGCTTCTTTGAATTCTCACAATACAAGGTATGTAAAACTATTTCTATTTGAGAACTGAGAAGACAGGCTTAGAAAAGGTATCTTGCCTATAATCTTGCAGCTATGAAGTGCAGAAGCAAGACTTAAACCCAGGTCTGTCTAGATTCCAGAGCCAGTATTCTAAGCCACAAAATCCTCCTTCCTTCCTTGTACTCTTCTGGAACTGCACAATTCTCTTTACAGAATCTTTCCCTCTTAGTTGTCTGTTCCCTTCAAGGCTGCCCTCAATGTCTGTCCTAACTAGATTTTGCCTGTATAAAAATGTTGCTGGGTGGAGATTCCATAGTGAGAATCATGTGGATCTAAGAGATGAATGGATGGATAGAAGGATGGATAGAGCATGGATGGCCAGACTAGTTTTCTTGGAGTTGGGTGGGGATCATGCTATATTCACAACATGTACTGACTAATTGAATGGACAGTCATGGAGGTTAATAAATAGCTCCTTCAAAATGTTGTTGGGGGAATGCCACCAATAGTGAGTGGTCCCACTAAAAGATACTGAACTAGAAGAAAATAATCTCCACAGGGATGGCACATTGTAATGATAAAAAAAAAAAATAAATTTTGAAGCCAAAATGCCTGCACTTAAAGCTTTATACTAATGTGTAATCTTGGCCAAGTTACTTATTCTCTCTGTGCTTTCATTTCTTAACCTGTAAAATGGGCATAATTGTATCTATCTCATGGCATTGTTGTAAGGAATATGAATATATATACTCAGTGCCTGGCACATAATATGTGCTGTCTAAGTGTGCTAGTATTAGTAGTAGTATAGTGCTTTACACTTAATCACTTCTTTCTCCTGATATCTGACTGTGATCCCAGGTACCCAATACTCAACTTGACATGTATAACTCTCGATACCTGCTTAGCAGTTTTGGGGTTACTTTTACCCAATCTCCCTACTATCACAACCCAAACATCCCAATCTCAGACTTAATTTGGCTGATTTTAATTATTTTTATTTTTAAAATATTTTTTATCTTTTAATTATAGTTGGCATACTATGTTATAGTAGTTTCAGGTGTACAACATAGTGATTAGACATCTATAAAACTCTTGAAGCAATCACCCCAATAAATCTAGTACCCATTTCACACCGTACATAGTTATTACAATATTGACTATATGCCTTATGCTATACTTTATATCTCCATGTGTATTTTGTAACTACCAATTTGAACTTCTTAATCCTTTCCCCTTTTTATCACCAACTCCTCCAAACCCTCTCCCATTCAGTAACCCTCAAAATGTTCTCCTTATCTGAGCTTGTTTCTGTTTTATTTATTTTGTCCCTTAAATTCCACATATATGTACAATCATATGGCATTTGTCTGTCTTTGTGTGACTTACTTCACTCTAGGACCATCATGAAATAGCTTTTTCCATCCCTCTATTTTCAGTCCTTGTGTGTCTCAATCTGAAGCATTTCTCTTGTAGGCAGCATATGCAAGGGTCTTGTATTCTTATTCATTCAGCCACCTTATCTTTTAAAAAAATAAATTTATTTAAATTAATTTCAAGTATACAGTGCATTGGTTAGACATTTATAATGTTCATAAAACAATCCCCCCAATTGCTCTCTTTCCCCCTGGCCCTCACTTAACCATCATATTAATGCTAACTGCATTCCCTGAGGGACCCTATCTTTTGATCAGAAAATTTCATTCTTTTTCATTTGAAGTACTTGTTGATAGATATGTAATTATTACCTTTCTTTATTCATTTTTGATACATATTTTTGAATCTTCTTAAAAAATTCCCTTCAACATTTCCTGTAATACACAGGCTTGGTGGTGGTGAACTGTTTTAGCTTTTTCTTGTCTAGGACTCTTTATCTGTCCTCCTATTCTAAATGATAGCTTTGCTGGGTAGAATAATCTTGGTTGTAGTTCTTGCTTTGAATTTTTTGTGCCAAGTTCTGGCCTGCAAAGTTTCTGCTGAGAAATCAGCTGACAGTCTTATGGGAGCTTCCTTGTAGGTAACTAATTTCTTTTCTCTTGCTGCTTTTAAGATTCTCTTTTTGTCTTTAACATTTGGAATTTTAATTATTATGTGTCTTAGTGTGGGCTTCTTTGAGTTCATCTTGTTTGGGACTCTCTGAGTTTCCTGGGGTTGTATGTTTATTTCCTTCACCAGGTTAGGAAAGTTTTCCATCATTATTTCCTAAAATATATGTTTTCAATTTCTTACTCTCTGTCTTCTCCTTCTACCTCTATGATGTGAATGTTGTTACACTTGTTGTTGTCCCAGAGGCCCCTTAAATTATCCTCATTTTTTTTGGACTCTTTTTTCCTGTTGCTGTTCTGATTGGGTGTCCTCTGCTATCCCATCTCTAAATGACTGATTCAATTCTCTACTTCTTCCAATCTGTTGATTCCCTCTAAAGTACTCTTCATATCAGATATTGTATTCTTCATTTCCTACTGGTTCCCTTTTTATGTTTTCCATCTCCATTTTTCTGTTTTGTATCTCATTAAAGTTCTTCCTGAGTTCATTTACTCTTCCCCTAAGTTCATTGAGCATCCTTATAATCAGTGTTTTGAACTCTGTGTCTGGTAGATTGCTTGTTTACATTTTGTTGAATTATTTTCTGGAGCTTTGTTCTGTTCTTTCATGTGGGACATGTTTCTTTGACTCCTCATTCTGCATTCCTGTGCTTGTTTCTATATATGTTAGGTAGAGTTCCTAAGTCTCCCAGTTTTAGCAGAGAAGTTTATGTAGTACGTGTTCTGTGGGGCCCAGTGGCATAGTCTCCCTGGTCACCTGAGCAAGGTGCTCAAGGTGTGCCCTTTGTATGGATTGCTTGTGCCCTCCTATTGTAGTTGAGCTTTGGTTGTTATTTGCATGTCAATGGAAGGGACTGACCCTTGGGCTCATTGGTTGTGAGGATTGGCTGGTGAGTGGCTGACCCTACAGAGCAGGATTCACTTTAGCAAGGCTCTTGTCCCTTCCAAGTGTATGCTTCAGATGTGTCCTCCACTATGCAGCCCTGGGTGGTTCCTGCTTTGGTGCCAGTTGAAGCAGGCCACTGAGTGTGCCTGCTCCAAGGCCTCCTGGGAGGGACCCAGCTGCAGGTCAAGTTCAGCTATAGCCTGTGCACTTCTGGGCCACCTAGTAAGAGTCACTAAGCCATCTAAAGATGGCTACCACCGTGCTGGGCTTGGAGGTGCCTTAAGAGGCCTAGCTATGAAGCGAGGCTGGCTGCTGCTAGTGCTAGCCTTGATGCTGCTCAGCAAGATGTATGTGGCAGGCCAAGACCAGATGCTGCTTCTTTGTGTTGTGTGAGCTTTTGAGAGTCTTTAGGAAAGTCTGCAGCATGAGCCAAGACAGACCATTTATATGGAAAATCCATTAGAGGCAACTTGGGTAGGCCCACAAGCAGGAAGGTGGGGTCTCAGGGAATTATCTGTGCTAATCAAATTGATGGAGGCTCGGAAATGGTGGCTGCTTGTGTATGCATTCTGGAATAGGGGAGGGCCCAACAAATGAACAATAGATACTGCCAGCACTTCTATTCAGGAGAAAGTTGCCCCTCCAGTCGTCCTCACCCAGAAGCCTGACAACTTAGTGTCTCTCCATATGTCCCTGGCACTCTTTGAGCAGCTGCCTCAGTGCTGGAATTCAAAGAGAGTAATTCCATCACTGAGCAAGTCCAGGCACTGGCCCTTTAAGAGAAATGACTGTGAAGCCTGCCACCTTCCAACTCACTCAGCCATAATCTTTACTAGTTCATACCAAAGGTTGTGCGGACTTCTCTACCTGGCCCTGGAACCTTGGGCTGGGGAACCCAGTGAGGAGATGGGACTTCTCACTCCTCCAGGGATGGTGAGGGGCTCTGCAGCTAAGATGGCCTTCCCAATTCTCCGTTGCCACACACGGTTGTTGGACTGAGCTGTTTTACTCTCCATCCCTCCTACCAGTTTTAAGGTGACCTCTTATGTATGTCCTCATTTTTAGGGCTTCTGTTCAGCCAGACCTCAGGTGACTACCAGTGATGATTGTTTTGTAGTTTTGTAATAATTTTGTTATGGTTTCAAGAGGCAAGCACAGCATCTATCTTCTACATCATCTTGACTAGTCTTCTTGGCTGATTTTTATTATAATTATTTTCTATCTATCTATCTATCTATCTAATTTACTTATTTTTTATATATTATATATTTTTTATTAAAAATTATTGGGGTAACATTGATTAATAAAATCAAATAAGTTTCAAGTGTGCAATTCAACAGTATGTCATATATATATTGCATTGTGTGTTCACTACCTATAGTTAGGTTTCCTACTGACAGCAAATATTTGACTTCGTTGACTACTGTCTACCTCTCCCACCTTCCCTCTGGTAACCATTAATCCACAGTCTGTGTCCATGATTTTTAAATAACTAGTAATTAATCCCTTCTTCCTGTCCAAACTGGGAATAAACAACTGTCTTCAAACTGTTTTCAAGAGCTGGAATAGTTTTCCTCTATGAAAAGTGAAGCTAATAATAATAATAATAATAATAATAATAATAATAATAATAATAGGAAAGAAAGAAAAATTTAAATAGGAGAGCAAGGAAGGGAAGAAGGAGAAAGGAAGGAAGGAAGGAAGGAAGGAAGGAAAGAAGGAAGAGAAAAAATGCTAGAGAGAAACATAGCAGGGAGCTCAAAAAGGGTGAGGAGAGTCTAAAGCATGGTCAAGTTTCTGTAACAGCCTTTAACATAAGATGCTCAGAAACACATACTTTTTATAAGTGAGACTACCTGTGTATTTTCATGATGATGTTTTCCTAGTTATCAAAGAGTCTAAAAGGGAAAACAACATTCTTTGACGCAGGACATTACTCTTTATTCTTTGTTATTCCTAGCAGGTTCTTTTCCAAATTATAAACTTCCATTCAACCTAATAAAAGCACTAGAGATTTTATTAAATAAACCTGACTTCATAAATTTTTAAGAAGCTACTTAAATTTACCATTTGGAAGACTTGGCAGCATTAGAAAATATACTATGGATGCTTTGCTCTTATTGTAATTCAGTTAAATTCACCCCTATGAAAAGGCTCTCTAAAGAAATTTCATTGATATATTTTTGTAAATATGATTGTCCAAACAAATCAGTGGAAAACTACATTTAGAGCAATGTCATTAAATGCTTCTCTTTTCTGCTAGTGTCTACTATAAATCTAAGCAGAAAAAAAATGAAAAAAAAAAGATGAAGAAATAGTTTTTTTTTAAGACAATTGCATGACTAGGATTTGCACTTAATTTCTGTAAGACTGCACAAAGAAGCTTTCTCAGTTCATTCATGTCTCTGTGTTGTAGCTTTACTCAATCATGTAAAAAGGCAACATCATTAATTACACAAGTGAAAGGAGACACTGAAAAAAGACTGCATCCTTTCATTAACCTACAAAAATACAATTAGTATTATTAGTGATTTCCTGGATAAAGTCCAGAGCTGAATTAAAAATATCACTAACCACAGAGATCTTCACTGGTCCCTTTGGGGACAAATGCACTGCTATGAAACTTATCTGTTGTACTTGATTTTAAACATTAGAAGACTAATTCATAAAGCAGCCACAAAACATTTGTCATACTTTTAATTCTCTTTTGTGGTCTCTAGGAAACACGAGGAATGTTCCTTTTTCTAAGTAGAATGACCTGTAGCATTTAGTCTAGAATGAGAATGGTTATTTCTTCATCTAGAAGTCATGAATATTCTGCCATCCAAAATGAGAGATTTTTTTAAAAAAAGCATATTCTCTATTTCAATTTTGGCATATCTTACTTTAATGGGCAACATGTTTATGCTGATTCCAGAAGAAACAATTTCCTAAAATGTCTAGAATCTCTAGGGCCAGTTTTAGTTCTTGTGTCAAATATTATTCAGCATCTTGCCATCTAAATATGGTTTAATTATTAAAATGAGTTTTTAATTTCAACTTGCTGGGATTGTGGAGAAAGGCTCCTGGGTACCCAGGAGGTCCTTCCATGTTGATATTTTGGAACTGTCCCGCCTATCGTCTGTGGTTGAAGAGACATACAGTATTGACCTTCCTCCGGGTATGGGGAGGGATGCACTCTTCCTGTCAAACATGTGGCTCTTTGAAGGCAGGTGTGTTTTGACTGGAAGAAGCAAGGTCAGCAGAACTCTCTGTTGCCATTAGGCAGTAAGGGAAGGAGGCCCAGTTTGGGGAGCATTTGGAGCAGGACCCCAGGGGATTCTCTTATTCATATTCATCTGCTTGCTATTTTTGCACAATTTCAACCTGTTTGATAATTGCTATCCTTTTTCTCTATTTTTTTTTTTTGTAAAAACAGTAAATTCAGTTTTGAGAAACTGCTGAACAAACTAATATTGAATCAGCTCTCAATTTTCAGAATGCAGGTGATCTGATTTGCTGTTTCTCTGGCATCAGGTTTCAGTCTCAATTTATATTTTATTGACAATTCCTTGCTCCTTCTCTTCTGTTGGGGGGTTGAAAACTTAATTTAAACCAGTAATTGCTAGGTAGTCTGCTACTCAAAAAAAAAAAAAAAAAAAAAGGAAAAAAGAAAAAAAAAGAATATGACAGGATGTCCTCCTTATATCCTTCACCCATTTCCTACCCTCACTTCTGTGAGCAGGAGTCATTTAGTCCGCTCTGCTGATTATGCTTTTTTCCACTCAAAACACACCTGCCTTTGAAGAGTCACATGTTTGACAGAAAGAGTTCTCTCTCGTAATTCCAGGGGAAAAGTTGGTATTGTATTCTCTTCAAATAGGGATGCAAAGAGGGATATTCCCAAAATATCAACATGGAAGAACCTACTGGATACCCAGGAGCCTGGCTTCACAACCCCAGCAAGTTGAAATTAACACTACATCTTAATAATTTACATATATATAGATAGCAAGTTCCTGAATAATATTTGACAGAAGTACTAAAGTTATGCATGTACATGGACGTGATCCCTATGAGAGCCTATCATTTGTTAGTAGAATGGTTCATCTTGTAAACCCTTTACTCTGAGTATTTTGAAGTTTCCAACACTATGTGGTATCATCAACCTCCTTCAGAAAGAAGTCAGAAACACTGATCCTCCATGGTCTTGAGCATTTAAGGAAGCTGCAAGATGAAGATAAAAATGAGGGACCAATTATGGGCCAAGGCTGACAAGTAAGAAAGAGAGAAAGGGAGACCAGGGAAGATGGGGCACCTGGGATCTTGTCTGAGGCCAGTTTGGAATAAACCAAGTAAAATTATGGGAGGTTTTACACTACCCTCTGGGTTCTTTGTGCATTGGGACTTGACCTTGATGCACCTACAGACCTTGAAGGCATTGATGCAGGTATAGCTATATCTTCAACCTTGGATTCAAAAGAAAGGATTTGGGATTATCTGTTTTTTACTTGCCTTTGTTGGCAGGGAATTTAATAAGTAAAAGTTAAATCTGTGCTAAGCTACATTATGAATACTGTAAACAAAATGAAATGAAACATCAAATGATCAGGGATGGGATTCTCTTGCCGTGGCTGAAAAGCTGCACATCACCAACTACTCGGGATGCCTAACCTCACAGGTCTAGACGCAGTTTCTGGCAAGCTAACACAATAGGAGGGATGCAGAGTACATTCAGAACAAAGGCCTTTTTAAAACCACTTTTTAATTTTTTTTTTTTAATTTGAGGGACCAAATTAAAGTTTCCTTAGAGTACTTTTATAATTCTGAAAAGAACTGATTGTTCTAAAGCCACACCTTGGTTACTTCCTCAGCAATTACGACAATGAAAGATCATTGTCAGATGCATGCTCAGGAGGAGGAAAGATGCCCACAGTGTAGTTTGCCTGGATTCCACAGGGTCTGGGACCCTGGGCAGCATATGTCACACAGATGGAGCATTTCTTCAGGTGAACCTCACAGCACGGAGGTGTCCTGTAGCCTCTACACTCTGAGAGTTGTGTGCAAGAGCTCTTGAGTTTCAGAAATGGGTAAGAAGGTCAGGAGGAGTTGACTTATTTTGGTCACACACACACACACACACACACACACACACACACACTCCCCCAATTGCTTTTAATGAGAAAAACGTTTTATTTTTATTATGTAGAAAAGGCCAAAAAGTTCTGAACTCATTGTAAAACTTGTAAGAAGATGTAGCCCCTGCTCAAGAGCATCTGTTGTTTTCATTTCCCAACGGACATAAGTGCATAACAAGGGTCTTTAAAATGATATGACCTGGATGCAAATCCCTGCTTGGAATAACTACTGGTTTTCAGGAAATGTAAGAAATAGTACAAAAGGGAAGCAACTTTAACTTTCCTATGTGGATCTTTCTGAAAAAAGTACCTGGAAGAAGATACATCTACTCTAGGTGTAAGAGACTTCAGTTTAAATTCCAGTTAAATGTCTAACCAATGTACTGTATACTTGAAACTAATAATAAAATAAAATTAAAAAATAAAATTAAAAATAAAAATCACAAGCTCAAAAAAAAAATCAGTTGTATCCAATAGTGAAAATACATGATTCCTGAAACTAAATTTAAATGATAAAAAGTCTTCCTTAAACTATTTCTTTATCTGTA
The DNA here is from genome assembly GCA_030015415.1 of Cynopterus sphinx. NCBI lineage: Eukaryota > Metazoa > Chordata > Mammalia > Chiroptera > Pteropodidae > Cynopterus > Cynopterus sphinx. Next base: position 24,741,740 of record CM057391.1, read on the forward strand.
AAATGGACACGTTAATAACCATTTAGCTACCTCCCAAAGTTGTCTGAGAATCAAGTGCAGACCTCTGAATTAGGGTCCAGAGAAACAGAATCAATTATGTATTTATTTATATGATATGAAAGAGATTATGAAGAATTGGTTCATGTGATTATGAGGCCTGATAAGCCCGATGGTCTGTTGTCTGCAGACTGGAGATCCAAGGAAGCCAGTGCTGTAATTCCAGCCCTAGTCCAAAAGCCCGAGAACCAGGGGAGCTGATGGTGTAAATCTCAATCCAAGGGCAGGAGAGGACTGGCGTCCCACCTCGAGTAGGCAGGTGAAAATAAAAAAGGGACGAACTCCTCCATCTTCTGCTTCTTGTTCTATTCTAACCCTCTGTAGTCAGGATGTTGCCCACCCACACTGGAAGGGCTATTTAGTTTACTGAAGCCACTGATTCCAACACCGTCACAGATACATCTGGAAATAATGTTTATTCTGTGCACCCCATGGTGCAGTCAAGTTGACATAAAATTAACCATTATAACCACTGTATGGGGCACATAGAAGTAAACATTGATACGTGAAATATTGGTACATGAACTATGCAGGCTGAAGTATAAACAAATTGTCTATGTCCAATTGTACCTTAGTCATAAATTTTTTGTTGAAAAATCAAAACTGACATTTTCCTCCGCTGTAGCTAGATAAAGCCTTGAACATACATAAGCAGTTACAGTGAAGAAAACTTTGTCACTTGAGATAAAAAAAAAATAAAATAAAATCCCTCCAAACAAACTGGATAACTCATTTCATAATAGTCTCTAAAACAGATAAAACCTAAAGATATTTTTCTGTTATTGACTTTCTAATTAAACAACTTTATCCCCAATATTTGCAATTCTGAGGTAATGACCCTTGTGGATACCCTTATGAGAAATCATGTATTTTTAATTCACTGAGCCAGCCCTTGACAGATATCCCCAATCATACCCTTTGTGTCAACCAATCATCACAGGTGAACTTCACGGCAAGGCAACTTCCTTCTGTGGAGAAAAATTCCTGAAGAGGAACATAGCTGTGAGCCATGGCAGAGAACACTGCTCACAGCGGGGTGAACAAATGTTCCAGTTGAATTATTGATGAAAGAACATAAGTTTATATTTTAATATATGTTTGCAGACTATTTTTCTTAAAAATCATTGTAATTTTCACTTCTATCAATATGTATGAAAATGTCTATTTCCCTGAATACTTACCAGCACTTGGTATTATTGCTTTTTCAAATATTTGACCATGTGGGGTCAATCATGAACCCTTACTCTGAACTGTGAGGTGAGCAAGAAATAATCTTCATTATATTTGAGCTACAATACATTTTTAGGATGTACTATTTATTTTAGAAGTTTTGCCAGTGTGGGCGTAATGTCTATTTTCTTCCCAGTCTATCATTTGTAGCTCACCACACATCCACAGTGTCTTTTTAAAGGCTGCTCAGGGAACGATGCACATGCACAGAAATCTCAGAAGAGAAGCCACAGAAGTTGGAGGAAAACTAAGACACTGTGGCATCGAGGAAGCTGAGGAAAAACAATGCTTTAAAAAAACAAGCCACACTCAGGCATACTTCATATTGTTGAGATGTCTAGTCTGAAGCCTGTAACCTAACAGGCTGATTATTGGTTTGTGCAAAGATGTCTCTGGAGGTAGGATTCCACAAGAGAAGTATTAGAAAGTTTTCCTATGATGAAGACACTTCACCTGGAAAGTGCTGCCCTAAAGGTTTATCTTCTGCTAACGAGTGAGTGTGTGAAAATTTTGGATGGTGCCCACCTATGTGCCTGAATGACAGAAAAAGCCCAATCCAGTCCTGAAGTGTTGATCTGCACATGCCCGGAGGGCTGGACATCTGGGTGATTCCAGCTCGGCCCATTAGAATTCATCAGCAGGCAGGTCCTACAAACTGCTGTTAGTAAGTGTGCAGAGCCCAGTTGGCCCCTCGCACCTGAATTTATCGTGCCCCTCTTAAAAGGCACAACATTCACAAGCATACTATTCCCTGCTGTCTGAACAGGACATATCGACTTGCTGTTGTTTTCACCTGTACCTTATTTGGCTCTCTTGTTTTCTCAGGTGAGCCTCTAAAAGTGACTTCTAAGGACAGAACACTCTGGGTTACTGAATCTCAGGCAAATAAATTTTCTTGCTTACAAGAAAAAAAACATGGTAAAATTCTGTTGCACAATCTCAGCTGAAGCATTAAAATAAGAAAAATCTATTTGATTAATCTTTTAAATTAAATGACCATGGAGATAACTTATCCTTCCCCCATAAAAGTGAGAGATGAAAAGGTATTTAGACACGTTGAAAGGAGTCAGTATGTGTACTCATTAAAAGTATAAGGTGCTGTACTTAAAAAATCTGGAAGTAAAGGTAACTTTTCTAATTGTCTATGACATGTGAAGTCAATTGTCCTTAATACACTGGAATGACACATTACGAATGAATAGACATTAGAGTTTTCTGCTCTGCTGCTCAGAGAAACATCTCATGAAGGACAAGCACTTGGATATGTCACCTTATGTCTTAGGGAAAAAAAAAAAGAAAAAGAGAATTGTTCTATGCTACATGCTTTTAGAAATTATTCTTTAAAGAAAAATTTTGTTTATTAAATTAAAGTATATTATAAGATTAAGCTACAGAGTTAAGAACCTTCCAACTTATTTGATTCAAAATGCTTATTAGTTCCTGGCAATTAAACAGCATCCATGCTAATCATTTTAAGGTAATTTATCTCTCTGGTTTCTTTTTACGAACATATTTAGAAAACCATATAGAATCTAGAATAAAAGCAGGGTCTATTTTCTTATGTTTGCCCTTTATGTATTATAAAGGCTTATAAGGCATCTGTTTTCATCCACAATCATTCTATAATCTATTCCTATTATTAGGAAATGAATTTTGAACAGTGGGAATTATCTAGAATTCTAAGCCTCACTTGTTCCATGTAATTTTGAATTGATTATACACAAAGTTGTTTTGCTTTTGCATCCACGGAGTATCGATACCATATGAAAACAGGTAAATAATCATAATGTCATCAAGGATATTTTCAATCTGTAAAACAATAAAAAATAATAATATCTATGTTTTGGACTTTATGGATATCCTGCACTTTTGGTCAAAACTTTTGTATTGGAAAGATGTCATGGAAGGTGAAACAATAGTCTGTTGAGTGTAGATCTAATCCATGTGTTATATAGGAAAATAAATACCATCTTCTGAAATCTACCACACTTCATCTCTCCTTCTCTTGCAGTGATTATTACTTTCCACTTTTTATTCTTGTTATTGCCAAATGTTCTCTCTCCCACTCTGGAGAGTGAGCTCTTCTAGACAGACCTGTGTATCACTCTTTGCTGGGTCCCACAGTGCATTGCATGTAGTTAACTCTCAAAACATTTTTGCTATTCAGTTACTTAAATAACTTCCAAGTGATCTAAAGCATATTCTATTTTGCTTTTTTAAAAAAATTAACACATACAAACTATTTTTTTATACAGACATGTTTCAATACTTTCCCTACCAGATGTAATAAAATAGTTTTTTAGTCCTAGTTAATTGGATTAGGAACAAGGGAGAAAACCTCAGTAAATAATTAGACATTATTAGCTTTGACACCAGAGTGAAAAACAGTTTATATAAGATTATAGGGGAATTTAACTGATGGAGCTGATTTTGTCGATATGTTTACATTTCCACATTGGTTTTTAAAAATATCATGAACAAGTATGCACAGTACACACAGCTACTCTTTATGACTTATGGTGGTTTTCTCAAATTCTTTGCTAAAATATTACCAGTGTTTGTATATATGCACTCATAATAAAGATGTAATGTGTTTTTATTTAATAAAATTCCTTCATGTTTTCCTACTTTCTTCTGGGTCAGAATACATCTTTGTCACTATCTCCATATTTAGCTTTCAAAGCACTCCTCTGCACACAAATACAATATAGTTCTCTGTAATTTTTGGATATTTTTTATAAATATTGTTAACTAATTGATTAATGTACAAGAAGTTTTCCTAGATGTTAAGTAAGTTCTTGTAATACCCCCTTTTTTTTTGTAGGAATACATACTATAATGAACTTCCTTCCAGCACTTCTTATAAATAAAGCCCATTGGATGGGTTCCTATAAAAATGTTACTGTATTATGCCAAATTGCATTCTATGGCAGATCATGATGCAGCAAAGCTTTGGTTTTTCCATCCTACAACCACTGGGACTCTTTTTGTGTGATTGAAAACTTACTGTGTTGGTGGCCCATTTCTCCTCAGCAACACTTACAAGTTGTAAGGACATCCTATGGATGTGTGATGGTTAATTTTATGTGTCAACTTGATTGGGACGTCCAGATAACTGGTAAAACATTATTTCTGGATACCTCTGTGAGGGTGTACACAAGAGAGATAATCATTTGAATCCATAGACTGAGTGACGATGATCCACCCTCAGCAGTTTGGGCCATCATCATCTAAACTGTGGCGAGCCCAAACAGAACAAAAAGGTGGAAAAGGGCAAATTCTCTTTCTTTCTCCTTGAACTAGGATGTCCAACTTCTCCTGCCCTTGGACATCGAAACTCCTGGTTCTTGGGTTTTTGAACTCTCGAACTTGCACCACAGCCACTCTATCTCCACAGGCCTTTGTACTTGGTCTAGGAGTTACACTATCAGTTCCCCTGGGTCTCTTGCCTTTGGACTCAGACTGAGTTACACCATCAGCTTTCCTGGGTTCATCAGCTTGTAGAGAACATATTATGGCATATCTCAGCCTCTACTTCCCACAATAAAACACCTCATATATATCTATATATATCCTATTGATTCTGTTTCATTGGAGGACCCTGACTAACATAGGAATTCCAAGCTATATCATTCTAGAGTTGAGCCTCTAGGAAAGAGATTGATCACCAGTGACTGTGCACTACATCATTCTTTTGTGCGTCTTAAACAGTCCCAAGGCTCACAGAATTACAGGTCTGAATGGAATCCCAAAGGTCATAGATCCACCCCACCTATTGCTTGAATAATTCATTTTTCACACTCCAGTACCATTTTTCAAGTATGCAAGACACATCATGTTATGCCACCCACCGCGAAGACTTCAGCTCAAATCAGGCAGTTAAAATGAATGATTTTTCCTCATATGATGTAGTTTTAAATATCCTTCACCATCTAGGTTACTGTCCCTGGAAAGTTCTCTAGTTCATGTTATAACAGCATCATCTGGACAACTTTTAGTACCTTCACTTGTTCTTGATATCACATTCATTCTTTTGTTCTATCAATAGCTGTTGCGTTTCAGGCACTGCGCCGAGCACTGGAGAGACAGATAAACATATTTTCTGGTCTCACAGAGACTGCCACCTCGATATGTTAATACATAGGGCAAGAGATAAGTTGAATTTTGGTCACCACAAAAAAACATAGCCTGGAGGTTAAATAGTCAATGGAACAGAGTAGAAAGAACACAAATCTTAAAGTCAGACAGACCTGGATTTGAATCTAGCTCTATAATTTATTATATATATTTTTATTATATATTACATATGTGAAACTGGAAATGCTTTAAAAATACTGTGAATCTCAAAGTATTTTTTAACCTGTTAACTGGGTATAGTAACACTTATCACACAGAGTTGTTAAGACTTACTTAAAGTAATCAATGCACATAGTTAGTGCTTAGTAAGTATTCATTTCCTTCCTACCTTTGTTCCCCCAGTGATTTGTAGAATGTGGTGTTCCATGAAGGCATTGTGGTCAAATTAGTTGGAAAAATAATTAGAATTAGGCAAAGTTACTTAGGTTTTCTTTTTTAATTAAAACGCTTTTCATTACTTTTCACATGCTAACAGGTTTTGTGAATCTCCAAAAGGATATGATTTGCAGCATTTCCCAATTTATTTGACCACAGAACCCTTTTTGGGTAGTACACAGAACAACATCTTTTTTTTTTTTTTTCCTGCACATGGTGTGAGGAATGGTGACCTAGTGGGATATTTAGATATGCAGCACGTCTGCCATATGATTGCCCTTCTTCATCCTGGGAGTGGCTCATTCAGGAAAAGTTATTCTGAGCAAACACTAAGAGAGCAAATATTTTTTCTCTGCTTTAAGCAAGAAAATGGAGTCAGCAATGAAGGAAAGACTTACGTAGTTTTGTTTCATATATGATGCTTAGGTATAGTTCTCAGGATTGGGAAACCCTTGAGGAATTACTCTAATGAAAATACTATGAGAAATAAATCACGAGAGGAGAGAAACTGAAGATATTATGTGGTGGGCTGGGCAAAGTCAAGCATGCTATCCCCTTTCATGAAATTAAATATTTCTGTTTATATGATGGAAAATCTGTGCTGATTCATTCTCATTAAGGCTCTACAAGTTCATCAGAAAGACTTTATAGAGACCTTGGGGGAAACTCAGCAGGGGGGGATTTCCTGTTGCAGGCTGGAAGTGGGGAGAGAGTATTTTCCCTTTATTGGGGTTTGCTTTGTTAATTGGTGTTTGAAGAAACCCCATTTCTTTCATAGTTGAAGCTAAGCATAATTAATGATAATTAAAAAATCATGTTAGTGTTCCCAAAGCACATTTAAGCTGTTAGCTGGGAAAAGTCTTGTCCAAAATACTCTTCTCATAGCTTTGTTTGTGTGGGTAACTGAAGGCTGCGCAGTTTCAACAGGACGAGAAGAAGCTGCCAGTTTATTTCTGAAACACAGCAGATGTTTCAAAAGACACTCAAAGAACACAGTAAAAAGTACCAAAAATTATCAATTTTTTCATCATAACCAGGAATAGAGTCAGACTTGGGACTTGTAAAGCAGGATGCTGTAGAGTGTGTGTTACTGTGGGACAACGGGTGGGGAAATGTGTGGTTGTACTCTCGATTCATGATGTACTGTTTTAAAGCCTTACTAGTTGAAACAGACTATTTTCTTTTGCTGGTATAAATTTGTATTGGGGTCTTTCCATCGAATATTCTTTAAGGGACTATTTCACTTCACCCACAGAGGACATCAATAAGTAGACACGCTGCCCTTAAATCTCCGAGGTCTCTGGGCTTCCTTTGGGCATAATTAACTTGGATGGCTCCCTAGATATAAACAGCTCCCTCAGACAGTACAAGTGGCGGGGGGAAGCTAAATACTGTATATATTTTTCTGAGGTTCTGGAACCCTCTGATTATTTTTTTAAATGTGTGAGTTACATACTATAGAATAAGAATGTCTAAAATTGAGTTACAGTTGGGTACAAGTAAACTATCACTGACAGAAATTCTGACACATGAAATCACTTTCAAATTCAATGAAAATAATTTTTAGGTTATTGTTTATTTATGTATTCCTCATTTCTTTCTTAAAACATATGAAGTGGTTTATAACTAAGATCACATATAAGTTTGATAAAATAAACCAGGAATTAGAAATGGGATCCATGAAAGGAGGCAATAGTAAAATGTACTAACCCTACAGGCTAGTATGGCTGTTCTGACTGAGCATCAGTTTTTATTCTGAGTTTCCTGAAGGGCAGAATTCAAAGAGAAGCATCATGAATATTATCATCAGAAATGAAGAAGCATATAAGCAAATACCTTTTTGAAGCAAAGTTTTTCTGGCACTAACTTCTAAAGGAAAGACATTTTTTTTGCATGTACTTTTTTTCCAGCACATAATTTCTCTTTTGCAAGTTAGTTTTCAGGCATGCAAACGATTCATGAGCACATTTAAAAAATACAGGAGTATACAGATTAAAAAGTTCAAGTTCTCTTTAGCCCTTTCAACTTCACTCTCACCTGGAAGCAACCTGTATTAGAAGTCTGGTATGGATTATTCCTGACCTTTTTCTAAGACCTCATTTCTCCTACCCCTACTCCATGTATAAGATGAGATTATATACATGAATTGTTCTCTTGCTTGCTTTTATCTTTATAGCTTGAAGATCATTCATATCAATATAAATAGCTCTATTTTGTTTTGTAAAACCACTATATGAATTTCTAAAATTTATCAAAACCTTCTTTTATGTTTGAGCTGTTTCCAATCTTTTAACATTATAAAGAATGCTGTAATAAGCACCACGTGCACATTTAAATATTTTTGTGCAGTGGATGTGATCAGTACTTAGAAGTGGAAAAACTGGGTTGGAGGGCATCTGTATAACAAAATTTGTAATTCTCAAAGTTTTGGTATGGGTGGTGTTCTTTGCTCTTTGGGGAACCATCTTACCTATTACTGAAGATAACTCTATCATATGAACACTCTTCCTAGCATATAATATTACAACATTTTATGTAGATAATAAAATGATCTCATATGTCAAAAAAGCCAAGCTGGCACATAAGGATCAACTGTTTCTAATGTTTTGCAACATGTTCATTTATTTCCCCCATCTTTATTGAGATGTAAATGGCATATAACATGGTGTAAGGTTAAGGTCTTTGATACACATATATGTGTAGTGAAGTAATTACAACCATAAGGTTAGTTAATACCTCTATTATCTCACATATTAACTTTTGTGTGTGTGTGTAGAGGGGTAGATAAGCACATTTAGAAATTATTCTCTTAGCAGCTTTCAAGGATACAACACAGTATTGTTAACTATAGTCACCATGCTATACATTAGACCCCTGGAACTTATTCATTCTATAATGAGAAGTTTGTATCCTTTCACCAACATCTCCCCATTTTCCTCATCTCCCAGGCCCTGACAAACACCATTCTATTCTGTTTCTATGAGTTCAACTTTTTAAGATTCCAACAAAAGTGACATCATACAATTATTTGTCTTTCTCTGACATAATGCACATAGCATAATGCTCTCAGGGTACAACAATATTGTCACAAATGGCAGAATTTCCATCTTTCTCGTGGCTTAATAATATTACACTGTATATACACCACATTTGATCTGTTAATTTATTGATGTGTTTATTTCTTGGCCATTAGCATTCATGAACAAATAAACAATATTAGTAAATAAGAAGAAATTTAGAGTAATTTTTTCATTCAGAGTGAAAATTCTAAGTAGAAAAATGTAAGTTCAGCACGATACAAAGGAAAATAGCTTGAGAATCAGTGCTCTAGATGGTCAATCACAAAAATAAGAAACAATTTGTTCTATATAATACCATCACTGATAGACTCAGCTTACCTTTTTGCACGGTGTCCCTTTGAAATGATGTGATGTTCAAAGGAGCTTATAACAATTTTTAGATGAATCTCAAATTGATAATACTGTTAATCTTTTTAAAATTATTTATATAGTTCCAAAATTTACTTCCAGTTTCCAAATTAGTTCCTTTGAATATGTACCAGCAGGTGATGATTCTGCATAGACAGACTCATCTCTTTAGCTAATATTTTTGACTTTTTAAAAATGATGTTTGAGAAGCAGAATGACTTCTTCCAGCCAGGGATATAAATTATTCTAAGGAATCACGGATTGAAGAGAGGGCCACTGAGGCAAATTAGTCTGTTTTTAAACCTTGAAGTTGGTCGTGGCACAACTTGAGCAAATAACAACAACAAAAAGCAAACCCCCAGATCTTTAATCTTAAGGTAAACACCAGCATCTTCCAAACATATGCTTCTTACACTTCTTGAATTTGATGTCTTCAAAAAGAGAGATTCAAAATAAGTTATAACCGGCAGAAATCTTTGCCTCTTAATGGGCTTAATAATTCCACTGATCTAAGTCCTCCTTTTCAACTACCATACCAGCTTCCTATATTAGCTTCATTCATTATTTATTCAGTTCATATTTGTAGTAAAAAAGGATAAAATATAGTGGCAGTCCATCACTTCAGAACTATAAGCTTTTCAAAGTAGACAAATGATGGGTTTCCCCACAAGCACATTTATTCACAGTGCTCATAACCATAGAATCACTGTAAATATATGCCCTTGGCCTTTATTTTCTAAATTGGCATATAGTTGATTGGATGCTTTTAAGAGTTTTGAATGCTAATGGGAATGAACACATCTCTTGTCTTTTCTCCTATCCATATTTCTACAAGATATTCTCAGAGGTTTTGACTTAGAAGATCTGAGGTAGGGAAATTCTGATTCAGGGTCCAAAGACTATACAGTTTGACTACATTGACCTGAATTGTGCTTAATTTAATTCATAAATCTCTGTTTTCCCATAGAAATCATTCTCCTTATTTAGCTAGCCTTTTAAGATCAGAATTCAACAATTATCATCAGGAAACTATATCAGAACTACATCACAAATTTCTTTTCTTCCAAGATTTCCCTAGAATTAACCCCCAACTTGGTCATTTGAATCTCAAGGCATGGCTTCCTGAGGACTGGCTTTAATGTGAACACTTTTACTAATATGACCTGTGTTCCCCCTCGGGCTATTGTTGACCCATCTACACACACACACAAAAAACTGTTCTGGGCTTAATTCTAGATGTGTCACAAATTCTAGGTCATGTTCTACAACAACCATGACACTACAGTTGATATGGATCCTAACAAATCTTGAATATCCCCTTGAAACTGATTCTATAACTGACTAGCAAATTTCAAAGTTTCCTTACCTGTATAATGGAGAAACTAGTGACACATTCTTCAGAAGTTGTGAAGATTAAATGAGGTAATGTATATAAATGGTTTAGCAGAGTGACTTAAAACAGGATAAACATCCAAAAAGAGTTAACCAGAAAAATAAAACCCAGATTCTAAGTATCTGCTGGAGTTTACTGAGGCAGATTTGCAGCGAAGGCCCATATCTCCTACTTTCTTTCCTCCTTGGGTTTCAACTCTTTTTTTGTAATATAAAAGTGAGCAAATGAGGTTATGTAAGACTACCGATTGATTTGTAACATTGCCACCTTCTAATGCTCCAAAATTTGTAGACCAATAATGTGCATTAATTGTCTACACCGAATGACTGCTGGGGGAACACAAACTAGTTTGAATCCAGAGTGAGACTGAGCACAAAGCTACCTTTGGACATGGTGCAGTCATTATGAGTAGAAAGCCATTAAGAATGATGCAATAGACTGGCCTCCTTCCAACAGTTTATGAAAGATCCCTTTGATATTACCTTGATATACTCACAAGATCTGGCCTTGTACATTGTGCGTGTATGAATATTTTGGGCCAGATTCCAGCACTACAAGTTCCAAGGTAGGCTGGAGAGGTGTTTACTTGGCCAGACAAGAGTCCAATTTCCAGGACACAACATCAGCCTGCTGTGCATCCAGTTAGATTCCATAAGATCCTTCCTTCCTCCAATTTATGGTCTAAGGTACTCCAGCAAGTTCTGGATTTCATCGACTAACACAAACAATTTCTGTTTCATATTTCACCATGATTACACTCCTAAACATAAGAATAACTGTGCATTTTCTTAGTAGTCCAAGGCCTGCTGCATCTGAAGATCTAAAGAAATCATGCTTCTGCCTCGTTTCTTTTTCATCGCCATCTGCAACACTTCTTGGTAAAAATCTATAGTTCTAACCTGGTAGCATGAGCAGTCTTAACCCTGAATATAACTTATTTTCAACCTTTTAATTAATTTTTTCCATAATTTTATCCTTGAATAATAGAATGATAAACTGGAAAAATACACTCTTGGCAACTAGGATCAAGTAGCTTGATAATTTATCTAGCAGGTGTTGAACATGCTGCTCACCCTACTTTGCCTGATTTTACTTTATAATCTCATATATCTCAAGCTTCAGAATCAACTGTTTCATATCCTTTTATAAGCTTGACTAGCATGAACTAGGCAGAGAATGAAGAAAAGATTCCAGGGACTTTCTGGAATCCTGGTTTAGGTCTATAAGATGCTGTAAGATTAGGGGACATGTTCATTGTGTAATCAATCCAGAGGCAGTGTTTAAAAGACCAGACTATTCATTCAACACATTCAATTGATAAATAGAGTATTTACCACATACCAGGTACTATATTAAATACTATAGATACGTGAATAAGCAAAAGCACATGTGAATCTCTGTTCTCATACAGAGTTGAGAACCCATGTGTTAATCAAATGCAATTTGTAATAAAAATGTAGAATTGTTGTAAAGCCTTCAAATAAAAGGTATAGTGGGCTATGAGAGTTCATACCTTCTTCAATCTCTATTAGATATCTAGTGACAATAAACCACAATTATCATAGATTTAATGATCAAAATGCCTTTTTTTCAGTTAGCTTTACCTAGTACCTCAAAGATATTCTTTGTTCAGACAGGTTTTAATGCATTCACTAAATAATTTATTTCCTACCATACTAAGCCTAATTTCAGGTGATCATAGCTAAATAATTTATTTCCTACCATACTAAGCCTAATTTCAGGTGATCATAGCTATTTGAATATTTACAAGAACATCTTTTATTTGCGGGAAGGTGGTTATCCCTTGGAATGACAGGGTTGCCCAATAAAATATTCTGATTGAATGGGAAGAGTCCCAGCTTATATACCCATTTGGGAAAACAAACAAACAAACAAAACTGATATCTGCGAGAGCAAGTTGATGAACCAAATATTTTCTACACTAATACCCACAAGTTTTACATTTCTTGACAATAAAATAATAACTATTTTTATTTCCTTCCTTAGCCCAGTTTGTCTTAACAAATATCATCCTTCCCTCCAAGTAAAATATTCTCTTCCTAAGTGCTTTCTCACTCTCACACCTCTCACTCAACCTCTCCTTTTAGGTATGAAGATCAAGCTCATGGGTTGATTTATAATTATTTTCCAGCAGAAAAATGCATTTATTCATTTCTTAGTTCTTTCATTCACTTACCCAACATATACTGAAGGCTCACCATATAATAACTATTGTTCCAGAGGCTAAGATTTCAGAGGTAAGACTCAGAAGTCATATCAAGAATTTCACCACTTAGAAGGTGATACTGACTTTTAAAAATTATGTTAAGCAGTACAAATAGACAATAATAAAAACATGTATAAAGCACAAAGGTGATATAACAGGAAAACAAGTGGGACTAGGTGCCAGGAAGCTGTTTCTAGAAAAGGAATATTAGTATTCTAGATGGCCAAAGGAAGGTTTAGGGAGGAACTTGGTGGGCAAAGGCAACAACACTCTAGGGTGAGACCTGAAATACCACTATGAACTATAAGTGAAGAATAAAATTAAAGGGATAAGTAGCAACAAAGACAATGAAGAGAAGGCAATGGCCAGACTGTAGAGAGTCCTATTTATCATGTAACCAACCCAGAAGTGACACTGTAGGCAAAAGAAGCCATTAAATGGGTTTAAGCAGAAGAGTAAAACATTAACACTTGTATTTTACAGAATCATTTTGGTGGCAAATAAAAAAATGAAGTGGTAGTGAGAGAGGTTATAGGAAGATGGTTGAGTTAGGCTACTATGCAGAAATCCAGGCAGAAAGTAGTGAGAGACTGAATGAAAGCAGTGACCAAAGGAATAGAGAGGAGAGGGCACATTTGAGAAAAATCTAAAAATAGAATCAAGGAAACTTGGTGACTGAGAGTGGGAGATGAAGGAGGAGTAGTTTGAGGCAAAGTTGGATGTTAGGTCTAAAACAGAGTGGTTTCAAGGGAAATTTGTCAGGAATAATCTAATAACAATAAATTTCCTTCTATATGATCTTGTAAGAAGTTTGGTGGCTTGATCATAGGTCCCTTTCTTATCACCCAATACAAGTTTTCAACTTGGATGAATACTAAAGAGATTTTTAAAAACACCGATACCTGAGCTGTACTCCTTTTTGGAAATAGGGACTTTACAGATGTGATCAAGGAGAAGTCATAATAAATTCTAGTGGGCAGTAGTCCCATGACTAGTGTTTTTATAAGGAGAAGGAAACTTGGACTAACACCTGCACAGAAGGGAGAAGGCCATGTGAAGATGAAGGTAGAGTTTAATCTTTGCAGATAGGATCTAGACATTGATGTTTATTATAATCGCAGTGACTCTAAAGTACAGCCACTGATCTCCTGGTTTGTCTAAACCCGAAAGGTCTACTACTTACTCAGTACTTACGCTTCTGCTTGGCCAAAGGAGACACATCTACCTCTTTCACTAGTGAGATAGAAAAGAATTTGAGGTACAGGTATTCTTGGCTCTGAAGGAGAAAAATCTTGGCTCTCAGAACCCAGAGAAGACATGGCCCAGAAAGCCAAGCCAGTTTTCCAATCATACTTGTGGACTTCCATGACTACTATGCTCATCAAACCTCATTTCACCAAGGAAATGTTGGACTAGTGATAAAAGAGTGGGCTTGAAGGAATGTAACGCCAGAGTCTCCACTGAGGACCTGGAATGTGAAGGCCAGCCTTCTCAGTTGACTCATAAAACCAGGAACCATAGAATTGAAAGTCATCTTCAGATAGCAAGGTGTATTAGTTTCCTAGGGCTGCTGTAACAAAGTAACACAAACTGGATGGTTTAAACAAGAGGAATTTGTTCTCTCACGGTTACGGAGTCCAAAAGTCAAAAATCAAGGTGTTGCAAGTTACATGCTTCCGTTGAAGTTTCCATGGAAGAACCTTTCTTTGTCATTTCCTAGCTTCTCATGGATGCTGGCATTCTTTGATATTCCTTGCTTGTAGTTATATAATTGCAATCTCTGCCTCCATCTTCACATGGCCTTCTACCCTCTCTCTAGCTGTGTGTCCAAGTTTCTCTCACCAGTCATTGGATTAAGGCCCATCTTAAACCATTGTGACCTCATTTTGACTTGATTACATGTACAAAGACCCTATTTCCAAATAAGGTCACATTTATAGGCATCATGGGTTAAGGCTTAAGAGAGATATTTTGGGGGACACAGTTCAACCCATAACACAAGGATTACATGTGTAATCTGCTTCCTGGGAGAAATCCCTCCTGCTCCCTATAACTAACCTCTTGACTGTTCAGATTTTTGACCTTTACTTATTAACTATGTAATTGCCTTTCCTTCCATTCCTCAGCCCAGCTGTCACCTTCATATCAAAAAACAACAGATTTTTTTGAAGTAGAAATAATTTTACAGATGTCTTCTGTATATATGAATTTATAACATATATATTTTACAAACTAGGACATCATAGCCCAAAGAGGGACAGGACTCTACCTCTCCTACTCTTATCCATTCTGGAAAGGAGTCTCTAACCTTATTCTTGTTTTAACTTCTCACCTGAGCATCCCATGGATATTTCTGTCTCTAACTCTGTCCCATGTAGCCACCTCTTTTTTACATTCTTATCTTCCCACCCCTCCCTCATATCCCAATTAGCTAGTTTGATAACCAGATTTTTATTAATTTACCAACCTCACTTCTGAGTGCTTATGGAAAAATTCATTATTCCCTTGAATGTGAGGTCTTGGTTCACCCTAGACTCTGGCTTAAACTCTGCGTTTTTCACAAGCAATCCAAGCAGAAAGTCCCAAAGATAAAAATCAAATCAGATCACCTTTCTATTCGGTGACCCTTTATACTATCAGCTTATTTTCAAGAACAGTCATTAAAAATTCCCCAAAGATATGGACCAATTCATAATTTGTACAGTCCATTCCTTTGAACCTAGAGAGGCTCCCTCTGAGCCAAACACACTTTCTACTTGACCTGAAGCACTCTACTCTGGTTGCTGCTTGGAATATGATTAGAGAACCTGGGACTAACTGTATGAAAAGCAGTCTTCTATTTTTATGTTTATTCTTTTGCATTAGAAATCCTAAGGGATGGTTTGTTCATGCCTCACTGGGCCCATAACTAAAATACCACTGGGAGATTTCCCCATATTTACTGACAGTTAGATTAACGGCTGTCTATTTCTGGCTCTAAAATGATTTTTTTTTCTTCTGTGAACTTGAACAAATAACTGTTATAATTCTTTCCCTTTCCTTATAAAATAATGTACTTATTGCCTGTGGATGCTGTTAGGCTTAACAAGGTTGTTATGAAGTGATTACATATCAACCTAAATTATAAAGCATTTTATGCTTGTTTTTATTAGTTGTGCTGCAATTCACTTCAATTCAGGAGGCATTTGTTTATTTATTGGACATCTACTATGTACTAGCATTATGCTACATGCTATTGGTAATCAATAGCTTATTAGGCAAATAGTAAATGTCCAATCTATATTTGATCAATAAACGTATAAGGTAAGGTCCCTGCTTTCAAGGAATCTAGAACTTGAAAGCAGGGACCTTACCTTATCTGTGGTTAAGAGCACTTTGCTTACTTTTGGGAAAAAGCAATTTACTTAAATAAAATATTTGTAGGCAAGTCTAAGGATTAGCCATGATAGGAACAAAGAGAAGGACAAGCAACTAATATTTATTAAGTACTTAATGTATCCTAAATACTTTATCAATATTATACTTTAAAAAATTATTTTATTGTGGTAGTAACACTTAATATGAGATCTAGCCTCTTAAATTTTTAAATAATTTTCAAGTCAACAGTACTGTTGACTATAGGTGCAATGTAATAAAGCAGATAATCGTTTCTGTAACTGAAACTTTAGGGCTGCTGATTAGTGACCTACTCTTCACCCTTCCCCCAGCTCCTGGCACCACCACTGTACTTTTTGATCCTATGGATTTGGCTCTTTTACATATTTCATATAAATGGAGTCTTAAGTCTGTCACTGGCTGATTTCACTTACATAATGTCAGGGTTTATTCATGTTGTTGAATATTGGAGAATTACTTTCTTTTTAAAGGCTGAATACTATTTTATTGTATGTAAATATATCTCATTTTCTTTATCTGATTTTCAACGAATATTTAAGTTGTTTCCATATCTTGGCTACTATGAATAGTGCTGCAATAAACATAAGAGTGGTAGTATCTCTTTGAGATCCTGATTTCATTTCTTTTGGATAAATATCCAGAAGGGATTGATGGATTATCCAGTAGTTATATTTTTAACTTTTGGAGGAATTTTTATACTGTTTTTCATAGAAGCTTAACTATTTTGCATTTCCAACAACACTCAGCAACAGCTGTCTTTTTTGTTTGGTTTTTATAATAGTCATCTTAACAGGTGGGAGGTAATATCTTATGGTATTGGTTTGAATTTCCCTGATGGTTAGTGGTACTGAGCATTTTTTCATATACTTGTTGGACATTTGTATGTTTTCTTCAGAGAAATATCTGTTCATTTCCTCAGCCCATTTTATAAATTGGTTTATTAGATTTTTTTGCTATTGAGCTGTAAAAGTTCCCTACATATTTTGGATATTAACCCTTTATCAGATATGTGGTTTTCGATTATTTCTCCCATTCTGAAAGTTGCTTTTTCATACTGTTGATTGTTTTCATTGCTGTGCAGCTTTCTTGTTTAATATACTCCCATTTGTATATTTTTGTTTTGGTTGCCTGTGATTCTGGTATCATATCCATGAAATCATTACCAGAACTGATATCATGAAGCTTTTTCCTTTATGTTTTCTTCTAGGAGTTTTATAATTTTAGGTCTTATATTAAAATCTTTAATCTATTTTGAGTTGATTTTTATGTATAGTTTAAGATAAAGGACCAATTTCACTCTTTTGCATGTGGATATCAAGCTTTCCCAACATTATTTGTTGAAAAGACTACCTTTCCTCATTGTGATTTTTGGCTCCCTTGCAGAAGATCAGTTGACCATATATGCATGGATTTATTTCTGGACCCTCTGTTCCATTACATTGGTCTTTATGTATGTCTTTATGCCATATTGTTTTGATTACTGTAGCTTTGTAATATATTTTTAAATCAGGAAATATAATGCTTCTAGCTTGCTTTTCTTTCTAACAGTTGTTTTGGCTATTTGAGGTCTTTTGTGGTTCTATATAATCTGAGAATTGCTTTTTCTATTTTTGTGAAAAATGCAATTGGAATTTTAATAGGGAATGCACTGAATCTATAGAATACTTTGAGTAAGATAGTCATTTTAACAATATTAATTCTATTACCATGAACACAAGATATCTTTCTATTTATTTATGATTTCTTCAATTTCTTTCACCAAAATCTTAAAATTTTTAGTGTTCAGATTTTTCACTTCTTCGGTTAAATCTATGAGCAGAGACTGTTTTATCTGTTTTTAATTCATCTTTAGGCCTTTTTTAATTTTTAATATTCATGTCTCCTTGAAGACATATTAAGGTTTCTCTGGAGTGTAAAAGTGTTGGGTCACAGGATATAAATATCTTTCACCTTAGGACATATGGCCACATTGTTGGTCACAGTGATTATACTTATTTAGGCTCCTCAGTGTAGAGAATTCCTCTTGCTCCCTTTTATTCCTATTGCCTAACAAGAGTGTGGCACATAGGAGAGGCACTACATCTGCTAACAGTCACTAAATGTACAAGTGCATGATGTTTGAATTTATAGAAAGTGAGCTAGAAGCAGCAGAATTACAAGAAGAGTACTTTTAAGTGAACCAGCAATAATAGACAGCTTAGACCTGTGTTATTTGAATACAAATCAAGTAGAATCAAAGTAATTTAAAAATTCAGTTCCTCTGTTGCACTAGCCACATTTCAACTCTTATGCTGTTTAGAAAAAATAAAAGCGCAGCTCACAAAAGAACGCTAGATTTTCTAGGACTTGACATTTTCAGTGATCAAACTACCCAAAACAGAATGCTATAAATAGAATTATGTCATTTGTTTCCAAAGATTATTGATATACCAGAGCAATGTGAAAATAATAATTAAAGTGAGATGTTTCATCATTATTATTATGAGAAACTTCTCTGGCAAACAGAAAGAGTCAAGTGCTTGATTGTCACATGTGGCTAGTGGCTACTGGCTACCACGCTCGACAGCACAGATATAGAACCTTTGTACTATGAAAGAAAGTTCTACTGGACGGTGCTGGTCTATACAATAGGTCTTCCTCTTTTCTTTCTTTTCCCCTCTCCCACTCCCCCACCTCCTTAAGCACAGGGTACCTTACATGCCTAGAATTCCCACCAAACATAACTTCTTGGGTTGGAATCCTATAATTCATGATTTCTCATTTAATTATTTTCATTTTGAAAAATTATGGGACAATATATAGCTCAACAAATTTATTGCTTTAACCATTTTTGAGTGTACAGTTCAGTAGTATTAAGTACATCCACATTGTTGTGCAACCATTACCATCTCCAGAAATCTTCATCTTCCATAGTTAAACTCTATGATCATTAAACAATAACCACCCATTCCCCATGTCCCCCAGCCCTTGATAATCACCATTCTACTTTCTATCTCTATAAATTTGACTATTATAGATACCTCACATAAGTGGAATCCCATAATATTGTTCTTTTTAGCTGGTTTACTCTGGTTAGCATAATTTCTTCAAGGTTCACTATGTGTCCGAATTTTCTTTTGTTGTATCATGTGTCAGAATTTTAAGCTGCATTATATTCCATGGTATGTTTATAAAATTTCTCATCGAATTTTATCTTTGTATTTTCTGCTCAAGTATCAGCTGGGTAACTGCCTGGCCAAAAAAATGCAAACCACAGCATTAACAACTGTTAATGGTTTAATAAAATACAGGTTTAATATCATGGCCCCCAGACACAACATTGCAATATATTATGTTGGGAAGTATATAGGACAGAAATGAGGAATCATGGGTTCTGGTTCCCAGTCTGCTATATGCTGGCCTTAAAAAGTTACCTTAACTTTCTATGTTTCCTCATCTAATCTAAAAAGAAAAAAAAAATAATAAGGCCCTTCTGCCATTCTAAAATTTTATGGTTTTGAGTATTCTTTAATGCATTGACTCAAAGTCAATAAGGAAAGTGAATTCAAAGCCAGTATAGAAAAATAGCAAAATGAGCAAGGAAAATATTTTGGAAAAGAGTGGCTTCTAAAGCTTCCCAATTTCATAAGAGAGAACAAGAGGGAAAGAGAGGGAGAAAGAGAAAGAGAGAGATACTTCATTGTTGCCTGTCTCACAGTCTAGAACTGAGGGCCGAGTCTTGGATAATTCTTGATTATTTCACTTAATTTTCAACTTTCTATTAGGCTTCTGAGATCTTTTACATCTTGCTGTTATTTTTAAAACTTAGCTCTGTGGAATATTTCAAAAAAAATTAAAATTTGATATTTTTGCATACTATAGATTTTCTTCTATATTGTATTTTCTAGTTTATTTCTATTTTTTTCTATTTTTTCTATTTCTATTTATTTCTATTTTTTAATAAATGATTTTGATTCTCTAATCTTTACCCTTTAGAGATATGTTTATTCCCAAGTATGATTAAGGATTATTCTTAATAATAGAAAGTAAATAGTAGCAATATGGCCAAAAAAAAGAGCAGGGATTGATTACACTCCTCTTACTGTAATCTAGCTGGGAAATGACATAAAAGGAAGGAAAGAACTCTGAAAGGCTCATCTTCCCCCACTTCCTAAATTTCATCCCAAATTTTTAGTATCGACTTGCATTATCACTATTGTTTCTGACAATAAACTCTAGGCAAATAAACCAACATATATTTTTTATTATGCTCATTTTCTTTATGTCTGTGTTTTGAGGATTTAGTCTCATGGACATTCATTAATTTTAACTGCTGCATAGTATTATGTTTTGTGCACATAGAACAATTTACTTATCTGTTCTTCCATGGATGTTTAGGCTGTTTTCAATTTGTCATTGTATACTTCTCCATGAACACAGGTGGGGGTGCTCTCAAATTCTTGCTGCTTGACTCAGGTTTAGCACATTTGCTTTTCTTATTTTTTGCTACAAAATTTCTCTGCACCCCCAAAAGTTCACCCTTTAAACAGAAATAAACCGGGTGCCTGCTGAGTGGAGAGATATCAGGAAAAACAAAAACAAAGTCCCTGTTCTCTAGAAACAGCTATTGAAATAGGATAATAATCAAATAATAGTGCAAATAAACACAACATTACAAATGTAATAAATAATTTGAAGGAAAAGTTCATCATCTTATAAACATAGAACAGGGAGATCACGTTCTTGGTTCAGGGCATCTGTGTTAGTTTTCCTGAAGTGGCGAAGCTTGGTCTGAAAGGGGAAAGAGGAATGAGTATGCACTGGCCCAGTAAGGAATATGGGATTCGGTCTGAGGTGGAGCTGGGAAAACATCACAAGCAGAGGGAGCAGCAGGTTTACAGACCTTGGGCTAGAAGAGAAAGTGGCCAGTTTAGAAAGAAGGCCTGTCTGGCTGGAACAAAGAGTGAAGAAAAAAAAAAAGATATGAGAAAAACTCAGGAACTAAGTTGGCCAGAGCACACAGAACTTTTGCCTTTTACCCAAAGGTAAGGGAACACCATGGACTGATTTTAAGCTGGGAGGTGACACTATTGGATTTGGGTTTTGAAACAACAAATTCTCTGGGTCCCATGTAGTGAGGCCTTTGTTGGGATCCCTGTTCCAGTTTCCATTAAATCCATGTGGCTGAAGTTAAACATTTTGTCATTGGCATAGCTCATTCTTTTAAAGAGTGATCTGAAATGAAGAAATGCTTTTTAGGTAAGAGCAGCTACATTTAGGGCAGGGTGCACTACAGAGAGAGGAAGAGGGTTGCTATCTTTCATGAAGTGGTGAGAATATTTAGAGAAACAGGAAATGTAAAATAAGAGTCAAGGGAAGGGAGAATGTGTTTACAGAAGAAAAGGATGGGGACAGATGAAAGGGAGCCTGAGAGCCTGGCTCCATGAGAAGCCTCTTGGTCAAGCTGTTAGGTATTGAGATCAGGATAAACCAAGCAAAATACAGGAGTAAGGCATTAGTGGAGACTTCAGTTGAAATTTAAAAGGAAAACATAGCTTTCCAGGCAGTCCAAAGTAAACCAAAGAGCCCACAAATTGTACCACACAGCAACTAAAATCCTATAGCCACTGGGAGGCCCAAGCACTCCTACATTCAGCAAATGATTACTCTCTCCTCCTCAGAAAATCAAAGTCATGATCTGTAACTTGTGGCACCAACACTATGTAGCTCCTGCTGGGTAACTCCCATGCACCACTCCATGGTCCTAGATATGGCCCCTGTCTCAGTTTGGCAAACATAGTTAAGACCATATCACGACCCTTGAAGAACCAACTTTAACTCCCCCTATTATTTTGCAGTGTATGTTTCCTTCTCATGTCTTGTTCAGATGTTTAGTTTCTAAGACAAGGGGGTGAGAGGGAAAAAGAATTCTGAGGCTCAGTTTACAGTCTGGGGACATGCTATGCAATGAGTGAGGAATGAAGAGGGGAGAACTTTTCTGAAAAACAATGATTTTACTAGGCTTTTTCAAAAAGTTTATGTATTACCATAAGAATGTCTCAGCCGCTAACAAAAATATAGTTGCAGAGAAGAAACTGACTGAAGCATAATTGATTATATTGGACAATTACAAATGCCCTTATTAAATAATTGCATTTAAACCACATGATAGTTTTATAACTGATTTATAAAAACAAAATTGTGAAAGTTTAAGTGACATAATTGTTCTCAGTATCACTACAATTTTCAAACGAAGCAATTTAGCCCTAGAAGTAATTTCACTTTTCATTGTGATGTTATTTTGGTGTCAGGCTGCAAGCTTTTGTTCCACTCCAGAGTTCTAGGAATGATGATTAACCCTTCCCTCTCCTTGGCTGAAGCAATGATGCATTTTTCTAATATACCAGTCCTTTGAATTGTCCTGCTGACCCAGTAGGTTATAAAAAGAATAATTTGCAAGCCTCCAACCATTTATATGATTTCCATTTAATGAGAATGTGGTAGCTTCTATATGAATGTGGGAAATAAAAGTCTTTCTAAGATTAGGGGTATTTGTGAACTCTGATCACAAATAGCAAAAACTAAGTATCTTGTATTCAAAGGTATCAAATAATGTTAAGAATTTGCACAGTTTTCTTTAAAAATTATGTTCCCACTGAAAACAATATGGGAAGTGGTCTGATATCTCTGGTACATCTCCTAGAATGTTAATCAAAGGTCTGTATTTTCAGGTGCATGAATAAAAGACCTCAGAACATTAAACAGATAAGAGCTAATACCATTAACATTCCTTTATTTAGTTTCTATGAATTAAATGGTTTTATACAACTACTGTCTCAGTATCATACGCAACTCCCAAGGCATGTTCTACATTGGTAATAAGAGCTAAACCTGCTGTATTTCATTTCAGTCTTGCTGATAGCATTTATCAACAAAATCTGGCTAAAACGAAATATGCAACTTAAGCCTGATCATAACTGGGCTGTGGAGGAGGAAAGTGGGGGATTATCTGGAGACTGGGAGCACAAATATAAGATTGTATTGTCATTGTGTGCTATAGGTCTTTTGGCAAACTGTAGTGTAAGCCCCAGCTGACAGGCCTTTTCACAACTGACAGAGGAAAATATGAAACTTAAATTCTTCATGACAGATAAATCTGCTGAATGAAAGGAAGACCAATAGGATAAAAGTGGGACAAAAAACATATTGCTTTTGGGTAACTCCCTTAAATCTACCTCTTTTGTAAATATACAAAAATAGGCATTCGATGAATATCTTCTAAACTCCTATCAGCTTTGCTAAGCAAGCAGTTAAGTAGGAATGATAAAATGAGCATCTTTTCTTCAGCAGATGAATGCAAAGTCTTATAAGACAGGGGTGGCAGATTAAATTTAATATGTGGGCATGAAAGACGTTTCCTGGATGACTATCAACTGGAGTGGATTTCTTGAACCAAAGTTGACATGTCACTATTGTAGAAGGCTTATTAATTGAGATATTAAATGTACATAATCCACCATGATTGGGATCTTTGTCAAATTTAAAAAAAATATGACTATAAGTAATTGCTCTTTTCTGTCAGTGCGTCTCAAGTCTAAGAAATGTAACTAGAGACCATCTCTTGGTATTAATATCACTGGTCTTTCTATTGGTGCCACATACCTTTTACCCTTGTCAAGGACGTTGGGGCCTCCAGGGGTCTAGGGTTCTTTGCCTTTCCCAGGCTGGTTTAGGATCGGCATTTTTCCCTAGGAAAATTCATTCCCATTGGCTATCCTAGTTCTGTCCAATTCCGGTGGCAGCCTGTGGAAAACTATCTCAAACCATGAGAGGCCATATCAAGTTTTCTTGAGGATTTGTTTGTTTGTTTGTTTTAATTCATGCAGCTATTTAGCCACGTATCACGTAACCTCATTGCTCTTAGGCATCTCCTGGAGGAAGCCTTCCGAGCCGCAGTACTTGCACGCGGAGAAGGGACGTTAATACAGCCTGCCTCCTTTATTCCTAGATGGCTGGATTGCCTCGGCAAATCCCAGGCCGAGTGAATGATGCATTGTTAACGATGGCCCAAAGCGCGTTTCAGGGCCTAAGAGCAGTTCTGCCGCGAACGGTCAGTTTCCCTTGTCGCTTTGTAATTCATTTTGTGCTGATCCCCAGCACAAAAACCAAGGTGAGAAGGGGGTGGGGGAGAGAAAAAGGGAAAAAGGAGGAGGTGGAGAGGGAAGGGCAAGGGAGAGGAAAGGACCAGAGTAAGGGAGGGAGGGAAAGAGGGAAAAAAGGGAGCGGAGAGAGAATGAGAATGGGTCAAAGGAAAGATGAACCGCCCAGGAGAGCCGAGGGTCCTTTGGCTCTGAGACTTCGCGCCCTGACCCGTGTGGGTTCTTCCCCAGCCTGCGGTCCCCGAATGTCTGGCAGCAGAAGTGGGGCACCGTCTCAGAGCATGCGAATCTCCCACCGAGCCACAGAGGATTGAGAAAGTGAGAGACAGAGGTGGGGAGACTCTGAAAGGAGGAGGAAAATGAGGAGGAGGAGGACGAGGAGGAGGAGGACGAGGAGGAGCAGGAGGAGGAGGAGATGGAGGGGAAAAGGAGATGGGGAGAGAGGGAGAGAGGGAGGGGGAGGGGGAGTAGGAGGGGGCCACCCTGGAGTCTGGGAGAAGAATCCAGGCGCCACGCGCACGGTGGAACAGCTGCCTCAGGTATGCTGGCCGGTCTCAGCTCGTCCCCGGCTCCTCCTGGCGAGCCCCAGGCCCAGGCATGCGCAGCGCACACACCATCCCCCCAGGTCCCCCTGTCTGCGGCCTGTAAAGGAGCCCTGGCCTGTCCGCAGCAGCGTCTTTCAGATGCTCCCTGAGAGAGCTGGGCCTGCTGGGCCCTGAGTTTCATAGCTGCGCTCAAATTGCCTAAGGCCTTGGTCACTAACAAAATCTGCTGCAATCCGAAGGGATTTAATTTACTCTAAAGATTATCACGTTTTATCTGCTGGATTAAAACTGCCTCCAAAGTTATTAGAGAAACTCAACATTCGCACTTAGCCTTTCTATAAAGAAACAAACCACACACACACACACACACACACACACACACACGGCCTCCTACTGTAATTATCCAAAATGCTACCGCTTGGAATAATAAGGATGCTGTGTGTTTACATAGCATCTTTCTTTTCCAAAGAATTCAAATAGTCTCACCACCGGTATCCCATTATTCCTATCAGCAGTCTTCAATGAGCTCTGCGGGTGGCGAGGACAATTATCTAGATTACATAGGAGGAGCAACTGAGGCACTGGAGAAGCACTCAGGATCCCACAGTATGGAAATAGCAATTCTGGATTTACTACACAAAACATTAACTGTCAAGCGTTTTGCTATTTAAATAAAATATATGTTCCTCTTTTCCATCTTGATTCTCTAAAAACAACTTGTAGTCTTTCCTCTTTGTGGACTTGTCTCTGACCCCTTCTTTGTTGCAATCTCTACCTTAGCACTTTTTTTTTGTGTTGTAATGCTTCATTTACTTACCTGGCTTTTTCCCAAAATTATATTCCTGGGGGCCGGGACATGCTCATCTCTCTTCCCAGTGCTTTGAACATGGTTGATGCTGCTTAAATGTCTGTTGGTTGAATGAATGCAAGAAAAAAGACTAAATAAATGAATGGACAATCTCCTAAGAAGAATTTCTGACTAGGTAACAATGCAAATTTGGGCTTGAACCAAATAGGTCTCAACTGACTTTATCTTTGTTGTGACAAATATGTCCACCTCACAACCTTCTTTGAAAAATCCAATGAATGCATTTATAGCTAATTCTTTCTCTGCCTGGGCTATTGGGTTTATTGTTTGGACAATAAACTGAGACTCGTGGAAATACTAGGACTCCAGATATTCTATTGTAATTATTTTCCTCATTGCTTTCTTTTTTGATGTCTAAGAGAAAGCATTTAGGTATGGAGGTTTTGGGGAGCATTAATATATAGTTATCATGCTGTCCCCCAAACTCTTTTTTCTGTGTTTTGACTCTTAAAGCCAGGTTGTTATTTGAGGGGAGAAAGGAGTGTACACCCCAAAATAACAATAGAAACAATGATTACTCTTCAAGGAGACTACAAATTTAACTCTCTTTTATATATTTTTCAGTGATCAATACAAAAAGCAAGATAATATATGTTAATCTTTACCCGTTGTACTTTATGTATCCCCTTACACTGGAAGCCTAGCAGGAGTAGAATGTCACAACAGACATTTACTGAAATACCTGGGGAAATGTAACAAAAAGTGTTAGAGGAAAATGGTCTTTCAGCTAAATTACCTAATATATTTGCTAATGGTATCTGATTTAAAAGCCATAAAAATACCAAGTTAAAAGCACATTAGAAGATGTGTTATATTTATAAGTGTTTGTCACCTTGGCAACAAAAACTATATTTCAAATCTAACACTAGCTATGATGGGCCAAGACCTTTTAAAATTGGTAAATACTTCTTTATGGCAATGATCTGCTTGCAGCGACTGAATGTTAGAACTAGAAAAGGCAAATTCTTTATTGCATAGTAAGATTTTGCTAGCATCCTACTATGGGTAAGATTTTTCTTTCTATTAGTAACTGATTAATTCTTAACAAGAAAAACAATGCGTTTTCAAATAAAGCATCAGTCTTGATTGACCCCTTCTTGCACTCAGAAGTGCAGATGTAATAGTTTGAATATTCCTAAAGATAGAGTTTATTTATAAACTTACACTTCAATTTGTCAACCATAGCACTTACCTTTGTTAATGGATGAACTACCACAGGTGCATACTATAAAGTTGACCGTATACTGCAAAAATTCATCCTCTTAAGCATCTAGGTGGTATACGTCTAGTTTAATTGAGATCATACACGAGCTAAGTTTTCACATACCTTTATCTCTTAAGTGAGCTGCATAAGGACTGAAATTCTGCTTCCCACTGTTGTATTTAGTAAACGTGGATGATTTGGTGGTGGGAACCCATGACTTAAAAAGTGGATTTCAGGTGCACCTGACAGAGGTTTAGATTACTATTCTCCCTCATTTTAAAGCTCCAATTTGATTTCCAAATTCTATTTTAAAAGTTTGAGTTATGTGCCAGTCAAAGATTACAATTCTAAGTGTCTAAGTAGATTCCCATGTGGTTGAACCAATTTTCAGAAGTAAACCCTGGAAAAGGTCTGTGTAAACACACATTCTCTGTGGGCTGTGGCTGTTCACTGGGAGCCTAGACAAGTTGTCTCTGCAGCCAGCTTGGAAAAACCCAAGCCCCAGCTTGTGATTTATAATGATGTTCAGCAAGTTCTCAGATGAGCCACTAGAAAGGCCTAAGACTATCACCTCCAAGTAGCTTTCTTTAACACAGGAGAGTATGTCTCTATTCTACCCAGAAAAAGTTAATAAAAATTCCCTACCACATCAGCCCACACTAAATATTGCCAGGAAGTATGTCATTCCTACCTTTTTTTTTATTTTCTAAAAAATAAGGTCTTCTTAGTGAACATAATAAATAAGTTTCCGTCTATAAGACGGCGATATTAATGGTATACAAGGCGGATATTCTGTAAGAGGACAGGATTAGCCTCCAGCATAGAACTAATAAATCAAGGTAGTAGCTTTGTAAACCACATGAACAAAACCAACAAAATATATTTGTAGTTAACCAGATTTATCTTCCATTGACCGAAGGCCAAGAATTACATGGATTGACACGTATTCTAATACTTAGACATTTTTTATTTGATTGATAAACATAATTCACCTTTTGAGACTGTGTTCTGATTACATCTCCCTACCACTAAGCTCTTTATTTAACTCCTAATGAATTAATTACCAAGCCATAATTTTTTAGCAAAAAAAAAATTGCCTATAATATGAATTTTAAATAGCTTAGATGGAAAATTATAGCACCTTGTTTAAAGTCATCACATATCATATTATTTACTGCATTGACTACATAATCTTTTCTTACGA
Organism: Cynopterus sphinx; assembly: GCA_030015415.1. Taxonomy (NCBI): domain Eukaryota; kingdom Metazoa; phylum Chordata; class Mammalia; order Chiroptera; family Pteropodidae; genus Cynopterus; species Cynopterus sphinx. Next base: position 24,769,942 of record CM057391.1, read on the forward strand.
TCTTGAAAATACATGCAAAAGACTATGGCCTGAATTTCACCAAATATAAAGACACAAGATATATCATAGTAGCTACTTTAGCTGAGTGAAAAATATGGCATGCATCATCACAGAAATTTCTTCTCGAGGGAATAATGAGCCCAGAAGGGAAAAGACTGATCTTTTTCAACTTTATATCCTCTACATAGTAAGATATAAATATTTGTAGAATTTAAAATAAATGTTACACAGATGAACTTCTGTTAAGTCTGTTATGTGCATTCCACATGATACCCACAAGTTAAGGAATGACTATCTACATAAATAAGAAAAGATGTTAGAGATAGAAATAAAAAAAAATAACATAATTCATTTCCATTTTGTTGATGCTTATGTGCAGACATTTGCCTTTCAGACGTGGAAGACAAATAGAAGGGATAGGGCCACAGTAATATAACACAAAGTGAGAGTGGCAATTAGCAAGGCAGGAACATTAAGAAATGAAAGTTATAGGTTTAAGTGAGTAGAAAATATGGGTAAGTAGGTAGGGTGGGGCCACATGTAGACAAAGAAATGAAATGAAAATTATGGAATACCAGGCCTTGTAGTTTCTCTTGGGTTGTTCTTAATGACAAGACTATTCATGTCCATGAAGTGGGTATGAACATCCTTACAAGTGGGAAAGAGTCTCAGTTTAGAAACCTAACTCAGTGGCTCTCTGCAAGTTCATAGCAAAGAAGGAGACATAAACTAACATCCTTTCCACTCCACTATGTTGTGTTGAAAACTTAGCAGGGGAATATAGAGATTAATTTATATAGTAGCAACAGCATGTAAACCAGGTAGAGAAGAGTTGAATCCAAATAAACCATTTAAAAATACAAATGGCTCAATAGGATGCTTAACATCCCTGGGATTTTTCATGTGTGAAATGAGCAACTCTCTCATATAAACATGTTCTTAACCTCAACAGAGCGATCTGATTAATTTTCAGTTATAAATTTCAAAGTAGTGCTAATTAAGACTTTGCTGCTTAGGGTGTTACTATTCGTCATTCCAGAAAACCCCAGGTCTCATTTGGAAAACATAAAATATTCTAAAGGCAGATCTAGTTATGGGAATTTAGACATTGTCTTTTATTGGCGACCTGACAAATATGCTGCTACCCTCCTCCCTTTGTGGTTTACATGCTGCTTCCACATACGATGCTGGCATCCTATTCGAATGTTGATTGTTGTGTTTTGGTTTATGTTTCATACAACAATTGCCAGGAGCCACTTCTAAGAGAAGATAATAATGACAAATTTGACATTTTCTCCCCAGGAAAGGAGACTGTGGTGAAAATGAAGATGACATTCAAGCAACTACCATTAAAGGAATTTTAATTTTCTGTTGACAAACATGATTTTCCAAATGATTTACAGTGAAATTTCTGGGCTGACAGCCATACTGCCTGTCTAGGACTTTGTTTTCTGGTTCTACAAAAGTGCTAATGAAATCTTTATTCTTCTGTTGGTTAATTTTCAGTGAGAAACTTGATGTCTTGAAAACCACAGTGTTATCTGGGTTCCTGGTTCCCCAGCTTCTGCTCTCTTCTTCCTATAGAGTTCTTTGCTCCCATCTCTGAGACCAGGATGTCCTAATTCCAAACACTAATGTCATTGGCTCCACACTCAACAGCACCTGTATTCTTTCGGTGAAAGCGGACTAGTTCTTAGGCACCTGTGGGCACCCTGGACTTTTATCTTGTTCAGGAGATTCAGTCTCCACCTCAGTCTCCACTAAATTTAGTTAATGTTTTCCTGCCTTGGATGCATCTGTCTTTTTAGCTTGCTAGATACCCAGCCTACTTAAAAGTTGTGCTCTTGTTAACTTTTTCTTTCTGGCCTTCTGTTATACTCAAGGTCTGGAACTCTCCTGTTGCTCAATGCCTGCCTTTCTGCTTGTCTGGATTTTTAGTTTTGTCTTCGATATCAATTTGTACAATACTCTCCTTTTCCAGGCAAGAAAATAAACATGAAAGGAAATTTGTCCAAAGTCTCAACACCAATTATCGGAACTCAGGTCTACTAATTTTGAGACCTGTGCAGTTTACATTGTTGGATAAGGTTTATTAGATGCCTCCTTTTAAGAGATTATTCCATTTTGTTTACATTTTTAATCTAATATGTCAATAACTCTGAGAAAGTTGTTCCCAAGTTTCTTAAAAATGTTAACTAAAAAGCGAAATACCTATTCTTGTTCAGAGGCATTATTTATAATCTATGGGCAATTTGTTTATGTAGTTTAAAAAAACACATTTTTTAAATTAAATTTATTGGGGTGACTTTGGTTAATAAAATTATATAGGTTTCATGTGTACAATTCAATAATACATTGCATTGTGTGTTCACCACCCAAAAAATACATTTTTAAAAAAACATAAGCTTTTTAAAAATCAGTCATTCTGTTTCTGAGTTGTTATTATGATAGATCTTCATTTTATTAAAATGGTCTCTTTTCCTGTAGAAGAATTTTTGCTGTAGCATAAAAAGTAATGCCTTTTTTTCCATTTCAAATACTCAATTTTTGCTATTCTGGTTTATGAAGTCTAGCTGAAAGTGTGGCCATTTTTATTTCTCAATTTCTATGTCTCACCTTATGATTCCCCTTTCCATTCCATTTATAACAATCCTTTCATTCTAAGGAAAGGATTTTCACCAGTTTCTTCGATAGGCCCTTAATATAGCAATAGAGACTTCCGATAAATCTATTGTATTTTAAGACATCTTATATAAAATATAGACACCTAATGATCAAAATACACCAATATTATCTTAAAGTTTTAAATGCCTCACATTTTGAGGGACATCTAGATATGTTATGCGTTCTACAGGGTTTCCATTTAATAAAGTTTTTAGTCAGTAAAGCAATAAAGCCCTATTATGGATCATCTAATAGAAAATGGAAATAACAAGGCATTACAATGAGATCTGATGTGATGAGAATATGCATTGAATTCTGTTCTTCCCTCCCCTACCTTCTTCTGTAGTACTTATAGATCTTCCTTTGTGGCATTTGCCTGGCCACCCATACTTTCAGACCTGCTCTGCACAACACCTTCTTTTGATCTTAACTGAGTTTCTGTTATGTCTCAGTTATTTGGATGCGACTCTGTGTACCACTTCATGTACTTACAAGCAGAAAGAATTTAATGCAGAGAATAAGTACTGACAAAATCATCAGAGGTGTGGAAGGATCAGGCTGTAGTCTGGATGTCTAGAAGTGACTGCAGAATAATACAGAACTGACTCACTAGCTAGTACCACTGAGGCACCATTGATGTCATGCCTAAGTCAAGAAACTGCTACCACTCTGCTGCTACTGCTTCCATGGCTTCTGGATTAGGAAATTAGATCAAATAGCCATTGCTGTTGCTGCCACCTCAACGACAACTTCTCATCACCAAGGAAACTATCCAGTGGACAGTGGGACACTGCTGCAGAGAAATCTCAGATTTTCACAACTATATTCATCCACAGAAAGAGCCAAAAAAGGATAAGAAACTGACCTCTGGCTCATATCAGACTCCTAAATCTTATACAAATCTCTTGAATGGGTAGAAGTTGAATTATATCCAGAACCCGAGCTGCGAGGGACTCTAAGAAATGAGAATATTGGCTTTCATGTCTCTCCAATTACGGTGTTAACATAACCAAAAGAGCAATTCATTAGAAAGAGAGAGTGCACAAGAAGGAACACTTAAGTCTTGGAAAAGGTGAAAACCAGGGCAGCTAGTTTTGGATCTAGGTAATAGAACTTAGGAGCACTGCCTCTCTCTTTAGACAATTTAGTGCTCTACCATCAGACAGCTCAGCTCCCTCTGCATTATGTTCATAGGATTCCATCTCTGGTTTTGACTGCTTGAGAGTTAAATTTCAAGGGAAGAGAGAATCTCACTGCCCCAGTTAGGGTCAAATGGTCTTTTCAGTCATGGTGATAATGGTGGGAGGGCACCGTTCCCTGACTGACTTTTCCCAGAAACTCCCACAGTAGAGAAGCAGTAAAAAGGAGAAGCAGTTCAAAGGAAAGAATGCTGGGCAGACAAAAGAAATCATTTGTCTGTTCCAGTGCTCTGGTCTGATCCTGACATTGTCTTGAAGTCATATATCTGCTGGAATGGATGCTTATGCCACAGAGCTTTTGTAAAACCCTAAAAATAAAACACATTTGGTTTTGTAAAAATTATAGACTTTAATATTTCATTATAGATATTTCAGTTTTATAGGTAAAGTTTGCTACATGCTTTAAACATCTCATTTTACAAGTAGAGAAAATGAGAATTATCTGTGCACAATGTCACACAAAAGAATACAGAACCAGCTAAGAAGGCCAGTCTTCTGGAAGTGTTCCTATACATGCCTTAACAATTAAAGTGTTCTTTGTCTTTAACTGGCTTTCTTATACAGGAAGTATATTTTGGATCCTCATCCAAATATAGCACTTAGGCACAGTGCATTTCAGAGAGCAACCTGACTTACACCTACTTGCTTTATCTGATGTTTGCAATTGTAAGGCCCCTGAGCTGTCATACTGACAACGTGATTTAAAATTAATGAAAAGTGAAAATTCACAGGCCCCTAGAAAAGAAATTTTCTCCTACACTGTTCAGAAGATATTTTACGCCAGCATGTTGGAAAAAAACTTACTGCCAATATGAGGTTGTTACCCATAGCAGAATGTGTTCCCTGAAGTCACAATGTTATTTAACAAGAATTCTTAAAAATAAATTCTAAAGAAGCTCCCAAAACCTTGAAGGGTTGAAACCACTACCAATATGAGTTGCTCCTTTGCTTGGCCATGGGCTGGGGAAGATCTGAAGGAAATTATTTTTCTAGGTCTCTCTCACTCTCACACCTCCTTCTTCTTTACCTCCTCTGATGATGGAGTTATTACTTACAGTTCTTTACTCTCTCCAGAGTCTCCTATTTCCCTGGCCCACTTTTGCTCAGACTATGTGACTTCCTTTGACCATTGGGATATTTACAGTAGTCATGGCACTTAGGCTTGAAATATGTTGGTGTGGCGGAGCTTGCTCTCTCTTAGGCCTCTGCCTTTGCCATGAGAAAAATATGCCTTAGTTAGCCAGCTGCTCAGAGGAAGATGGGGAGCAGAGTCTCGTGGCTGTATCTTGAAGAGAGAAGCCCAGGTGATCCCAGCCATGCTAGGGCAACTGACTCCACTTCCCTCCCCGATTTGCATATGCCTGAACAAGCTTAGCAGAGATGAGCAGAGCTGACCCACAGGTGTGTGATAAACCTGTGCTTATCGCTGTATGCCATCCAGACTTTGTAACTGTGTATTATTGACTATTATTACAATAGTGGTTAATGGGTTCACTCCTAATACTCTTGCTCCTCTCTCTCCCCCTCTTTCTTTCTCTCTCTGTCTTTCTCCATCTTTCTAATCCTTGAGAAGTTTTCCTCCTCGCCTGGTGCTGGTCCCTTAGGTATACTAGCTGTCTACTAGGTAGTAACATAAATCCCAGGTAATTTACCTTTGAAGTTTATTGCAATAAAGGAAAGGAGTCTATATAAAAGGATTTGAGTAGGCAATTCTTTTAGCAATGCCAGTTCTTAACAGGCCTTTTGAAAACATTTTTAGTGTATGTCACTATCATTGTGAGTAATTTTTACTATAACACCATGTATGACAAATCGAGGCATATGGTAAAAATGGTATTGAGGGTAACTCTGACTTGTAAGCTATTCATTATCCCACATTATGGGATTTTCCAGGAGGTAATCAACAGTGAGAAGAATCTCAAAAAGCCCATCCCCCACATGCAATATATAACATCATTTATTCCCATTGATCTCTTGTTTATTCTTTTTTCCCCCCGCCCCGCCCCGGGGCCCGTCTATTATGGAGCAGTTTGCCAGGCAGAATTACGATTCCTTTTTCTCTTTTACCATGTAAATGTCAGCTGAAAATATGCCAAGTTCCAGACACGATATAATCATAATACTACCAGTGTGCTTCTGGATTAATTAATCATAATAAATAAAATTTTTCCTGATTTTTGTATCCCAAGCCTGGAAGCATAATTCAATTTCAACTTGACTTCTGTAGCCTGAAGCAGTCACTTAAACTCAGCTGTCATAAGCTTTTGGAGGAAGATCAAAAACACTAAGTAAAAAACGATCCAACTTGCAAAAAGGCATGAGAAGTAGAAACAATATTCTCTAAATATATCAAAAGAAGAGCATATATGTATGTATAAAAGAAGAGCACGATAAAGTAGTTTATTTCTGTTTTCAAACATGAGAATAAAATGTGATGACACTGCCTTAAAAAATATCTTAATTTTTTCCCCTCTCAGACTATCTGGAAATAGTGTTAGACATAGGCAAAACACACTGAAACACCGAATGGGAACATTGAAAGTCTCGATGAAAACTAACCTAATTTGAAATCTATCAGAACTTGTTTTCACCTTTAGAACCAGTAGGTCATTATGAAAACTTACATTATTAAATCATATAATTGTAACATCAACTGTGTGTTCTGTTTGTTTGTTTCTAATGTAAGTACTATCCCCTTGGGGGGACCCTCCATGTATAATGTCAAATGGCTTGTGGGTTAATTTATAATAAATTATATGCATTGTTTTCATTCATTGTGAAAATAAAGCTGCCCATAAAGAAAAATATAAGAACCATCTGTAATTCCAGCACGGAGATATACCCAGCTGATGTTTTGGTGTATATAATATCATTCTTTGTTCCCCGAGTTTTTTTTTGTGTGTGTGTGTGTGTGTGTGTGTGTGTGTGTAACAAAACTGGATCACATAATATACACTGTATGTACTTTTAACAAGATGTTGAAAACATCTTTTCTTGTCATAATGTTCAACTCTCTCCCTTTAATGGCTATATGTATCAATAATATTTCATAAGACCCAAACTAAGATATGCTTGGAAAGAAAAAGGTGATATTAATGGACACCTAGCGGAGAAAGATATACTGGAATAGCCTCAGAAATGAACTCAGTTTGTGCTTGCACTTTGAGAATATATCTTGAATTTCCAATATTCTTTGAATGACAACTATGGGATCTTACACTTCGAGCTCATTCACCAGGATTACAATTCCCTGGACACTAGAAATTAGTAAGCCTCATATTTCTGAGAAAATGGTTCCACTCTGAGGAGGCTTTTTTTGTATAGTCTGAGGAGGTATTTCTGTATTCTTTGCCATTTTGCTGCTGACTCAAGTCAGACACAGCTTTCAGTATTACCCAAAGCATCCACCCAACTCTAGGCATCTATTCAGTTGTGACATGACAGGAGCCACGATTTAAATGAACACCTCCATGCTTTTTAAAAAACCGGAGAGAGGCAGCAATAATGCAGCTGACAATACACGGAAAACATATTGAACAGTCAATACCTTCTATTCACCCATGTGATAATTCTTGGGCAAGATTAGTAGGGAGGAGACAAGAGAGAGTGCATGCAAGTTTAAATCCATAACAAAAGAGATGATGCGAAGAAGCATGAGTGAGATGGGATGGGAATAATTACTTGATCAGAACTATAAAAATATAACACAAAAGCCACAGGAATCTATTGGGGTTGAAAGGGGAAAGTGTAAAAGAACCACATGAGTTACATTATAGGAATAGGCCTCAAACTGGAGATTAAAGGTACTTTGGTGGTAACTGGTGACCCCCCATGAAACAAATCTACTTAAAGTTTGATTACCACCTCTAGCTATAGTGGAACAACAGTGAATTTAATTTTAAGTTAAATCTGCAACCTCAGAAAAGTACTTGTTTTGAATTTTCACCCCATAAATATTTTTAATAATTATTTTATAAAATAGTGTCAACATTGCCTAAACCATTCTCCACTGATGCTAGCACACAAAGCACTGTACCTAGTAGACATTAACTCGTACTTCTTTAAAAATGGAGGACTAAATATCAGACTACTTATAGCTACATATATGTCCAATTTTCCAAGAAAAAGATTCCTGCTGGTTTGTAAATTGGGAAACAACGATTGTGACGACATTTCCCACCCATCCACCCCAAAGTGGCTGTGAACGAACTCATTGTTCATTTCATGTAGCAATTTTCACAATACAGAATCCTGTGGAAATCTGGAACTGATTCCTAGCGATACCAACCTTATGACTCCATGAAACTTTAAATACGTCCCACAGGACAGCGTTAGGGATTAGAAAAGTCTTCCTCTGCCTCAGGATATCATTATTTACTTACACAGAGGCTTCAATCTATTTCCAATAGAAAATAGCAGCCAACAGTGCTATTGACTGACAGCATTGTCTGGATGCAATGTCTTTCTGCTACTGCCTTTTGTAAGCCTTTCTGATAGACCACATTTACCGAACTGAAAACCCAGGACAGTGCTTTTCCCCACAGGGAATGCTTGGTAGCCACTTTGGTTCTGTGATGTTACAAGATTCAGCAACAATGCCAGCTGACCGAAATCTACTCTGGTCTTATGCATGGTTGCAGTGGCCACTTCTCCTTCCATGGGAATTAATCTACAGATGGTTTTCTTTTTCAAGTTTCCAGAGAGTTAGATTTTTAATTCTCTTTCCTTTGAAATGGAATTTCATCCATCTAAGTTCTTCAAGGACAAGTGCTATAACATAGGTTTTCCAATTACAATAGTGATTCTCAAAATCTGGTTCCTGGACAAGCAGCACCAGCATTACTTGGAAATGTGTTAGAAATGCAAATTCTTGCACTCCAACTCAAATTCACTGAATCAGAAACTTGGGGGTAGGACCCAGCAACGTGATGAATCTGATGATGCTTGTTTGAGGATCACTGGTCTATAAAGATAACAGAAGCAGTAAGACAAAAGAATATAGCACCCATCCATTTCAAAGAGCAACTATGTCTGCTCATAGATATCTGATATCACAAGGTATTCATTCACAAAAGTGCAGGTGGTCTTCAAACCAGCGTTATTTTTTGAGGACATCGTAGAAAGTAAGTGAGGGCCCCGAACGTTATTGATTTTAAAAGAAGGGTGGAAAGGATAATTTTTTGGAAATTACTTACAATCTGCAGTAGATTTCTGAAAAATTTTGGAGTTGTTTGTTCAATAGAAGATATGTGAGGAAATAATGCAGGGATCACTGGAAACTCAACCTGGATTAACTAAGAAAATTGATGCCTCAGTCATTACTTGTCTTTTTTAAAAAAAAATATGGTTAAATACATTGTTAGTCTACAGGCTCTTTTTTTTAGCAGTAAATATGCTAAATAATTTGATGATTATTGCTCCTCTTAGCACACTTTACGTTAATCTTCTTTTACTGTACATCTCTCTTCTCTGCCAGACTCTAGGCTCCTTTGTAGCCCCAATACCAGCAAAATTTCTGGCACATAATTTTATATTCAAAATGTTTATATAAATTAAATCAAAAGATATCCTTGGATAGAAGATAAAAAATATGGGCTGGATAATAATAAATGTAACTGGATTTGAGGCTGATTAAATAATAATAACCAAGAATATCAATAAATGTTAATTTTATGTCTGTCATCTAGTTAGTGTTTGATAAATAATTGTTGAATGAAATTATGTGAACATGAAGCAAGTTGAATGTCATAATTTTTGGTCAGGTATTACTCAATATTTATAAAGCAACTTAGATACAGAAGATCAACTTCTCCAATAGCTTAATGAAAGTTATTTGCAAGTTGACAAAATAAAAATTCAAATTTATTTCAACATCCTAGAATACTAGTAGAAAACTGAGCAGGTGAAATTTAATAAGAATACATACATACATATATACATACATACATGGGAAAACTTGACTCAGTAACAAATGAAAAATATCAGGTAGTAGATACAAATTATTCATCATTTTGCCTTCTATTATTGATTCTCTGTAGGAACTATACCTTTCCACTCTTACTCCAGGTGGGGCTAAATCAAATGTTTAATTTCAGGAATTGACCAAGACTTGGGCTGACCCATCAGAACAGTGAGCCCTCCAGCCTCTACATTTCCTTCAGGGATAGGCACATAACCTAAATCAGGCCAGTGAGAATTAGGGTGTTTTTTTTTTTTTAATGGAACTGTAAATGTATTAATCATCCTGGCGTACTGGGTTTTAAACAATCACTTTAAGCTAAAGTTAAATTTTTCATAATGTTCACTATGCTCTGCTATAAATTGTATATTCTCTTATTTTGGAATGATGTGCTCAGAGATGCTCATCTAACAAAGTAGCAGAGGTTCTTAAGCTCATTTCCTAATAAAACCATCCCTTAGCTCTTTTTAGATACAAATAAACGTGACTCTAAGGGTAAAGGAAAATAAGTACTGGGAAGTGTGTGTGCTTGTGTCTGTGTGTGTGTGCACGAGAGAAAGAGAGAGAGAGAGAGAGAGAGAGAGAGAGAGAGAGAGAGAGAGAGATTGAGAGGGAAAGAGGTCACTTATGCCATCATATGACCACCTGGAACCAGGAATATCTGAAATCTTCTCCTGGACATTTCATTTATGCACAGAGCCACCGTACAACAGCACAGGATGTGTACTATACAGCCTGCACAATTATATGTTGCGATCCTATTGATATAAACCCATACATTGTCCTCTTTTTTTTGGCAATAAGTAAAATTTTATGTGTCTAAGAAATGAAGCTCATTACAATGTCTTGGTAAGCAGCATTTACCTAAGCATCATCTTCATCTAGGTACTCATGAAAGTCCATAAAGACATGGTAGAGACATGAAATTGGAGTTTTGTCTTTTTCAGGAATTTTGTCTTTGCATTGGGTTAGGTCCAATTCTAGAGCAAAGCTTCTCTTATCTCTTTCCCCTAACCCTCATTCCTCCCAATCTCTCTAAGAGGTGGTGAGGGGGGCAGGAGGGCAGTAAAATAAATAAATAAATCTCTGTCCAGAGCAAATTTTCAGAGAATGAGGCAATAAGTGAAGTGCTATTGCAGTTACCCCCTAAAAGATTCATATGTTGGGTGCTATTTATATTTATAGGTCTGAAAAAGAAGCTACTGAGAACCAGAGTGAAGAGGGGTTTATTCATTTGAAATTTAAGACAACTCTGACATTTAGAGAGGATATCTGAAGATTTAAAATAAGTGGCTGTTAAGCTTCAGTACACAAAAGCTTACAGGCCACTGTGATTTGGTCTGTCTTCTGAGTGACTTGTTTACCTTAGGGGAAGACAAAGGTGGGAGGAAAAAAGCAGTATCATCTGCCTGATAAACTCTATCCCCTCTCATTTTTAACCTAATTCCCTAAGAATATTACCCTTGTGCCTGAAAATTCCAAACCCAAACCTCAGATCTCCTTCTACTGAAATACCACTCAATTGCACTTTTTAGGATTCTCCTCATTTGAGGGAATGAAGAAAGCAAACTTCTGAGATTACTCTTCTCAATTTTAGGATAAGGAACACCAAAGATGTTCATCTAAGCATCTTCCCCCCACCCAGTGCCATATTCATAATGGAAACTCAATAAAAGTATGGCAAATGAAGGAAAACACTTTCCATTTGGCTACACATCCTCTTGTGGCCCCAATCATTTCTTGAAACATTTTAATAATTATCACTGTTCTTCATATGTTTAAAGCCTCAATACATTTATTTCATTACAAAGCCAGCAAACTTTGGGAAGTCTAGGCTCCAATATGTTACAAAAGAGGAATGACCTATCTCTGCCAGGTATAGAAGGGACTTGAAGTCAGGAGTTTGCAGTTACAAATGAATACAAGGCTCTTGGTGTTGAAACACATTTATACTTGGCAAATCATTGCTTCTTGTTTTTGGAATAAAAGTTTCTTTAAAAGGTTCAAAAGGCTTTTTCAACATCAACTAGCTTGTTAAAAACACCATTTTGATTATTTAAATTTAAAGGAATCAAAAACACATGGGTTAAATTTTCCTTAAAATACACATGGTTTTTAAAATGAGAGGAAAAGGTGCTTGGCAAAAAGCAGTTTGGGTTTTATTGAACCGAAAACTTTTCAAAAATAGCTTAAGCAGCTTGATGAGCCCAAACCATGATTATTAAATGTATGAGTTTTTAAAAAATGAAAGCCAACAAAGATATTCAATAAAAGTACTCATATTCTGACCTTCCATAAAAAAAAATAAGTTTCTACTTTAAGAAAATTTTAATGGATTCTATGGATTTGCAGAATTTTTTGAAATTGTGACCCAGGAAAACTACCTATGAGCAAATCGCCTCAGATCTATTCTTTTTGTTAGCTGTAAATCATCTTTAACCTCTTGAAAGCATGACAACATGCTTTATTATTGAAAATTTTCCTAGACAATTTTGACACTTTATGAGAATATTTGTAAGGCGCTATTAGCTGTTACGTTTTGGAGTCATCTTTTTATGTGTTTTTCAAAAGAGATGATTAATCCATATTGCTTGGCTGGTACTAACCAGCTCTCCTTATCTTTCCCTACTTTTTCCTTTCCCATACTATTTTGTCCCCTCCAGCTAAAGAGTCTTCTAGAATATTTTCTCTAGGAAAATATGCATGATGTTAATTTCATAGATTTATCAGAATTCAGGGAGAAAAAAATACTTCTGTTTTCTATGGTCATCACCATTTACAGTTAGTCATTTATCCAGGCATCATTAATTAAATATATACTATTCTCAGTGTTAGGTTAGGCCTATTGGTGGTACTAAGGTAGGTAGAATCATTCCATTTCTCACAGGACTTAGTGAAATTTGAATGGATATGGGCTCTCAAGAGTGATAAAAAGTTAATCTGAAAGTAGACTCAGTGTTCTGGTCTTTTCTGCCTGTCAACAGCATCCTCTTTCTTACCTTTCCTTGTCTTTCATTTCCCCTATTGAGGAGAAGAGAAGTCTTTCTTTTTTTGAGACATGTACCCCTAAGGATGGCCAACACAAGCCCCATTTTGCAGAGCACATCACTGTGTGTGTGAGTGAGTGTGTGTGTGTGTGTGTGTGTGTGTGTGTGTGTGTAATGTATATGTGTCTGTGTATATTGGCTTAGCTTAAATTATGCTGTAATAATAAGCAACCCTAAAATATCAGTGACCTATCCAAAAAAAAAATGTTTCTCTCTCTCTCTCTCTCTCTCTTACATGATTCATCTGTCACAGGCCACATGTAACTCTGGACCTTACTTACTATCTTCATTTGGGACCCCAAATAGAAGAACAGTTCCACACAGGGAACACTGCATAGTCTGTGGCAGAGAGAAAAGAGAGAGGGCAAAGCCACATGATGGCTCTTAAAGTTATGTCACGTATCATTTGCACCCATGTTTCACTAGCAAAAATAAGTCACCTGGCCAGGTTTGCCATCAACCTCCATAGGGAGGGGATACTTTGAACAATGATACACCACATATAGACACAGAGTTAAAATCTGACCAATCATATATCTATTTTTCAAAGGTTTGCTAATTTATATTTTTAAAATAAGTCAAAATCTCCTTTCAGCGTTAAGTGAATGAAGTGTTACTGAGCTGGTTACTGAATACTTTTGTACATAGAAAGATTTCTTCTTGGATAGTGGCTTCCCCATTAGTCTCTTAATAGTTTCATAATGCAATGTTGTTGTATGAGAAAAAAAATTATCATCTACAGTGTGCTATCTTAACACTAATTTTTCCCTCGAGAAGCTTAAATTTAATTGATTCAGAGTACACAAAAATCTAGACTAAAAAACCTTCCATTTTCCAATGTTGTTAATTTAAATTTTCTCCCTGAGAATTATTTTTATGCCCAAACTGAACTTCTTTTATGTTTACATTATCTTTTAGATACTGATGTTCTTTATCTAATGCAATAACAAATATTCTTTTTTCCTCTTTCTCATAACTCAACAAGGCATAACTGATTTCATTTATTCACTTAAAAACAACAACAACAAAATACCTAATCTTTTGGCTTAAACTGAGCATGGAAAATTTTAGCCCCAAAGGAATATTTTGAAAGGTAGTTGTATAAACAAAAAAGGAGTTGGATTGAAAAGGCTTTTCACAGTTAACTATAATGCCAGCTAATTTAGGGCCATAGAATAAACTTAAAGAACATTAGTTTGTTTTCTGCAATAATAAAAATAGCAAACAATATAGCTAACTTTTATTGTACACTTACTATGTGCCAATACTGGGTATATCATATCATTTAATCTCTCATCAATCATATGATGTAGTTACTATCGTTATCCTTATTTTACAAAAAAAGGAATCCAAAACTTTGAGAAGTCAAGAAATGCAACCAAGGTGTCAAAGTCAGCATATAGCTGAGTGGGTCTAACTAACTCTAGAATCTAAAACTAATCTCTAATCCAGTGGTTCTCAAGCATGGTCTGGAGCGGTAACAGCAGCAGAAGCAGCAGCACCTGGGAACTTACTAGAAATTCACATTCTCAGGCTTCACAATTGACCGAGCCAGCAGGAGTTTTAGTAGGAGTTGGTCCAGCAATTTGTGTTTTAACAATAAAAGTTTCCCAAGTTGTTCTGAAAATGTGATTCACAATGCATTGCCGATGCTTCTTTCAACCATATTTTTTACCTAAACTTTTGTCTTTCTTCTTTTTACCTTTTTATTGAGTTATAACATACATACATAAAGAGTGTAAAGTACTAGCTCTTGCATTTTGGCAGGTCCGAGATTTTCTGTTTGCTTGCCAGTTATTTAGGATGTTATGTTATTTAGCACTGGATTTTTATGCCTTTCTTTAAAGAGAGTTGAATTAGTTCTCATAGACTGTTAAGTTACTTTAGCTTGATTGTTTTAAGTAATTTTTAGAGTGGGTCTAGAGTAGCTGTTACTGTAGGGCTAGCTTAGCCCAACTACCAAAAATGTCGTCCCTCTGGGATCTCTATTGAATACTCTGCTTAGCCAACGAGGAACCTCCTATTTGGCTGGTGGGAACTCAGACAATCCCAAGCCCTGTGTGAATTCTGAGCAGGTTAAATCATGGTTAGCTATTGCTCTTTCTCTGAGCTCAGAGAGTTTTACTCTATATGTGCAGGTGAGAGTGTTCAGCAAACACCCAAGGGGAACTCTATGAAGATTCCTGAAGCCCTTTTTCTGTTTAGTTGCCTCCCCTCTGGAATTCTTCCCCTTAACTTCCAGGCACCTCAGATTCCCTCAACTCTCATTTATTCAATATCCTCACCTCAGCAGTCATTGTGTTCTCTTTGACAACCTTCTTTCTGTTTCACAATTCAGAACATACCTCAAAGCAGTAAGCTGAGGTGATCACACAGCTCAGTTTAATTATCTTCTTTGGGGGGAAAAACAGAGCTGCACTGTCTGTTGTCTAGTGTCTGAAAAAAATGTTTATGTATCTTGTAGAGTTTTCCATGTGCCTTAGATGAAAAGGTAAATCTAGTTCCTACTATTCACTCATGGCCAGCATGCATTTTTGGCGAAAGAAATTGGCAAGCTGATTCCAAAATTTATCGTAAAAGCAAAAGATACAGAAGAACCAATACAATCTGGAGGACTTATACTATCTCATTTCAAGATGGACTATACAACTATAACATGGTATTAGTGCAAGAAAGAACTATGCATTTTCAATGGGAGTGTTATCATCCCCAAGGGAGAAATTTGTTTTTTAGGGACAAAAAATCTTATTTTTTTCATATATAAAGCACATATATACATACAATATACATACAGATATATACAACATACCTATGATATTAAAAGTTCATGGCAGGAAAGTGGCATTTAGGAATAAAAAGATAAGTAGAAGAGAAAATCCAGGAAATAAACTCACACACCCCATTCAATTGAATTTTAGTCAATGCTCCAATGAGGAACATCTTGTTAATAACCAGTGTTATAACAACTGCATATTCATAAATATTCATAAGGAAGAAAATGAACCTCAACTTCTCCCTTACTTCACTCACAAAAATATATTCATGATTGCTCATGGTTCAAAATATAAAACATAGAAATCCAAAGTTTCTTTTAGAAAACACTAGAGTATATCCTCACAAATTTAGGAATACAAAAGCAAAGATATTTTTTTAGAACACAAAAATACTAACCATAAAAGAAAATATTGATAAATCAAGATAAATTAAACACTTAATCTCCTCAAAAGACACCATTAAGAAAACAAGTAAGCCACAGACTGGGGAAAACGTCTGCAACACATATATCTGATGAGGGTCATATACAGAATGTATAAAGAGCTACAAAAACAACAATTAAAAGAACAATAATTTTAAAAAGAACAAAAGACTTAAACAGTTGCTTTTAAAAAGGCAAATATATAATAATAATAAGGAGAAAAATGCATCAGCAATCAGGGAAATCTAACAAGACACTCTTATTCTCACTAGAATTGTTAAAAATGATTGACAGTAACAAAAACAGGCAAATGTGTGGAGCAACTAGGACTCACGCATTGCTGGTGAAAGTGTAAAATGGAATAACTTCTTTGGAAAACTGATTTTCAGATCCTTATAAAGTTAAGCATAAATTTACACTATGACTCAGGAATTCTACTCTGATATTTACTGAAGAAGAACGAATACTATTGTTTACTGCAGTGATTCTCAACTGAGGATGACTCTCGCCACTGCTTTCCCTCCACTCCCCCATCAAGGAACACTGGGCAATGTCTGGAGACATTTTTGATTGCAACAGCTGAGGAATGCCACTAGTATTTAGTAGGTACAAGTCAGGGATGCTGCTAGAAGCCTTACAATGTATAAGACAGTCCCTGACAGTATAGATTTTCCACCCCAAAAGTCAATAGTGCTGAGTATATGGAACCATGGTCTACATAAAAAATTTCTAAATAAGTGGTCACAGCAGCCTTATTTCTAACTGGAAAATCCCAGATATCCATCAATAGGTGACTGGATAAACAATTGTGGTGCATTTCATACAATGGAATAGTAATCAGCAACATGAAGAAGCAAGCCATTGAAATAGGCAAAGACATGAATAATTTCAAAAAACATTTTGTGGTGATAAAGCAAGACATAATAGAGCACATCTGTTTGATTCAATTTAAATGAATATTTAGGAAAGACTAAGTAGAGCGCAGATCAGTGTTTTCCTGGAATTAGAAGCAGAGAGTGGCAGTTGATTGCAGAGCGGCAGGAGGGATAGTGGATATACTGGAACCCACTTTTTAAAAAATGTATTAAAATGTACCCTTAAAATGCATGTATCTTAATTTTGTCTCAACAATGTTGATTTTAATAAAATAATCTGTAGGGAACGCATTGTATTTATAGATCAATTTGGGAAGAATGAATATCTCAAAAATATCAAGTCCTCTAATCCATAGGCATGGCTTATTTCTCCATTTATTAAGTTCTTTAGGTCTTTAGGTAATTTTTAGAGTAGAAGTTGCTCAGACATATCTTTGTTATATTTATTACTAGATATTTAATATTTTAAGATGCTATTATAAATGATATTTTTAAAATTTTATTTTCCAATTGTTTTTTGCTATGTCAGCTTACAAATCTAAGGAGAAATTCTGATGTAAAAAAAAAGCTTTGAATAGGTACAGACACAACATTTCAAAAACACGAATGAAAAGATCTGGTTTCATTTAAAGGAAGTATTTTGGCAAACATGCACTGCATTTTCTACGATATCTGCTAGGTTTCCTGCACATTTACTATCGGAGTATCTTAGTTCACAACATTTATAGAGCAACGTGACCTCACTACGACCATGACATTTTCTGTGGCAGCCATGGAGGTTCCCTACTTATATCTCCCTTCCAGAAATAGCTTCCTACTCATCTTCAGGGAATGCACTTAGTTAACAGTTTCTGAGGTTCCTGTGTGAGATTCTGTCTCTTTTTCCAGAAGGAACTTCTGAATGGTGTTCATGCATAGATTATAGATCTCATCCAATGGGTTCGTCTTGCACATGGATCCTCAGATCTCTTCCCAAAGATTACATTTTATTTTATTCATCAACTTACAGCTGCATAGCCACCAAGTTAATATCTCTGTCTATCATGCTGTAAAACCACTCTTGTTGCCTGGGAACACTGTTGAGCTTTCAATCTCTCATTGTAGGAAGGCTTTATATATTTATTTTTTTACAAAGAAAGAAAGAAAGAAAGAAAGAAAGAAAGAAAGAAAGAAAGAAAGAAAGAAAGAAAGAAAGAAATACTGCCAATTCTTTATGCTTGGTTGGACTTGTAAGGTTGAGATTAAGAAACAAAAAATAGTATTTTTCCCTTCAAAAGTTCTTTCTTTAATGGAATATGTTGTTTGAAGGCTTTATCCAAGTCTTGGGTCTATAGAAGTAAAGGATTTCTGGGTTTCTCATCTCTCATTGGTTTTCTGAAAATGTCTGAAACATGGAGTGGTTCTTATTTAGGCTCTAACAACACCGCCATGCTCTCCTTCCATTCCTGTGTGGTCTTTTCAGGAAAAGATAATTGCCCTGTGGTTTCCCCAATACCATTCATTCACTCAACAAATATTTATTCAATGTGTACCATGTGCCAGCCATTTTAATGCATATTTCATTTTATTAGACAAAATAAAACTAAAGAGCAAAATTAAAGCAAAGCAGAATTGTTGTGTGAATTTTAAAACTTGGAGTAAAAAGGGTGTTGTTTTTTTTTTTTTGTCTTGTTTATAGCAATAGGTCAATGGAAGGTTGTATAAAGTGGGTAGTTAATTAAAGGGAATAGAGGTAGATAATCCGTTGTTTTCTTGATGCCCCATAGTACAGAAGAAGCATCTGTGTCAAGCTGCATCTCACACTCCACCTAACCAAAACTGTGCTCCTGATATATACATCCTCAGCTACCCCATTTCAGTAAAATGTCCCATTTTAGTAAATGTCAACTCCATTCTTTCAGTTGCTCAGGTGAAACTCCTTAAAGTTCTCAACTCTTCTTTTACATCCCATACATACACCATCAGAAAATACTATTGACTCTACCTTCAAAAAATACCCAGAATCTAAACATTTATCAATTTTCCATGATACTGTGGCCACCATCATTTCTCCCTAGGTTTGCTGTACCCTTCTCACCTACACTTAGGAGTACCCAGAGCACTACAGGCTTGTTCCACTGCTTAAAATCCAGTGCCTCCCTATCTCTGAATCAAAACGGAAAATAAAGCTCTGCCAATGATGTTCAAGGCCCTACATGATCTGTCCTCATTTTCTCTTGGATCTTCTCTCCTATTCTTTTCTACTCATTCACTCCTCTTTACCCCACTGTCCTCCTCAATCACTGAGCATGTACCGGCCTCAGGCCCTGCGCTTGCTAATCCCTCTGCCTGGACCATCTTCTCCCAGAGATTCACATGGCTTTCTCCCTTAATTTTCAAGCTTATTCAAATTTCACCTTTTTCAATGAGGCCTTCTAAAGTCACTCTATTTAAATCTGTACACACCCTCTTCTCTCTCATGAGACATATGACCTTATCTTCATTTCTCTTTCAGTTTGTCTCATTAGCATTGATATATTTTTAAAATCCTATATATTTTACTAATTAATCTTATTTACTTATAAACAAGCTTGTAAGCTTCATCTTGCATGAATTTTTATGTTTTGTTCAGTCCCATATTCCTGGCACCTAGAATAGTTTTTAGTATGTAGTTGTCATTCAAAATATCTTTCTTGAATGAATGAACCTAAGATAATTTAGGCAAAATTCCAGAATGAAATGTATTTTGCTTTTTTTTGTTTCTGTACTACAAATTCAAAGTCACCATTTTTTTTGTTTTTAAACAAAATCTAAATCAATGCTTTATAAAGTTGATATGCATAACACCTTAATTTAGATACATAGCTTTTAAAGGACCTCACTTCAACCATGTACTAAGAAGTCCTACTTTTCAAGGACTCTATTGAAGGAGATTTTACAATTCCTTCAGTAAGTTCAAGATTTAATTCTCATCTTCAAAACCTTCTTTTTATTCCAGCCTATCTTCTATGGTCTGAATGCTTGTATCCTCTCAAAATTCGTATGTCTGAATCCTAATGCCCCATGTGATGATATGAAGAAGCAGAGCCTGTGAGAGGTGCTTAAGTCATGAGGGAGGAGTCTTTATCAATGGGATTGGTGCTCTTATGAAAAAGATTCCACAGAGCTTCCTCACTTCCCTCTGCCATGTGAGGATACAATGCAAAGTCTGTGACCCACAACAGTGCCCTCACCCAACAATGCTGACACCCTGATTTCAGACTTCCAGCTTCCAGAACTCTGAAAAAAAATTTTCTGTTGTTTGTAAGTTATCCAGTTTACGGTATTTTGTTCTAGCATTATGAATGAACTAAAACACTATATAAGACCTGTCAGCCTTTGTTTAGACCTATTTCTTTGGGTTATTTTCAGTGAAAATGGGTGTAATTGGCCCCTGTGAGAATTGTTCTCTTCTCCAAATCAGATCATTTCAGTCCCTCTACCTCTTCCTCCATGGTTGGATTCACCAACTCCTTAGTTAGCAATTCTATGGCTCTTCTGTCAATCATGCTCAAGACTGGAATTATTTTTAGTAAGGAATTATCTCTTGGACATAAACTTTGTTAATTCAAAGTCTACTTCAGTGAGACAAATGGAGAAAAATACATACACCTTATTTGCCACTAAATATTGGCCTCCTAATGAATCTAATAAATGGAGTTTGCTTTATATCAATAAGGAACAAAATTTAAAATTTATGCAAAAGATCGCACATAAAGATTACAAAACAGCCCCATTTACATCGCCACTGTCCTTACTCAGGTTTCATACTCCCCAACCTGACTTCTATGTCAGCCACCCTAATAGTCTTGTCTCATCACAGTCCCATCAAGTTCTCCTCCACACTGACCACAATTACCTCAGAAAAAGAAAATCTAGATTTTTCAGGGTGGCATAGAAGACCTTTCTTGATCTGACCCCTGTCTCCCTGTCCAGCCTAAGTCATCACCTAATCCTCCTAGGCCTATACTTTAGATTCTGCTTCCTGAACTAACTAGAGTTTCCTGAGTATCCACAACCTAAACCTCATTTCTGTTTATGATGTTTCCTTTACCTAGATTGTCCTCTCACAACTCATTTGCTTGAGTAACTCTCAATCATCTCCTGGCAGAGGACTCTTTAAAGGGACACATCTTACCCATCTCATTTCTGAATAAATTGAAAAAGAGGGGGTTAAGATCAAAATAACACTTTGATCACGCTTGGAGCTCAGGTTAGAGGTCATGGCTTTAGTTCTGTGAACACAGTAGAGATTCTAATAAAGAATCTCAGAGCTGAGCAGCTCACAAGCCCACTAAGCCTTGCTCACTGGCCGAGGGGGAGCTTTTCCTAGGGAATCAAGGGTGATTCTTGAGTTCTGTCACATGTGTGCCCTGCAAGAAGCAGATCTAGGAAGAAAAAGAGAGAATCTGAGCTTGATAAGCCCAGTGATTTTTTGCAAACTTTTCAAGTAGGCCAGTCATTTCCTCATTTTCTTTTCATTGGGACAGTGTGACTAAGAGGCAGAGAGAGTCCAGGAATGTGCATTAAAAAACCTTTCTACATAGACGCCAGAAGATGAAGAAAGGCCCTTCTGTCTAAGAGACTTCAGGCCTCACTCCAATGCTCACTTCTATGTGTATCCCCCTCTAGCTTTGCTTAGAGATTTAGAAGCTCTTTCCCCTTTTCATTGGTCATCGACTAGGGCTGATCCCGCCCAGAAGACTTTAGGAAATATCTGGAGACATTTTCGAGTATCTCAACTAGGAGTGGGTATGCTACTGGCATTTAGTGGGTAAAGGCCAGGGATGCTGCTAAACATCCTTCAAGGCACAGGATAACCTCTCCAAACAAGTAATTATCCAGCTCAAAATGTCACTAGCAACAAGGCTGAGAAATCTTGCCTGAGGCAAACACTGCCTCTAATTTGTACTATCCCACCTTTACTTCCTCCAAACTCCAAAAACAGGCCTTCTGTATTTGTTTTGGATTTTTCAGTACCTAGCAGGTGATCAATAAACATTTGTTAAAAAGACTTAATGAATGAATGAGTTGGGTCATAAACATTAAAACTATAAGGAAATAAACAATGAACTCTCTGAATGACCTAGCGGCCATGTAAAATACCATATGTTCATATTTACATTTTTTATGAGTAGATTGCTTACATTTTATCAAATTCCCAAAGAAGTCTATTACTCCAACAATGTTAACCACACTTAGGACACCAGTTGAAAATCATACCTTGAGAATTAGTGTATCAGCTCTTCTAGGAAAGGTCTGGCCATACCTGTCTTTCATAAAAGGATTACCTTGTGGTTCTGACTCATTATATCCAAATTTAAGAACCACAAATGCTTGTTTTCATGCCCAGAGGTTCTTGCCTTTGACTTTCTCATTGTTCTATTTTTGTTCATGACACCTTAAGTCACATTTCCTGTGCTAACTCATAGGTAGCCTGCAAATATTGTATTCTGAACATTTCTTTAATCAATCTCATTCTATTTTGTTTCTAATTATACATTTAATTTTCCAGGATCATATTGAATTTTAATAAGATCATTATATATTATGTGCCTAATGCAGTCATTTTACATACGACAAAATGGAGGCCCAAAATAAATTAATCAAGTGCTCAATAGCAGGGAAACTTCAAGTGGTCAAGAACAGGTCTCTTGTTTTTTGGTTTAGCATGACTTTATGCTAATGTTTTTACCTATCATGGCATCCTACTCATTGCCCATTTGCCATCTTGCTTCTTAAGAAATTTTAGCTCTTGTGTGTAAGAGGAACTGTCTGCCATTTCTTCAGATTTGCTCATCGCAAAAAATGAGAGATAGAGACAGAGAGACAGAGAAACAGACAGACAGAGAGAATATTGCAGACAATTCAACAACTGAGTAATAATTATTGACCTCAAAGAGTTTCTTGAACAATATGTCTTAATGTAGAGTTATTGGAAAATAGGGTTTCTAAGGGTGTTCTCTCATCTTAGGTGAAAATACAACTTAGTACCAGACCACTACAAGTGCCCACGACTAACTGCATATCCAAGTCTGGCTTGGACAGGTCTAATCAGCTGGGGTCTCAGACTATGAGTTCAAGAGAGCAGACAAGGCTTATATAATGGAAGTCAAACATTGACCTAGTAAGCAAATAGGCAGCAGGGAAGCAGAACCCTGTCTCCTATAAGGAAAAAGCATGTCTTCACACATAAAACATTCATCTTTCTACCTGGTGCTAAACCTGAAATTCAGAATCAGCTTCTCAGCCCTGATATGTATATAAAGGATTTCCTGTGAGAAAGAAGAAACATCTCTTAAACCTGGATGCTTTTTATTATTTTGGCCATTCGGTAGCTATGAAATCTTCAGCTAAATACTTTACATTTCTAAACCTCAGTTTCTTCATTTGTAAAAGAGATGATAATAATGGCAACCACCTCATAAGGTGTGTATGGGATGCTTAGCTATTGTAGGTGACCCAGTAAGCTCATGATAAATAGTAACTGTTAGTATTCGAATATTTTAATGGTATTGTTTTGGAAGGTAGCAATATTCCATATATTATTAGTTTTGGGGGGAGTTAATAAACTCTGCTTGGAAACTGATTTTTCTCTTTCAGTAATTTAGATAAAACATCTTCACATTTCAGACAAGAACTTTACCACTGAGCAAGAGGAGAAGTTTGGGGGGCTTTCATTTCATTTTGGCAATCTACTAAGCAAAGTGCTGTTTAATTGCCCGATTTGCCCATTAACTTGTCCAAAGAAGGTTCAGTACATAGAATGGATACATTTTGACTCAGTGAAGTTGAATTTTATTTTAGTTTTTAAAAGTTACTTTTTTAGCATTTAAGATTGATTCCCCAAAGCTATAGGGAGTAACTGATGTAGGAATGTGGTGCTGACTGTGCAGAGAAATCTCTGTAAGGAAAAGAGGAAGATAAAAGCACAAACCAACTCAACTACCTTAACTGATCTGACTATTTAGACACAAAAATAAACCTTACTAGATAAGACTTTAAAAACAATTCTTTCCTGGCTTGGCTCTTATAGGTTGTGTGTGTGTGCATGTGTGTGCATATGTGTGTGTTTACCTTTCATATTTGGAGACTATGGGAAAATTTGTATGAACAATTAGACAATGAGGCATTGGTACTTTTTTTCCCTTTGGACTTGGAAGCACAGTTGTATTCATTATACTCTTGGGTTCCTGGCTCTATGCAGATCTCTATTTATGTTCTCATTTTTTCCCTTTTAATCCTAATCCCACTCCCTTCACTAAGAGACAATCACTCTAATTTGCTTAATATGTCCTCAGATACACATATAACTTTGACAATATATGCAATATGTGCATTGCTTATGTCACTCAATGCTACGTTTTTAAGATCTATCCATGTTGCTGTATCTACATGCTTTTAACTACTCTACGGCATTCTAAATGTGCATTTGCTATAATTTTTTTATACATTTTCCTAGTGATTGCATCTAGGTTGCCTCTAAGTCACTCTGATCACATACCACCTCATATGAACATTGTCATATGTACCTGGTTATGGATATGTCAGAATATTTTCTGAGGTGTAAACTCAGGAATGGGACTGATTCCGAACAGAGATTACTGAACAGAAAATATGTGTGTGTGTGTGTGTGTGTGTGTGTGTGTGTGTGTATAAATATAAACACAGTAACAGATCACTCTCTAGAATCGTTATACCTCTAGTTTTCCAGTTTCTACCTAGATCTCACCAACACCTGATATTATCTTATTTCTAATTTTTTCTCTCTGGTTATTAAAATATGATATTTATTTGTTGTTTTAATTTTCTTCCCCCCAATTCCTAATGAGTGTAGCATGCCTTCATACATCCATTAACTATAGGATTTTCCAATTTGTGAATCATTTCTATAGCCATGGTCCTTTTTTTCTGCATTTTTGTTTTTGCAGTTACTAAGAGTTCTGTTTATTCTAGTTTTTGAGCTAACAAATATTTTCTTCCAATGACCTCTCTGTAAGCCTTGTCTATGGTACCCTTCATTGAACAGAAATTTAAAAATTTTATATAGTTATAGCCATCAGTTTGGGGCAGTATTATTTGTGCTTCTTTGATCCAAGAAACCATTTCTCAAGATGAAGTTAGAAAATATTACTTTATATTCTATTTACAAGCTTTACAGTTTAATCTTACACAATTTGGTCTTTAATTTATTTGGAGTTCACCTTTGTGTATGGTGTGATGTAGAGAGCTACTTTACTCTTTTTTATATAATAAACCAGCATAGCCAGTATCACATATCAGAAAGCAATTTTTCTCTACTGCTTTGTGGTGCTTCCTCAACCATACACAAGGTTCTATATGTACAAGGGTCTATTTATAAGCTCTCTCTGTTCCATCATACTGTTCACTGTTCTTGTACCAATACCACATTATTTTTATTGCTAAGGTTGGGGGTATATCTTAAGGCCTAAGGTGGGTAATCCTTGTTTGTTCTTCCATTTAAAAATCGCCCTAGTAATTTGGTGACTGTTCTTCTTTCCTATAAATCTCAAAATCAGTTGGGTAAATTACTAAAAATACACTGCTAGAATTTTAGAATTTTATTAACGTTTCAAGTCAATATTAGAAGAAAAATTGTTATGTTGTCATTTAATTTATTTATTTAGATTTTTCTTTTACATTTTAATAGAATTTTAATTTTTCTGTGAAATTTTTAGTTCCTACACACAATAGCTTTGATTGCTACAGTAAATGATGTCTCTATTCTATTAATTTTTTTTAGCTAATTATTGCTGTTTGAAAAATTTTAAACTGATTTTGTTTGGCAAACTTGCTAAACTCTCTTATATTTCTAATACTTTAATATTTTGTCTGCTAAGCTCTTTGAAACATTTTGTAAATATAAAAAACAGCAATTGTTCGTTGCATTCTAATCCTGTACTTCTTAATTTGTTTTCTAGTGTTGTTTGGCCAGAACATCTGGTATCATATCAAATGTGGTAGCATAGCAGCCAACTTTCAAAGTTCCTCTATAAAGTATAATGTTGGCTGTAAATTTTTTAGTACATAGGCTTTATCCAGGGGAAAAAAAGTTTCCTTTTAGTAACAGTTTTTAAAAAGTCTTTTATCAATTTTTTACTTAGCTATTTAAATAACAGATTTTTTTATTTTAGTTCCTTAATGTGTAGATCTTCCTGTTAACATCTCTATGCATTTTCAAGAGAAAAACTTCATGATTGTATTATTGTTTTGTAAAATACACTTCTTGATTCTATTAGCTAATAATTTTACTCTGAATTTTCTCATTTATATTTATATTTATAAGTAAAGTGGACCTACATATTTTTTTTTCTTTCTTATACTGTTTTCGTCTGGGTTTGAAATCAAGGTTTTACTGGTTTTATAAAGTTACTTACTTAGGCAGCGTTCCCTTTTTTTCTATTTTTTTTTTTGGAATAACTCACATAAAGTTCAACAGTTCTTTAATGATTTTGTAAAAGCCAACTATAAAAGTGTAAAAATACTTTGATTGCTGTAAAATTTTAATTGTATCAGTCTATTAAACTTTTCTATTTCTTCTTGGACCAATTATACATTTTACATTTTTTTCCCTCAAAATTTATATATTTTATCTAGGTTTTGTTACTGTTATTCTCTAATTCATTGTTTTAACTTTAATATCTCCCCTCTTTTTTCTTTGAGTTTTTCTGTTATTTTTTTCTGTTGCCCCTTTTTAAGCTTTCTTGGTTGAATTTTTCACTCATTTGTTTTCAGACTTTCTTGGGTTTTTTTGTTTGTTTTATTTTTTGTTTTTGATAAATATATGTAAATCTGTTGAATTTCCTCTATTTTCCATATTAGCTCCACTTTGATTGCTTTTTAGTCATCCCATGGGTGAGGGAGGGATTGTTCAACTTAAATAATATGAGATGGCTGAACACAGATTTGACATTGGACAAATTAGACTGACAGCAGTGTGTTAGTCACACTTACTTACAGCCCAAGAGTTGAGGATACCACACACCATGGAAGGCCACAGAGTTGCATCTGGGAACAGAATGAACAAGCTGGGACTGTCAGAGGCAGGCTTTGTATTTCCTTGGTTCTGGAAGGAGGATATATGATTGGCTTCCTTGAATAATTACAAGGGCTGGCAGGGAAGTAAAACCCATTTGGCTAGCTAGTCTAACTGTTAGGAGAACTAGCCAAGTAGGGAGCATTTTTTATTGTATCACATCTGATGAGAGTAGGGAAAATCATAGACCTTTTGAAGTCCTCTCTGTTTCAGATGTCAAGACAGCACATAATAATATTAATTTCAAGCCTCACACAACAAGGTAAATCTCAGAAATTCTGATATGTAATGCTTTCTCTGTATATTATACATTTTTTAATGATCGTCTCTTTAACTTAAAAGTTATTTAATAATCTATATCTATGTCTAAATTTATCTATCATCATCGTCTATCATTTTATCTATGCATCTATCATCTATCATCTCTCTATACATACACACATATTTACATATATATGTATATATAATAATCTAATCTCTCTATCATTTAGTTTCCACACATACAGCATTTTTAAAGCTATTCATTACATTTTTAACATCTAAATTTATTTCATTATGGTCAGAAAATGTAGTCTGGGTGATGTCGAAATTTTGGAATTTGTTGAAGAATTTTCTCCCTTCACAGCATAGTCAATTTTTGTGATTGTTCCATTTGTGCTTTAAAAGGATATGTTTTTGTTTGTTTGTTTTAGACTTCTATACACATCTCTTAGTTCAAATGTATTAGGCTATTTAAATCTTTTAAATTGTTGCTTTTTTTTTTTTTGACTCTTGGTAGATGAATTACCGAGTTGTGCCTTAGAATCTCTAGCTTGTTAACCCTACTTTCAATGGTTTGATATTTGCCTGATAGCTACTAGTTTAATCTTTTACTTTCAACTTTTAAAAATATCTTTTCATTTTAAATCTATCTCTACCTAAAAACATGTTCAGTTTTTGTTCTCTTATCAAATCTGAACATTTAGGTGTTTTGATTGATGAGCTTACTCATAGTATTGTAATTATTTTTCTACTAGGACTTATTTCTGCTATATAATTTTGTGTGCCCTCTTGATCATTATATTTTTGCTTTCTTTCTTCTTCTTGACTTTATCAGATAACTCTTGTCCCCACATTATATATTAATCTCCTCCTACATTTTACTACAGCCTTTCCTTCAGTGATCAACTTTACATGGCTATGACTTAACAGCACCTTGCCTCACCTGTATCTGGTATCTCTTGCTTCTGCCTTCTGTCTCAAGGCTTATCTGATGTAGCAGTATGGAATGGGCAGTTTATTCGTGGACATCCTGAAAGTGTGAATTTGAATCTCATGAGACAATACATTTCCTTCTTCCAATCCTGGGGCATGCAAGTGAGAACATTTTCCACAGCTCCTTAGAAGGTCTTTCATGGAACCACTCTTCATTTGTCCACAGTTCCATAATGCGTCCGTTTGGTTTTTTTCTCCCCTCCTTTTCTTCTGTTTTACTCTCCTAGACCCCACTTCTCAAATGACAATCACTTTTCAAATAAACAATTTACATGTAAGCCCTCGTTTCAGATTCTGATTTCTTAGGGATATCCAGGCTAAGACTCCTAACTTGCTTAGAAATGTAGAATTTTCTTCAGCTGGTTTAAGAGTTATATATTATACAGTTTTATTTTTTACTGATACTTGACTTATTAAAACTAATGCTTTTCTCATCAATTTCATGAGCAAATAATATTTATAACTACTGCTCTAACCCCTCCAAAAAACAGATATAATTTAGCATGCTTTCATTTTTCTCTGGTCATTCTGCTCCTGGCCATTTTGGCATCACATAGAATTTTCATTTGTAATTATGGCAGATATATCTTATTTCTCTTCTGGATCTTGATTTTAATATGAAATCAAACTTTACTCCTTATATATCTCTAGCATCCTCCAAGATATATTTTTCTTTTTCCTGGAAATATTTGTTCAAAGGTACACTTAATGAAAATGTTGTGTTATAAATTTTCTTAGCCTTACCTCAATGAGAATATCATAAAACTCTAAGTTCAAAGATCTTTTCCTTTAACACTTTGCGTTAACCAGTAACGCAAATGGTACTTCATCATCTTCCATCTAAGATTGCTGTTAAGAAGTTTGATAGTATTAATAGCTATCATTTATAGAATGCTTACCATGTGCAAGAAAGTGTTCTAAGTAATTTAATGCTGATGATAGCAATCTAATTTTTGTTCCTTTGTAGGTATAATACCCTGACTTCATTCCTCACTCCATTTTGAGGGCTTGTAGAATTTGCATTTCTTTTGATTGATGGTCTTAAATATTGTGTCTAGCTTGTGATTTTTTTCATTTATTTTATTTACCAGTCCTTAGGCATTTATATATATTTTTTCCTTAGTTCTAAAAAATTTTTATTTATCTCTTCAAATATCTTCTTTCATTTATTTACTTGTTTTGTTTTCCAGCTTTATTGAGATATAATTGACATATTACATTGTGTAAGTTTCAGGTATACAATGTGATGGTTTGATACACTTATATATTATGAAATGATTACCATGATAAGGTTAGTAATCCATCACCTCTCATAATTACATTTTTTGAATGTGTGGTGAGAACATTTAAGATCTACTCTCTTAGCAAATTTTAAGTATACAATGTAGTATTGTTAACCACTATATTCACCAGGCTGTATATCAGATCCCCAGAATTTATTCATCTTATAATTGGAAGTCTATGCTCTTGGATCATCATCTCCCCATTTCCCTCACCCTGCACCTTCCAGCCCCTGGCAACCACCATGCAATTCTGTTTCTCTGAGTTCAGTCTTTTAAGATTTCATATATGAGTGGTATTGTACAGTATTTGTCTTTCTCTTTCTGACTTACCTCACTTAGCATAATACCCTCAAGGGCAATTCACATTGTTGCAAAATGGCAAGATTTCCTTCCTCTACTTATTTTTTCACTCTCCCCAAGACTCCTCCTATTTTATAGATCTCAACTTAAAAAACAAACAAACAAAATCTATCTTCTATATCTCTTGCCTTTCCTTTAATATTCTTTGTCTTCTGCTTCCTGGGAGAGTTCTTCATTTGATCTTCCAGTTTACCAACAAATTTTCAGGTATATTGAGTTTTTTATTTCAACTCTCATGTTATGATGCTCAATTTCTTTCACCGATTCAATCTTACAATGTTTTATGTCTGTTTTGTGTTCCTAATAATTTTCTTTATTTCTTTGAGGATTCTTATGATGCTTAATTCCACCCCCCACACCTATCTAGTACCTTAATTCTACTTCATTTAGTACAGGCTGTCCAGTTTGTTTTCTTTTTAAGTACCTGAACCTCAAAATATTGCCAGCTGAAGCATCAAAAGCCTAGGCCCTGTTTAGCACTCATTATAATGTATTTGTCATTGGGGAGGGGATACTCCTTAATGAGTAATGTCTCTGGTGTAATAATTCAACCTCTAGCATTCATTCTGTTTGTTCCCTCCATCACTGACTAGTTAGTCTACTTTGAAATCTTCCTATATGTTGGCCTGTCACTACTCTTTGTTAAGAGCTGCCTCTCTGAACTGCAACCACCTATCTAATGAGAAAGAAGAGGGGGAAAAGGAAGGAAGAATGCTTACAAGCTGGCCAACCAAATGTGGTTTTTATCACTTTCCACCCAAACTATAGAGCTTGACTGACTCTAATCCAGAACACAGAATGGCCCTCTGCCCTGGGCTGCCATGTCCCTCACACCTGGGCCTAACCTCCCTCTGTTCTCCTAGATGCTTCTCAGAGTTTCAATGTTAGGTTTCAGGATTCCTTAATCTTTTTCTTTTTCTTATGGCATTGCCCAAAGTTATTTAGGGGAAAACCAACACCTAGAGATTGTTCACTCTCATGACAGACTCAGCCAAGCACTTTTTGGGTTCTCTTAACTATATCCCAGTTCTCACTTATAAAATGTCTAAGAAAACATGTCTGCCCAGAAATATTTCTTAAGGCTGAGTCTTTCACCCAGAAAGTTTTAGCTTTACAATGATAGAAGAGGGTATTTCACAGACTTGAGGTGGCATTTTTTTTTTTTTTTGCTAAGGTATGTAGCTTTTTGAAAGCATTTAAAATAAACTAGATGGTATGATGAGCCTTAACAAGAACATATATCTCAGCCATAGTTATTGGCTTCCAGTAACCCTATTTTTCATTCATTTCCCTCCTTCTTTTCTTTTCTTTTTTGTCTCCCTCTCACTCTCTTTATCTCTTTCCTACCGGCCCTCCTTCTCTCTAGCTCTCTACATGTAAAATAATCAGAAGCTGCTTTTCCACGGAAATGTGAATTCATGCAGTGGGACTCGGGTAAGAACGGATTTACAGCAGGAAGCTTGGTGGAAGGGCAAAGAGAAACACTTTCCTCCGTGGTCAGAGGATTATGTCTAGACAAGGATGACTGATTTGACTCCAAAATTAAATGTTTCAGTGTTATTTTCCCAACAACAATAGATGATTCTTATAAGCAAAGCATTATGTGGTTCTTCTTTGCTCTATCAATTGTAATGTCCCCTCTGATTTCTACCATTAATGTGCTTCTTGCCAGGAGCAAGCCAGATAATTGAGCAAAGACAGCTGGATTAGTCACTCCAAATTACCTATAGTCTACAAAAGAAAGAATTACCAGAAAGTTGCAGTCAGTTTTTATTTTCTTCCAAAGTGAAAATGTGCAGGGGAACTATTCAAAAAACGTTATTTTATTTGCATTCTACATTTATGTAAATCCACAAGAATAAGTGCTTTCCAATGACATCATCCTCTCTCCTTTGTAAATAGATAATTAACTGACTGGTACCCTTTCCAAAAGAAGGATTTTACCAAATAGGACCTTTGTAAATGCAAATGCACAAAGCAAGTACTTGCTGAATAGAAAAATAAATCTACCCCTAAAAGAGAAGGAATATACTTAAGTAACTGCTTCTTAGGAATAATGTTATTCATTTACTTCAGATTTTCTTGTTCAGACATTCTCAATTTATTCAATAAAGAAAATAGTTTTTAAAGCTATTCTTTTGCATTTTTAACATCTAAATTTATTTCATTATGACCAGAACCTATTTCATCTTATTAATTTCTACTTTAGAGTATGTCATAGTCATTCCCTCCCCTCTTTCCATATCATTATTATATTCTTATCCCCTATATCAGTTACTATTGCTGCATAACAAAACATCCCAAAACTCAATGACTTAAAATAATTTTATTTGTTATGTATTCGTGGACTGGATGGAGTTAATTGGGGCTCAGTTGATACCTGGCTCACTCTCTAAAGGCTATTCAAGATATGTTATTCTCTTAGTGATGGCAGAAGCAAGTCTACTCACACAAGTGCATCTTAAGTCCCACTAGTATTTTATCAGCCAAATCAAGCCACATAGTCAAATCTAAAAACAAAGTGTGGGAGATGCAGGGTGGGAGAAAAGGGGCTAATATTTGGAACAGGAATTTAACCTTGCACATTTCTGTATTTATATATCATGACACATAGTATATGCTTTTCATGACTGTAGAATCAGCCTTGACCAATGCATTCTGTACACTTCCCACATTAGTTTTCCTTAAACCACTTTTATTATATAATTCATTTGCTATAAAGTCATCAATGGGTCTCAATTTCCAACTATACTGTGCCTAAAGTCTTATTTTTGTCTTTCAAAACCTTTCATAATTTGGGCAGTTTTCATCTTCTCAACATACATATTCTAATGAAGCCAGACTCTTAAATATTTCATGAACATCTTTTACCTATTCTCATCTAAGTATCTTTGTTCATTATAGTTCTCTTCACCTTCTCTTCCCAGTCCTAATTACTTCTCCACAAACTTCTCTAGGTAATTTTCCCTAACTTCTTTCCCTTTTATGCCACTGAATCAATGTATTATTTTTCCGAAGGAAAGTTTTGCTATCGATTTATTGATTCAATAAAGTTTTACTTTGTATTTACTAGGTTCCAAGCATTGTAGTAAGTGTTGAAGATAACACAGTGAAAAAGACCCAGTCCCTGCCCATCATGCTGGCTGACAATCTCTTAAGGAATATTAGGGTGTGACAGAACTGCAGAGAGGTGAACTTAGTGGCACAGGAATACACAGGAGGGCCATTTTATCCTGTCTTATGGGACTATGGGATGATATTTGGAGAACAAGTTGTCTCTGATTAAAGCTGTGTGATGAGTGAGAGTTATTCAGGTGAAAGAATTATGGGTACAAGGAGTTGAGGTGAGGAAGAGAGAGCCAGTGTATTTGGATAGCTGCCCATAATTCAGTGTGGCCGAGGTACTGAATGTGAGACAGAAATTGGAGGGAGATAAGGCCAGTGAGAAACTCTGTGTATAAGGAACCTGAAACTCATACTGATGACAGCAGGGAAGTAGATAGTGTGTTTAAACGGGACATGACATAATTAAATTAGTGTTTGAATTTTTTAAAAAATTAATATATAATTGAAATATAGTAGTTTGGGGTATTCAACTAATTCAATATTAGTATACACTGAGGAATGATCACAAGTTTAGTTGGCATCCATAACTACATATAGTTACAAGATTTTTTCTTGTAGTGAGAACTTTTAAGATTTACTTTCTTAGTAACTTTCAAATATACAAAATAGCATTATTAACTATATTATATACTGTACTTCATACCCCCTGGAGTAGTCTTTTTATAACTGGAAATTTTTACCTTTGACACCCTTCACCCATTTTGCCCCCAACCCCCACCTCTGGCAACCACCAACCTGTTCTCTGTACATGTAAATAATATATGAGTTTGGTTTTGGGGGTTTGTTTGTTTGTTTTAGATACCACGCAGAAGTGAGAGCATAATGGTATTTGGATTTCTATCTCTGACTTATTTCACTTAGCTTAATGACCTCAATGTTATCACAACTCTCTTTCTCTTTCACACACACACACACACACACACACACACACACACACACAAATTTTCTTTATTCATTTATCCATTGATGGACCTTTAGCTTATCTGCATGTCTTGGCTATTGTAAGTAATGCTGCAATAAACACGGGGATTTATATATCTTTTTGAGTTAGTATTTTTGTTTCCTTTGAATAATACTCAGAAGCAGAATTGCTGGATCATGTGGTAGTTCTATATTTAATTTTTCGAGGAGCCTCCATTCTGTTCTCCATAGTGGCTGCAACAATTTACATTCCTACCAACAGTGTTTGAGGGTTCCCTTTTCTGCACAGCATCTCCTGTGTTAAAACTTTTAAAACTGAAAACAGATAAGTGTTTTAAAAGATCACTTTGGCTGCTTTGTGGACCATGGACTGAAGTGAGATAAGAGAAGCAAGGAGAACCAGTTCAGGAGGCTGATATAGTGTTCTGGGAAAGAGATGAGTGTGGATTAAACTAGGGTAGTGGGAAAAAGTAGTTGATTTCAGAGATATTTGAAAGTGAATTTAACAGGACTTGGCCGTTGAATGAAATAAGGGTGTAGAGCCCATGGTGGTGCCACCAGTTTGGGGAACAGGAGAGGAAGAAGAGAAAATGTGGAGAAGTGGGGAGTAGAATAGGAGCAGGATGAAGAGATAGATGATGAGGGGTAGTGGTATTGGTATATGTAGGGAGTGTCAAACCTTGATGCTAATTAAAAAATTATAGTTGCTGTAGATATCACTATGCAGGCAAGAAAGGAGAACCTTCCTAACACCTCTGAAGTCACTCCACATAGGTGGCCACCTAACCTACTCATGAGCAGGGGTAAGTTCAAGCTGCAGTGGGCCCAGGAGGAGTGCTATATAGCCCAATGTTGCCTGAGACCCAGATCAGCCACGTGTGCCCAACTGTGTGCAGACGGGGCACACAGTAGATGAAGATAAGACTATGGGTCTCTGTGTGTTCTCTCCTTATTAAACTTAGAATAATGATCATTGTAACAATTCCACATTCCATAAATAAAATCTACTGGTGGGGTTCCTGAGAAATTATTTGATGTTTCAAACTGTTAGTGCTCTACTAAACAAGAAAGGAAAGAATTAAGTCTGAAAAAGTTAAAGTTAGTTTTGCACTTTCTTTTTCTTTCTTTCCTTAATTTTTTAATTAAAAATTAATGGGGTTTTGCATTTTCAAAAATTTATATTTCTTTTTAAAAAACTAAAATGTTTTCTTTCTATCTTGAGAAACAAATTTCTTTTAATGGAAGAATGATCAAAATGTATATACTAGATCTTAAAAACAAAGGCAGATTTATAGAGTTTTTATGTTAATATCATATTGGAAGTTGCCTCAAAAGAAAATAGTGCCCATAGAAACAACAGCTACACACTCAAGGGCAGGAACTGTGTACTGATGGTTTGCAATGTGTTCAAATACTGGATAGCTCTGCAATTCAAGGTCCTTAGCAGCCCAAAAGGTTGTCAGATCACCCGCCACCCCGCCACCCTGCAGCCAGGCAGGATTATTTTCTTTGGTATGTTCATAAGAATTCTGTTCAGTCTCGTTTTAAAGGTCTTAAGCTTGGAGGTTTTAATCACCTCCTTTAGAAAACTCTTTCCTCCTATCATAGGAAGTATGTCCTTAAGGGAAATTCACTGATACTTAACCCATATTTTACTTGTTATAATTTCCTATTACCCTAATTAATACCTTTCTCTGAGTCTTCCCTTGTGACTCATCCGCCAAGTATCACCTCTTCCTCTGAGGTGTTTTCACCATTCAGATCTCTTGCGTGTGGACAGTTATCCTGAGTCTCTAGTCAGTCTTAATAGTTAGGAAATGTTTAAGCCTGTAGTACTAATAAATCAGCTCAAGGTATAATTAGAGGCTTTACTTTGTGAAGAGAAGATGTAACCCATTTGTTAATAACATCACTTAGGTCTTTTGAAAACATTCTTGCCTGAAATAACTGAGTCAAATTAAGAACTAGCCTAAACAAAATGTCAAAATAATGGCATTCTAGGATATTATGAGCACCATTCCTTTACTGAAAGCACAGCTAAGAATGTTCTGTAGCTTTCTGCTAGTTATTCCAGAGGCATGTTAACTCCTAGCTTCTCCAAATTAGATTAAAATTCAGTTGTAATTAATATTCATTGAAGTGCTAGATGCTTTTATTTAATCTCCATATGATAATCATTTTATAAGCAACTATACCAAGGCTAAGAGATAGTAACTCCCAAAGCCACACATTAGAAAGTGACAGACTCAGAATATAGATCTAGGGCTTTTGACTCCAAATCCTGAGCTCTTGGAATTTCATTCACTTGATTGGAGATGTTAAAATGATTACTGGTGGGCTTGAGCCTCTCCACTATACTACGAGGCCTTAGCAAAATATCTGCTTCATATTTCCTGTTGTGCCATAAAGCATAAGGGCATTAAGAGCAAACATGTTTATGAATGTATAGGAGCCATGAAATTAATAATCTCCACCTTGTACTAATCCCCGCCTTCTTGCCCAACCTACTTCACATTACTCATTTTGTGTTCTCGCACATATGGCCACTGCCCCCTTTTATAGATGAAGTGCTCCAAAAGTCTTCCAAAGATTGCACAGTGGAAAGTGGCTAAGCTCAACATCAAACAGTCTCTGATTCCAAAGTCTTCCCTTTATTTGCTGAAAATGAACCACGGAAGCTCTACTTTGTTTCTTTGTAGGGATGTTGGGGGAAAAAATAACCAAAGAAGGATTGCAACATGTTGTGCAAAGTAAAATATGCTAGTGAAGTACTGATAGTATCAATCTGCTTTGTAGATATTGTACTCATGATGAATTTTAAGGCTCATTAAACCAGTTTTTCTGTTGTGTAATTCTTCTTATCACTCTCCTTAGTATGAGATGTCATCTCTTGTATATGGTAAACTGTGCAGTGATAGCTAGTGCTAATTCTACTGCTGCTTGAATAAATTATGTTTAAAATTAAAGTCAATAAAAATTAAAGTAAAGAGATCGTTCTGTATAATTAAATAAAATTACAAAAGAGCATGCAACCTGATAAACACTGCCTCAGTCAGGTGATCAGGTCAACACCAACAGTGGTAAGTTATGTTGATATTACCCTCAAAATCAGGGGATATATGTGGCACTTTATTTCTGTGATCTTGCTCCCCCAAATTGTAACCCCAGTCTAGTCATGAGAAAAACATTAGAAAAATCTCAATAGAAGGATATTCCACAAAATAACTAAAATCAAAATACCTAAGTACTTTTCAAAAAAAGTCTACAAAATTGTCACTGTCAAGAGAAGCCTAAGGAAACATGGTGAGAAAAGGTAATGTGATGTTCTGGATGGGATCATGGGACAGAAAAAGAATGTTAGGTAAAAACTAAGGAAATCTGAATAAAGTATAAACTTTAATTAACAACGATGTATTGAAATGGGTTCATTAATTGTGGTAAATATGCCATATGACATAATGATAGGAAAAACGAGGTGTGGGGTATATGGGAATCTCCATACTATCCTTATAATTCTTCTATAAATCTAAAACTATTCTGAAAAATAAATTTTATTAAAAAATAAAACAAAACAGTGTGTAAATAGAATTTTTCTATGAATAAATTTATTAAAATGTGTGTTTTTCCTTCTCCTGTCCTCACATTTCTTGAAAAATACCAAGGATACAGAAAAATACAGCATTTTTTTATTAATTCATAGAAAATGTGTTTAATCATAGAAGTATAATAAGTTATACTTTTCCCATCCTGTCATCATGAATAGAGATTAAGAAACTCAGGGTTATTTTTCTTTAGCTTTATTATTGATTATGATCTTCAAAAAGCCATTTTTCTATTTGTAAAACAGATAAAAAGCTACCTTGTGGGAGGCTTATAAAGTTTAATGAAATGAAATAGATTAATTGAAAGTGCTTAAAAAGAATTACTTTAGGGCTAACATTCTAACATGAGAGCTTTTTTAAGATAATCAATTTTAATCCATTTTAACCACTGACCAGGAAATTAGACTTTTCTGTCAATGAAGAGGCCTATAATAATTTTATTCCTTTGTTGGATTTTCTTCATACAAATGAGCATGCACATGAACTCTGCAAAAATACCAGGACATGCTGACACAAGCTGGGGGCAGAACAGCATAGATGGTCCACACCCTGGATCCTGTTCAGTATTTTAAATCCAGCAAACAGTGTAACCCAGCAAGTCACTGTTTTATGAATCAGTTCCTCCATGAGAGGGGAAAAGTCCTTGGCAACCTGGCGGTACTGTTCCAAGGTAAGAGAAGTGATTGCCTAGGGAGAAGACATCAAGGCTACCACACGTACAGACTTGCTCTGCCCAGCATGCAGGGAATTTTGCTATGCTTGGAATCAGCCCCAGAATTCAGAATTAAGCTAGCTTGCTTTTTCTAATATCCTAAAAATGCATGCTTTTCATAAGACTCTAAGTGCTGGCTTTCATATTTGTGCTGGCTTTGCCTCTGCTCACTATCCTTGAGCGCTTGGGGTTAACACATCATTGCTTGATCTCATCAGGTAATATGAGGTAGAGTGAGGCAATCAGCTGTTCAATTCAGTCACAGGTGTGAGTGTAGCAACAACCCCACATGTAATCAGAAGTTACAAGACAGCAAGGGCGACTGCAGGTTCTGAAAGAAGGCCCGATTAGATCTATGCCAGAAACTAGGCAGTCAGGGTGGTGTATGGTCATCACTTCCATGGTGTCTGTTGTTCTGTGGTTTCTGCTATCAGTGCCTAATCCAAGAGAATTTCACCTGGTGGGACCAACAGGGGACAGGCAGCCTACTCTTGTGTGGAACCTGCTGGGTGCAGTCTCTGGCCCAAGGTAATTTCCAAGTGCTACTTTTCTTTTCTCATGCAGGCCCATGGAATTCATGGTAATAAAGGCTTATGACTCACGGTTGCTACTGACAAGAATTTTATGGAGCATAAATTCACCAGGCTCTGTGGTTTGGCTTTTAAAACTACATGACTTGAAAGCTGTAGGGCTGAATTCCATAGCCTTCATTCCTTTTCTCTTTAATATTGTTCCTGTTGCATCTCTCTCTAGAGATTCCCCTCTCTTCTCATTTTCAAGACTGCTGTGAGTGAATCATATACTCCCTAGTACTCTCTTATTAATTGTATAGATATGCACACCATTTCTGCTTTAGAAGTTTAGACTAAATTCTGTAAGAATGCTGATATCAGAAAAGAATATAGTAAGCATGGAGGAAGTCTTTAGAGCTAAGTTACTTTAAATTCTTTCAGTCATCGTCCCTAGTTTGAAGTTGTGAGATGACACCCGTTAGCTTTCAGTTCTTATTTGTGAAACTGAAGTTCAGAAGAAATAATAACAAGAAAGGTTGATTAGGTTCCTATTTGTGGGTCACATTTATTTTTTCAGGAACTTTCAGATATGCATAACTAAATTCAGTGGGCATTTCACAATACAGGAATAATCCCCAAGGAACACATTATTGTGACATCTACATCTTTACCCAGAATTCTCTGAGTGCTAAGGAGCTATTCAGTTCATTTGGCTTCAAATTTTATTTCTATCATTTGACTCATGAGACTAGAATTTAATTTAATATAAATGTGATTCTGAAGCAAATGCACAAGGCTCTGTGGCTTGGGTTCTAATTTCATTTTCATCTCTCTACTCAGCAATGTGGCCTGGACTAAAAGCTAGTCTAGGATTTTATTCCTCACTTGGTACTTACATGCATAACTTCATCTAACAGAGTTTAGGCTTTTATTTCATAAAGTCATCAGAAAAGTTTTTTAATTTATAATATAAAGTATTTATATTAAGCAAGTTCATTTCTGTAGATTATCAATCTCAGATCGAACTAAGGACAGCCACAGGCTTAATAACTGTGGAAACAGGGAATAAAACAAAGAGAATGTTTTTAAGCTAAGACAGCTTGCTGAAACTTCCTCTTACAAATATAGCACCACAGAGTTATATCTACCCAGGAGCCTAAATATTCCTGTCATTAGTCCCAGAGACCATAGTTTAGGGGCATACCAAACACTTTTACTTTACAATTCTCATTTTTCTGGATGCCATATGCAACCACAGCTTTTTGATTCT
Organism: Cynopterus sphinx; assembly: GCA_030015415.1. Classification (NCBI taxonomy): domain Eukaryota; kingdom Metazoa; phylum Chordata; class Mammalia; order Chiroptera; family Pteropodidae; genus Cynopterus; species Cynopterus sphinx. Next base: position 24,809,997 of record CM057391.1, read on the forward strand.
ACATTTTCACCCCTATTGCAACCCTCTCACAGCATTTGGATAATGTGTTTTATATTCCATTTACCTGACTCCTATGGAAAGGAAATATCTATGTATATTAACTGATATGAGTCCCACAGTAGAACTTACCTTTTTAAAATTTTTATTTTCTAGCATTCATCTTATTTTGCTTTGTTTTTTATATTCAATGACTACAATAGCATGTGGGGATAACTCACCGTATTTCAAATTTGTATTTATACCGTCAGTTGAATGGGTATCATAAGCACAAACAAGGGCAAAATGGTATTATAAGATCACAAAGCGAACATGTAATGCAATATACATATGATATATTGTTGAATTGTTCACTTGAAACTATTTGATTTTATTAATCAGTGACACCCCAAAAATTTTATTATAAAAAAAAAACAAAGGAGCATCATGTAGTATAAACATTCCTTTGTTCCTCATCCTGTGTGTGTGAATGGGAGAAATAATATCGGATGACATAATGGTGGGGACCTCGGTACTGTAATATACAACAGTAAATGAGGGAGTGCAATTGAACAAGCCTATCTTATTGTGGTCAGTCAAGACTGACTTGAGATTTTAATTCGGAAGTCACTTGTTTTGTTCTAAATACAGTGTTTACAAAGCTTTGAAAGAATAGCAGAAAAGCAGAGAGGAAAAATAGTATCGTAATTAACATTAATAAACATTGTAATTAATACAGCCTCTGAAGTATTTTTAATTAAATTTTAAAAAGATGTGTGATCAACAAATGGTGCTGGGATAACTGAATATCCACATGAAAACAATAAAGTTGGACCCTTATTCCACATCATACACAAAAATTAACTCAAAATGGATCACAGACCTAAATCTTCATGACCTTGGGTTTAGCAATGGTTTCTGCGGGTGATACTGACGAACCCTCAGGTTCGAGAGCCACTGAGTCGGTTAGTTTTAAAGCCTCATTGTTCTTCATTCAATAGGTTTGTAGCCTTTGGCAAGTTTCTTGACCTTTCTGTGCCTCAAATCATTCATTTGAACAAATGGTTCTTTACAGGGTTTTTATAAGGATTAAATGTTTAAACACAAGTACCATGCTTGGAAGAGAGCTTTCTATTAATGAGATGAGTACTCAATAAGAGTCAGCTATATTATACAATAGTACTGAGCTGATCTGGGATCAAGTGCACATCCCCTAACTAAGGAGAATTTGAGCCACATTTATGTTAAATTTTCTAGCAGACACATAAAAAAAGTAAAAAGAAAGAAAATAAATTAATATTAGTATTTCAACATGCAATCAATATAAAAAAATTTTTAATGGCTTACATTCTCTTTTTCATACTGAGTCATCCAAATCCAATATATTTTCTACTTAGAGAGCATCTCACTTAGGACTGGTTGCATTTCAATTGCTCCATAGTCACCTGTGCCTAGGGAACACACCTCTAACTAAAATGCTGTGCTCTTTTCCCTCTTGGAAGTTCCTGAGCATTCCACTCGCAGTCTGTGCTGAGGATTTTCAAAGAGTGGATGACCAGATGAGGACAGGTCATGAAGCACCATATCCTGTCTTAACAAGCAATGTTAGGTTGCAGATGAGCCTCGAACCCATGTCCTCAAATATATATTGTTACACAAGGATGATTTGGAAAGCTGCCTGAGAAGACTCTTATTGGAGTAACATATCAGATTGCACACTCTCGTATGGTGTTCTCTGTCCTATCTATAAGGTCTAGAAAACTTGCACATAGTAGGTATTCAATGTATTTTTTCCAATTAATAAATAAATAGTAACAGTGCTTTTCTAACTTAACCTTTAATTTTATAAGAATTTTTCAAATTATTTGAAAATATCTAATAATTCCTTTAATATTGCCTTTACTTCTCATAAGATCCATTTTTGTCTTCAAAATTGATTTTAAGCTGCTCTTACCTTCATTTTATTATTCTTTTAAGTTTATTGAGGTAACATTGGTTAATACAATTAAATAGTTTTTAGGTGTACATTATAATTTGACATCTATATATTCTTTGTGTGATTACCACCCAGAGTCCAGTTTCCTTCAGCTACCACATATTTGATCCCCTTTATCCACTTCACCCTCCCCTAAACTCCCTATATTTGACCCCCTTTACACTGTCTACCTCTTCCCTCCTCCTCCACCCCCTCCCCTCTGGTAACCACTAGTCCATTGTCCATGTCTCTGAGTCTCTGTCCTGTTCATTTTTGCTTTTAGGTTTATATCCCACACATAAGTGATATCATGTGACTTTCTCCTTTTTCAGCCTGGTTTATTTCACTTAGCATGATTATCTCAAGGTCCATCCATGTTGTCACAAATACCAGTATTTCATCTCTTCTTATGGCTGAAAAATAAATATTCCATTGTATATATGTACCACAGTTTCTTTATTCAGTCATCTATTGTAGGACACTTGGTTGCTTCCATGTCCTGGCCACTGTGAATAATGCTGCTGTGAACATCAGTGTGTAAATATCTTTTTGGATATGAGTTTTCAAGTCTTTGGGGTAAATACCCAGTAGAGGGATTGCTGGATCATATGGTTGATCAATTCTTAGTTTTTTGAGAAACTTCCATAATTTTTTCCATAGTGACTGTACCAATTTGCAGTCCCACCAGCAGTGTATGAGGGATCCACATCTTCTCCAGCATTTGTTATTACTTGTCCTGTTGATACAGCTATTCTAACAGGTATGAGATGTATCTCATCGTGGTTTTGATTTGCATTTCCCTAATAGCTAGCGATGTTGAGCATCTTTTCATATATTTGTTGGCCATTTGTATGTCCTCTAGGGAGAAGTGTCTGTTCAGGTCCTCTGCCTATTTGGATCATTTGTTTTTTTGTTGTTATTGCATCAAATGAGTCCTCTGTATATTTTGATGTTAGGCCCTTATCAGAGGCACTGCTTGCAAATATATTTTCCCATTGTGATGGTTGTCTCTTTACCTTGTTGATGATTTCTTTTGCTTTTTAGTTTCATATGGTCCCATTCATTTATTTTTGCTTTTACTCCCCCTGCCTTTGAAGTCAAATTCATAAAATCCTTTTTCAGTCCAATGTCTTTGTATTTAGTTCCAATCATTTTATTGATCCTGGTCTTATATTCAGGTCCTTAATCCATTTTGAGTTTCATTTTCATTCTTTTGCAAGTGGCCTTCCAATTTTCCCAGCACCATGTATTGAAGAAACTTTCCTTTCTCCACTGCTTTTTTTTTGTCAAAAATTGCTTTCTCTTATAAATATGGGTTTACCCCTGGACTCTTGTTTCTGTTCCACTGCTCTATCTGTCTGTTTTGCTTCCAATATCATGCTGTTTTGATTACTGTCACTTTGTAGTATAATTTGAAGTTGAACAGAGTGATGCCTCCAGCCTCGTTCTTTTTTCTCAGGATGGCTTTGGAAATTTGGGGTCTTTTGTGCTTCCATACAAATCTGATGATTTTTTTGTTCTATTTCTTTAAAAAATGCTGATGAGATTTTGATGTGGATTGCATTAAATCTGTATAATGCTTTAGGTAACATGGTCATTTGAACTATGTTGATTCTTCCAATCCAAGAACACAGAATATCTTTTCATTTCTTTGTATCTTCTTTGATTTCTTTTAATAGGGTCTTATAGTTTTCATTATATAGGTCTTTCACATGTTTCGTTAAATTTATTCCTAGGTATTTTTTTGGTGGGGGGTGGTTGCAATTGTAAAAGGAATTATTTTTTTTTCACTTCTTTTTCTGATGCTTCATTATTATAGGAAAGCTATGGATTTTTGAATGTGATTTTGTATCCAGAGACTACTGCATTTGCTTATTGTTTCTAGTAATGTTCTTGTGGAGTCTTTAGGGTTTTCTGTATAGAGAATCATGTCAGCTTGACTTCTTTATTTCCTATTTGGATGCCTGTTATATCTTTCTCTTGCTTGATTGCACTCACTAGGACCTCCCAATGTTATATTGAATAACAGTGGCAATAGTGGACAGCCTTGCCTTGTTCCTGATCTTAGAGGGAAGGTTTTAAGTTTTTCACCATTAAGTATAACATTGGCTGAGGGTTTGTCACATATGGCCTTTATTATGTTAAGGTATTTTCCTTCTATACCAATTTTGTTAAGTTTTTTGATCGTAAGTGGGTGCTGCATCTTGTTGAAGGCTTTTTCTGCATCTATTGATATGATCATATGATCCTTATTTCCTCCTTACTTTTAAATAGTTATCAAGCCCTGAGTAAAAACTAGGTTTCATAGAGCATGAGCCCATAATAGAATTGCTGATATTTAAGGAGTTTATTTTCTGTTACAGAACACATATATCATATATGTAAAAACATTACACAAAAATTACAATGTAATTTTGTGTGGATTTTTCATTACTGAAATAAGAATAAATGAAAGTAAATATTCATATTTCCAATATTTCTCAATAGCAGTAACTATAGGATACATTAACACTTGAAGGAATGTACTGCTTCTGCTAGATGATGCTGACAATCCACCTGAACAGTCTGGAGGAACACACTGCTGATGTGTGGGTGGGGCAGTTTCTCAAGGAGGTTGACGCCTGGTATGAATTAGTTTCTTCACTGAGTTCTTAGGATTCTTGCTTGATTCAAGATGCTGTGGGTAGTTTACTCAGACTAAAAGATGAAATCCTAATGGCCTACACGGCCTCCCTGTTCATAAGTGTAGACCAAACTCTTAACAGATTTCCTGATTCTCACTGCCCTCCAGCCACACTGGCTTTCACCCTGTTCCTCAGACACACCAGGTATGTTCCAATCTTCCTGACTGCAGCACGCTATGGTTCTCTTGGCCTGGAATGCTCTTCCTCCAATATCCACTTGGCTATCTTCTTTCACTTCCTTTAACTCTTGCTCAGATGTCTCTTCTCCATAAGTTCTACCCGACTGCACTATTAAATACAATTAGCTGCCCAGATCCACCCCACCCTCACCCCTTCATCTTCCTTACCTCTGCTTTTTAACTTATGTTATATTATTCTGTGTTGTTTGTTGTTTGCACTAAAATGTAAGTGCCACATGAGCAGTTACCTTGTCTGTTTTGTTCACTCACGTGCCCCACCCTAAAGTACAGGCTTGCCCATAGCAGGTGCTCCATAAATCATTGTAGAATGAATATATGAATTAGTTCATTTGTAGACCAGGCTCTTTAATAGATTTCTTTTCCCTTTCACTTTTAAGCCTACCCTAGCTGGAAGGTTTTGTAAGCCTATTTGAGAAGTTGAAATCTCCCAACCTGTTGGTTGGGCTTTCTCACTGAAGGGGTCTGTCTCTGGAATTTACTCCTTTGGGCAGGTTTCCAGAACCTCATTTGTTGTTTTGGGGGTATGATGCAAGATTTAGGGTGGGTTTTTTTTCCTCTCCTTTGGAGGGGCTGGTTTCAATTTTGTCTGACGTTATTGTTTTGTCTGGGTTTTTTATCCTTGTGTTGAGTTTTATTTGTCTGGGTCGATCAAGCATTTTAGCAACTATTCTTCAGAGCTATGGAAGAGTAGAAATTGGAGCTGGAAAAGACCTCACAGTTGAGACAGTCCATCCCCCTTGACATTGAAGTCTTATCTTCCACAATACAATGTCCATGGGTTTGTTCAATGAGGTTTTAAATGTCTTCATTGGGCACCCACTCAGCTAACCTAATACTTTTAACAATTAACAAAAATTCCCAATGTTTGTCTAAACTTTCCTTTTTATATTTTCAGTTTATTTCTCCTATTTGCAGTCCATTGTAGCTCTTTCTCCTTGGGGATTTTATACCTTTTCTGCTCTACTGGTTCTTTAGCCAAACTATACATTTGCTCCTACCTTAATCTTTCTTCATTCTCTTTAATTATGATTTTGGTTTATTGAATTCCTTCCAATTCTTCACTTTGATTTTTTTTTTACTAGATATAGTTTCACTAGTCATTCATCAAATAACTGTAACATAATGCTTTTCTTTCTGAAACCTTAAGACAAAGCACCACTACCTGCCACATGAAATAGCAAAGATAGCCAATTTGTTGCAATAATCAACCCGGGGTATTTGTATTTTATTCATCGAAATATTTAACAAATTCAGTGCAATGCTCTTCACTTAACTTTAAATTTTTGATAGTAATTGTGTAATATCAGATATCTCACTTAAGCACTGTTGTTTTTATATCTGCAAATGAAAGAATATCCACTTAGCCTCTCTTTTGCTGTAATTTTATGAAAATAAGCATGTTATTCTAAAGCTAGAAAGAGATCTTTCAGAGATTAAAAAAAAAAACCCTTTAATTCCAAGCTTTCAGACAGAATCACCCAGGATAAATTATTTTCAATACTATGAAGTTCAAATGGCACTCTTTTTTCCTGGTGTACAGTAATTTATGCTAGATCAGTGCATCTCTAACTAATTGTAGTAAAGAGAAAAAATTTTAAATTCCCAAATGCCATGGACTGATTTTTTGTAAACTACAAAATCACAGGGTTGGATGAAATAGCAATGTCAAACTACTAAATGCTTATGCTCACTTTTGGTATTTATCTTGTCTCAAATGGGCACTGGTCTTTGGACCTCACCTTGAGTAGCCCTGATAGACAATCATTTTCATCACCTTCAGATTCAGATACTTTTTAAGATTAATTTTCTCTTCTGAAGATTAACATAGTACTTGATTTTACTTTTTAGCCTGTTTTCTGCTTCACTTCAAAGTCAGCTTTTAAAAGACAGCAATTAATTGATCATTTCCCCCCAAAATTTAGTTACGTGTTTCCCACACATATTTCTTTCCATTTTTCAGTGTTGTAATCCCTAATTTATTTTATAAAATCAAATTTGAATGAAAAATACTTTTAAAAAAGGAAAAAATAATATCCCACATCAGTAAGTTATAAGATGGTCTCTTGGTCACACAATGCTAGCAGTTTCACTACTCACTAGTTGTCACTAGTCTCTAGCAATCCTGACCAAGACCCGGGCCACAATGATGGTAGGCAGAAATCCACCAACCCATGAAAGGTAAAAAATACTTGCATATTCCAACCTACCTGGCACTCTGCCATCAACCTGTCCTTTTTCGGATTTAAAGCACAGATTATATGTCAGCAATAACTGAAGTAGCTGTTCCATAAGCTGGTTATGGAATGCCATGTGCTTTCAACCAGAAGTTTTTACATTTTGGGTGTAACAAAATATTTAGTTTTAGCACTCTTTCCTGAAATAGGCTTCTCTTATTTTTAGTGGGTTTTAATTACTTTGAGAAGGAATTAAATAAAATATATACTGAAATATCATTTCTCCAGGGAATTAAAAAAAATAAAGTTTATGAGACAACATGAAATGTGGGGAAATATTAAATATAGTAAACTGAACAAATGTAATACATAAGCTACATGTTGGGCTTTTTATGATCTAAAAATCTATTCCAAGAAAAAGAGAAATTAAATACAAAGACTTATGAAATTGTTTCAAAAATGGTAAAAAATAAGTTCCAGCTGGTACAAGAACACTGTAAAGGTATAATACAGTACCAGGGTAAATAATAGCACTGGATGGGCGAGGTATTGGCAGAAAGTTATGTTAAATGCAGAACATTTTACATTGCTTTCTAAAGGGATTTTTACAAAAGAAAGAAAACATATAAGTGTGTGTATGCATGTAGCAGAGAAAATGTATTGAAATAATACATCAGATGAAGTTTTCTTTACACAAGTTTCCAATCGCAAGCACATGGCCAACATAGATTAATTAATAATGCATTTAATAAAGTGAACAAATTATTAGCCCCTAAAGCTAGTTATTTTATTTTCAAATGTTTCAATGTGCCAGATGTTTCATAAAAGTAGTTTTTATTATTTAAAATGATTTATGAAGCTATAATGCCCAACTTTTATTTTATTTTTATTTTAAAACCATTAACAGATGAACAGAATTTGCAGTTCAGTTAGCAGTCACTGAATGTGAAAAGAGTTCTTAAAATGCTCTTCTTCAGAGCCATTCTTGTTCCCATAGAAACCAATGTGAGATTCTGGAAAACAAGGTAAGTTCTAAAATAATCACCATTATAAATACCCATTATATAAATGTAAATACAGGCAATTGAAATGATTTAGATGATTTTGAAATTGCATATCATTTTCTGAACTATAATGATTCCTCCAGAGTGGTTCTTGTCTGTCATATAAATACAGCATTTACAAAAATTTTAAAATTCTTATGATTTACTTGTGAGACCATATCGTCTTTTCAAACAAGTCTCGGGTACGCAAATATCGATTATTGAATATGTATTTTGGTGTAAGGTGTTATTTTTTGGTCGGGTTTTTACTCCGTGGTAGATTAAGTATCATTATTAGCATTTGGATTTTATATAACTGTTTATTCATTATTAATTGTTCTACAATGAATTCTAGATATTTTTGAGAGTTGTTTTACAATTATGATTTTTAACATTTCTATTTGCCCAAGAATTTTGTCATGATAAAAGAGCCCAGAAATATTTTATTGTAATTCTTCTCAAAGTCTAGAATCAATCACTGAATATAGGGTACTAATCATACTAATAAATGTGTGAGTTACTCACAAAGATAAGAGCTAAGCCTCCTAAGGTTTAAGAGCAAGAACATTTCAGAAGAAAAGTTTCAACAGTAAGAAGCAAACAAATTTGAATTTAGTGTAGGGGTTGAAAGAATTCTGGACATGCCACCCCAAAATATGTTGCTTTAGTATATTGATTATTTTGAGCTGAACGCACTTGAAAATGACAGATACAGGGTACAGTTTTCTCTTAACTCCCCTTATCTGCCTAAAGACAGATCCTCCAAAAAAACACTGTTGTCCTAAATGTCTCTCTCTCACCACCACCACCACCCGGACCTGACTCATCAACATCAGAGAAGAGACCAGAAGTCGACTCTACACCCAGACAAACTTTGTCACAAACCAGCATATGTATAATCTCTCCTTTTAATAGCCTATTCGTCTTTCCTAAAAATCATTTCTCTCCCTTAAATTGTCTATATTCCCCCCTTCTGTTATTTACAGTATATAATGTCTCAAATCTTACTGCTTTTTTGGGTACCCACTTTTTTTTTCTGTGATGCTCCAGTGCATAGTAAAAAATTCAATAAATTTGTTTGCATTTTCTTCTGTTACCTGCCTGTCGTCAATTTATTTTATTGAACCTAGGAGAGTAGAAGGAATGGCTTTCTTCCCCTACACTGTAAAGGAGCCACAATAAGTTATAGATTAGTCACACAGTATTATTAGCTGGATCAATTTTCAGGAACTCAGATATTTTCTCTTCCATTACATCTAAACCTTTGCTTCTTTAAATGTGGATTCCAGACCAGCAACATCAATATCACTTGGGAGCTTGTTAAAAATGTAGAACTTCAAGTCCTAGGTAGGTCAACTGAATCAGAATCTACATTTAACAAGATCGCCAGAGATTTAAGTGCACATTAAAATTTAGAAATAAAGTCCCAAATATTTGCTCCAGAAAATTTTTAGCTTTTTCTATGTAGGCTGATGGAAAAAACCTACTAGGATATAAACTCAGAGGGGAAGGACCTTGTCTGCATGTGGCATCTGCACAGCATGTACCTCAGAGCAGAATCCATAAACAATGTTAAATCATTTTGAAAAGAGAATGAAAAATATCACTTTATTTCAAAAGTGACATTTTTGAGTTTTACATTTAAAAAAAAGTTCTTATATTTTATTTTACTCTCCCATAAGCCAAACCATTAAACACATATCACGCACAAAAATCAACCCAAAATGGATTAAAATTTTAAATGTAAGACCTGAAGGCATAAAACTCTAAATAAAAGATAGGGAAGAGCTTCATAACATTAGTCTAGGCAATAATTTCTTAGATATGAAACCAAAAACATAAGGAACAAAAGCAAAAATAGGCAAGTGGAACTACATCAAATTAAAAAAATCTGCACAGCAAAATAAGCAATCAACAGAATGAAAAAGCAACATATAGAATGGAAGAAGATATATGCAAAATATAAATAATAAGGGATTAATTTCAAAAATATGTAAGAAAGTCCTACAACTCAATAGTAAAAAAAAATAACCTAATTGACAAGTGGGCAAAGGACTTGAATAGACATTTTTCCAGAGGAGGCATACATATGAATGACCAACAGATATGTGAAAAGATAACAACATCATGAATCATCAGGGAAATGCAAGTCTGAACCATAATGAAACATCACCTCATATCTATCAGAATGACTATGATTAAACAAAACAAAACAAAACAACAACAACAAAAATAAATAAAAAACCCAAATGGTAACATGTATTAGCAAGGATATAGAGAAATTGTAACCCTTATACATTGTTGGTGGGAATGTAAAAAAGAGTAGCCGGTATAAAAAACAGTATGAAGGGTTCTCAAACATTACAGCTGGAACAACTATATCATCTAGTAATCCCACTTCTGGGCATTTACCCAAAAGAACTGATATAAGGATCTTGAAAAGTTTATCTGCACTTCATGTTTATTGCAGCATCCCTCACAATGGCTAAGATATAAAAACAACCGAAATGACCATTGACAGATGATTGGACAAAGAACTTGTGGTATATGCATACAACGGAACATTATTCAGCATCAAAAAAAGAAAGAAATTCTGTGATAGTCGAAAATACTGATGAATCCGGAGGGCATCATGTTAAGTGAAATAAATTAGTCACAATAGGACAAATATGACATGATTCCACTTATATGAGGTAACTAAAATAGTTAGTGTCATAAAAACAGAGAATAGAATGGTGATTGCCATAGGCTGGGGGAAAGAGGAGGGATGAGGAGTTGCTCTTTAACACAGGTATAAAGTTTCAGTTATGCAAAACGACTGAGTTCTGGAGATGGGCTGTACAACGCCTTACCTATCGCTAACAATATTGTATTGTATGTTTAAAAAGGTGTTGAGTGTACCTATGTTGTGTTGTTACTATAATAAAAAACAAAACAAAACAAAACAATACAAAACAAAAACTAGCTTGCTTCAGAGCAACTTCATAGTTATAGTCCACTTTTAGAGCTAGCTTGCTTCAGAGCAACTTCATAGTTATAGTCCACTTTTCTTAAAAACCTTCAAGATCTGTTTCTGGGGAAAGTGAATAAATTTTAAGGGCCCAGAAAGCATCAAATTTTGAACAGGGAGCTATGGTTTTACATGAAATAAGAGATGTTCTATAAGAGATATCTCAATCTCCACTTTCTAATATCTTATTCTTTCTATACTATCTTTCAATTGCTACAGATTACATATAGTTTGGTTTGCACCACTCTTTTAAATTTCCATTTTTTTTAATGGAGTTACACTTGCATTTAGTACAAATGTATGTGGAATTTTGATGGTGTTGGTAGCTGCCTAAATGTTGCAACCTGGCAGGGAGAGGAGGGCCCTGAAAGTGTACTTTATGAATTCTAACTCATCCAGGACCTGCCCTTTGCAGACTCAGAGAGAAGCTGCTGCAAATAGTTGTTGTGTGCCGCAGATTAGAAAAGATAGATAAAAATATAGCCATAGCATAGCAAAAGTTCTGTACTTCTTGATGACAAGCATAGATGCTGTTGAAAATAAACTTTTCTTCTAGCGTTGAGGCATTTTATGAATTGCAAGAGGGTGGGAATCAGCATTGTCATTCTCTTTTCTACTTCAAGCTATTACTATTTATTGTATATTTACCATATGCTGGCACCTTTCTGAGTGCTTTACATGAAATGACTCATTTAATCTTTACAACATCCTCATGAGGAACGTAACTTATTACTACCATTTCGAAGATATATGAACTGAGGTCCAAGAGGGAGAGTAATTTTATAGAACCCCTCAGCTGATAAGTAGCAGAGGCTGAGTTTGAACTCAGTGACTTTGGAGCTGAAACTTTTTACATACCCTGAAAGGACATCATAGGTCTGCTGGCTCAGTTTTTCATGACTGGCTAATTAGCTGTGTCCTCCTGAAATCAAAACGAAGATGCTTTTGAAATTAGTTTTTCCTCTAGATATTAGACATTTAATAGCCCCTCACCATTTCTTCCTGGAGAGAGATAGATACAGAAAGGTCAATCTTATACTATTGTTTCTGGCCTAGTTACTAAATGGTTACTCCATAGCAAATTTAAGGATTCAGGTATTTGTGGTATAACTAATACCATGTGGATCCCAAAGTGAAACTTGTAGGAAAAAAAAATTTGCTTGAGACGAGTTGAATCATCTATTATAAAGTCTGCTACTAACTTGATTTTCTGTGAGGTTAAATATAATTAATCCATTATAGACATATGATATACTGGTAAAGACATAGTTTTGACTACAGTGCTTCTTACTGGGGTTTAGGAATGTTTCCTAGGCACAGAGAGCTAAGTCAATCCCAAGGTTTGGTTTTTGTTATACCTCCTCATCCTCTCTCTGTACTTCTATCTATATTTATGGGTGGTTTTTTTTTTTTGCTATTTTTTCACAAGTATATATGTATATATGTTTATAGTGTTAGAAAGAAATATTTTTGGGGATTGGGGTGTGAACTGTTTGCCTTTCCACACATTGAGATGATTTGTTTCCTTTCCTTTAAGAAAGCCCTTATATAATCGTTTCACCACTTCTTAGCATTGTGACTTTGACCACATTACATACAACCTTTTTGTGCCTCAGTGCCATCAAGTACAAAATGGATTTAAATTGTAAGTACTAACTTAATAGGGCTGTTATGAGGAGTATTCAATAAGTAAGTATACAAAAAGGACTTGTTTGGCACAGTGCCCAATACAAAGTAAATATTAAATATAGGTTCACTACTATTATTTATATTATTATTATTATTAACTTGTGGAGGAACTAACTTTCTCACAAAGCATCACCAAAATACCATCTAAGAAACAAAAGCACATTTAGAGGCTTTTAGGGTTGGTTTGAAAGATCTAAGTTATTTTAAAATTCAAGTTGGTAATTAATAATAGCTAACATGTATTTATCACTTAGTACATGCCAGGTATAAACTATGCACATTATCTAATCTCTTTTAATCTTCACTATAATTCTGTAGGATATAAATTCCCGCTCAAGTCTTACTAAACTGAGTACTGGTACTGATCTGTGCTCTGTTAGAAACTGGGCCACATAGCACGAGGCGAGCAGCTGGCAAGCTTTGCAGCTCCTCCCCAGTGCTCGCATCACCACCTCAGCTCCACCTCAGATCATCAGGCATTAGATTCTCATAGGAGCACCAGTTTCTGGTGCCAAAAAGGTTGGAGAGCTCTGCTCTAAGAGATCTCATCAAGGTTAAAAAACGTTTGCCATACAAATGGACTTTAATATGAAGAAATATACTACATACTTTCTGAATTTCTACTGCCTACATTTATTTCCTATTTTAGATTTTCCTCATTTTATCTCTTCTTTCATTAATTTGGTATTTATGTAACATACCAAATTACATATACTTTGAACCTAATTTGAAGATTGCTAAAGTTTTCAGTAATCAAATCAAAAAAGTGTTGTAAGGGCCATTTTGTTTTTTAAAACTTACACGTAACCTATAGGTCCCAAATTCTGGTCCAAAGTTGTGCTCTATTTAATTAGTCCATTCTTTGCATACTCACACTCTCTGTTCATTTCTCACATAATTTTATTTTAAAATGGAGGTTCAAATGTATTACTGTGTCATTGTGATTTACCTATTTACATGTTTCTGAGTGGACTATGAGCTCCTTGAGGGGAAGGCCCTTGTCTATACATATGTTTAGTTTTTTAGCACAATGCTTGCCTTGTATATGGTATAAACTAATGTTGAAGAAATGGGATTTAAATTCTAAACACACACATATATATCAAAATTTACAATTATTATATTACATAGTGCTCATCTATGTTACATACATGTTTTACAATTCACAACTCTATTCAAAATATTTAATATTTTAAAAATTCAAGTGACACGTTTGAACACCATAAAATATTGCATATATCATTTTACATAGTATTATTTTATAATAAATTGTAAACTAGTTATTACACACATACACAATAGAGTACTCACCACAGCATAATTACAAGATGAAGAACATTGAATAATGGAAAAGCTTGGCTATTAAAGTCAGGCAAACAAATTTGCATTTGGATTATCTAGCACTACTGAGCGTCTTTAGATCCTTCTGAATCTGAAGTTTCTGTGATCTGGAGATATTTAATACCACGCTCAGGGAATTATTTTAAGGATGGAGCAGATCTATGTTAAGGGCCTGGTGTCCAGCAGGTCTTTAGTGAATCTCCATGGACACCTCATCCCTCAGCAGTAAATTAGGTTAAAGGTGTTAACTTTTCTGTACCTTATAAGTTATTTGTCCATTCACGGAACGTATCCTTTTATTAAGTGTGCCAATTCAGAAACCCTAGGCAAGACGGGAGAGGTACAAGAAGGGCCGCCTTTTTCCTAACTCTCTGGACTGCTAAGCCCGCAGGAAGCGCGGGGCGGACCTCCAGCATCCCAGCGTTCCTCGCGCCGCTCTGGTAGCTCTGCGCCCCTGTCTCTATGGTACAGCCGGTCTCGGCGGCGGCGGCGGCGGCGGCGGAAGGAAGAGTCGGGCTCCAACTTTTCTGTTGGTTTTTGGCGTGCAGAGAGGGTCGCGATGTCTGAGAAGAAGCAGCCGGTGGACCTGGGCCTCCTGGAGGAGGACGACGAGTTCGAGGAGTTCCCCGCGGAAGGTGAGCGGCCGCGCCGCGGTGTCCGGGCCCCGCGCGCCGTGACTCAGGCCTGCGGGGGGAGGGGCGCGGGGGCCGGGCCCGGCGGGGAGGCCCCGGCGGCCGGCTCGGGGGGCGCTGCCCGCGCCGCCTCCGTGCGACCTGCAGGGGTGGGGTTCGGAGTGTCCCGGCGGGACTCGCCGGTGGGGTCGAATGCCTCCTGTTTCCTCCCTGGGAGGAGCCACGGCGCCTCGGGGCCCCCAGTTCGGCGGTGCGGGACGGTGGGCCCTCGTACTCCTCGCGGGGTCACCCGCCACCTCCCCGTTCAAGCCCCCGTGACCTCTGTCCCTTTGATTACTGTCTTTGGGTTGAGCAGCCTGCCTCTGCCTTGCAACCTGCCAGAATGAAATTGTTGCTTCTGGTTGGGCGAGGGACACCCTAACTTTTAAGACTTCACGAATGAAACTGGCGAAGTAGGGTGGGTGGGTCAGGTGTTGGTGCTTGACACGCGTTATTGGTTTGTTGCTCGTTCATGTTTGATCACTTCGAACTAACGGATTTCAGTATTTGTAAAAGACTCTCAAACGTCTGTATTTTGTTATCTTCCTGGGTACCAAAAACGAATTCATTTTCACAAATCTAGCAAGGAGGTGCAGGTATTACTACCGTTTTTCAGATAAAGAAACTGAAATTTGACCAGTGTCACATAACTGGCTAGAAACGATGGACACTTGGCTTTTTTTTGACGCCACAGGTCTTAAACTTTTTAAGCTGCACTGGTTCTGTTTGTTAGATCGTGTGGACAGAGTTTCCAAATTACTTTATTGGCTTAATGTTACACATAGGATAAATTTCTCAAGAAAAGGAGGTGGTTATTGGGTAGTTTTCCTAAAGGTGGTAGAAAGGGAATTGTGGTTAATGGTGTACAGATTTGTTACATTAAGCAATTACTGCTTCAGTAGAATTGTCATAAGTTGTACTCATCATGATTTTGTTGTGCATCAAACCGCATAGCTGGAACATTTGTTCTTTGTAGTTATATTCTATTTATTTTTTATTTTTAGTGGAAGAAGACATTAGTGTGCATACTACACAGACTCCTAAATTAGCAGCCCAAAGTACTTTTTCCCCCCTCTAATTCTAGGATCTATTATATATCGTGGGGATTGTTCTTTGTTTTGGAGGTAGATTTATCTGTTCAGATGTGTTTTCTTTACCTCCCTTTGAAGTTTGATTCACAATGCTTCAACATTGATCTGTGTAATAGAAACTGGCTTATGAAGGGCAGGATCCACTTCTTACTGAAATTTCATGTTTTAAATGGTTAGCATGTATGCATCGTTTATCATATACAAGGTACAGTGTTAGGCACTTTATTTACAGTATGTAGTCTAATTTTCACCATAACCCTGAGGAAACAGGCTCAGAGATTTAAAAAGCTTGCCATTAGGTGTTTAAGCCAAGATCTGAAAGGTCTGTCTTCAGTGAATCCTCAATCCAAGCTGTATCTGTAACATTTAGCAAAGTGCCTGGCACATAGTAGGTAGTTAATAAAGGCTTGTTAGAGGAATGAATCTGTATGTAAAATAAGTAGTTGAAAATTGCTTAAAACGATCTAGAGATAACTGTGTACCAGATGAGGCTCATGATTTTTCTCAACAACTTTTAACAGCTTTTGCAGAATACGTAGTTCTTGTGAACAAAAATTTGTTCATAATGTTGATAGTAATAGAAAAATCTCATTAAAGCTAAAAGGTAAAGCAGAGAATATTTTTTGTGAAGACAGGCCTCTCCCAAAAGATTGTTTATTTACTTGAAGTAACTCATCTTTTATTGGTCACCTCACAGAATATTTGTCTTCATGAGGGTTGAATTTGTAGAATCTGCTTCATTCAGGAAACTTTTCATTTAAAATGAGAAATAACATTTGAATTGCTTTTTTTAGGTTTCTGTATTTTTCTTCTTTGGTTTATAATTCAGACAGTCTTTTGTTAATTTCAGTTATTGAGATTTTTGCTGGATACAAAATTAGCCCATGAGGTAAAGCCAATCAATATTTATTAATAAAAATTGCTCTGATAAATAGCAAAACTAAAAAAAAAGAAAACTTGGAAAAATAATATCAAAGAATCATTTATCTTTTGAAATGGTACATTTCTGACTTTTTTAGCCTAGTCATGGTTAATTTTCATTGCCATTCAAAGTGTGATCTATGGACCAGCAGTTGTGGCATTACCTCAGAGCTTGTTAGAAATGCAGCATCTCAACCTAGACCTAATGACTCAGTTTGGACTTTGATAAGGTTCCTAAAGGATGTGTATGCACATTAAAGTTGGAGAAGTACTACTTTAAAAATGTGTCCTATTTTGAATCTTTCAGTATTTGATTTTTTTTGGTTATTAACTCCCTGAATTACTTTCAGAGTTCTTTGCCTTCTTTGGAAGTTCTTTTGATTTTCTTCATGGTAAATGTGCCACTGACAGAATCTCAAATAGATAACAATTTTTAAATTGCCTGCCATCATCTTTTCAATCTATGCAAGGTCTTTCAAAGGTCTTGTTGGGTCTATGTGCTCCAGAAAGTGGATGATGTCCATTGTCAAGGGTAGCTTGCAGTTAAGAGCCTGCTACGTGAAAGCCTTTACTGAAATTAATGTGTCCCTGATTTAACTAAAGAATTGTCCACCTTTTGGGAGTGTTGTTGCTACATCTCATCCCAGGTAAGAACTTGTTTGGTAGGATGGCAGCTCAGTCGTTTTAAGGAAGAGGGATTTCTGTTTTAAAAAAGAAACTGTTTTCATGGAGGCCTCATCGTTTCGTTGTTTTTTTTTTTTTTTTTTTTCTTGAATATCTTCAGAAAATGTGAGTTATGTGAGGTGGGGGTGATTCTCTGAAAGTACAGGGGAACAAGTGCTTTCCCCCTTCCCCCATTATTTACTCTGGATCTGTGTTACATTAGTGGTTCTTCACAATTCTAGTTGGTAGGTGTGTAATCTACTCATCGTTAAGTAGGAACTGTTAAAAATTATTTTTAAGATCCTTGTCAAACTCATTCTGCAACTCCTTGACTATTTAAACTGATTTAGAATAGGCTTTATTAGGAAAACATTCAATGTTCTGGGCATGATTGATTATAATTTTGGAGGCTTTGGCATAGTTAGAATTTTAGAACTGGAAAGCAGCTTGAAGTCTACAGAAGATAGATTTTGTCAAAATCATTCAGCTAGGTTGTTGGTCGTAGAGAGAGGTCTAAAACTGAAATACTCTTTGAAACTTCAAATAATTTTTCATATTAGATAGCTGTTGAAAGTGTATTAAAATATTTTCATTAATCTCCTTTCTCTGATAAGGGTAAGTTTGTGAGAGTAAAAGTGGGAAGAACAAGTGGGCTTTTAGATTGTTTCTTTTTCCTGTGCCAGAATCGAGAGTTTTTTCTTTTTTTGAGGGAAAAGCTTTTCTTAAAATATTTAAAATGAAACTGAGTTTGCCCCCAGAAGCAGTGGTATTTACAAGAGAATATTATTATGCTAAGTATTCTATAATTTTTCTTTAACCAGTGAAACTGCTATATTTGAAGAAGTCAAGAGCAGTATACCACCTACCTTCCCATATTCCTTGAGAAATTCCTGGGTAAGACACTTCATGAGATTATGTCTGTTGAGGCAGATTATAGGCTGGTGCTCTCCCAATGCTGCCAGCATTCTGGAATAACCGAGGCACTCTCACCTGTGTTTAACAGAGTAGGACATCTTGTAATTCTTAACAGGGAGAGTATTTTTGGATTTCACATTTACTTGACAGGTAGGAATGTGAAATAAAGTACCAGCATTTTGTGGGTAGAGGTCAAGAATTTTAAATGCCTGCTATTCGTAGGCCAGTCCTGTACAGGGAAGAATTAGCCTATGAAAAATGCCACTGAGAAATATTTACTTGAACATTGGATACTAACTGGGCTAGCCCATTAAAAGAAGGATTCCTTAGAATCTTAAATGTAGAGGTAGATACAGCTAATATTGATTATATCAGATATCGCACTAATTAATACCAAAAGGGGCTTTGCTACTTTCAGTTATTAAATGTAATAGACACATAAATAATATTATCATACATTTAAATTAATTCATGGTGGTAGCAAGAAATGGAGAATTCATGTTACTAAATATTTTGAAGAAAAAAATACTATGAGATGGCAAAGTGCCTATTGAATGTCCTTTCATGCTCATCATATGCTACAGTGAATAGTCTTGCACCTTTGTATGTATGCTTTTTGCTTTTATATAAGATAAACTCTTAGAGAAGAATTTGCCAGGTCACATTGAAAGGTGCATATTTAGATTTTTTTAAGATAATATTTTTACTTTGAAATAATTGAAGATTTACAGAGTAATTGAAAGTACAACCTTTTCCCCCAAAACCATAAGTAAATTGCCAATCTGATGCCCTTCACTCCAGAATATTTTAATGTGTATATTTCCTGCAAAGACAATCACAATACAAACATCAAAATTGGAAATTAACACATTGATAATTTTCTATCATCTCTAATCCACAAATTTCAGGTTTCTCAGATTGTCTCAATAATGTCTTGATTTAGAGTCATGGGTTACTACATTCAGTTGTCAGATCTCTTAGGCTTCTTCAGTCTAGAGCAGTTATCATTTTGTCTTTGACTTTCCTGATTTTGACACTTGTGAAGATTATAGGCCAGTTACTTTGTCTCGTGTTTCTTTGTTCTTAGATTCATATTCTGCACCTTGGCAGGAAAAATCATAGTCATGATATTTTGTTCTCATTGCATCTTATCAGGTGGAACATGATTCTTATTTGTTTTATTACTGGTGATGTTCACTTTGATCACTTTATTAAAGTAGTATATGAGAGACTTTTCCATTTTCACATTACTCATTCATAATTAATAGGTGTTTTGTGAGGAGGGACTTTGAAACGCTGTAAATACAGTATTTCATTCATCAAACTTTCAAGTTATTAGTACAGACTCATGAATTCTCATTCAATGGGTTATAATAGATTGCTGTTGTTTACTTTGATCTCCAGATTGTCTCCAGTTTGAACAATGGGAACTCCTTCAAGCTGTCTGCTGTAACCTTTTGACACGTTACTGTCTATCATTCTTTGTGCATTTTCTAACATTCTGGCAGAAGAAGGTATTCAAGGCTAATCTTATACTTTCCCTGCTCCATTTCTGGAATTAGCCATTTCTCTAAGGCACATTCCTTTTAGTGTAGAATAATATTTAGAAGGCAAGATCTTAGTTCCAATTGTGCAAATTGATTTTGGGACTATCTCAGTGGACAAAACTAGTACATATACTAATGTGTATATACACATATACACTTTTACACCTATCTATATGTGTGTACACTGGTATAAAATCATGAGTTTACGCAGATATTTCCAATTACAGTTCAACGCCACAGGGCTTATTTCTAGTTTTTTTCTCTTTCTGTGTTTGTAATTCCTCAACATTGAGAAGCCTGGCTTCCGTTATTGTAAATATATTGTCTATTTTGGTCATCCTCCTCCCTACTCAGTATTTTTTTGCTCCCTCCACCCATAGATGTCCTGCTCATCCCTCTTGGGCTTCAACATTCTGTACCATGCCGAACTCTTCCCTTTTTACTCCAGTATTGGATGATTTCTTCACCATGTCCACACTGACATACCAGCCACACAGTGCCGCTCATCCATATGAATGCCCTTGTGAATCTGCTTCGGCTCTGGGACCTCATTAGGACCAGGTGCATTTTGAAATTTGACATATATTTTCAAATTTCTTCAGTGAGGAGTTAATTAACAGTCCCATCTACAGTTCACCTTTTCCTCATAAGTTCGATTATAGTCCATATGAAACATTTTAGTCATTGCAAACCTGATGGATGAAAATATCATTTGATTTGGATTGATTTGAATGAGATTGACCATTATTTTTTGTCCTTGAACTGTTACCTTCTTAATTCTCAGTTTCTTCATATGTAATTTATACATAATAATTAGAGTCATGTTGGGATTACATGGTTATATTAGCCTGATGCCATAAGAAAATATCATATACTTAGTGTCTTATACAACAAATTTATTTTCTCACAATTCTGGAGCCTGGGAGGTCCAAAATCAAGATGTTAGTTGATTTATTTCTTGGTGAGGGCCCTCTTCCTGGATTATAGATTATTGTCTTCTCACTTTATCCTTACAGGGTGGAGGAGAGGGAGTAAGCTCTCTGATGTCTTTTCCTATAATGGCCTAATAATTTCATCACCAGGACTCCACCCTCATGATCTCATATAACCTTATTACCTTTTAAAATCTCCATCCTCAAATACCATCACATTGGGAGTTAGCTTCAACATAAGAATTTTGAGGTCTGGGGGACATAGGTAATCAGTCCATAACAATGATACATGTAAAATGCATAACATAGAGTTTGGCATAAAGTTAGTATTCAATGATCATCATTCTCCTTTTCTACCCCCTAATCTGTTTAGGGATTCAGATTCTGGATGATGTTTAGTATTTAGTTTATTTGGAATTCTAACTATTTTTGAGAAATTTTATTTGTAATTCTAGGTCTATCCTAATTAAGCTTGTTGAAATTATAGGTTATTTGATAATATGTTTTCTAGTATTTAAATCTTTTAAATTAAAAAATATTGCTGAAATCCTTTTCCAAAAGTATTTTTAAAGATAGTATGGTTATATAAAGTATGAAAATACGTAAAACAATAGCATATATTAAGTATGCCTACAGGTGTACAAGAGGTATAAGGAAATACAATCGAGTAAAAAATTTACAAATCAAGATATTGGTGCTTGAGAGGGGGAAATGAGAAGTATGACTCAGGATATTACATAGTAAAAATTATTTGATTAGCTGTTTTACTGGTTCTGTGGAATCAACAATCAATAAACAGTTGTGACTTAAATAGTATTGCTACTCAGTTGTTAAACATCATTCATTGAAAGATGTGATGAGCTGTGAAAATGTCGAGGGGAAAATAAGTTTCAAAAACTAAAGTTATACTCTTCTTCTGAGGTACTAAAAATTCACCAAATACCTTTTTTTTTTTCCTTCCAGTTTTGTGTTCTGTTGTGTATTTAATACTTGGTAGAAGGAGGCGGGGGCATGAATTGTCTATTCTGGAACATGTTGCTCTGCTTAATTCCCTCACTCCTCAAGTTCCCTTGTAGTGATTAGCACATAATAAATGATTGACTCATTGAATATGTATTTCCTGAGTGCTTCCTATAAATCTGGCATTCAGTGATGCAGAGAGAATGATATTGACTGCCATTTATCAGTACTAAGTGCTTTACATACATAGTCTCATTTAATCTTCATGGCAGCCTTATGATGGTTTATACTTAGTAAAATTAAATAACTTCTCAAAGTCACAGTTAACTACAGGCTGCACTGAGCCAGATTTGACTCCTTGTGGGGTGGGAAGGGTGGTGTGTTTGTGTGTGTGTGTGTACTTAGTGATACAGATGTTAAGGGAGATATAGATCAGTGGTTTTTATACCAAGCTTAAGCTTTATAATATTTTGTAGGTGCTTATCTTGGGAGGTGGGGCTCCAAGTCCTTCCCTTGCACCCCCAATTAAACCAGAGCAACTTTGGTTTTGATTGTCTTTATCTGTTGGGCTTCTGGGTAAGATTTCATTTGGTTTCCTTCCAATTGCTGCTGCTGCTGGTTGGGGGAAGCGAGAATTAATCAACTGATAGTAAAGTGCAACAGCAGTTGAAAAGGGGTAAATTGTTTTCACTTGTCTACAATGTGAGATGGCAACATTTGAACAAAACTTTCAAAAGGGAAATGTAGGAAAGGGCTTGTCAAAGAAAAGGAAAAGGAATAGATGCTTCGAGGTGGAAAATCAGTGTGTCTGATTTGGCTGTGAAATATGGTTACAAATGCAGGTAGTTTGGGGCCTAATTATGGAAAGCTTTAAGCCAAATGACCACTTTGGACTTTATCCTTAAGTAGATGAGACGTGGATTTTTTTGTTGGGTATTGGTTTGATATGTGTGAGTTTCCTATAGGTAGGAGGTGGTTTAGGAAAATTAACCCAGCAGAATTCATTTGAAAGGAATAGAAAGAGATGGAGTCAAGGAAGCTAATTGGCAAAATGTTGAAATAGCTTAGGTGAGGACTAAGGGCCTGAAATAGATTGTCATTAGGAAAGAAGTGGAGACTGATGCAAGAACAACAAGAGGAGCTTTGGCAACCAGTTGGCGATGGAATAGTGAAATAAGAAATCAGGGGTTGTGATTTTGCACCTGCATGTCTAATGGATGATGGATGGTAGAGTTCACATTGGATACACTTGACTCAGTAGTATGGAGGAGCAGAATGAGAGAATTGAAATGAATGTAGTGCCTGAGGGCTTGGAAAGATGAGTGTAGTAATGGCTTTAGGAATTTCTTATAATTATGGAGAAAGCACTAATCAGCAAAGAGAACCAAAGTCGGCATGACTTTGTAGTGGAACCATTCTGCCACACACACACACACACACACACACACACACACACACGTGTGTGTGCGTGCATGCATGCTCATCTATGTATATGTATATATTTTTAAATTGACGAAAATAATTGTTTCAGATTCCTTTGTTTTCTTGTAAGAAATATAACTGATTCAGACTCCTGGTCACAAATAACTACAAGATCACTTATAGTCTGGTAGCAACATCATTTATAACTTGCTTTTGGTGGTTTGCTCTGAAGTTCCTCACTAACATTTTTGGTTCTTGTTTGAGGGAAAACCCTTTTTCATACTTAAATGTCAAGGTAATACTTAGATAAAATACATGGGATCTTTGATAGCTCAGATTTTTGAAATATAAAGCTAGTCACAGGTGTAATTCTCACTGGCAAATGTGAACAAATCCAAATTTGGGGGCAAAGCCGTAAGTAATTTAGAATTACTAGAAACTTATGCATTAGGCATCTGTTATTGGTTATTTCCAATTCTGACTTCCTAAAATATGGTAATTTTTTTTTTACCAGTACACATCTGGAGGTTTGCACACTGAAGTAAACACAGCTGTGGTTATTTAAATGTTTCATCACAATCCTGACAATACATTTAGTTTTAAAGATGAACTATAGACATTAGAAAGGCATCCACACATTGAAGAAAGGCATTAGACATGAATCAGGTACCCATGTTATTTATTATTTTGTCCTTTTAAAAAAGCCATTTTTGTGTTTGAGGCTTTAAAAATGAATGGTTAAATAAAATTGCGTGGTTATCAGTGTATGTTGTAATTGAAAATTAAACGACAATTCAGAGATGTGTTGCAAGAGATTTCAGGCAAATCCCAGAGATTATAACAATCATAGCTTGTTTGTTACACGTTCACTTAAGAGTTTACATATATTGTAATTTACATGTACTGTAACATTTACAGTATCATGGATTTATGTGTTGGAAATAATAGTTGGGACTATCATATCCTATCATTTAAACTTTTTACATAATATAGTATATTCCTTGGTAATAAAATCTTTAAAGTTTCTATCTAAAATATAGATTCTGGTTTGTTGATGTGCACACTGAAATTTCTTAATGGTGTGCTTATTAAATAACCCAAAATACTCAAGTTGTAATTCAAAGGTTAATTATTGTCTTGGGTTCTTCATCTATGGTGATTGGAAGAATGCATATAGACTTCAGTGCATCTTACTCCTAGGATAAAACATTAAGGTTAAAGAGTGTATTCAAATTTATGTGATGGTTAATGAAAAATTTAACCAGTTTTTTTGTCTTTGTATTTTTACAAAATGCAGACTGTCTTAATTACGTGTCTTAATTATGATGTACTGTATAATGATGCCAAAAAAATATAGAGCTAGTGTCATGAATCTTTTTGTGTGTCGCTCTACCTAAAAGTTTGCTCACAATTCTGTTTTTTCTTCCTTTGTGAGCCGTTTCTTTTTCTTGAGACTTTATTTCTACTCTTTCTTTTCCCTGCCTTTCATTAAAATAGCATGAGATGATTATAAATGGAAGGATTGATGTTTTGTCTTTAAGCTAAATGATCTTCACAATTCATCTTGATAAACTGAAAATTGTACCACTCTTAAAATTAAAAAAAAAAATAGACTTGCCACTTTTTCTAGCCTTTTTAATATTAAGGGTTGGCACTCCTAGAAAACAAATTAAAAAATATTTTTTTTTTTGACTCTCAAAAGAACTAAAGCTAGCTTGAAGACATTAGAATGGCATCAAGTAATACAGTTTTGAAATCAACATTTTGAATCAAGTCATAATTACATTAAAAGTTCCTGGCGGCGCCGTATATTTTTACTCTTCTGTAAATGGTAGGCTTATAAAGTTAGTAGAGACATATGAAATATATATTTCTGTCATTTTATATTTCTAACTCAAATCTTTTGACATGTTATCTTTTTTTTTTTTTTTTTAAAGGGACCAGTGCAGATGGAAACCACCTAGTCAATTTAGGAAGCTGGTTAGTTAGAAGTGGTTCAGGCTGATGTGAAACTTGAAGTCTTAGAACCTTAAAACAATTCAATTGTGACTTGAGTTGTGTCCCGCCCTTTATTCAAGAACATATTATACATTCATTTTTTTTAGAACATTGAACTTTATTAGATATATTCATAAAAACTCCTTAAAATATCAGTAAAACAAATATTTAATTTGGCAGTTCCTATTTCTAGGTTCAATCCAAACATATTTAAAGTCTAGGAGTTGAGGCTGTGAAATAATGGTAGAAAAGTTAATATTTTCTTGTAAGACAGTCCTTACTTTTTTTTCATAGTGGTAATGGTGGAAGTTTTCAAACAAAGTTATAATGTACAGTGAACTCTAAGGTTTTGTCTCCAAAATTCTGTAATTTTAAACAATCCTCAGTAGTAGCCATTTTATAAAAACTTGAAGTATAAAGCCAAAGTCAAACCTTGCTATGTTGTAGTTTAATGAAATAGTGTTATGTGAATTTTTCTATCCTGGAAGGTCTTAATTTCATTAAAACAGAGTAAGAAAATTCTAAGTTATCTATTATTATTAGGTAGCTATGGAACTCTAGGTTAAAGTAACTGGAAAGAATGTGGAGAAATAATGTAGTTATTGTTCACTTGATATAAAAGGGATACTGGGTTTAGTTCCATTATAAGTTCAATGTCCAAGAATCTAAATTTCTATAAAAGATAAGTTTGCAATTTGAAATGCTTTATTCAGTGTTTAAAATTTAAAATTTTTAGATGATTTCAGGTGATTTTAATTTAAAATTCGATCTTACGCTGCACCCCATACCACCTTTATTTAATATTCCTCTCTTGTATACTGAAAACTGCACTCTCTGCCTGCTTTACTTTTTGCATTGTGATAACTCACTTTTTTCTGACAGATTTTTTTGTTCTTAGAAGAAAATAAAGTTTATATCTAACAATAATGTATGTAGTAAACAGTTTATTATTGATTATAATGGCACTATGAGTAACAGAACTATTTTATCTCTATACTTAATGATTAACTCTTAACTAACCACTTTTTTAGTCTATAGAAGTGCAAAAATATTCTTTCATTTTATCTTTAGCTTTGGGAATACATGTATCTATTTAAAAAATGGGTTGCAGTAGCTGTCTGATCACCCTTCCATAGACCGAGGGAAATCTTGAATGTAATTTGTTTTTCTTTAACTTCTTAATTATCCTCATTATAAAAAATAGTTTTACAAACAATAAAATTTTCAGTTTGAGCTTAAAGGTACTTCTATAAGAAAGGAGAAAATGTAAGGATAGATATAGTCCTGTCAATTTAGTTTTGATTGTAATAGTCAATGTTGTTATTACTGTTATTAAGAACCTCAGAGAATAGTATAGGATTTGAATTCAGGTAATTGCAGTGTTCCTTCTTTGAGGATAATATTACTAGGCAGTGTAATAATATTACCAGAAAATTTATGCAGTTAACAATCAGTATTTTTTATTGAGAATATTTATTAATGAATATACATTCACTGCCCTATACAGTGATTAAAGTAAGATATACATTTGACTGAGCTTCTTTGCAACCTGAAATAAATATCTTAAGAAAAACTTTTTCATTTTTTCAGGCACTGAGAAATTTTCCCACATGATCTTTCTTAGGGGACATTGAATGAGGTGATCACTGTTCTCAAAAACATTCTTAAATACAGTTATGAATTTTATATAATTCATTCATAATACATGGTATTGTTGATCTCTTCTATCTTGAAATATATACTCTTGGCTTTACTGAAACCAAGTGAAACCATCACTAGCAATTGACCACTCAGAGGGAGAAAACTTAAGAAATGTAGTTCCATTTACCCAACATTTTACTGAGTTCCTCCTGTGTGCCAGCATTCAGCTGTAGGCATTAGAGTTGCAAATTTAATAAAATTTGGTTCCTACCTGAAAGTTTTGAATAGTAACTGACAGGAGTCGCAGTGGTCATTTTAGCAATCAGTGGATGATAGGGTGTGTGTGTGTGTGTGTGTGTGTGTGTGTGTGTGTACACACACACTCTGTGAGGTTGGGGAGAAGGGGAAAAAAGAGGACCACAGTAATAGTCTGTGACGGGAATAATCACTGATAAAAGTTAGCATAGTGGCAGTAAGAATAAAGAAAGGGAGACTAACTCTGGAGATAGTTGAGTTGAAATAGAAAGGACATAATGATTCTGATAGTTGGAGAAAGAGTAGTTAAGATACCTCCCAAATTTCTGGTTTGGGGGACCAGGTAAATGGGGGTACTTTTTAAATCATGACGAAGATATACACACACTAAAAAAATTTGTCAATACATAATGTAACAAGTAAAATTCCCCTATTATAAGCCATTGCTGAAAAGCTTTAAATCTATATGTGTGTTATAAGAAGAAAAGCCTAAATTGTACCTTTTGTTAGTTATTTTTCTTTTTAGGTTGAAATATTCCTAGCCATGTTTCTAATGGATTACTAAGATAAAGCTAATGGCTCAGACATGAGTGTATAGCTCTTGGGTAACTGCTAAGATGAAGCTAATGGCTAGGACACTTAAGAGTGTGTAGCTCATAATTACTGTTTTTGGAGGAGAGGGGATTAAACAAAATACATCTGATTTAAAGTTCTGTTGGATGTTTCACAGCCATTTGTTGTACATATGCTAGGTACTGTTTGAGTTTAAGAATACAAAGATAAATAAAAGTTTTTCTTAAGGAGCTCAGACACTAGTGATGGACATAATTGTGATTGTATAGTGTAGAAGTGCTGTGATAAAGATACACACAAAAAGGGGGACATAATCTCTGAGGGTAAGGAGGAGGATAAGGGAATAGGGAAGGT
Source organism: Cynopterus sphinx (assembly GCA_030015415.1). Classification (NCBI taxonomy): domain Eukaryota; kingdom Metazoa; phylum Chordata; class Mammalia; order Chiroptera; family Pteropodidae; genus Cynopterus; species Cynopterus sphinx. The sequence goes on from CM057391.1 coordinate 24,838,032, forward strand.
TCCAGAGGTAATTTCCAAATAGATTTTCTAAAAACTATTTTTCTAACATTTTAATATTAAAACTTTAAACCCTGTAGGAAAGTATTAAAAAGAAAGCAAGTGCAGAATGGGAGAAGAGGAGAAAAAATTTTTTGTAACTATGTATGGTGGTGATGTTAACTGGATTTATTGTGGTGATCATTTTGCAATCTATACAAATATCAAATCATTGTGTTGTACACCTGAAAGTAACATAATGTTAAATGTCAGTTGTATACCTTAATTAAAGAAGGCGGTAAATACAAATACCTAAGTTTGTCAGATAATATTTTGTCACATTTATTTATATCAAATACGTTATATGTCTAATGAATATATGTGAGAATCATTTGTAAGTAAACTGTCAACAAAGTTATACTTGAATTAAATATTTCAGCATGCATGTCTTAAAAGAACAAAGACATATACTATAAAACAACTTTGCAATCATGTTTAAGAAAATATTTGGGCTACTTTTTATTATCTGTATATGACTTATCTTTTTTTATGTATTACAGTTTTGAATCTCAGGCTAGTAATTTCCTGCTTCTCTACTTGCCTTAGTGTTGTTAGTGCTGTTTTGTTTTGACAGATTGTGAAGTAGATGTTATAACTAGGAAAATAAATATCATCATGAAATTATAAATTTTCATGGCAAGTAGAACTTTTTATATTAACTTCTGTTTTAGATAATTTGCAAATTCAAGAATTGAGAGAACAAGGTAGCATAAATTGAGATTTAAAGAGGAAGATTACCATGTCTCATAGCATTTTGAATTGTGAGAGCCTTCAGTGGCAAACTTTCTGAAGTTTTTGTGTTTATGGAAATAATATTTGAGAAATATTTAGACAGCATCTGTTTCTGTTTGTAGACTGGGCTGGTTTAGATGAAGACGAAGATGCACATGTCTGGGAGGATAATTGGGATGATGACAATGTAGAGGATGACTTTTCCAATCAGTTACGGTAAGCTTTAAGCCAGGTTTTTATGTAACTTAGCATTAATTGTTTAAGCATGGGATATATGATTTACATATGATAATTGAGCTTTTAAAAGATGATTAATCTTTGAAATATGTTTTTGGATTATAAAAAGTAAGACATTCTGCCTTCCTCTCCTGTGTTGCTAAACATGAACTTGATGTAATTGCATAGAACTTTTTTTCTATGCTCTTTACAAAAGGAGTTAAGTAGAAAGATATTTGCTATTTTTTATCCTTGTGGATTTAATTCTGTCAGCGTTAATGTTCTGCCGATATTGAATCACAGCAGAAATTAAAACCAGAGTGCTAAGATCTAATAAATGGGTGATTCTCAACTTGGAATGGAGATTGGGGTGATGGGGAGCATACTTTTTCATGTTCATGTACAAATCTACCTAATGCAATGATTGATTGAGCAAAGTAAATTTATATAATATAAAATTAACCATTTAGTGTACAATTTAGTGGTACTTTGTATATCATGTCATTTAACCATCATTCCTATTTAATTATAATTCCATTGCTTTGACTTACAAACCAGATTAACTTTTTCTTTAAATAATTAAAAAATTTTCAATTATAGTTTGCATACAATATCCTATCAGTTCCAGGTGTACAACATAGCGATTAAACATACAATTTACAAAGTAATTACCTCAGCAAATCTAGTACCCCTCTGACATTATATATATAGTTATTACAATGTTATGACTATATTCCTTATGCTATACTTTATATCCCCATGACTATTTTGTAACTACCAATTTGTACTTAATTCCTTCTCTTTTTTCACTCATCCTCCCAACCCCTTGCATCTGGCAACCATCACAGTGTTCACTGTATCTATTAGTTTGTTTCTGTTTTCTTTGTTTATTTTATTTCATAGATTCCACATGTAAGTGAAATCATAGGACATTTGTCTTTCTCTTATTCCATTCACCATAATACTCTCTAGGTCCATCCATGTTGTTGCAGATGGCAAGATTTCATTTTTTGTGTGTGTAGCTGAGTGATATCCCATTGTATACACGTACCACCTCTATTCATTCATGGACACCAGGTTGCCTCTATCTCTTGGCTGTTGTAAATAATGCTGCAGTGAACATATGGATTCACATGTCCCTTCAAAATAGTGTTTTGGCTTTCTTTAGATGAATACCCAGGGGGATTACTGGGTCTTTCTTTGTCTCTTGTTATAGCCTTTATTTTAAAGTCTGTTTCATCTTATATAAGAATTGCTCTCCCACCTTTTTATTTGTTTCCATTTTCATGAAATATCTTTTTCTATTCCTTTAACTTTCAATCTGTGTGTCTTTTAATCTGAAGTGAGTTTCTTGTAGGTACTATATGTAAGGGTCTTTTTTTCTTATCCATTTAGCCAACCCATCTTTTGATTGGAACATTTATTCCATTTACATTTAAAGTAATTGTTCATAGATATGTAGTTGTTGCTATTATTCATATTTTTTACCTTTTTTTTCCTTTTTAAATCGCTCTACCATTTTTTGTAATTCTAGTTTGGTATTGATGAACTCCTTTGCTTTTGTTTTTGTCTGGGAAGCTCTTAATTTCTCTTTCAATTCTAAATGATAGCTTTGCTGAGTAGAGTAATTCTGGCTATAGGTGCTTGCTCTGAATTTTTTGTGCCAAGCACTTCCGGCCTCTAAAATTTCTGTTGAGAAATCAGCTGACAGTCTTATGGGAGCTCCCTTGTAGGTAGCTAATGGCTTTTCTCTTACTGCTTTTAAGATTCTCTTTATTTTTAACTTTTAATTAGGATATGTCTTGGTGTGAGCCTCTTTGGGTTCATCTTGTTTGGTACTGTAAGCTTCCTGTTATTGTATGTCTATTTCCTTCACCAAGTTAGGGAAGTTTTCTGTCATTATTTCTTCAAGTAAGTTTTTAATTTCTTGCTCTCTGTCTGGTACCCCTATGATGCGAATGTTGTTACATTTGATGTCCCAGAGGCCCCTTAAACTGTCCTCATTTTTTTGGATTCTTTTTTTCTTTTTGCTGTTCTGATTGGGTGTTTTCTGCTACATTCTAAATTGCTGGTTTGATCCTCTATTTCATTTAATCTGTAGATGCCCTTTAATGTATGCTTCATTTCAGTTACTGTATTCTTTATTTCTGACTGGTTCTTTTTCGTTTCCTAACTGTTAACCTCGTCGTGTATTTGTTGACCATTTCCATTCTTTTTTGGAGAAATAGTTATTCAAGTCCTTTGCCCATTTTTAAGTTTGGTTGTTTGTCTTTGTTGTCGAGTTGTAAAAGTTCTCTATATATTCTAGGCACTGGGCCCTTATCAGACATATTATTTATAAATATTTTCTCCCGTTCTGTTTTCACTTTCTTCAAAGCATTCTTTGCAGAAAAGATTTTAATTCTTTTGAAGTCCAGTTGTTTATCTGCTTTTAAAGAATTCATTGCCAAATTTAAGGTTATAAAAATTCATCTCTCTGTTTTCTTCTAACAGTTTTATAATTTCAGCTCTTACATTTAGGTCGTTAGTGCATTTTGAATTAATTTTTATATATGTTGTGAAATAAGGTTTAGCTTTATTCTTTGCTTGTGCATATTCAGTTATACCAGCACCATATGTTGCAGTGGCAATTCTTTTCTCAATTTTATTTTTCCACCCGTGTTATCTAAATAGACTGTCACATACTTTGCTCAAATCAAGATGCTAAAGTTCTATTGCAGTTGTCTGATATTCTAGTCTAGGACATTTGTTCAAAAAGGAAGGTAGATAATTTATAACAAAATTTTCAAATTCATTGTTAATTATGATACAGAAGCTTTTGTTCTACACTGCATATTTTAATGGGCTCAGAAATTGTACATTCTAAGGACTTCAGTATTTTGCTGGATACTAATAACAATTTTACCCGTCTCCTTTTTCCTCTTTTTGGAAATAGTACAATTTACCTTTTACTGTTATTCTTTGTGAGTAATACTAAAAATTCTCTGTGATTTCTCAAAATTGCTGACTCTTTGGTTTTTGACTATATTTTGGACTTTTAGTACCCTGAGATGTAATTATTCAGAACCTTGAGACTTTAAACTACTTTAATGCAGTATGAAGTTATCTTAGTTTTCAATTTTATCTTAATGATGATATTTTTTATTTTCATTTTCATGGACAACATAGAAACAATAGCTGTTGAACAGTAATGCTTTTTCTCTAAAATCTGTTAATATAACACCATGTATTCCAATCATTGGATCTATCCTTATTCTTCTTTATCCATATATAGCTCTCAAAATTGTTATTTTTACAGATCTCAGTCCATTCTAGGATTAAATCAATCTGTGTATATAAGTTCTTGCCACTTTCTTTTTGAATTTATTTTTGGTTTAATTCTCTTAAAACTGAGCCACACCAGAGAACACCCTGCTACTTTTTTTTTGTATGCATTCCCCCTTTCTTCCTCATTAAAATCATATTATGTTATTAGAATATTTCTTTTCAGCCTTTTCAACTCTGTTGATCACTGTTCTGTGTTCTTAATCACATATCAGTGTTTTCTGTTATCTCTTGAAATTTTTTTAAGTTGTGACTCACTGAGGTTTTTTCTTTTGCTATTTCAAATGAGTTCAGTTTCTCCAAAGTGTTTTTTTTGTCTTTCATTAGTCAGAGAATAGCACTTTTCTATTAAAAATTAAATCAAGATATTATTGGATGCTATGATTTTATCAGGGACTTTTAGTAAATATATTGATAATCAGATTTCTTGTCACTACTACATCTTGTCTTTTTACTGGTTTGGAAACAGAGAATTATCCATATATTCTTTGTCACTTGTTTTTATAGTCCACCTCCACAGTGCTCTGATGTTCTCTGTTGTGCTTTTGCCTTTAGGTTTGTCGATTTCTATAAGTGTTAAAATCTTATTTATCTCTATTAGTGAATAAGGTTATTTCTTTTTATTGGGTCATAAGTATCTTTTCTCACAAGGTTGTTTACATATCTCCAACGCTATCAAATAGAATTTACTGTAGTTATGGAAGTGTTCTGTAATCTGCACTATGTAGTATAGAACCCGTTAGTTACATGTGGCTCTTAAGCTCATAAAATGTGGCTGGCGTGGCTAATGAACTCCATTTAATGAACTAAATTAATAAATAGCTACATGTGACTACAGTATTGGACAGCACACCCTCAGATAATCCTCTTTAAAAAAATTGTCTTGATTAACAAGTTTCCTGCAAAGATGTTCTTCCTATCCTAATCTTTGTAAACTGTGTTGAGGAATTTAATGTGGTACTATAAATTGTGGTAAAAAAAAAAAATCATGTTTTACTGTTTTCTATTATTGCTGGGTCCTAATCTAATTTCAGAGAAGCTGTTCATACTCTAGAGTCAGTTATATTCCTTCCATAGGTTTCAACTCTGGATCTACCTCTTATGTTGCTCCATGTATTCAGCAAGGACCTAGCCTTCCACTTTCTGTATTTCTCTTTAAGTGTAATTACCTTTAACAAGTTAAAAGTAGAAAGAAAAAGGCTACTTGTCTCTCCAAGTAACTAAAAGTGCTTCTGTTTCTGTTTTTGCTGTTTTGATATATTTGCTTCTTTACATATCAGTAGAAATACATTGGATTATGACGTTTTCCTAACCCTGCATCACATTTTACCGAAGAACTTCAAGAAGCCACTATAGTTCCTGATTAAAGAAAGAGGACTTCCTAAACCTACCAGTGGCTATTCGTCTTACTTTTGTGCTGCTATTTTTGTTTCAAATAGTGTGCATTCACTATGTGTGTCCTGTGGTATCATTGCAGTTGTGCTGGATTTCTTTGCTGGATTTTTCCATTCAACAGGCTCATGTATTAGTGTTTTCATATTGTTCTGTGTTTTGTATTTGGTGGCCTAGATTTATTTATTTTTTTTATTTCGTAATATCCTAAATTCTAGCAAAGAAATTTTTATCTTCTCTAAGAATTTAGCTAATAGAGGAGCATATCATTTTTTCTTTTGTGTTTGTAAACATATATAAATGTAATTGGTCACTACCTTTTGCCAGGAAGTCAAACAGGCACAGACTCAAGACTGAGTTGGTGTACTTGTTTACATAAATCAAAAGTTGAATTTTGGATTTTTTTTTTTGTCTTTGTTGTTAATGAGAAAGTGAATAATCTACATCGATTTTGTTAAAGGCAACGGAAATCTAAAAAAAGTTTTAAAATTATTTCTATTTTAAATAGAAAAATTATGAAGGACAGGTATGATAATCTTCGGTTTCATGAGTTGGGGGCAAGGGAAGCATTTTAATTAAATTTGACAAAAGAAGGGGTGGAGTCAGATATTTGTGCTGATGTGGAATTTTACCATCAGCCCATACTGTCCTCTACACCTGAGCAGAAGACAAAGATTGTTCATATGAATAATCTCTAGCTTTAATATTATTCATGGATTTTAGGTCAGTATTTGTATTATAACTAAAAATTTTAGAGATGTAAAGGAGTTTGGGGAAATGAATAATCAGTATTATACATTGTTCCTACCTTGTGCTTACACTGGATAATATGATAGTGTTTAAGCTGTTATACTTGAGAACAAATGTCTTTATCTTATTGGATGTAATGATGTAGGATACATTAATTATACTTTACGTTCGTATAATCTTTCATCATAGATTGGACTCAGATAATTTTGTTGTGAACTCTTATGAAACGTGGCAGGTAAGTTGCTAGTGAAATTTGGAGTGGTAGTTTAAATAGCTGAAATTGATTACAGAGCTAAATTTTTTGTGCAGATATTTTATACAAGGCAGATAAACAGTTGCAGTTGACATTCTCAAAGTGTATATTTATTCCAATATAAATTTTGAGAATTTTTTTCCACATTTAAAATTATTTTGTTTAGACATAATTAATGCAGAATAATTTGCACACATCCCTAAATTTAATTTATAATTTTTTGTTTTGCTTAGAGCAATATATATATGTCACTATGGAAAGCAATGTTTATTCTTTATGTGTAAATAACAGTAGTACCTGTTGTGATTATGAAATTCCAAAAAGTTTGATACCAATGTCTTGTGTTCTTAATCATATAGTTAATGATTCTTAAAAACAGAATATTTGTATGGTATTTGGAAAATAGTAAAATTTTCACATTTCTTCCATAAATTGATTTATCAGAAAATTAAAGAATATGAAATATAAGTTTACTAGTGGGAAAGTAAAATTTTATTAGCATTATGTTGATTCATATCCAATTTCTTTCTTACATAGGTTTTTTTTAGGGACTAAAGTAAAGCTTTGGTAGTATTTTAAATTGGTGCCTAGACTTAGCTTGTTGACGTATTTATTGTGTTATTTCTAAAAACTGTTCCTTTAATTTATCATAATATCTAGTGATGTGTTTTTGTGTTTTATTATAGAGCTGAACTAGAGAAACATGGTTATAAGATGGAGACCTCATAGCATCCAGAAGAAGTGTTGAAGCAACCTAAACTTGAATTGTTTACTAAATTGTTGGAGAACCCAGGATGGGATGCTTTAAAAAATATGTTTATTTCATTATCTGCTTGGCTTTATTTTTGCTTTTGTAACACAAAAAAATAAATGTTTTGGTCTAATTTTCGCTTGGTTCAGAAGTATTGATCTTTTGCTTCTAAATATTAATTTTCTCATACTATTCATGATTTTCCAGGACTTTATTATATAGTGACAGTAAAATTTCCTGTTATGAATTTTTTTAACTGAGGCTTAGAGAGGTTAAATGATTTGAGTCTAGAATTCATTTGGATCTCCCATTCAATAATTTTCTTAAACCACGTCAATTAAATGTTGGCCTTATTTATGAGGTTACTTCTTATAAATTTTATTTAACTTTAATCTCATCTGCATTTTGAAAGCTTAGACAATATTTATTGATATTTCTAAGGTGATCCTTTACCTATGTTTTAAAAATGTTTCAAATTGCTAATTCCTAAACCATTAATAATAATATTAGTGGTTGTTAGAGTATTATTAGTACTTAGAATCTACAGTGGTTTGAATTGTAGTTCTAAAAATGGTGTCCTCTGTGAAAACTGGAGAAGTTGGCTCAAGATTCTTTGTTAACATGCATATTCTCAGGCACTGTGTAACATTCATTTAGTACTGTTGCCACATCTACTTTTGTGAGTGGGAGATTTAATTTGATTGGTAAAGAAGTTTTTCTAATAAGATGTCGAATGGAGCTAAATGTACAGTTTTTATTAGGAATATTTTCAAACTTGAATGTCTTACTCAGAAGTAGAATTGTACTGTTGAGTAATTAAGAATGTAAAACTTATGTAACATTGTGTAGTATTGACACCAAAATAGGAGTTGGGTACCTGAAGTATAATTTAAGTTATGCTTCAAAATGATTTTGAACATAAAAAGTTTGCATCTAAGACAAGCATAAATCTGTCCTGCCTACATGGCAGAACTGCTAGGTGATCAGATGAAACAATAAGAGAGAACTTTGGAAAGTGTAAAAGGACCTTATATTTAAGTAATCATATGTGAAACATAGGCAGATATTCTAATGTAGCATGTGAAGAATTTTTTTGATGGGCTATTTTCTCAATATTCTGGTCAGTGGTTATAAGGTCATCTTTAATCTTGAAAAGTGTCAGATCGGTATCCGGAAGGATGGCTACCTCATTTGACTTGAGTTTTGATGGGTGAAGTACAATTTTGAAATGTCTTAAGAGTTAGACAGTGGCTAGAGTTATTTCTAGTTACCCAGTGTCTTGTACTTAATGAAATTTCAAAATTTGGGTGGTTTTTTTGTTGTTAAGAATTGAGCACCTGAAAATTGGTATTTGGCATCAGGATGATGAAGCACAACAATGGTAAAAGGTGAGACTAGTCAGGCAGCTGAAGGAAATCATAGGATTTTACAGTTAATAGATTTCTTAAACATTTGGTCTTCACAATGATCCCCTGAAGTAGGTAGGAAGGATCTATTATAAATATTTTATCAAATAGAAAATTGAGTGTCAGAGAAAATAAGGAAGTGAAAGGGTCTAAGGCTGCATAGCTAATAGGTCAGATAGAGACTTGAATCCAGGCCTTTTTTTTTTTCTCTTGTAATTTTTCATAATTAATTCCATTTGAAATAGTTTTGAATAATGGTCAGCATTTTTCATGAGACCTTGGATTAGAATTGTTGCCACTGGGTGCCATATTCTTTCATCCTATTCTTAACCAAATGGTTAGAGGACTGTTGAGCCAACTCTCTTTTGAAAGATTGTGTAGTGTATTAATGATACCTTTTTATGGCATGTCATGATCTATGCTGTATTTTTTAAAGATATCTATAACCTTTCTGTCCCACGTTGAGAGAGGAAACATCTTCCACCCTTTTGGCAGAGGGCTAATAATCTGTACTACTCTCAGTATGCCCACTCATGATGCTGGGGAGTTGCACTCAAGTTTTCTAACTACCTTAATGACTCCTTTTGTACTCTCTTCTAAAATCTTGGCGTGGGTCTAATTCTGCTCTGTCTATACATTCTCTATTCTCATTCAGTCTTAGTTGCTGAAAATAAAAAAAAAATCTCCATGTGTATTTCATTCTTTATTCTCAGTCTTAGCTTCTCCCTAAAACTTCATACTCCTATATTTAACTAACAACTTCATCACCTCTTCAGTGTTTAATAGGTATATTAAAGTTAACTTGATGAAAACAGAAGCCTTAATTATCCTAAACCTGATCTTTCTCTAGTCTTTCCCATCTCAGCAAACACCTTTGCCTTTAAACTGCTGATGCCAACACAGTAAGAACTATTCTTGAACCCTCTCTTCTACCAGTTATTCATTCCAATAGTAAGCCCTGTCAATTCCACCTCCAAAGCATATCCCTGTAGTTGATATCACTGCTTGACTACTCAGTATCTATACCCTCCTTCTTCCTTTCCAACAAATACTCAATTTTCCCCTCACCTATCTATCATTTCACATAAGTGATGTGACTCAAGGCAAGCCAACTCCATTCCCAGTTTAGGGTGGGCTCTTCTTGGTCTTTAACCAATCATAACTCTGTCTTTCATACGGATGAATGGATAAAGAGTGGACAGTCCTAAAATAATAATAATAAAAAGGTCATTGAAATAATGGATGAGGGACATCTATTTGGCAAAGAGGAATTCTGACTCCACATAAAACGAGTCCTCAATATGGATAAGGGAATGTCTAGTCTCAATTGCTAGTGGTAGTCATCTAACAACCATTTCAGTTTTAGGGTTTAGGTGATTAGGAAGTCTGGGAGAACATGATTCTTTGATGACATCGTTGGGTCTGCTCCAGCTGGCTTTCTGTAATATAAGCCTATAATATACAGAGTCTATAATATATAGTAATCTGTAATATACAGATTTTCTTATTCAAGACATCTTAGGTGGATATTTGGATACTTACACCAAGAAACACTAACTGATATATCAAGAGTCTATTCCCACTTATTAGTATCTGAGTTTAAGCCACCATCATCGTTCACTAGGATTTACTGTAATGTAAATCAACTAACTGATGATTTTCTGGAAAAAATAGGGATCTTGTTAAAATTTAGATCATGGTACCCCTTAAATGCCCTCAGGGGCTTCTTAAAGCCACATAAAATCTAAAGTTTATGAAGCCAGAACTATCTGGCTTCTATCAAAACTTACTAGATCTTCAGTAATGTCATATTTTATCATTTCTGAAGAGTAAATCAAAGATAAATCACCTAAGCAGAAAATGATTAAACTACACATATTGCTTGAACATGCCAGGGGCTTTTTGGACCAGTTGCTTGGAATGCTTAGCCTGCTCATCTTCACAAGTCAAGCCTTCCTTCATCATTCATCTGTCTCAGGCATCCACGCAGCAACTCCACAACATGTTACCTTCTAAAAAAATGCTCTGCGATAATATTTGATTTTTTCATTAATGTTGTGATGCAGATAATCAACTTCCTGTGTGTCAGAAACTAATTGTGAATGACGGCCAGAATATCGCTTTGGTTTTGCCCTCAGTATATTGCCTTGAGGAATGATGGGCTATCCAAAAGTTAATGTGAAGATAAAATTCATTTAATAGTAGCTATAGTTTGAACTCAAGTGGGATCACTATATTGTCATTTCTGATTTCCTCTTCCTTTTGTTCCATTATCATGGAACTAAGTTTATAATCCAACCTTCTGTGCTACCCTTTGGGTACGGTCTGTTATTCAGGAAGTATTAAAACAGTGATGACAACGAGGAAGGAAGACATTTTAGAGTAAGGTGACTATCAGAGATAGCCTTCAGCTTTTTCCCAGGGGAGGTAATAGAGTCACAGGGAAGACCATTAGCTAACATTCTGATGGTGCATGGAATGTTTAAGCCTCCAGATTGTTATCTTCATTTGGGCCAGCACACTTATTTACAATGTAATATTTTATGTTTTTCTTTGTTATTTTTGTTGATTATTGGTCTTATTTTAGATTATGAACTCTGAAGCTAAACCCCTTATTGTATCTTTATACCTCCTCTTAGTTTGGGTTTTCTCAGAAGCACACCTAGAGATAAGTATTTGAGTATGAGTAATAGTACAGATGTGATACGGCAGCAGGAGAAATGAGGCAAAAAATACAGGGAAACTAATAAAGAGTACATATCTCGCAAATAACCACTGTAAGCAATTAGACCTTAATTCTACTTGGGACCTCTACAAGGCCATATGCAACATACATCAATTATCTAAACCAAGGGGCTGCAGGCCAGGGTGTCCAGTCAGTCATTGGTCAAAGATATGTCTGAGGAAAATTATAATTCCCCAGTAGTTTCTGGTCTGGTCCATGTGTGTGCAGAGTAGATGCTAGCTGCCAGAGAAAGCCTCCATGCTATTGGCAGTTGGAAGTGGTGCTGTCCTGCCTGTAAATGGTAAGTAATGGGACGAGCATCTGCACATCCCTAGGCTGTATTTAGTATGTCTTAAGTATTTACAATAAAGTGAACTTTGAAACCATTGATGAGATCAGAAGGATTGGCAGAATCAGCATAGACTAGGAAGTAGAGAGATTTTAACAATGAGAGATGACTTTTGCCTTCCTTTTTGGTTGTAATCCATGTAATGAGCCACGCCATGTAATTGGTTGTACCTAGACAATTTATATCTTGCTGAGAGGTCAGTAGGATCACCAATGCCTATAAAATGTATTGTTTAAAAAATTGTTGCCTGCATTGAAAATACAGAAAAGTATTCGTAACTTTTTGCTTTCATCAAAATATGGCATCACCAAAGTTCAATAACTAATAAATTGATCATATGAGTCTTGTTTATATTTTCAAGATTAACCCCTTATTTAAGGTAAAATGATGTGCCTTTATCTATGTTATTGTTAGTAAATAGGTAAAGATGACTTTAATTAGGATGTTTGAACTTTATAAACTTCATACTCCAAGCTTCATGGTTGGCATTTTATGGTTGGAAACATATAGTCCAAGATAATAGGATGTTTTTAATGACTTTTATAATGGTATTTTCAAGTAGAGAAATGGACAGAACACTGATTTTATAAGAAGAGAAATTGCTTCTCTTTGCTAAGGTTAAGAAAGTTACTATTATTAAGCACAAAGATTGCAGTTTGTTTTTATGTCATTTAATGTTTTCAGTAATTTCCCCTTTGGTGATTTTTTGAAAAGGGCATTTGCTAAATTACTTTGGCTTTGGAGATGTGTGTCTTTTCTCTGAAACAGGATGTCTTCCTAAATTTGTCAGAATTATAAGCAAAATTTTAAATGCTATTGATTTACACATTAGAGGGGTTTCTTCATATTTTACAATTTAGCTATTAAGTTAGAAAAATGTTTTGGAAGTTGAATTTTCACTGATACAATAGTCTTAAACTATACATTACTAGTTGTCAGTAGTATGGGGGATTAGTTACTGTTAGATTTTAATTTGTTTTTCAAGTTAAAAGTAATTGATAGAGTAACAAATTGTCTAAGTCTTAAATGCCATTGAAAGCGCTTATATACTTTTTCCATGGAAAGTTTCTTTTTCTTTTTTTGTCTGAATGAAGTTGGTAATCTCATTTTACAACTACCACAAGTACAGAAAAGTCTGAGGATAGTCAGGAATTAGATGAGTGGTGTCAGATGGTGGTTCAGGAGCCTATGGGAGGCGGTGCAGGGATGGGAGCCCACAGATTGCTCTTCATTTCATTTCAAATTTTTTGACCTTTATTTGATTTAGACATTGGGAGTCAATGTAAGATTTCATTTGAAAAACTGATTCTACTGCCTTTCTTTTTAAAGTTTGATAACAGTGATCTAGATTTTCTACAATATTGGCAGTTTTTCCTAAATACTACCAAGTAAGTTAGCGTTTGCTTGCTGTCCAGATTCAGGGTAGAGCCACTTCATACTGTGAAAATTATAAACATTTTTTTTCTAAGTTAGCTGAATCTCTGTCATCTATATATTTGTGGCCATGGTGTTAGACTTAAAGAACTGGACAGATTCTTAAAGAGCGTCTCTCTCTGCCACTTTATTTTATAGATGAAGAAATAAACCCAAAGTAGTTGTGACCTGTCTCCAAGGTCACATTGGGCAAGAGTATTTTAGAAAAAATTCTATTCCAGTATGATTTTCACTACATTGAACCTTCACTTTTAAGGGTTCTATTTCATCAGTCTTGAGTAAGGCATATTTGTTAAATATTAGGAAATATAAATGGCATTAAGGAAAGGATGAGGACAAATAATATAGAAAAAAATTCATTCAGAAAATATATAGGGGTGGCTCCATAGTATAATGGTTAGCACATCTGCTTTACATGCAGAAGATCCTCAGTTTGCACCCCAGGAGGAGCCACGGACTATACCCCAGGTGAGCCAGGCGCTGGGTGTACACTGCCAATGCGTGGGTGGGTGTGGGGAGGGGAAGACACCCTGCCTTCAGAGATCCAGTTCTTTAAAAAAGAGATGGCAACATCCATAAGTCGGGTAGAAGTTTTGGGGGGAATTAAAGAGGGGAAAAAATTTATATATATACACACATATTATATAGCAGCTACCATGAATAAGTTATTTACTGAAACTAGGCTTAGCTAACATGAAAAATCTACATGTGCTCTATGTGGTGTTAAAGCAAGTTGTATAGATAACTCTTGGCCATTAGGGCAAAAACAATTTGTTTTAACACTAGTGGACACTGGCTTCACCTCGGCTATCCAGGACATTGCTTCTTATGTCCTTAGCAGCACCCAGATTTCCTTGTCTATGATCGACACCACCACCTCCTCACTACAGCTCCCCTGCCTCACCTCCACCACACTTTCATTTTTCTGCAGTAATAAGACAAAAAAAAAAAAATCAAGATTCTCTGTCCAGCCCTAACCAGAAGGGAATAGCCATATGGCCAATTCTAGGCTAAATGAACTTTTTTCCTAGGACTTTATACCTCAGGCAGAGAGAGACAAAGATGAGAAAGCTCAGAATTCATTCAGTCCTGACCACTGAATAGTTCCTGCTTCTGAGACCCTCTTCGTACCTCAGCCTCTTGGATGCTATCTTTTTCAGGCCTGGCACTCTGGCCTTGTCTTTGAATCTCATGACTCTAACTTCTTTCCACCAAAATTCCTTTTTGCTTAAGTGAATCAAAGTTGTTTCTTGTAGGTTACAACCAGTTAACCCCAACTGAACTCTCTGTGAAAGATTCTGCAGTTCTTTATTGGATGTGACAACACACTGCTAGAGAAGAACGGGACCTATGAAAATTTAGGCTCTTCGTCTCAAAGTCGAAAACCTAAGTCACTGTATGGAGAAATGGTGACCCTAACCCCTCAATGAAAGTTTTCTTTTTGGCATATTAACAAGCACAGTACCAGTAGACTTGATATGTAATAAAGATGATTCCCTTCTCTCGCTTTTCTTCTCCCTTCCCATTCAGAGGTGACTTGGAAGTCATACTGGGCCTCTTAGGGGTTTGAAGCACTGTCATCCTTTTTTCCAGTCTTCATTTTGATCTGCTGAAGTTCCATTATGTTGGCCCTCCGCTGAGCACTGTTGACCTTGTTCGCTGATTGCTTTTAGTGATTCCCTTCAGTGATTGATGGAACGACTGAACAGTAATGAAAACAGAGCTGATTCACTTTATTTTAGTAGGATTAAAGCCTGAAAACATCTAATTTTCTTTTATGGGAAAGGGAGAAGGGGAGGTAGGAACAAAAGATTTTGATCAGTGTCTTAAAAGGAGCATGAGAGGACTTAATATAGTAAAAGCACACTTTGTAAGTCAAAGGAAGTATAACTGTTAGATTCCTAATGAAAGGAATGGTAATGCTCTAATTTCATTTTTAACACGCTATTCGCATGCTAGGCATGGAATATCTCCCAGCTCACAGACTTGCCAAATTTGTGGTCTATATCAGGAAAGAAAGACATGTGGGAAATGTAAAACAGTCATGGGTACATTAAAGAGATTAGAATAGACCTTTGGCCAGCATCATTTGATCTCTTTCTTGTTCTCAATAAAATCGGGAAAATCTAGCGTGTAGCAAGTTAAAGATATTTGGAAAGTTCTTGAGCTTTTTTAGTTTTCTGCCACTGATGTTGACTATAAAGAGTTAACTTAAAAACTGTCATATAGACAGAATGTTCGATATTTGTAAATATCTTTTAAAATTCCAACCCTTTTAATACTCTTAGGCAAATTACAGCTACCTAAGACTGTCATAGACCATATCATAGAAGGATGAGCTGTTGCAAGAATGTGCTTTCTCCTTTCACATTTTTCTTGCAGAAATAAATAGGTGGTTCAGTGTATAGGTAGAAAGGCAGCAGAATAGCTCAATGCAATATCACTACATAACTGATCATCATTTACATGTCAGTGACTTCATCTCTAGGCCTCTATTTTACAACTGAAAAAGGGGATACATCAGTCAGTGGCAGGGCCACTGGGCACCTGTAAAATGTCTCCGTGGAGATTGGAGAATGCGACCCCTTCCTCCATTAGAATACAGCCCCATTATCTTGGCAAGTAGAGTATAGGATGGATTTCAGCTCTCACAGTTTCCTCCTGCTGGTTCTCTTATACAAAGTATAACCACCTTAGCTGGACATAGCTGCCATGACCTGAGTTCTTGGTTGCCTGCAATGGGGACCAACCCTAAAAATCTAATCTAAAGGAGAAATTCACTGGTAGGATATTGGGTGCTATAGGAATCTAAGAAAGTAACAAGAGCAAGGACACCTCTGGCAACAGGATCTTAGTTAATCAAGATTTCATCTCAGAAGCTGCCAGGTCCGTGGGACCCTGTGTGCCACTGCAATGGATTTGACCTTTTCCTGTGTGTCTTCTTCCTCTGCATCACTCAGGCCCAGGAGTAATGTTTGATTGCCTGGCTTCCAGGTGTATCAGGGAGCTAGTGAAAGAAGAAGCAGACGTTCCCCTTCTGAAGTGGGAAATGGCAGTAAGAGGTGGCACTTTGTGTCCTCCTACTAACACTACACACTTGAATTATCCCCAAGAAAAGACTGACGTGCTTTTGGAAAAGTATGTATGTGTGGAGAGAGTCAAGTGCTGAATAACTGCAAAATAATAAAGGTCTGGTACAGGACTTAGGTATTAACATCTGCTATTTTTACCTAGATATTATTTAGTCCATCCTGGACAAAACTGCTATGAAGACAGCAACGTAAAAAAAGGGTTATAACTAATGGCACTTAGGTAACTAGTTTTCCTTATCCAGTGTTCTGGAGCATGTCCTTTTCTCTGCAAAGAGATATGTGGCCCAGGAAAGGAAGACTCAGGTGAAAGTACATAGTGAAATGCTAAAACAGTAATGTTGAGAATTCATTACTCCTCTTGGTTCTTTGTGTTCTTCTGCCTCATACTGAGTGTAGAAGACAGTTATCTCCAGAAAAAGGATAAAGGATCCCCAATTTTTATTTTATCCTCTTATAGCTAGAAATATATTTATTGTTCTCCCTCCCTCCCTCCCTCTCTTCTTTCCTTCCTTCCTCCCTCCCTCCCTTCTTTTGTTCCTTCTTTCCTTCCTTCCTTCCTTCCTTCCTTCCTTCCTTCCTTCCTTCCTTCCTTCCTTCCTTCCTTCCTCTTTTCTTCCTCTTCTCTTCCCTTTCCTTTATTGTAGAATAGCCATACCACTAAATAGCAAAGAAATGTCCCTTATAATTAACAATGTAATTGCCGGGGGTAGGGTAAAGCACTATATCCCTATGCTCCTCTAAGTTTCAGAGACTTCCACATGACCCTGTTCCCATTTCTTCCTTCCATAAAGGACTGGATTATCGGAATGAGAGAAAGTGTAACAACAATTCTGATTTTTGGTTCTTGCCCAACACTCTATGTTGATTTTCCTCTTAGAGGTGATTCTTTTTCTGTTCTTGCATTTCTTCTTTATACAGGACTTTTCTGTTAGCAAGCCTCCGTACAAATTTCTGGCCCAATGTTTAGTCCAGTGGAATTTGTCTTTCTCCTAATGCCATTGTCCATATTAGGAAACAAAATTCCTGCCACTTTACATATACTTTTTATGAATTGATGTGCATTAATTAAAAAAATAATAACTAACACTGTTCTAAAACCTGGTGCTATTCTAAGCCCTAGTTTATTTTATTGGTAAACTAGGTGATCTTTTGTAGTCTTTGTGTATCTTATGGTCTAGTGGTTGAGACAGAAAAAAACAAGTGGACAGATGTGTAAATATGTAATTACAAGTTGTGAGGGAAATAATTTAAAAAACAAAACAAAATAATAATAGAATAGCAAGAGTGGGACCAACTTAAGAAACGATTCTTTGAGGAGCAGAGATCATGCTACCTCCTATAGCTATGTAGAAGGTGCCCACTTGAAGAGTGAAATCATGTATTGCTCCAATTACCAGGGTTCAGTGGAAAGTCATGTCTTTTAAACAAAAATATGGCCTCCAAAATTTAGAGTCCTTGAAAGAAAACATAACCACAAATAATTATTAATCATATACTAAGTGGGCTAAATATAGCATATGCATTTTCTTATTTAATTTTAGGTACTATACTATTATTCCCATTCTACAGATGAGGAAACAGACAGAAAGAGGCTAAGTAATTAATGTCACACAGCTGGTAAGTAATGGAGTTGGTGTTCAAGCCCAGGCAGTCTGACTCAGGGACTCTAACTGCTGCTAGAAAATATTTTCTTGGTCTTGGCCAGGCAGGGTGTTGGTGACTAGGTGCCTGACCCAGTAGAAGAGAAAGTTACTGCATCTCACAGGGTAGGACAGAGAACAAGAGAATGGAATGATTGTAGGGTGTTAATGAAGTTGTATTGCCTTTCAGAGTTAGTGTTTATCCTACAAATTGAATTTAGGATGCTGAGAAACCAAGTAGCTTGTTTGCTTAAGTAGAGATTGTCCTTCCAATGTTGCTGTTGTTCTTTTATACAAGTTTTTGGAAACTTCATCCCAATGCAGTTGGAGAATCTAAAGTACTGTGTACCGTTTTAGTGCCCAGGACCTAGAGGTAGCATCCAGGGGTAGTGATACCATCATCAATGCATAGAAACTGGGGAACAGTAACTCAATGTGGATGAAGTTGGAGATTCTTGGACAACTGCCTTTCCCCATCTAGAATGTCTTCTCTCAAGGTGGAAACCTCGGTGGATCTGAATATATTTTAATAATGAAAGTTGTTCCTTTCTAACTTGGCACCCAGCGGTGACCTTGGGGCAGAGAGGACACTGTTCTTGGTTTCCTGACCATTGTTATTCTTTCCTTTTACGAAGTGCCTAGGAGATAGAAGTGCAAAGCACTGCCTAGAAGCCCTGAGAAGAAATGCTGTGTGTGTAGTTATTCAGTAAATAATTTTCAGGAATTATACTTGAGAGGCCATTGAGTTTCTGTTTGTTCTTACCTGAAGTCACAACAAGCTCTCAAACAAATAGGGCACTGACTAGAGGCTGGGCATGATCCATATCACCAACCACAAGACAAAGTATTTTGGTTTTCCAAAAATAAATTTATAGAAAAGATAGTTCTAAGGCTAAATTCTCCATTCAGATATAGGCATTATATAGTAACAATAGGTTTCCAAGTTACAATTTATACCGTGAATTTAAAGCTTTTAATAATATTGTCCAGACAGTTTTTTTTTTTTTTTTCTGTTTAGGAAGGCCATGGATGGAGTTAGTAGTTTCAAGATAGTAGTTTCTCTCTCCTAGGAGCATGTTCTCTGGAATATTCTGTGATTTTTTCTGCCTCTTGGTTTTGCCAATGAAATTTCCACAGACTGAGATGCCCTTCACTCCTTTGTTCAATTGGCTAAATCCTCATTACCCTTCGGGATGCATTTTAGGTGTCATCCCCTCCTAGAAGCCTTTTTGGACTCTCAGTTTGGACTTAGTGCCCCTCCTCCAGCTTCCCATTCACACAGTACCTTTATCTTATCCTTTAGCTTTATTTAATTGAAATTATCTGCTTTGAGGGTCCCCTGACCCCATCATTAGATCTCAGGTTTTCATGAGTGGGGTCTATCTTTAGTCAGCCTTTTTATCTCTAGATCTAGTAAAGTCCTTAATAAGTGTCATTTGAGGCAAATCAAATGGCAAAAGCTGGTTTCCAATAAGATGTAGTGAGAGTTCCATAATTCTATTGCAGCTTTCGAAGTAAGAACTGATTCTAGATAGCCACCATTGACACAATGGAATCAAAATTAAGCTCTGTAGTCCAGCCATCCCCGGAGAAGGTAAGTAGAACTGAAGCTGGTCTTGAATCTTATTGCCGACTTCTATTTCTAACTTGTTTTGAATCAACTTGTTTATTCTGTCTTAATTTGTTCAACTGCAGAGTAGCTGTGAATATTGCATTCACCGAAATCTGTGGGGCCTGCTATTTTATTGAGCCATTGGATGTCAACCCTCCATGAATGCAGCTCGTTATGCCAAAAACATAGCACAGGCAGCTTAATCAATGCAGAAGTGAGGACCAAGAGTCTTGGAGCAGTTGTACTGATTTGACATTTTCTTGGAAT
Organism: Cynopterus sphinx; assembly: GCA_030015415.1. NCBI lineage: Eukaryota > Metazoa > Chordata > Mammalia > Chiroptera > Pteropodidae > Cynopterus > Cynopterus sphinx. The sequence continues at coordinate 24,858,011 of CM057391.1, forward strand.
AGACAAGGAGAATGTATTTCCATGTAGCAAGCTACTGGATCCCCCTTCCCTGCCCAAATTTCAAGTTATAAACACTTTCCACACTGACATTTATTGGAAAGTAACACAAAGCAGATTGCTGGGTTTGTACTCTGTGGACATTTTATAATGGGCATATTGTATGCTCTCTGTGTGCCAGGTATGATGGCATCCTTGGAGGTTAAGCCTTCAAATCCTGTTCTACCATTTTAATAATTTCATTGACTTAACCTTTCTCTAGATGAAGTGTATAATTTTCTCAAAGAATACTTTGCTGCTCTGTGCTTGCCGACAGAATGCTTCGGGTTAGAAATTCAGCCTGTGATCTGTCAGGTGATGATACAAAAAGTTTAACTTGAACACAAACACTAGGTCACAAAGGGACAGGATCCAGATGGTTTTGTATTTGATTACACCATCCTCCATCTCCCTGGCATCTCTATCCTTTCTTCTCTTTTCTGCCATCTGTCAATACACTTGAATGAGGAATATAATCACGTACACTATCAACAGGCTAGTTTGTTAGTTTTCTTCCACTTCTTTCATTTGGGTGGTTAGAAAAGAGTATATTATAAAACAGTATCGAGCTATATATTGTAAGCTATGTTTTCTGCAGAGCTTAGTAGTTTCAGATTAAGGCTGAGTCATTTGCTCATGTGATGCCAGTATTTGAGGTAAAGAAATCAAATATATTTGATCTAATTTAATGAGTAGAATGAAGTACATCTTCCTTCTATTCTTTGTTGTTATTGTGAATTATATATTTGATTTAAATTGGTTATTATTAATAAAATTGTATATTTTGACACTAATTAATAAGAATTATAATTTATTATAATAAACTACAATATTTATTTGAAAGGAAACATTTGGAATTAACCATAGCAAGAAATTAACAATAGTATATAAAGTGGCTTAATTATGAACCTTGGAGTCAGAATCACCTGATTTATTCCTGGCTTGGTTAGGTACTAGCTGTGTGGCCTGAGGCACATTACTTAATCTTTCTAAGCCTCAACGGTAAACACAATATAGGACTATGTAATTTATGGGGTTATTGTAGGATTAATTAAATAATTGTATAAAGAAAGCATTTAGTAGAGTGCTTGATACTCTGTAAGTGCTCAATAAATGGTGATAGTTTTTATTATTAATATTTGGTCTATAAAACTAGCTTTGACCAGTAAAGAGATAAAGTAATACAATGGTATAAAAACAAAACAAAACAAAAGAACTACTACTACTCTATTATGCATTTTAAAATGATTCTCTGGTGGTTTTATAAAAATATTTTTATTATAGAGAGATATAGCTCCATGAATACAATTATCATCTGCAGAAAGACTGCTTAGCTCATGTGCCTTAGGTAAAAGGCTACATATTGTTTTTCTGTCCTGTTGTCTACTTCGTCAGTCGAATTCATATCAACAACTTGGAACAGGGTTCAGCAGGCTGCAGCCTGAAAACAAGATCCAGCTCCGTTTGTTTTGGTGTGGCCCGGGAGCTAAGAATGGTTTGCATATGTTTTAATGGTGAGGATTTTTTTTTTTTAAAGAATAATATTTTGTGACATAGGAAAATTATTTAAAATTCAAACTTCAGCGTCCACAAATAAAGTTTTATTGGAACACAGCCATACTCATTTATTCACATGTTGTCTGTGACAACTTTCAATTAGCAGAGTTGAATATTTGTGATGTGTTGCATTACCTGCAAGGTCTAAATTATTTATTAACTGACCTTTTATAGAAAATGTGTTGACACCTGACTTTGAATAATAAAAAATATATTTATGAATGAAGCTTTCAGAGTCCAGCCCTCTTAATTTAAAGATTGTATTTTAGTTTCCTAGGGCTGCCATAACAAACGTATTATAAATTGGGTGGCTCACAATAACAGGAATTTATTGTCTGACAGTTCTGCAGGCTGGAAGTTTCCAATCAAGGTGTGGCAGGGCCCTGCTCCTTCTGAAACCTGTAGGGCAGGGGTGCACAACCCCAGGCCATAGGCCTGCTGTGGCCCGTTAGGAACCGGGCCATACAGCAGGAGGTGAGGGGCAGGCAAGTTAGTGAAGCTTCATCTGTATCTGCAGTTGCTCCATAGCGCTAGCATCAATGCCTCAGATCATCAGGTGTTAGATTCTTATAGGATCACTGGTTCCTCGTGCCAAAAAGTTTGGGAACTGCTGCTAGGGGAATCCTTCCTTGCCTCTTCCTAGCTTTTAGGCATTTGCAGGTAATCTTTAGCATTCCTTGGCTTGAAATTACAGAAGTCCAGTCTCTGCCTTCATTGTCACAGGGTGTTCTTCCTATGTGACTCTGTCTTGGATGACTTATTAAATGACACCAGTCATTCTGGATCAGGTTCCCAACCTACTCCAGTATGACCTCATCTTAACTAATCACATTCACTAGGGCCCTATTTCCAAATAAGGTCACATTCTGAGGTACTGAGGGTTAGGGTTTCAATATATCTTTTTTATTTTTGCATGGTGCGGGGAAGACAAAATTCAACCCACAACTCCCAGGAAACCAGTTTTCCAAAATATGAAGGGATTTACCTAAAGTCACGAAGAAAGTCAGTGGTAGTACCAATATGACACTTTGAAGTCAAATGTACTTGAACCAGAACCTGAATTTCTAATTGATGAATTATCTTTCCACTACACCATCCCAGTTCAGAGTGAGCTAATCTCTCATATTTAATGCATTTGCAATACAGAATTTTTTTGAGTCCTTTTAAGACACATATATGTGTATATATGCTTAACTACACACACACACACACACACACACAGTTAAGCATTAATAATGAAACAATAAAATTGTGGACTATTATTGGCTAAAATCGCTAGTACTATAATTTTTTATTTATTTACACCAGGAGAGAATGACTGTGATGAGCTTTTTGTTTCAAGTGTCAACGAAACATTCTAGAAAACAAAATACAATGTATTCATAATCTCCATTATGTGACATTTTAATATTTCATGAAATTATCAAAATTTACATTCTTATTCAGAAGTGATATGCACAAAAAATATGAAAGAGGAAAAATTAGTAATATAGTTTAAGTTATTTTAAAAATAACCTATTTGCTAACTGTATAATTTATTTTCTCAGTGGTTACATTTTTAAAAAAAATTTATTTTAATTAGTTTCAAGTATACTGTATATTGGTTAGACATCTATATAGTTCACAAAATGATACTCCCCATTGCTCCCTCCCTCTCCAACCTTCCATCTAGTCAATGTATTAATGCTAACTGCATTCCCTATGTTATGCTCCCCATCCCCATGACCATCCATCAGCTACTAATTTGTACTTCTTTAACCTTTCACCCCATTTTCCCAGCCCCCCAAACCCTCCTCCACTCTGTCTGTCATCAAATTGTCCTCTATATTTGTGACTCTGTTTTCAGTTAGTCTGTTCTTTTTATTCCTTAGATTCTGCATATAAGTGAAATCATATTGTGTTTATCTTTCTCTGTCTGACTTAAATACATTCCAGGTCCATCAAAGCAATCTTTTTTTCCATTTTTTTCCTTTAGTCTGTGTGTCTTTTAATCTGAAGTAAGTCTCTTGCAGGGAGCATATGTAGGGGTCTTGTTTTCTTATCCTTTCAGCCTCTCTATCTTTTGATTGGAGCATTTAATTCTTTTCCATTAGAGGTACTTATTGACAGAAATGTAGTTATTAGCATTCTTTATTCCTGTTTTTGATACATGTTTTTTCTTCTTAAAAAGTCCTTCCAACATTTCCTGTAATATTGGCTTGGTGGTATAAATTTCTTTAGCTTATTTTTGTCTAGGAAGCTCTTTATCTGTCCTTCAACTCTAAATGATAGCTTTGCTGGATAAAATATTCTTGGTTGTAGATCTTGGGTCTTCATCCTGTCGAATATTTTGTGCCAAGCCCTTCTGTCCTGCAGAGTTTCTTTTGAGAAATCAGCTGCCTTGCTCCTTCTAATAAATATTCTTTCTTTGTATTTAACTTTTGACATTTTAATTATGATATGTCTTGATGTGGGCCTTTTTAGATTCCTGTTCTTTGGGGATTATCTGAGCTTCCTGGGGTTTTATGTCTCTTTTCTTCATCAGGTTAAGGAAGTTTTTCATTATTATTTCTTCAAACAGCTGTTCAACATCTTGATTTTCTTCGGGTATGCCCATCAGATGGATATTTAGACCCTTATTAGTGTCTCATATGTTCCTTAAATGATTTTTATAGTCTTGACATCTTATCTCTTGCCATTCTGATTGAGTGTCCTTGGCTTTCCTGTCCTCTTCATAGGTCATTTGATCCTTTTCTTTATTCATTCTGTTTATTCCTTTGTTTATTCCATTTAATATACTTCTCAGATAATGTGTTCTTCATTTCAGACTGGTTCCCTTTTATAATTTCCATTTCCATTTTAATGTTTTTTATCTCTTTGTTGAAGTTCTCACTGAATTTATCTACACTTCTCAAAAGTTCATCAAACATCTTTATAACTAGTGTTTTGAACTCTGCATCTGTTAGATTACTTGACTCTATTCTATCTGGATATCTGTTCTCTTCTCTCGTGTGGTTTCTGCTTCTTTGTTTTCCCATTTTGGCTGCCTTTCTATGTCTGTTTCTATGTACTAAGAAAAGCTCCTAAGTCTTATTAGTGTGAATTTGTCAAGTAGGTGTCCCATGGCACAGTCCTGAGAGGGGTTCAGCTGCAGGCCAAATTTAGCCCAAGCCTCTACTCTTCTGGGGCTACATGTTAAGATTCAAGCAATCCACATATGCCGTGCTTATAGTTGCCTCAAAAGGCCAGACCAGAAACTGAGGCCAGCTGGCTCCAGTGTGAGCCTAGGTGCTGCTCAGCAATGAGCACGTGACTCCCTGAGGACACACCTAGATGTGGCTTGGGTGGAGCCACGAATTGGGGGAGGCGGGGATTCAGGGAATCCTCTGGGCAGAGCGACCTCTGTTTTCCAGTTTGATGATGTCACAGCTATGGCAGCTATGGCAAATGGTGTCAGATGCTTATATTAGGGGGAAGGCGGGTGTTTGAGATTAAAGAAAGCCACCAGCATGATTCAGCAATGCTGTTCTCTTAAGCTGAATGCAGGCTTTTTGGTTTAATGTTTTGAAAGATGCTATAGCCTCCATCAATCAGCACTAAAGCAATTGAGTATGTGGCTCAGTAACCCTAGAGAAAAATACCCCTGAATGAATCTCCAGCGATAACATTCAGACATCCAAAACGTAAAGTATCCTTTAAATTATACTTTGAAGGAAAAAACTGACAATAGCTTTGGTACTGTGCGGAAAGTTCCATGTTTACTGTGACTTTGGGATAATTAATTGTCATAATATATGCCTTTGAGGTAACTGGAAGAAAGGAAAAATTACCCCATTTGACTGATAGAACAACTGAGACAAGGGCAGCTTACTTGCTTGTGGTTACCCAGAGAATAGTTGGCTCAATCTCCAGGATTCGTGACTCCAAAATCATTGCTGTAACCACCAGACTGAAAACGGCCGCCAAGGGCTGTAATTTGGTCTTGAGGCTGTGGCCATAGTTTAGAACCACAATAGTGAAGGAAACACACTTTAAGGAGGACCTTGAGAATCTTTCAAGGGAATTATGCCTCTTTATCTATGTCGATTATGCAACAATTGGAATAAATGAGGGTTCTGTCTCTACCATGTTTGTGGCTTTGGGTTAGGCTGGGGTCCCCTTAGGAAACTGGGAAGGTTTTCCTCACCATGGAGCCCAAACTTTTAAACCAGTTGTATTGAGTTTATGATGAACAAATGAATGTACGAATGTTATACTTTTTATTTGACAGAAGTCATAACGTTGGTTGCCATGGATATATCCCATGGATATAATAAGATGGGCCAGAGAGGAGAAGATTTGAGACCTGGAGACTGAGAGAGCATACTTCTTGGAACAGCCCTGAGGTAAGTGGTCTGCAGGGCTCTGAATGAATGGGTAAGGACTTTGCATTGAGAAAACCCTCAGGGTCTCTAAGAGGCAGAGCATAGCAGAAGGGGGTTTTGACTGTGGGTATCATGCTGAAGTTCTAGAAGGCAAGCCTTAGGCATCACTGGAGGTGGCCTGTACACCTTTGGGATTAATGTTCAAAGAATGGGGTTCAATGGAAACATTCAAGTTATTTTTAAAAGAGTAAAGCAACACTCGTTCCTTCGGAAACAGTGGTACCAGGTAATAACAGTCATAACATTACTATCAATAATAACTGCACTACATTTACTTTTTATTGAGCACCTACTATGGGCTGGGAGTTATGTTAGCTTTTTATATTTGTTAGTTTTTTATATTTGTCCATTCCTTACTACAGCCCAGAAATATAGGATTTATTTTTATATTCTATGAATGTGGAAATTTAAATTCAGAGTGGTTAATTGGCTTTCCCAAAGTCACAAGGATTCATGGGACAGAGAAAGGATATGAACTCAAGACTCCAATCCCACTTCCCAGGCTTTATGGGCAGAATGATTATCTCTAATACTACTCTGTACCCACTGCTCAACTGTGGTTTTAGTTTAATGGTCAAGGTGGACTTATCATAGGTAGACATATATTATGATCCTTAAATTACTCTGACCCAAAAATTTTTAAAAAGTGTCAGTTGGCCTAGAAATACTTGACATAAGTGACAAATCTAAACCAATGTGTTCAAACTGGTTATTAAGAGAGCACAGAATAAAGTGAAAATAGGCTGACTGTCCATTTTAGTTTGACAGGTATAATTTAATTATAAATAGAGCTCCTCTCATTCTCAGAGGTGTCCTGATTTGGCCAAACAATCATATGGCCACCTCTGTATAAGAGTTCCATATTCTTCTAAATTGTAAACGGTGACACTAATTATATCAATAAACTTTATTAGAATTGCAGAAATTTTTTGTCTGACCACATTTGAGGATAAAGGTAAAAATTATTCACCCAAATTATTTGATACTTTGAGGAAGCAATTGCTCCACAAGTTGAAAGCTCTGTTTAGCCAGAACAGGTGGTAGCATAAAGGTGGCAGAAGAAATTAAGTTCAGTTCCTTGCGTTAAATTTATCTATTTCTGTGTTTGTACCACATCACTCTAATAACTACAGTATATGATAAGTCTATTGACCATTTGTTCTTGTCATATAAAGGTTAGCAACACTTTGTTGAATTCCTAAAAGCAACTTGTTGAAATTTTTACTGAAATTACATTGAATTTAAGAAACAATTTTGGGGAAGAATTGATATCTTAATGATCTATGTTCTTTCTAATTAGAAATGTGGTATATCCACTGATTTATTACATCTGAGTCTCTGAATAAAGCTTTATGGGTTTCCCCAGAAGGATCTTTCACATCCTTAGAGAAGTAGTTAAGAATAGGGGCCAAGAGTATGGAATCTGGTACCAATCTGGCTTGTTTGAATTCTGCCATTTATCAGCTCTGTAAAGTTATATAACCTCTCTGTGGCTCTGTTTCTTCATCTTTAAAATGGGGGTAATAATTATGCTCACTTCAAAAGGCTATTGTGAATAGCAAATGAATTAATATGTAAAGCAAATAGAAATAGTTCTGGGAAATAATAAGAAACATATAAATATGATGCTAGTATTATTTATTCCTAGGTTCTTCTTCTTATTCTATTTCAAATAAAATAGAATAATTTTTTTTGGTAATTACATTTTTCTATTTCTGTATAGACATGTAATTGACTTTTATATATTGATATTAAATTTAATTCTGTTGTGGTCAAATATCATTTGTTAGAAACTTCTTGAGAATTGTTCTATGGCCTACATTTGGTCAGTTGTCATAAATATTTCATGAGTTCTTCAGAAAAATATGTATTCTTAAGTTATTGGATACAGATTTCTTTATATGTTCATTAAATCAAATTTATGAACTGTGTTGTTCAAATCTTCAATGTTAATATATTTAAAGTGTGTGGTTTCACTGGAACAGTGTATAAAATTGAGTTAGTAATGTAGAAGGTCTCTAAATAATTTACGATTTCCAAAATGCCGACTGAAAATCATACATACAACCACCATGAGGCTTAAATAAAGCATAAGGTTCCTTTGCTCTTTACTAGGATTAGATCAAGTCTTTATGTTCAGAGTGGCAGTTATTTATATTTCTCACTTAAAAAAATAAAATGATTGCACAACAAAATGCCACTGTATTTCTACTACTTTTTAAAAAATCTCTTTGACCTATTAAGAATAGAGAGAGGTGTGTCAGAATCTCCCACTATGAGAAAGGATTTGTCCGTTTTCTATCAACTTTTGATTTATATCATTTGATGCTATTTTATTAGTTATATGCAATTTTAGAATTGTTATATCTTCCTGGAAAGTTGAGGCTTTTGTGATTATGTTGGGACACTCTATCCATAAAAGTATGTTTTTTGGTCTCAGAGTTTATCTCATGTGCTATTATTATAGCTATTTCAACTCTATTTTGGTTAGTATTTGCATGGTGAAAGGTAGGTAGTTTTCTTTTTCCTATCCTTTTATTTTCTACTATTCTGTGTTCTTAGGTATGTTTCTGGTGTATCACTTATAAACAACATATAGTTGGGTTTTATTTTTCATCCAGTCTGATACTCTTATTTTTAACTTTTAAGTTTAATTCAATTATACTTACTGTGATTACTGATAAGTTTGGGCTTCTTCTTTTTGTTTTTAACCATCTTACTTCTTACCTTCTATTCGGTTTACATTTTCTATCCTTCTTCCATTTACCTTTTTGCCTTTTGGAGTTTGAAGGTGATATTTTGTTTGTATTTTTTTAATTTTATTTTGTTACCTCTTTTAGTTTGAAAGTTATTAATTTTACTTGTCTTGTTTTAGTAATTACCCTTGAAATTTGGAAGTAAATTTACCAAAGTCAGTAATCGATGCCTTAGTCTCTCTTTGGAAGAATACACGGATCCTTGATATATTTTAATTCTAATCAAATTCTCTCTCCCATCCTGAGTGTTTCTTTTTTAAACCCATTAAATAAAAAACTACTAATATTTTATATAAACAGGGTTGCTTAAATTCACCTCCATATTTAAGCATTTCTCCTGTGTCTCTCGAATTTTCCCTTTTCTTGATAACCACCTTTGGTAGTTTCTTTTGTAAAGATCTTTTAGTAATGATATCAACATTTGTTTTACCAAAATGTCTTTGTTTTGCCTTCGTGACTGAAACACAGTTGTGCTGAGAATGTAAGTTGGCAGTTATTTCCTGGCAGCACTTTGAAAATACTATTTCACTGTTTTCTGGCTTCCCTTATTGCAATCGAGAGTCTAACCGTCATTTGTGGATCATTTTTTCTTGTTGCTTTTAAGATTTTTCCTTTGTTGTTGGTTTTCTGCAGTTTCACTAAAATGTGTCAGGTGTGGATTTCTTTTTATATATTTTTCTTGGCATATGTAGTGTTTCCTTTGTCTGCAAACTTGTGTTTCCACAATTCTGGAACATTCTGAGCTTTTATTTTGGATGTTGACTTTTTCCACCCTCTCTTTTATCTCTTTCTGGGGTTTGCTGTAGTAAAACTCTGCAGGTATGGACATCCATCAAGCACTTTCAATGAAGTTGCTATGTTGTTAGAAGTAGGTCAGAGACGGCTGCAGTAATGCAACGAGGTACAACTATGGGGCCTCTGCTAGATGTTATGGTGCCTTTATGCAAATTAGAAAAGACTCTCCACTTCAGGTGGATATGAGATGCTTGATTTAGTGAGCAGAGAGCATGGCGTGGGGAGCAAGACTCAGGGTGGATTTAGTCACTTGCTGTGCCCTTATCTGGGTGTTTTTCACCAATCATAGCACCGCTGAAGTTGTAAGGCCTGTGGTGGCAGACACAGTATCCGGACTGGGGAGGGGGTTGGGGGCTACAGGACTACAGGGAACTCTTCACATTGTGTGTCATGGAAAGAGAACTTGATGACAAGCTGGTCTCTTCAACAACACTTGCACATGCAGACTCTGCTCTTATTTGTGGATCACCTTCTAATACGGAGGCAAGTTCTGGGGCCTGTCTGCTAGGATTTGCATAGTTCCTATTATGGATTTAATCTTTGTTTCTTTTTACCTGCACTCTTTCTCAGAGGGCAGGTATTCATATAAAAACAAATTATTTTCAAATTTTATATTGAAAAGCATCTGTGTGATTAACCATTTGAATCAGTAAAGAATTGAAAAGTCTGTGCATTAGAGATGTTTAGCATTTTTAATTATGTCAAATATGTACATCAAGCATTCCTAATTACCTAAGTGAGTGCTTAGATACTGACCAAACCCAGAGAGGCATTGAGATTTATACTCAGCCATTTCTTTCTGGTTGCTCACTCTGTGCCCAGGACTGGGCTAGGAGAAAGCCTTGTATTCCAAAGGTATAAAGGGAATATTAACAAAATACTAATATGCCAGTCCCTGGGCCCTGAAGCTGAGTTGCAGGCCATTGAATCACACATAGCATCCTCTGTTTTCACTTGGAATTCATCAGCCTAAATAACCTAATTGAGTGTCATAATTGATTTGGGAGACTCATTTCCTTCCCTGGAAATCATTAAAGGTGGCCACGGGTTGCTTGAAGCAGCACTTTCTCTAATGGAATCCCCCGGACTAGTTTATAAGGAAGAAAAGCCCTGTCAGCAGGTGTCTGCTTAGCCCTGCTGGCCCGTGGTTTGTCCAGACCTGCCCTCTCCACAAAGGCAACCAGTAGCTCCTCAGGCTTCCCCACTGGGTACCTTTCAGAGTGCACAAAAAAGGCATATTGCCATTCCTAGTAGAGGCAGCCACCCTGGGCAAAGGGCTGGCCATTGACTTCCTCTTGGCCATCACCCCAATTAGTGAGACACACTTCTTGCCACTAAAGAATTTTCAGCAGGAAACTCTTTTGTGAGTAGCTCAACTTCTCCACTGTTTGAAACCTAGATATTGTGACTTCTTTTTAGAAGCCAATGTTAAATTCCTAATTAAATTTTTTTTTACCTTTGAGTTTTTTCATCCAACTGAAAAAACCCACTAGAGGTGGCCCTAAAGGATTTTCAATTCCTTCAGTTTGATTTCACCAATGAGAGGTGAAGCTGGGAGCAGCTTCTCTGCTCAGAATACATTTGGAGTTGTACAAAGTGGTTCTCCTTACCCTAGATTTTAATCCCTCTTTGGCTTAGAGGAGAAATAACCTGAACCAAAATCTGAAAGGGTGGCATCAAGTCACGAGAAAAATGTTGAAGATGTCTGAGATTTAGTTTTGTAACATTCATTCATCTCTGTAAGTACCTATTTTTAAGCATGGGTCTCTGTCTTCACTGGAAATTTTCATCAGAAATACATCCCTAAAAGTACTAAGCTACCCCCAATTTAAAATTATCTCTATAACTCTATAAGTGGTATTTCTAAAGTCATCTAAGAAAAAATGTCCCTGTCATTGGTGAGATAGAAAGGCTGTCCTAACCTGCCCTTTGGTTTAACCATTCTCACTATCTTCCATGCATCCAACTTAAATTTTCTTGCTGCCATTTATATTTCTTTTCTCTGTGGAGATGAATAACAGATGTTTCATATTTTTCAGGGCTTAATAACAATATTGCTTTAGGGTATATAATCATAATTCTGTACAGTAGACAGCATATTTTTATAGTCACAGCTACAGCCCAATTTATAAATTGGCCCAATTTATAAATAAGCCCAACTTATATCTTTTATTTTTTTAAATTTGCTTTTATACTTTTGACATGTGCACTCTTCATTTGGGCTATGTTAGCACCAATAGTTGAAGAGCACACATGTTGAAAGCACTGGAATGTGGAGTTCTTGTTCATTCGTCTCACATATTTTGTAGGATGCAGAGGTTATTTTTGCCACTTTGTCTTGCATCACTAATTAAATAAATATAGATGATTTTTTTTTCATGTACAAAGATAAGATTTCTAAACACTGATCCTCATTTAGATGAAAAAAATTCTATTTTTATTTTACTTTGTCTAAAATGACTCTTGAGGACTAAAGAAAAAAGTGTAACTTGTGGAAGCTGCTTAAATGTGGATTAATTAGGCCAGGGGAGAATGGACATGAGGATGAAATGTCATGCTGGGATTTGGATGGTCATTGACAGACCAGCTGAGTCAGGGAGGCAAGGATGGGTGGGAGGTTATTGTGTTCAGTCTATCAGAAGCTGCAAAAGGGAATTCAGTCCAAGCAGCTATGACCAGGCAAAGGAGTCAAGCTTGAGGAGATGAGCCAAGCTGGGAGGAAAGAATACTCAGGTAGTAGGAATGGCGGACTATAGTTAAGAGATTGGGGGGTAGGTAGTTTGGGCACCGAAAGACAGGAACTGAGACTAGAGAGATTTAGCAACATCTTGTACATGTAGCAGATGCTAGCACCAACAGCAAACATGGAATTTGACTTTGAACACAGCACACAGTTTGGTTTAAGGGAGCCTTTATGTGGCCCTGCCCAGGGCCAGAACCTGTCTCTGAGATGTGCACTTTGAGCCTATAGAAGTATGGAGAATCAAGTGGGGAACAGAAAGACGGGGAGCTTGGAAATATCCTATGTGACAAATTTCCTTACATCTCTTTTCACCCTTAGCGAAAATGTTATCTCCTGTGTGAAGCTGTCCTGCCTGACAAAATAAATTGCATTTATTCATTTATATATCTGTCTCCTCTATAACAGTCTGAACTCAGGGGCCAGATAATCATCTCTGTATTCCCTAATACTTGGGTGCAAAATTTGTTAAGTAAATCAAATTTAGAAAGAATTCAGATTTCCTCCCTTTTTTCCAGTAAGAGTCTGGCAATCATAATAATCACTCCCTTCATTGTTTTGTTCTGCATTTTGAGAGGTAGTGTGCCATAGTGGTCAGCCCCTAAGTCTGGAGCCTATGAGGTCTGGGTGGGAATCAGGCTTTGCCATTTACTAGTTATGTGACTTTTATCAAAAGACTATTTAAACCTTTGGTGACTCCATTTGTTCATATGTAAAATGGAGCTAATCACAGTACCTACCTCCATAGGGTTATTTCATTAAATCAGGTAATGCACGGAAAGTATGCAGCTCCATCCTTGGCATCTTAGGCTTTTCTATCATTGCTGTTATTAGAATTAAGGAATCTCCAAAACCATGATAGTATAACGTTTAATCCACCCAGATCATGCTTGTATGTCAACACAAATGGTCCTGTCAAAACTACAAAGAGTGATAATAAAAGGAGAAAACTGGAAACATTTTTATTTTGTTCACAGACTCTCTTTTCAGTGCATGCTTGAGAGATCATCTGTATGAGCATATGTGTTTTTAGTTTAAGTTTAATTCATAAAATTAGCTCTTCATTTCACATTTCAACAATTTGAGTATAAAGGGGAAAAACTATACTTTTTTCTTTTGGGAAACACAACTGAAGATGGAAAAGAAAGTTTTTCTAAAGTAGCTTAAATTTTACTTGGTATTTTAAATAATTTTATACATAAAATCTATTATGCTTTCACAGTTTTAAAAATTAATGTATGGTCATCACAAAGATTAAAATAACCCAGATAATGGATTGGATTATTTATGCAGCATATATTTTGAAATGGTCAGTAAAATATAAATTTTTTCCTCTTCTTTTTGGGTTGGTGATTATTTCTCTGTGGTTTCTCTTCATTTAGTAAAAAGAGGTGTTTCATTATATCCCCAACATGCCCAAACTAGTTTACCAAAGTATGTGCAACCTATATAGAATGCAAAGAATTTTTATACTTAATATAGAATTAGCTCATAAAAGTCAATAAGAAAACACTTTCATGTAATGAATGAGCAATGCAATGCACTCCCTAAAAAATATAAATGGCCAGTAAACAATGAAGCAACAAATACTATTTTAATGTAAAAAGTTTACTTGACTTGAGTGTGCATTTTCCCTCAAAATTCTTCATGATGCAATTGCATTTAAACCAAACCTATAGATTAAGAGACATTCTGTCTTATTGGACAACTTTCTTATCTCGATTTTACATGCTCTCCAAAACCTATGAAAAAATGGAATAAAAAGAGATAAAAAAATATGATATAAAATAAAAAGTGGAAATACATTAAATATTCAAACATGAGGCCCAACTGCTATGCTCCAAAGTCCCTGGATAAAATCATTTCAGCCTCTTCCTCAAGTTTGAGTTCAGTAACAAACTTTTGTTGCATATTTTTGCATCTTAAAACTCTTTTGTCATCCTGTTCTTCATCAGCCCTGTAGGTTAAAGCTCCTTTTTCAGTCTTGATGATCACAAGTGTTATTACCCAGGAGGAGTAATGACTTTCACTATGACCTGGTTCTTGACTATGTTCATGTTTTTTGCTTTCAAGGCCATCTAACATGAATTACATTTTTTGTTCCAGAAAGTTCTCCTCAATTATTGTCTTGTAATTATTGTCTTGTACTTATTTTAAGTAATGATGGCTTATTTTTAAAAACGCCTACCATTTTAATAAAATATGAAAAATCTTAGATATATATAATTGTTTTAAATAGGAATCTTAAAGGAAGAGCCTAACACGTTTTCCAATGTGGAATTTTAAGTTCTCTTGATTCCTACTTTATTACTGCTCTAGCCACAGACGTGACATTTCCTATGAGGTTTAGGAAATTTATGGCAATACTAATAAAACCCACTTGCCACCCATGTGCTGTTTGAAGCTGTTCTTCTGGAGGACTTGGAGACTGTGGCATCTTAGATTCCTGACTTGTTGTTCATCCCACCTACCTTTTATTTTTCTCCATGAGTAACTGCTTTTCTTTCAGTCCTAGTAACCCAGAGGCACAGAAGTCCAAAGGCAACAGTCAAATGGAAACATGAATCCCAGATTCACACCTGAACACACCATAAGCAAACTTACTGCCAGACCAACTCTGGGAAGCAGTTGCTATCAAATTGCATAGATGAAGCTAACCTTGTAGCCACCCCTGCCCCACCCCAAGGTCACTGCCTAAAGAATAAAAAAAAAAATAAAAATTTACATATTTCAAAATGGCTGTAGCTGTCAGGCCGGTATTTTACATGGTGAGAATATTGCATCTTGTCTGTAGCTCTGAGTCGTGTGTGTGTGTGTGTGTGTGTGTGTGTGTGTGTGTGTGTGTGTGTGAGTTCGTTCTTCATTTGCTTTTTTCTTTTTGAAGTTAGTAGTTCTCCATGCAATTCTAAGTAATACCTTTCAGAGACAGAACAACCCTACAGTGTTGTTATTTAGAATTCATTTTTCTTCATAACTTTAAATCTATCCTTTTATGTCAAAGCTGCCAGAAAAAAAAAAAATCCAAACTCAGTCTCCCCAAATGGCTGTGCCTCCTAGCTTTAACTTGATACAGCTGAATCAAATGAAGAACCCACTGGTGAGGGGTCATTCTCTCTCTGGAGAGCTGGAACCTGTTCCCCATCATGGATGAAAACCTGTCTTCTTATCAACCTGCTGATAATGTAGCATGCCAAGCCAAAGAGGACTTTCTGACAACTGGCTTAATGAGGATTGTATCAAGTCTCGTGTTGCAGAGTTTCCCATCATTTGTTTTGTGGATCCTTAGTTTTGCAAGTTGCCTATAGGAAAAAAAGATTTTTGTGGTCAAGTCAGTTTTGGAAACCTCTGCTTTTGAGCTGTTTATAGATTCACAACGCACATTAGCATGAACATGGTCTTAGATTTCCTGTGTTTAAAAAAGCTCTGTTTAATTTTGTTTAGCTTAGTGATTTCAAAATTTGTTTGACCACAGAATCTTTTTTGGGGAAACATTAATATTACATGAAGCTGGAGGGCTAAAGAAAACACACAGTTGTACTGATGGACAGTGTTAGGATGATAGATCAGATGCATAATGGGCAGAAAAATAGATTTGGAGTAATACCTGTGTTCAAATTGAATCTTCTATCCACCAAAAAATACAATCTTTCATTGTGAATCCTAGACCTCTTTCATCCTCGATTTTCTCTTCTGAAAATTGGATATAATGATACTAGTTACTACACAGAGTGCTGGTGTCACCAAAGGAGGCAATGTGTGAGAGGTCCTGGGACTAGTGCTTCATACAATTTTGGTCAAATCTGGTTCTTCTTGAAATATGAAAACTGAGGCCACATGGATTATATGGCACAGAAGCTCTGTTGCTGCCTTACATACACATACATACATGTTGTATGGTGATGCTTTCATGTAGGGTTGGGACTGGAAGCTTATTGATGACCTAGATGCAGCTGAAAAGGATAAGGGCATTTCTATGGCACAGTTAACCATCTTCACAGTCAGTCAATGTGATATTTTTGTGTGATATTGTTTTCTCGTACAACCAAGCAGTGTCCATCGACCAGGAGATCTTTTGTTGATGGTTTTGTGACTTTTTCATATTTGGGAGAATATTTTTTATGTGAATATTTTGTTGTACTTAAAAAATTTGTCTTAGTTTTCTAACCCCTAGTTTGAATGAAAACACATTATTTAATGAGCTACGTCTATACTACACTATATGTAAACATGGAGTACTTTAGCTTTATGTAGTTAACTTTTCAGGAGTCTATTGCTAGATCTCTGCAAAATTTCCACCTTTGTTAATAGATGCCTTAATTAGAAATTCTTACCAATGAATTATGGCAGACATGAAGCTACGTTACCAAGAACCTCTTTCCAGGATGTGCTATTGCCAACACGGAGATAGCCACGCAGAGTTTTCACTTCTTAGCTCCTGAAGATCCACTGCAGGTTCTGAGAGCCATCTTGATGGAGGCAACACCCTTCTCAGATTTGTCCACATCCAGTGGCTGATGCAGGCAGGGGTAAAAAGACTTGCCATTTTGGCCCAATGCAGGACAGCTCTGATGGCCATTATGTGCCTCCGTGTTCCCTGCTGGGTGAACCACAGCATTGTCAGGTTTGAATTTCAGTTCTACCTGCAATGGTCTGCAAAAACTTGACCTGCAAAAAATTGCCATTTGACCTCTGCTCAGTCCTACCACCTTCACCTTCTTTCCACAGGTATAGATTCCCAATATCTCGACATCTGCTTCTGGAGAAGCCAATCTGTGCCAGAGATTGACACTTCATCTCTATACCTCCTAAATGTCTCTTTGGTATTTCATGAATACAGCATTCTCTCTCTAACTTGATTGTAACCTCTTGATGGCTAGAAATATATATATATATATCGATGGCAGTTTTTATTGCTGTGCCATGGACACGAATATAGCTGTTAAATATTTTATGAATAAAATGGTATGTATTTTATGCAGATGGACAGAATGTTTCCACTGTAGAGAGGCTTCTGTGCTAAGCAAATGGTCTCAAATTAAGAAAGCCCTGTTAGAACTCTGGAAATTCTGTCAGTCTGGCTCAGCCTTTTCAGTGGCTCTCACAATGTCTGCTCACTCTGTGGAAATTTCCAGTATATGGTTTTCATCCCCTTCCCGCCCTCCTTTTCTTGCTGTGTCCAGAGCTAACATTGATGTCCAGAATTCTTCCACCTATACCCTTCCACGTTCTTCTATGATGGCTGAAATAATATTTTTCTTTATGAATTGTTATTCACAGCAACCTTCTTGACTAATGCATTAAAAAATTGTGAATGTCAATTTCCCCTTAAATAGGCCCCTTTAGACCAATAACTGCTAAGCATTTTTTCCTGTGAATATGTAAATAGGTTAAAAATGAAGATGCATGCAGTGTTGTGTGAATATTATTCCAACATTACACTTAAGATCCTTTCAGCACCATTTGCTAACGTTTTGTACTCCTAGCCAAAGTGCCAAAAATTGCTCTCTCCTCATGCAATTTTAAAAAATTTCACTGGCACAAAATGAAGTAAAATCTCTATCTGTAGGAGAAAGCAAACTTCATTTAGCATGTTTTACAAAGTGCTAAATAGGTTTTCTATTTTGGGAATGGAGTGGCAGAATGTGTGCTTCCTGCTATCCTGATCAAACATTTGCAATTCCGTTCCTGTATGAATTGTACATCCCAGGTTGTCTTTGGATATATTAACATAATACTGTTATTTTATTCAAAAGAAAAGAAAAACAATTACGATGTGTTTCAGAAATGTGGTATCAGTACTGTAAGGTATTTTTCCTTGTCTTTAATTTTTTATTATTATTTAAAATAAAATAGTTATTATGGTCCCAGTGAAAAGCTTTTGTACTCAACTGATTTCAAAATTAGAGCTCTATTTTCTATTTTTTAGTGCATCAACCAAAAGAAAAAGTATCATGGTCTCACTGCTGAGAAGTTTATGACCCTGGATCACTAGTAGTATTTCAAGTAGTCCATGAAACCTTCCTGAAAGAAATCATACATGACTAATAGTCGCTGAATGAATATAATTTCTAGAAGAAAAGTATTCATCTCATAACATAATGACAACAATAATAATGAATACTATTGATTGCTCATTGTTTTCCAGGTATTATTCTCAGAATCTGCCCTGTATTATCTCATGGAATCCTGACATCCATCCTCTGAGCTAGTACTGTCATCATCCCCTTTTAACAGACGAGAAACTGTAAAGAAACAGGGCAGTTAGAGAATCTGGACAAGTTAGTGCATGAGCTGGCACTTAGAACTTGGTTTGACCTCAGACCCTTCCTTCTTTATACTGTTCAACACTGTCTCACAAACAGGGTGTGCAGTGATAATACCATTATAGACTAAGTTTACCATTCAGTCTGTAAGCGAACTTGGCAGAGAGCATGGAAACAAAGGTTTAGGAGAGGAAGCTGGAGAGTACACAACAGATTCAAGTACATGACTTCTTTGTAAATATTTCCATATTTACACCATAAGTATTTACACACTTTTATAGCTTTTCCCAATGCTTAATATGTGGCTTTTGTCAATACTCAGCTTGTGTTCAAAAGGAAAGTTCCTCCAATGCAAATGAGAGTTGAAGGATTGACCTCAGCAATTAATTTTTGGAGACTAATGTTTTAGTGAGCATTATTCCTTACAGATATCTGCTAATTCACCTTCTCGGAAGCAGTTAATAAAGAGATGAGTCATGAGCTTCTTAGACGGAGTTCCAACCGCATAGTTAATCCACAGAGGTGTCTCCTAAGTGTATACTGCCCTTGTGTGCAAGTATCCCATAACAGTGATACCCATATCACCTGGGGAGAGGATCACAGTGGGAGTGGGGTATGGGTAGGAGTGGGCAAACCATAGCAGCGAGCAATCCAGAAGCAGTCCTCACAGTGCTTAGAATTGTGCCTTGACTACTATAGACAGCCAGAAAGTGATTTTGCAGATTTGGTCCCTGTTTTCAAAAAAGCCTACATTTGCAATTGCTGTTGAAACAAAAAAAAATGTTTATAGGAAGAGAAGAAACCCAAGTCATCTATAATAAGAGAATTAAAATAATGTGTGGCCCATATAGTAACAACTACAATTCAGAGAAAAGAGAAAGATCATGGTGGTCTGGAGACTCAAGAGAAACTGTGAGCTGGGCTTTTAGGCATGAGCTGGATTTGGATAAGTGAAGAGTAGATGAAGAGTCAGCAAACTTTCTCTAAAGGGCCAGATAGCCAATGTTTTAGGCTCTGAGGGCCACATATGGTCAGTCTATGTTGCAACTACTCAACTCTGCCATTGTAGTACAAAAACAGCCAGAGACAAGTAGGTAAATGAATGGGCTGTGCTGTGTTCTAACAAACTTTACGGAAAGAGACAGCAGGCCAGATTTGGCAGGTGTGCGGTAGTTTACTGAGCCTGGTCTAGACCATGGAGAAAAACATTGCATGAAAGAGGTGTTATCAAAGGTATAGATAGGGAAGTCTACATCCCTGGGACAGTGAAGTAAAGGTAAGAGATGTATCAGTGAAATATTCTGACATGTGAAAAAACTGTGCATGATTAAATATTCACAGAAAATATATTCTTTTTATGTTAGGTAGATGTAGCATCATCTCTACTCATGAAAGATAGTATCCTACTAGACTTGAGAAGATGCTACTTCCGCTCTCTGGGTTTAAACTTTTGTCATCAGACACTTGAACTACCAAAGCAGCCTCTTCATCCTTTTAGTAGTTTCTCTTTCCCACCTGCTGCTAATCCCTTCATTCATAGCAGAGTAGGCCATGTAAAATGCACATCTTAGGAGGTTGCTCCTCTTAACTACATTCAGTGTCTCCATGTGGCCTAAAAATTGAAATCCATACTTTTGTACACAGCATATAAACTTAACCTCTTAACACTGTGTCCACCCACACCTTGTGCTCCAGTCATGTCAAACTATTTGCAGTTTTTTGTGCATGTTGTGGTCTCTCTTTCCTGCTTTGCCCAAGTAATTCCTTTTGTTTGGAATGCACTTCCTTCCTACTCTACCCACAGCACCCAAACTGTCCACCTGAGGAGCTCTTAATCACTCTTAAGGACACAGTCCCAGTTTTCCCTCTTCAGGGCTACTTTTCTGACTTGCTTACTCTGGCATTGTGCCCTCTTTTCTGTTCTTAGTGTTCCTGTGCCTGCCTTTAGAGTAGCACACAAATCCCACTGTACAGTATTTACTCATTGACCTGTCCATCTTCCCTAGCAGACCTTGAGTTCCCTCAGGACAAAACCCCTCATACCTTCAATCTTTGCATCTTCTGCATCTAACATGGTTTTAACAAAGTTGAATCAATAAAGTAATTGCTCTCTAAGTTCTTATTATTTCTAATAAGACATTCATTGTATCAATGTCTAAATCCTATTGCCTATTTTTGAACACATTTGTATGAGAAAAATAGAAAGTTTGAATTAGGAAAAACAGAAAAAAAAATATGTAGCAGGAAGCCTTAATTGTGGTTATCTTTGTGTGGTGGTATCATAGATAGTTACATATTTTATTTTAAACTACCTATATTTTCTATGTTAGAAACATATTTGTTTTGTAATTAGAAAAAAAATAAAAGATTTAAAATGTGTACAAAAACTGCTGATATCCACTTAAAAATGGAATTGGAATGGCTGCCCTGAAGTGGCCTCTTTCAATTTCCTCCTTGAATGCCTGTGAAGACATGGAAAATATATAAAAATAGCAAGACTAAAATCCAAGCCTTTTTATTAACTGAATCTGGGAGCATTCTCTGGAATCTAGAAAGCTGATAGAGCTTGGTCAGAAGAATCCAACCCTCTCTTTGATTGGTGGTGTTCCTAAACTTTGCCTTATGAGACAGAGACCATAACCAAGTGAACCAGAGCTTGCTCTAGTCAGAAATTGTGAAGTCATAACTCCACAACACGCTTGCTGCTTCTGGAAGCTTCCTGAGCATTGTCCAAGATGCCTTCCACCTTTCCTAGTGATTTAAAGAAACAAGCCCTAGGAAACCATGGGCCTGTGGCTTGTTACATCCTAGGAGGTGGAGTCACACAGAGTGGTGGGTGGTAGGGATGGAGACTGATAAAACCTGGAATTGGACTTGGGACAGTGAACATTATCAGCTAGGTTTCCAGCTGGAAATTTAGATATTAGCAGCTAACGGGGAAAAAGAGGCAAGCAAAAGGCAGTCCTTTATTGTTAAATATAAATTCTTTATTGTTCTTATTTAAGGATCACTAAAGAAAAAATTTAGAGTCCATGGAAAAATAGCAACAGTAAGAGAAAGAAAGCATCATTCTGAGGACTTGGAAGAACAGAGACTACTTATCACTGAAAGTGACCATTTGTGAGATCCTGGAAAAAAGTTCAAAAATTGGAATTTCCAGTTAAAATCAAATAAACATACCCTCTAAGAAATAAGAATAATAAAGAAAAAATAGATTAAGAAAAGGGACAGTAGGATAAGATGAAGAAGTAGATGAATCTGATGAGAAGGAATTATAAGAACTAAAAATATAACAGTGAGACTATAACTCATATTGTTACAGAAAAAAGTATCATTTAGCACACAGAAAAAAATAGTCTGTGATGTGAAGGACTAAAATGAGAATTTTTCCCAGAAAGGTAAAATGAAAAACAAGGTGAAAATGACATGAGAAAAAAGGAGGACAAAATACAGAAACCCAAACCAAAGAAGCTAGAATAGCTAGAGGGAAGAAAAGAATTTTTAAAGACAATACTGAAGAAAGTTTTCCTGAGCTGAGACAATTTTTCATGTGCAGATTGATATTCTAAACTGAAATCAACATAATTACAAAGTGAAATTTTAAAATTTAATAATTTTATAATTATAATTTCAAACTGAAATTTTAAAATTAAAAAAATTTAAATCCTTATATTCCTATAAAGAAATAAAAGATGGATAAACTCAGCCTTCTTCTCTGAACTCTAAAAGTCAGTATTTCAATATTTAGACTTAGCGCTGTCCGATAGAACTTTCTGTGATGATGGAAATGTTCTATATCTGTGCTATACTATAAGGTAGCCATTAGCTACATGTAGGTATTGAGCCCTTGAGATGTGACAAGTGAGCTGAATTGTTCATTTTATTTAATTTTGGTTAATTTATATCCAAATAGCTCCCTGTAGTAAGCACTTATACATCAGACAGTGCAAGTTTAGAATCTTGAGGTTAGATCATGACTAAGATTTTTATTTCCATAAAGGTGGCATGTATCACATGCAGAAAA
Organism: Cynopterus sphinx; assembly: GCA_030015415.1. Classification (NCBI taxonomy): domain Eukaryota; kingdom Metazoa; phylum Chordata; class Mammalia; order Chiroptera; family Pteropodidae; genus Cynopterus; species Cynopterus sphinx. The sequence continues at coordinate 24,880,585 of CM057391.1, forward strand.
TAAAAGGGAATTTTTGCTTATTCAGGAACTTAGTAAATATCCCACCCATGAACTCTGAAAAAGAATCTTCAAAGATCTATTCAAACCTTAATAAAAATAAAGAAAAATTAAGATAGCAAGAAGGGGGAAGTTTTATTATAAAAGGCCTAGTGGTGACCACCGAGAAAAGAAAATGTGTAACCTAAAACCTGAACATTGAGGACAATGATCGGTGCCTCCATCTCCAAGTTATGTTAGCAAAAACAGAAAGTGAATAGGAGGCATGCTAATTTTTTTTAAAGATGCAATTTTCTTCTTAATTAGACAAGAAGAGAGATGCGGAATGGGTTTGCATATGCATGTGTTGAACTTAAAACATAACACGTCTCCAAAAATATAGAGAAGATAACAGTAAAAAAATATATTCTTCTGCACTCAGAGAAAAATCCATAGTATTCAATGCTTTTATTATTAAAGAACAAAAAAATGAAAATAATTTAAGCATTGGATTCAAGAAGTTAGGAAATGTACAATAAAACAACTCTAAGAAAAGCAGAAGTCAGAAATATAAAATGCTAAAGGCAAACTTAACTTACCAGAAAACAGAACAATGGTAGAATGAAAATAAATCTGAGTTGATTGTTTGGGGTGGGTGGGAAGGTGGCGCAGGGCGGGGTGAGGGATGTGGGTGGGGTAAGGGATGGGGGTGAGGTGAGGGCAGAGCTAATAAATCTCTTGCTAGCTTAAAGAAAAAAGAGAATTAAAGCAGCCAAAATTATGAATGGGAAAGGAAAGATGATGGTAGATATAAAATAGATTTACATTTAAGGAGAGAGAGAATACTACATTAAAACCTGAAAAATATTTCAGGAACGCATACATTACTGAAATTAATTTAAGAAGAGGTAGAAAATTGATAACTATAGAAAAAATTTTAAGTTTTTAAAATGTCACCTCATTTTTTTAAAAAGGTAACTGGGAAGTTTTGAGGACACTCTTCCAAACCTTTAAGGAAGACATTACTCCCAGTTCTTTTTAATTATTCCAGAGGAAAAAAATGAAAAAGTTTACATTCATTTTAAAAAGACCGTTTAGTTTCAGTGCCAACCCTGACAGAAGCTGAATATGGATGAGAAAACTCAGGGCATGACAAAGTAGGGTTACTTTCAGGATTGAAAAGCAATTACAAACACAAAGCACTGGTCATTTTCTAAGATTTGTTTATGTCTTAACTGTCTTAATTTTCACGACAATAAGTGAAATGAGTCTCATCACTGTATCTTTTTTACCAATGAGGAAATTAAAGTATGAGAAGAATAAGTAACATGCCCAAAGTCACACAATGAGTAAGGGCAGAGTCAGGCTTGAATCTACCCATCTGACTCTAGAGTCACACTCTTCCCACCAGCTGTGTTGCTTTATGTCAGTAGATTATTAGAAAAAAAACCAAAGCACACATCTCAATAGTTGTATAAAAGTTAAGTGATACAATTCAGAACCTATTCTTGACTTTAAAAGAAAGCAGTTAAACTAGGAGAAAAGGTTACATTTAGTATGACAAAGAAAACCTATCTGAAATCAGCATCTAACAACATAATTAATAGGAAGACTGAGGTATTCACACTAAAGTCATATACAAGGCCAGAATACCCATCACTATTTAATTTTGCAACTAGAATAGGAGAGGAAGAGGAATAAAGGGTTTAACTCTTGGAAAGGAGAAAAACAAATTACTGTTATTTGTGGATTGTATGATATTCTACCTAGAAAACTAAAGAGAATTAGTTAAGATCTACCAAGGCCAATGCAAAGTCCAGTAAAAATAATATATGGAAAATAAATACAGAAAAATATTAGCTTTTCTATATATCAGGAGGTGCAAACTTTAAAGGCCGGCAGTGACCTAAGTGCGTGACCTCTCCTAGTATAGGGTGTATACTGTCACAGCAAGGAAAGTATAAACTAGCTAAGACTTAATAAGAAATGCAAAATCTTTCTGATGAAAACTATGAAAACTGAATAAATAAAGAAATATACACTAAGTTTCTATATCAGTTGGAGAATACAGGTGATACTCGCCAGGAAAGTTTAGAATAGTGAGAGCAGTGAGGGAGAATGTTCACTATCTGTATCAGATAGTATAATGTATAAGATGGCTGTAGCAATTTAAATGGTGTGTTTGGTTTCTGTTTTGTTTGTTTGCTTGTTTGGTAGAAGAATAGATAGATTATTTAAGTAGAAAACGAATCCCGCAAATATACATAAATATAGGTAAAAATGCTAACCTATGATAGATACATTCACTCATTCAAAAACAATGCCTTAAGCAGTAGTAGCTGGGGAGACCATGGTGAATATGGCAGACAAGATTCTGTTTTTCTTTACACTTTGGTGGGAGAGACCAACAATGTACAAATATATCAAAAGTAAATGAGAAAAATAAAGATAAGATAATTGAAGTAGAGTTGTATAATAGTGACTTGAGGAGGGGACATTTAAGCTAATAAATGAATCGCTAAGAGGACAGCCATGTATAAGTCAGGGAAAAGAACCTTTCGAAATAAGGAAATATCATGTGCCCCGCAGAGGTACTGGGTTCAGGATGTTGAAGAAACACAGAAGGCCAATATGGGGGAAGCAGTGTAGGCAAGGAAGCAGCAGTACAATGTGACTTTGATGAGACATGTTCAAAATCCTACTTGTTTGTGACTCAGAAGCAACGAGTCTGAGGCTATTGATAACTACAGGCCCTGGCTCTCCGCAGTCCCTGGCGTCACAGAAGAATCAATCTGATGCAGAGAGGCTATGACTGCGCTGCTCCTATCAGGAAACCATGAGGTCGCCAGGGTGTGCTTAGACACAGAGAAAGAAGATTTTTAAATGTCACTGGTATTACTCATATGTTTTTTTTTTCTGGCTGTCTCAGTGTGTTCTTCGCTCTCACACAGAGATTGACACACATTTCCCTTGTCCCTGATCAAAAATAGAATGCACTTCTTATTTCAGCTCTCAAACCATCAAACAGTGTGCCTCAAGCTTTCATGATCTTTTCCAATTCTCAGCCTGAAGCCAGCACAAGGTGTTGTCTGGGTGCTTTTAATATGTTTATGCACACACACACACACACACACACACACACACTTTACCCCCCTTGAGATGCATTTCATTCCTGGCAAGTCCTATTTTTCTGCTTATATTCTTATTTATTTTGATGCCACTAGGTTATGTGCTTGTATTTTCAAGTAGAAAACGAATCCCGCAAATATACATAAATATAGGTAAAAATGCTAACCTATGATACAAGGCTTTTTGTATTTTCTGTTTAATTTCAGGATGTTGGGCTCCCAGCAAATCATAAGGAGGAGCCCAGTTCACTCTCAGTTCAAGTGCTGGATAATGTGCTTCCGCACAAGATGAAAGAGATGCCTCTGCTATGGCTGCCCTCAGTCTAGTTATGCCTGCGAAGCAGCTGGGCATGGGCAAATGGCCCCTGTTTGAACTGAACACATGGTTCCTTTCCCTGGCTATCATCCCCTTCTCTCTTATTCCCTGGCTAATTCTGACTCTGACTCATGGTGTGCACCTTGGGCTCTGTCTGTTTGCTGGATTTCTTCAGACTGTCTTCTCCAATTCAACAGCTTTCCATTTTGCTACCTCCCCTTAGCTTCCAAGGGGAATGGCAAGCTCATCCATGTACAGCTACACATGAACAGTAAATTAGCAGACACTGCCTATACTTGATGTTCAGGCTGGCTACCTCATTATTTGTTAATTTTAAGTATCCTTATGTGGTACTGTCGCCTCGCTCAGTGTTTAATGAGTTTTACTTAGCCACATTCCTCCAATCTACCTGTTTCAAGATGATTTGTGACCAAGGCTTTTTGTAGCATCTTCAGAGAAGACCAAAGCCAAGCATTCATACTTAATTGGCACTTACCTTTATTTCTGGAGCATCCCTTTTGCTCTGTCATTCACATACGGTGCCACAAATTTCCCTCCTTTCTAAGGCAGAAGGACTTTTGTTGGAGAAACACAGAAGATACTCCATAAGTTCTTATTTAGACTTTCTCATTCTTACTCTACATTTGACCTACCATATTTTTCTCTTTATTTGGGCGAACTTTGCTTTTTAAGCAATATGTTTTTTTCTAATTACAAAATAAATACATATTCTATAAACTCAGAAAATATAAAAAGCTCCAGTGAAGAAAAATGGGATCACCAATATTCTCCACATTTATGATTATTTGATTTATATCTTCCTAACCCCTTTTTTATATATTAACACAATTAGTACCATTTTGAACATATTGTTTATATCTCTTTTTCACATAATAATTTATTATTAATATTTCCCATAAAAATAAATATTCTACATTATGATTGTTAATGTTGTATAAGGTATCATACTTCCTAATTTAATAAATCAAATCTCCAATGAATGTTAATTAACTTAATTATGGTAATCATTTTATAATATATATGTGAAATCATCATGTTATATACTTTAAATACATAGTATTTTGTCAGTTGTACCTCAGTCAAGTGGATAGGTAAAAGGAAACAAACCAATGCAAAGAACGAAATCCATTATTGTTGGGCATCGAGGCTATTTTCACTTTATTGACATTACAGATAATGCTTGAAGAGTATCTCTGCACATACCTTTTCATATTCACCCTTAATTCCATCAAGCCACTATTTTCTCATGGAGTTAAGCTCCACGTTGTCCTCCCTATTGTCTTCATTTGCTTTGTCAGTTAAATGGACAGTATTTTTACTCTCATGTTTATCTTCAACTTAGGCATGCCTACGTGGGGACATACACTAAGGTTGTTTTTAAATAGTCTCTGGTATTTCTTACAAATTTCCCCTATATCCACCTTCTGTTAAAATTCACCTGTCCAAAATTGAGTAACTACATGATGAATGTTTTAAGCTTTCTTCTCATTAGAGCTTGGTACTTATGGTCTTAATTATGTAATGAACATGATTACAAACTGGTTTACATAGGAATTCTGCCTACACCAATTCCTGTCCAGACTATGTCTTTTCCACATGTATTCAAAGAGAACTTATGCCAGAGGCCGTAATGTTTCCTATCCAAACCTCATATCCGCAGTTCATCCCTATGATGGGCTCTGCCAATTGGTTGTGGATACTGATCAGAACCCAATTTTGTAGCCTCCCAATGTTATTTAATATTTCCAGGCCTGACTTACAAATTTTCCCCCAACATTACAGTGTAATGTATCCTCATTACTGCCATACTTTTATTGTTCCCACTCAACAACATGTTATAACATTGCCTTTGGTGATAGGCCATTAAACACAGACCTTGTACCCACTATGAGTGTAAAACACTGTGTTGTTTTTAACTCTTCAAATAAGCAGAGTAAAGGCAGGGGGAGGTTTAAATATGGATGTGCTAATCCAAACTCATGCTTAATTTTGCCATCATCTACCTAAAAGTTAGACTTATTATTACAAAATACCAAAGGGAGTAGTTGCTGTACTATATGTGTTTATTCATAACCATCATATTTTCTGCTTCGAAGCTATGTCTACTCCTCCTATGACAAAGACATTTTCTAAGTCCCTCATGCAACATCTGCAATAGTGATTTTTAACATGAGTGTATAATAGAATCAGCTGAGATTGAAATATTCCAATGTTCATGCCCTTCAATTAAACTTGAACTTCTAGGGTTGGGTCCCAAGCCCTATTATTATTTAAAAGCTCTTCAGAAAATCCTAACACTCAGCCAGTAGAGTCACTTGGTATTAAACCAAGCATTTCGAGTCTGGCTCCAATGACCTCAAGCAAATCAACCACCTCTGTACCACTGGTTTTCAAACTTTGCTGAAGATTAGCAACACTGGAGAACTGGAAAGAATTCTGATACCCAGACAACACTCAAGAACAAATAACCTCTGGTGCGTCAGTCTACGTCCACTCCCCCTGGTAAGTTTCAAGTGTAGCCAAATTTGAGAAATGGCTCTGTACCTTTGCAACTCCAAGCGTGGCCCGTGGTCCAAAAGCATTGACATCAGCTGGGAGCTTATTAGTAAGGCTGGGTCTCATTCCTGCCCTATTTGCTTTTTTGTCACATTGCAGTTTTAGTGGTACTATTTACACAATGGGTTTCAGCCTTGCAATTTAGGACCTCAACTTTGAGACTTGTTATTTTGTTTATCATTTTATCCTTTTATCGGGGAGTAGAAAGTGACAACACAGACAGTGTTTGGAAACAGATTTGTTTCCAAAAAGCATCTGGACCTTTTGTGGGGGCTGTGTATCTCCTGGGCATTTCATCCCTTTTACCTTTGAATGTTTCATCTTTAAGTTTGTGTTGCAGTTCTTTTTATTTCTGTTGTTGCTGGTCTTGCACATGCTTGGTGACTGCAAAGGCTTGAAGGAAAGTATGGTGCTAAGTGAGAAGTAAAGGAGGCTAAAGTCTTCATGCTCTTGATCTAAAAATGAAGTGACACCCTAAAAATGAAGTGTGAATTGCCTGGAGATGCACTGACATCCTGAGGTGTGGGAGGAGGAGGAGGCGGCAGCCACAGCACTCCACCTGAGGTGGGCTTAGCTCCACCTCTTCCACAGTGACTGGAACAATGGGATTCCCTGATTGCAGGATCACACCTGAGCCTCTGCCAACACTCTTAAAGCAGCTATCTCCTCATGAGGGGGAGGGAGTTACTCTGAAGTAAGTGGTTTATCATAGAGAAAGTCTTGAGCAATAACATTTCCATTTAGGTTGAGTCATAGTCACTTAGCTTCCTAGATATAATAGGTACTTTGGGAATTTGCATTAACTCTTTTGGCATTGTAGCCAAGAATTGGACACTGGGCAATAGCTGGTCGGGGAGTACCTAAAAGTCTGCAAGAGTTGTCTTTGTTTTTGGAATTTCCCTGTCTCCCCAGTCACCACTTTACTCTTTCCCCCTGGCCTATGCAACTGCCTTATTCACTGCATCCCTTCCTCCTCTCCACTCCCCAACTCACACACACACACACACACACACACACACACACACACACACACACACACACATATTCAAACACACATGCTGTAGGCCTCCTGTGTCCCCTTCCTCAGAGTGTTTCTCTTAAATAACAGTGAGCCTTTTAAACCTGAAAAGAATCTTTTCGTGGTAGGTTCTAGGGTGAGATGTAAACTCCCCTCCCTGCACTCCAAACAGGGGTAATAGTGTTTTAACAGTGGAATCTTATAGGTGGAAATCTCACAAAGTCAACATAATGATGAATTAACTAATATTTGTCAGGCCCTTCTATTTGCAGAGCACTATTTCATTTAATATCACTACTGTCTGAAGTCAGTATCATTTCCATTTTAAAGATAAAAAACTAAGTAATGGGTCCAGAATCCCATAGCTAGTAAATGTCAAGCCCGGCAGGGTGCAAACCCAGGCATTCAGACCCCAGAGCCCAAACTCTTATCTCTCACACTGAAATAACTCCTTAGTGAGTTTCTCTTAACAAAATAAAGAATTTAAATTTGGTTTATGATGAAAATTTTAAGCATACAAAAATTAGAAGTAGTATAATGAACTCCCATATACTTACCACCTAGATTTATTAGTCATTAAAATTGTGTCTTATTTATTTCATCCACATTGATCTTTATTAAATAATTTTAAAGTGAATTCCAATCAGGTAATGATACATCACCCCAGAAGTGGGTTGAATGGTGGCTCCAAAAGGTATGTCTACATCCTAATCTCCAGGACCTGTGAATATTGCCTTATATGGTAAAAGATTGAATGTTACCTTATTTGGAAAAGAGATCTTGAAGAATGTAATTAATTTAAGGATCTTGAGATGAGGAGATCATTCTAGATTATTCCAGGGGGCCCTATATTTGTTGACAGTATCTTTATAAGATAAAAGCAGAGGGAGATTTGACAGAGACAGAAGTGAAGAAGACATATACAGATGAGGTAAAGTCCACATGAAGGTGGGAGGCCGAGATGGGAGTTACAGAGCTGCAAGCCAGAAATGCTGAGACCTATCAGAAGCTAGAGGGAGCAAGGAAGGACTCTCTTCTAGAGCTGTTGGAGGGAACAAGCCCTGACAACACCTCAGTTTTGGACTCCTGTCCTCCAGAACTGTGATAGAATAAATTTCTCTTGCTGTAAGCCTCCAAGTTTGTGGTGAGTTGTTATGGTAGTCCTAGGAAACTAGCACAACCCTTTAATGCTTTATATGCATCATCAACAAAATAGGAATGTTCTCTTACATGGCCATAATACTATGATCACACCTAATGAAATTAACACTAATTCCTAATGTCATCTAACACACAGTTTATAGTCAAATTTTACTAATTGTTCTCCAGAGAGCCTTTAGAATTGGTTTGTTCAAACAGGGTCCAACGAGGGACCATAAGTTGCATTTGGTTCCTTGTCAAGTCTGTTTTGATCTAGAAAAGGGCTCTTTCGCTTCCCCCCTTTCCATGGTGTTGATTTATCAAAGAGTCTGCAGAATAACTCGCATTCTCAATTTGTTTAATTGCTGGAATGAGAGCTTTTTGCAGATTAATAATTCTACCTGCAAAGACTTTTCTCTGGAACCCTACTCTACTCATAGCACCTGCCTGTGGGCAGAGCTGATGGGAGGCAAGGAGAGAGTGAGGGGATGTGCTTCATCTTCCTGGGGAATCCTCAATGGGCTCATGCCTCTCCTTCCTTACACAGAATGACATTAGAATTTGATCCTCCTCCTGGAGAAAATGTAGAACAGGGACTCTTTCCCACTAAACTGGAATTGACTTGTGGCAGCATGGAGAGGCAGGTAGTTTCATTTTCAGGGATATCAAGACTGGCACTGACTGACCCCAAAGCATTTGTATTCCATGGAGGGCACATGAAAGCTGGAATTCCACCTTCTGAAATGCTAATAATAACTGTTGCCTGCTCCGGTGTCCCTAGACAAGAAAATGAATTAGATTGCTAACAGTAGTATGAAGTATGGCTTTCCCACTGATCAAGTGGTCAAGGGGGATTTGAGACTGATGGAAGTTTGACAAAGAAAACCTTCACCTATTTGCTAATTTTGCCTATGGGTGAACACCCAGAACTGGAGGAATGAATGAGAGGGATAGCAATGTACGGGAGGCAGGCTTCACATTAATCATGCAGCTAGTGAGATGGAAGCCAAAGGTACCTCCCAACTTGCCATATGAATGTTTCCATCAACTCTGGAAGAAGACAGAAAGGAAAATGACACTGCCTGTTCAGCAACTGCCACTGGTGTCTCTTGATGGTCAGGTTACTTCTCCTGAATTGATTACTATTTTTATCCCAGCAATTCAAAGCCAAGGAAATGTTTTCTTATCACTGTGTGTCTCAAAGTTCTGACATAAGGCATCCTTTTCTGTCTTTTATTTGATTTAAGGTCTGCTTTAGGCATTTATTGAACTGATTAGCACATTAGTTTTATTATTCTCTTCCATGTCCTTTTATGTTCTGGTGAGTTTATTAGGTGAGGCTGGTTTCCTTTTGAGAGTTTAATCCAAAGGCCTTCACTAGAAGGCTAGAATATTTCCTTTTCTCATAAAGATAAGAAAACATCAATAGTCACAACAAAGATAGCAGACTGTCTGAGACCGAGTTTATGAAAAAGACTTCATGCCAAACTTCTCAGTGAGATTGACTTCAATATCCACTGACTTACTTTTCCTAGTACCTAGTTCACAACTGAGACAGTTTATCCCCTGGCAGGATAACTGGTTGTATTCTGTTGCTTACTGATAGATTCTGGATATATATATATTTAGGTTTTTGGTTGAAGAGATATGGAAAGTGAGAAAAAGAGAGAAATCAAGAATGCCCTTAAAATTTTCGACTTGATCAAGGGGAAGGAACAGGACTTCTGTTTGCTGGCACAGAGTAGACGACTGGAAAACAGTCATGCAGGGGATGGAGAGCATGAGGGAAATGTAAGGGATTTGATTTTGGACATGTTAAATTTAAAATGCCAAATATATAGCCAAACAGAGATATACAGCTAAGTAAACAAGACTGAAGTTGATGGAGTTATCATCATAAACCTGGCATTTAAAGCCATACAAGGAATGAATAAATAAATAAATAAATAAATAAATAAATAAATAAATAATGAAAGAGGCTCTCTATTGTTTACAGCAGGGGTCAGCAATCTTTTCTGTAAAAGTCTGAAAATATTTTAGACTCTGTAGGCTGTATGATCTATGTTACAATTACCTGATTGTGCTTTTGCAGTGAAGCAGCCACAGGCAACATGGAAAGAAATGAATCTGACTATGTTCCAATAAAGCTTTATTTATAGAAACATCCAGTGGGCCAGAGCTGGTCTCATGGCTATAGTTTGCTGGCCCTCGCTTGCAAAGTCAGACTCATGGGCTTATACGAAGAAACAATCACATTTCTGAGCTTATACTTTAAACTTTTTCCTTCCAAACAAATCAAGTGTGTGTGTGTGTGTGTGTGTGTGTGTGTGTGTGTGTGTGTGTGTGTGTGTGTATACACCATATGATTGTGTAAAAGGCAAGATGAATATTTCTGTGGACCAGCAATGGAGTAGAAATCTAAAGTGTCTAGTTAGGCTCAAGCACATGTACTTTGTCTCATGTACAAAGACAGAGGCAGCCTGAGTTCTGTAAACAAGAGGTTATAGAGAATTCAGTTTTCCATGCACATGAGAGACCTGGCCTGCACTCACCACCTGAAACCAGAAGCTGGTCAGGCTTTACTGCCCAAGACAAGAAGGCCAAAAAAAGTGAAATTACTCTCTTTGAATGTGGTCTGCACGAAGTATAAGTTATGGCAAGGAGAAGCAAAAACCATTGTTTAGAAAGTTTAGGTTCAGGACAGAGCTTTCTGATATTTTTGACTTTGTGCGTTATATAATCTCTGTTGTAGCTAATCAACTCTGCTATTAGGATAGCAGCTCTAGATAATTTGTAAACAAGTGAGAACAGCTGTGTATCAGTAAAATTCCTTTTATGAATACTGACAATTTTGATGTCATGAAAATGCTTAAAAAAAAAACAATTAAAAATGTGAAAACCATTCTTAGTTCATGAGCCATACTAAAACAGGTGGCAGGCATAATTTGCCCTATTGCCTGTAGTTTGCTGAACCCTGGTAACAAGGAAGATGGGCAGAGTGAGGGGTGGGGAAGGGGTCTATTTAATGGATAGTTTGAGGAAACTAGAGATGTTAAATATCTATAACCATTATTTAAAAATTTAAGAGTAACCACTAAAATAATAGAAATATAATCTACAACTTCAAACCAGCAGAGAAAAAAAGTGAAATTAAAAATATTTAGGAAATAGGATTTTAATACTTCTGGGTGAAAAGGTGAAGAGATTAAGAAGTACAATTTGATAGTTACAAAATAATCACAGGGATAAATATTGACTCTAGGGAATATAGTCAATAATATTATAATAACTATGTGTATTGCCAGGTGGGTACTAGACTAATTGGGGAGATCACTTCGTAAATTATATAAATGTCTAACCACTATGCTGTACACCTGAAACTAATATAAAATAATATTGGATTTCAACTCTAATTGAAAAAAAAAGTTGGATTCATTCCTCCCACCTAAAAATGAAATTATTAAAATACTAGAAAAAAATGTGAGAGGATTTACTTTACAATCTTAGGGTGCCAAAGGCCTCTTTCTAAGTATAACACAAAAACTGGAAACCATTACAAAAACATAGTTTAATTTATCAATCAATCAATTTATAAAAGTTTTTTAAAATTCTGCATATCAAAAAATACTGTAACATAATGTAATATTATGAAATAAAAAATACAAATATCAAAGAAATTAAGAAATGAGATAAGAAGATTAAAAACAATAAAAGAAATTATATATTAGTAAGTCTAAATATATTAGTTATGATGAATGTGAATGAATTAAATGCATCTAAAAAGAAGGATTAGTGATTGGATTAAAAAAAAATACAGCTTCAGTCTGTTTACAAAAGTTAAACTTAAAATGACATAGACAGGTCGAAAATAAAAAAAATATGGAAAGAAGTATTTAAATACTAAAAAAAGAGCTAACAAAAATATTAGGCACAATGGAATTTAAAGTAAAAGCACTAATCCCTGAGATACCATTAATTAAAGTGGAACATTATATAATAAGAAAAAACAACATATATATATATATGATAAGAAAAAAGAACACATGCGCATAGATAAAATAATCATAAAATCATATGTACTTAACAACATAATTCAGAAAAACTGACAAAATTACAGAGAAGTGTATAACCAAAGTGGAAGATTTCAATACTTCTGTCTCAAATGTGCCAAGTGAATCAAAAATTTCTGCTGACCCTTTGCCCATACAGAATATATATCCTTTTCTACCAAATGGGACATATATAGAAAATGCTTGAGACTCACGAAGTAAGCCTTAAGCATTTCAAAGGTCAGTGTCTTATGTAGATCATACTTCCTAACAATGATAATTAAATTAGAACTCTAATACAAAATAGTACTAAAAATGCAGCCTATATTTGAAAATTAAAAAAAGAAACTCTTAAAGAATTCATGGAGTTAAGCATGAAATTAAAGCAAAAACATTGCAAAATACTGAACAACAATAAAGTAGTGCATTTCAAAACATGAGGGCATAATTAATATACAGTATGCAAACAAGGAAAGTAGAAGGAAGGAAATAATTAAGATAACAACAGAAGTTAACATTAAAAAGCAAGTCTACAACAACAAAATAGAAGTAATTAGCATAATTAAGAATTTATTTCTAAGAAAAGAAAGAAAAAAAGAAAAGTGAAGAAAACATAGAGAAGACAAAAATAAACAATATAAGGAAAGAAAAATGTGGGCATAACAAATACACCATAAAGGATAAGATCAGAATAGAAAACTAAAAAACTTGAGACCAGAAAATCGAAACACAAATAGAATAGACATTTTTCTAAAAAATAAATTATCAAATTAGTCTCAAAAAGAAATAGAAGAATAAAGTATACTACTAGCCATTAAAGATACTGACTACATATGTCAGCACAGAGGTCTCAAACATTTACTGTTAAAAAGCAAGTTACAGAATGTCACAGAGTATTATACTAATTAAGTCTGTTTTAAAAATTAATTAATATTATGTCATTTTTGAGTATGTATGTACTTAAGAAAAGTATAAAGATGTGTCTTGAATCCACATTAAATTCATGATAGTGGTTGCCTCTGAGGAGAGAATAAGCAAAATGAGGCCAGAATGGAAAATCGAGTATATATTAATATTTTCTATGAGGATTAATTTTTTAAACATATCTGTTAAAGATCTGTTTAAAAAAGATCTGAATAAACTTTAAAAGATAATTTTCAGAAAACTATAAAATTCTGACTTTCATAAAGATATAAAATGAACAAGTCCTAGATTTTCTTTATCAATGAGTGAACTAGGCAGATGTTATAATGGGTTCAAAAGAGAATTCATGAACTGACACATTTATAGATCAGGAATATTGAAATGTGTGTAAAATTCCTTTTCCGAGGTAAAAGGAAGAGACCAGATTGGAATGACCACAGACAAGAATAATTTTGCATTGTAAACAGTTGTCTACAACATGCAGAGTTGTACAACAGCTCCCATGAAATCAGAATCTGATAACCCTGAAAGGTTTCCTCTAGAGCAGCCGTCCCAAACCTTTTTGGCACCAGGGATCAGCTCTCCCATAAGAATCTAATGCCTGATGATCTGAGTGGAGCTGAGATGGTGATGCTGGGGAGCCGCTGTTAATACAAATGAAGCTTCACTGACCTCCTGCTGTGCGGCCCAGTTCCTAAAAGGCTATGGACCAGTACTGGTCCACATACGAGGTGTTGGGACTCCTGCTCTAGATTCTAGACAATACATAGTTTTGCTTTGATGCATAATTTCTCTACATAACCATGACCAAATGTTAATATTTTCTCATTTTAGTTTGCAGGTACATGTGTTTTTGTTATATTATTTTCTATACTTTATTTAAAAACAATTTAGTTTTTAAAATTTAAAAGATTATATCCTTGCCACTGCTCCCCCTACCCTTCTCTAGCCCCAAACTTCGAATATTCTGATTCTTTAGGTCTCGAGATGGGTCTAGGGATTTGTAGTTTTTTAAAATAACCCAGGTTAGTCTGATGTGCATCCAGATTTGAGCACCCTTCACTAGATGGTATCTAACATTCCCTCCAACTTTGATACTCATGATTTGTGCCCTTAGTTTCTGATTTGGGCACAGAAGTGAGATTAAAAACTGAGTTAGGTAAGAGCTAATGAAAGAAACAGTTACAGTTAAAGGCTTAACCTGGAGAAGGAAGATTCAACGGTTCATGCTGTTCCTATGTTGGCAGGATACGTGTATCAGAAGCCAGGCATTTTTTTTTTTTACAGATGAATTTGCCATTTTGATGGAGCAGAATTAGAACAAGTTATCCAGTGCTGTTTGGGCAGGTCTCTTAATTGCTCTGAACCTCTTTTCTCACTATAAGACAGGGTCATAAATCTGTATCCTGCCTACTAGAGAGAGCTACCATAAGAATGTATTTGGAGCTACTTTATAAAACGTAAAGTGCTATGCAACTAAAAAATATTACAAAAATATTTATTGGTAGTGGTCACAATTTTGACAAACCAGTTATATACAGTAGATTAGAAATTATACTAGAATTTTTTTTCGAGGGGAAAGGGTGAAAGGAAAAATAGGAGGCTCTTTCCTGTCAAAGTAAAAATTTTTGAAAAAAATCTAGCCAAACCTATGAGTCATGAATTGACCTTCAGTAGTAGGCCTGATGAACCTAGGAACCAAATTATGTAAAAAAGGCTAGGAATTTCTATCGAAATAGAGTTAGGGTCAGTGAGCGTTGGATGAAAAACCTCTGCACTTCATGGGAGTTGTTCAAGAATAGAACGGTATCAAATTGTTCAAATAGGAGATTCTGTGATTGCTTTGTAGGTTAGTCTGACCCAAAAGTTCTTACAGGAATAAACAAGTAAAATCCTCAAAAAACAGATGGTACTCACTGAACTCATCTCAATGACCTCTCATTTTCTTCCTCTATGTTTATCTGGATTCCACTCAATATCCAGACCCACTTTATTCGTCTGTGGATCTTTGTGCACTATAGGTCACCAACTCTTGCTCCCTCTTCTGAACTACAAAGCAGCACTTCTGGTCTCCATCACTCATATGATTTTTGGCTCATATTCCATGATATGACTATTGCAGATAACTTTCCCATTCTTTTACCCATTTTATATTTTTCCTCAGATAATAAGCAACCTAAGGCCAACAGCAGTGCTGTGTACCCAGGACCCCTCATAGCCCCACTGAGGGTTTTACATAGAGGACTGTAGACTCTGTCAAAACTTTCTAAATCATGTGAGCCATTGACTAAGACCCTAGAAACAGCCAATCCTGTATTGAAAAAGGATAAGACATGCAGCTTTTACACGTTTATGGCATAGATTAATTTTAGGAATTCACTTGGTCTTTCATATTCTAAAAAATCCTGTCACTGCTAATAAGTAGCTGAACCTCAAGAATACTTAAAGCCAGAGATTTGAGCACAGCCAGGACTTTACCTTTCTCTCTTCTCTTACCTAGCTTACTTTTGGTATCCCTATTACTTACCTTCATAGTGGACAGTTCTCTACTGGTGAGAAACTTGATTCACAAAAGCTGCTGGAATTTATAATTGGTTTCCATCAAAAGAAAGGGATTGCTTTTTTCTTTCTCAAGTTCACAATTTCTGGGGCAAGTCTTTAATTGGTCCAGTTTGGATCAGGTCACCATGCCTCTACCAATCTACTTTAGTCAGGAGTGAGGGTGAGGTCACATTAAAACATGGTTCTTCCATCTGAATCACATGATTGGAAAGGGAGGAGAAACCAAGAGAAGGGTGGAAGGTATTGTTTCTCAAAAGGCAAGAAGGGACTCCTGTGATCAGCACTGCTGGAAGTTTGGTGGGCTCAGCTGAAATAGCACAGTTAAAATATATGAAGTGGAGACTGCCGGCCTTTATTATTACCTGGTTGATTGTGACTTTATTTAATTAAATTATAAAGTTCTTAAGGGTAGGGCTATAATTTTTTTTTTTTTTGTGCTTCACAGATGCTTTACAAATGTTTGTTAAAGTGAACCAATTTTACCTTAAACATCTCCTCCTGAAAAAGAGTAAATATTCTATTTTATTTTTGCTGCTTTATTATTCTAACTCTTTCAAAAATGAAACATAAAACACAGGAAAGTGATTCTTTTCAAATCTGAGATAGATGCTGTGGGTTTTAGGAAAAATACTGTCATTGAAGAGCTAACTCAGATTGTGATACTAAGTGAAGGGAAAACAGTGCTTGTATAGTAGCAACATAACATATACATTTATTAATTTGTTATGGCCTATCTTTGCACAGTAATACGTAGTTTTGTGAGAGCTAAGATTTTTTTTATCCATTTGGTTCAGTGAGGTATCCTGAACATCTGAACAGTTTCTGGCACATAATAGGTGCTTAATAAATATTTGCTGAGAGAGGGAATCAGGGAAAGTGGAAGGGAGGAACTGGGAGAAAAAGTCTTTTATGAATGTGTAAACACCAGGAATTAGTGCTGGATCAATTTTACTTAGCATTGTTATAAGTGATCTGAAAAAAATGTCTGATAGAATAAAATTTTCAGCAAATTTCTCTGTATAATGACATGCTGAGGCAATAAGAATAAATTGTAAAAGGAAATGACTTGCCCAGATAAGTGGGAGAAAAATGGCAAGTAAGCTCCATGTAGACTGATGTAAGATGATAACACATTATGGGAAAATGGTACAAATGTGCCTATAAGATAATGGTTTCTAACTATCAGATCTGAACCAGGAAAGAATCTGAAGTAGGTTGTTGAATGCAACCTACTTTCTGCCCCAGGGTTAGTCTTCAACTTCAATGCAGTCAAAGAAATAAGTCCCACAGTATTTTAATTATGCATCTCAGGACTTGGGTGAAAAATGGCTATAGAAAAGAAATAAATCTTTTCATAATGGTGTGTCACAATTTCCTCTCTACTCTTTCTATGTCTTCCATTCTAGTCTTTTGTCTATGGATGCGGGCCCATTTCTTCTTGCCAAAATGGCAGGCATAATCTCAGTTCAGGCGACACAATCAGAATGCCTGCTCTGCAGGAATGGCTTCCACAGCTCTTGCTATGATAGGCTCAGCTGCTCTGAATAAGATGATTCACTACCTTATTGCTATAGGTAACTAGAGTCAGAGCAGCATTTACTATCCACATTTTTTGCCCTTATTCCCCATATAAATCTAATTTACTTAAAGTTGGCTGGAGTAGGTTTCTCTTTATTGCAATCAAAGGAACCCCAGATACCGTTAGAAAATGTGTTTCAAGAGGAAAAAGTTATCCCCTATCCTATTCTGCAGAAAACTCTATGTGAATCAAGTCAACTGGTAAAGAGGCTTGGAAGCAGATGCTGGAAAGGACTGAATAGTTTACCTGGGTTGGAAGCAGTCCCTACTCCAGTGTACCTTGGCCTATATCTAGAGAGCCTTTGTTTATCATTCTAGTCTGACATGGTGAGGTCTGAGGGGAACTCATGGCCAGCTCCCAAGTATTGCTATCTAATTCCCAGTGTGGAATTAGTGTCAACAGACAATGATCTGCAAATCTAGGCCTCTATAAGATTTTATCATTGTTTTCTGTTGTTTGTTTTTATATTAGGGTTCTCCAGAGAAACAGATGAATAGGATATATCTATTTGTCTATAAGAGATTTATTGGCTCATGTGATTGTGGAGGCTGAGGGATTTGCCATCAGCAAGCTAGGGATCCAGCAAGTGGTGTAGTTCAAAGGCCTGAGAGCCAGAGAGCTCATGTTGTAGATTCCAGTCCAGGATGGAAGGCCTGAGAACAAGGAGTACAGAGGGCTCGGAGAAGAACTGTGTCCTAGTTCAATAGTCAGGCAGAGAATGAATTCAGCCTTCCTCCACTTTTTTATTCTGTTCAGGTCCTCATGGATTGGATGTCTACATACACTGCTTTACTCTGTCTACCAGCTCAAATGCCAATCAATACCTTCTGAAAACACTTTCTGAGACATATCTATAAAAATGTTTAAGCAGCTAACTGGACATCTCTTGACCCAGTCAAATTAACACTTAAAGTAACAACCACAATTTTCCTGGTTAATATTTATTTTGGAAAAATAAAAATAAAAACACCATAGTTTACTTGAATTTAGTTCTGATCTCTGTGTCTCATGAATGACTAGAACTGAAGACAAGAACAGTCAGGATGATTGGAGGAGTTGATGGTCTTTTGCCCTGGATTAATTTTATTTTAAAGTAGAATTGTAACATGGAGAGACAAATGTTGAAAGGGGTTATTATTAAAACCAGTAAATTAATGTATGATATATAATTTTTATGTTAACTTATTTAGTTTTTATAACAATACTATAAGAAAAATACAGTTATTATCCCCATTTCAAATATGGAAGGTAAAGTAATTTGCCTAAGGTCTCATAGTGGCAAAGCTGGAATGTGATTTTAGCCAGTCTGTCACCAGAGTTTATGGTCTTAACCAGCATACAGATGACTTCTTATGTATATTGAATTCAACTCAACTGTCAGAATATTTATAAAATTTATAACTTATGAAACTTATAGGACTCTTTATAACAAGATGTAGCAATGGCTGCAAATACAAATAGGCATGAGAGCTAAATTTATGAATATTAAATTCATAATGTAACATGAAAGGACATTGGAAAATTGGAGAGTATCAACTTTTAGATGCAGATGAACTGGAAACAACTATGTCTTCCCAAATTCTGCCTGAGAGACCCTGTTCCAGACAAACCAGAGAGATGTGTGGATGCCAGGTTTAATCTAGTACAAAACATCTTATGTTTCTATTGTGTGTCATAATAGCTACAGAAAGAATATTTTAAAGTTCTTTAAGTGTCCTCCTGCAGCTGGCCACTCCCATTGCTGGTGATGAAAAACATAGAACAATCAATAGACCAGGTCTTGGTACTTTCCCATGTGTGTATTGAGCTAAACATCCTCTCACTGCCTTACCCCTTTACTAAGTGAAATGGGTATTTGCTCATGTCTTCATTTTTAAAATCTATTTGCTATCTATTGACTGTCTTATAATCAAAATTAGAATGATAAAATCTATTTTAAAAACTTTAATATTTTTTTATTTTATTATCAATATGCAATGATCTTACAATTTCACATGCAGCCACAAATTAAAAATTGATGGTACTTGAGTGGGCCTGACACTTCATTATATAGAAAAAGCTGTCCTGAAAATGTCAATATCCATTAAATATGAGAAATATAAGTTTAGAGAATGAGTTTGAAATCTCTCTACTTACCCAAACATGTTGATATAAAAGACCAAAAAGATTAAAGAAAAAAATACTGCTGAGGTGGGGTTGGAGGGAGGGTAGAGAGTTGATGGGAGAGATTTCACTTGGTGACTGTTGCTATAGGAACCATTTATGAATTGCTCAAGATACCAGTTCCCAAGGAAGACAGGAGTAGCAAACAAAATAAAAACCACAAATGGAGAAAACAAAGGGATCTGAAAATATTAAACACCTTTTTATGTGCATGCATTTGAAAATATGGTATTTTCTCAGAGAGTGAGAGCAGAGTGAGGAGATGTCCAAAATGTGGTGACTGTTTCTCTTTCAAAGAGCAGATAATGTGTTAGACAGAAGGAAGGTCCTGACTAGCTGCCACAGTCTCCTCCAAAGCTCACTACCACTCTATGGGGCAGCCTTGAGAATGATCCTAAACCTCAACTTCAGTTCCTATTTTTTTTTTTTTTAATCAGCTTACAGAACCACATAGTAGGCATTTAGTATGTTTGTCGACTAACCAACCATTCTCCTACTTAGAAGTTTCTTAAGATTTTCTCTAAGGCCAAGGAAGACAGAATCTCAGTGCAGGGGTGAGATTTGAAATCTCAAAGGAGAGAATTTCTTGCTCTAAGCCTGACAGCCAAGCACATTTCTTTGCTATGGCTCATTTGTAATTTCCTATTCACTCAACATATGGAACCACATTCCAAGTGAATTGTAAAGTTAAAAACTAAGCATGTTATTTTTGTTTTCCAGATAATACACATTTTTATGCTGCATCTAAGGCAAAGCAATCATGCTTAATGCCTAGGGCTTAACCTTTCAGATTTAGCTGGACACCTCATCCTGATTATTCTTCAATCTATTGTTCTCCCCTTGATTTCTATGCTTTCTCTTACCTGTACATGACTCTCCATTTTATCATTTCTAAGATCTCTGCTATTTTAAAGCTGACCAAGATTGAGGTTAGCACTTTGAGTTCTTGAACAGAAGGAAAGGTTGAAATACTCACTAATTTATCCTTTTGTATGATTCTCAGTACCATCTTTCTCCTTATTTCTCTAGTTGAGAATGTCAGACTCAAATTTACAAATGGATGAGGTAGCTTCTCGTGAAGATGCTGGCTCGATTTGCCAGCTACAATTAGGGAAAAAGCTAGATTTGTTCAAGGAAGCAGTTAGTACCCTTAGGTGGGACATAGAAATATTATGCTCCCAAAGTCCAGGCAAGTGATGTGAATGAGTAAACCCAGTCTAAGGGAGATATTGGTGAGCTAGAGAGCACTTCCTGCAAGTGTTTATTCAAATGCCACTTTCTTAATGAGGCCTCCACTAGCCCACTCCACCTGTCTTCTAAACCTCCATGACCCTCATTTACTTTTATTCTTCTCTCACTTCCTAAGATGCTGTATGCTAATCATTTATTATGTTATTATTTATTCTTTGTCTTTCTCTGCCAGAATGTAAGTTCCATGAGGGCAGCTTTGTTTGTTTGCGTTCCTTGGTAAATCTTAAGCTCCTAAAACAGTGCCAGTAGTGCGCCCAATAGATATTTGTGGAATAAAATTTTAAATGTTGGCAACTATTTAAACAAACACTGTATGAACTAAATAAGTAAAACAACCCACACATCAAGCCTATGGACAACCTATATTGGTGGCCTCTGGTTATGAGAAGCGATGTAGCCCCCATATCCCACTTCCCACAGTGCCCCTGGTCTACTGAATCTGTACAAGCATCTCTTCTATTCCAAACTATCAAAAACTGATAGTAAACAAAACTCAGTGTGTGGAGAATATTGGTTCTAGATACATTCTTGGCTTCTTTTCTATTTTCTATTTCTTCCACTGCTCTCTCCAAACTTGCTCTAACTGGGGGACAGCATTGCAAACTTCAATCTGTAGGTAAAGAACCTCTGGAGAAATCCAGGAAGAATGCTATGTAGCCTCTATGATACCTGCCTACCTACTTCCTCCAGTAGTTGAGGCCAAAACAAAGCATCAGGAGCCACAGCATTCACATGACAAAGGGACATTGCTGTTGCTTTAAGTCATGTTTATAATAACTTTATGAAAGCAGAGATGACACGACAGGGTGAGCTCCCAAGCAGACAGAATTGAAATCTTGAGTTGAAATCCTGGCTCTGTCACTTACATTGGTCCCCTTACTCAACTTCACTAAGCTGTAGATACGCTGTCTGTTAAATGGGAGTCTTCACATTTGTTTGAGGATTAAATGGGATAATAAATGCCAAATGCTTGGCATATAGTAGTTGTTCAGTTGATGATTGCTTCCTTTCCTTCCCCCAAGCCGAATGTTTGCTAAAACCATCCCAAAGAATTCGGTTCCTCCCCTTTCAGCATTACTCTTACTCTTTTTGATTATATTATTTGAAAATATTTGGGTTTCTCTTTAACCTACTGTTTATATCATAAGTATGTCTTAGATTTTGAAGCCACTCCTTAAACACTTGTCTCCAAGACATTTTTTTCATTCTGTGTTTTTCTCTCTCACTTAAAAAGAAAAATTGTTAATGTTATTACATGAGAGTTAATCTTTCAGTCTTTACTTTTAAAGACTTTCATGATGATATATGTATGTTTGCTACCTAAGACTTCAGCAGAAAAGACGATTATATAAGTTGATTAAACTAAAACAAAAGGTGGAATAGCATTTAAAAGTATGTAAATTCACATATTTTTTGAGTTCTTTAAACACAGACTAATTTTTAAACATTCTCTGCCTCATCTCAAAATGTTTGGTTACTGGTTTTTGTCTAAATGCATCCAGTAGCGACAGACTTGCATGTTTCTGTATGACCTGGAAATTCCCAAGTAATCACTTTTGAG
This sequence comes from Cynopterus sphinx, assembly GCA_030015415.1. Classification (NCBI taxonomy): domain Eukaryota; kingdom Metazoa; phylum Chordata; class Mammalia; order Chiroptera; family Pteropodidae; genus Cynopterus; species Cynopterus sphinx. The sequence goes on from CM057391.1 coordinate 24,902,829, forward strand.
TAGCAGATGTTTAGATAAGCTAACAAGTTCTTAGGGAAATAAATCCTTTTATGATTATTTCAGAAGAGATCTGTATGCTTGGTTCAATACTTTAGTGGAACTGCATTCTCAACAGGTGAAAATAAATACAAGCAGAACCAGGCTTTAAACCAAGAGAAGGGGATCTGGCACCTATTTTCTAGTGACTATATAAAGACAGGCCAGGGGGCTGACCCCAGGATGGGTGTGGGTCAGAAGGGCAGGAAGGGAATCTGCTAGTCCTCTTGTTCTCTTTTAAAGTCTTCTAAAGGAAAAATACATGCCAATTTTTAAAGGAGACCTGGGAAAGGAAGCATTGTAAGAAACTTAATACTTATAATACTTACAAAGATGACATAATCATGTCATGCAGAGAACCAAGGGGGGAAATAATACTACCTGTTATCAGTAACGCTAGCAAATATTTATTGCATATTCTTGGGAGGTAAGGCAAGCACATGGTACATGGACACCTAAGGTATATGGACACATAAGGGAGTGATAGAGTGACCCATATACATGCAAAAATGTGGGTAGAAGAATTTATCACTCTAGGTTCTGTTTGTTTGTATGTTTATTTGTTTTTGTCCCTTTTAGTTCCTGCAGAAAAAGGCTTTGGGCCACCAATTGCTTTGTTAAAACAAAACAAACAAAAACCAAAACAACAGAGAAAACATTACTTGTTATTTTTCCCCTTAAAGCAAAACCAAGTGCCTATGCTTCAGTACTTTACCCCTGATGAAAGCTCCAAATCTTCCATCTTGATAGAAGGTAAAACAAGGCAGCAACCTCAGTTCCATTACCTTCTTCCCTTCCTTCTTTCCTTACCTCTCTCCCTCCGTCTTTTCTTTCTTCCTTCTTTCTTTCCTTCCTTCCTTCTCTCCCTCCTTCCTTCCCTCCCTCCCTCTTTCCTTCCTTCCTTCCTTCCTTCCTTCCTTCCTTCCTTCCTTCCTTCCTTCCTTCCTTTTTCTGTTTTTCTTGCTGTCTGGTGGCACAACTTTATTCTTGGTTGTATTTCTCTGTTTGAATTTTTCTAATATTCCAGAGTATTCCACAAACCTTATATAATTTCTTTAAAGAGAGACAAATTATATTAATCTCAGTAAGAGACCACACATGCCTACACAATGTCCACATCAGGATAAAGGTTAAAAAAACAAACAAACAAACAAACAAACAAAAAAACCCAACAGGCAAACAACAACTGTAACCAAAATCATAGACCCTACGTTTTTCACATAGCGCACATATAAACTCAGTGGTCTGGGGCCCATGGTCAAAAAGACATCGTAGTTCTACACTCTTCAGATCTTTCCAATTAGAACTTGAAAGCCCATTTTCCTCCCAGAGAAATGCCAGATGCATTCTTCTTTAATGAGCTTAGTACCAAAACTGCAATATGATCTCCTGCTTCAGGTGGAATATGGATAACAACTTAGAAAGAAAGGAGAATGAGGTCTGGAAGAGGATGTAGATTGAAGGATTACCTTAATTAAATGTAAAAGTAGGATCAGAGAGGTAGAAAGACCTTAAAGAAACACTAGTTCTGTGGTCTGAGAGGCAAAGCCCTGTAGGGCAGCTGTTCCCGTGTTTGGAAAAAATCAAAGTAAGTCTGGATGTTTATACAATATTTAAAGAAATTAAGGTGGGCATGACAAACACCCCATAGAATATAGGCAACCCAGACAAAAGCCTACTGAGAACTAATAACATCTTAAATGTTTTTAGTTGAGTCTATATTCTAATTCCATGCATTTCATCTAACTCAAATTTATAAATTAGATTATTCTTTTAAATAATGCCTTATTCTATAGGCCCACTATATTTTCCAGAGTCTTAAAAATACAGGCAAATAAAAATTTAATTTAAAATTTAATACAAATGAAAGTACATGGAGCTCGTTACATCATATTTTTATAGTGTTTCTAAGAGTGACCAAAACTTTAAAATGCTGCTGTTTGTATTAAATACATTATAATCCATTCAGACAATGAGATGTGCAGCTGTGAAAATGAATGAGGAATAAAAAAAAGTATTTCCTAGATACAGTGAAGTAAAAAAGGTACAGAACAGTGTACAGAGTATATTGATTTTGTATAAAAATAAGAGATAACAATATATATGATTATAAAAGAAATACAGGAAGAATACATAAGAAACTAATAACAGTGATTATTTATGGCAAAAAGAGTAGGCAGAGGTAGCTGGGTTGATTGGGACTAGGGATGAGGAGACCTTTAACTGTAGACAGTTTTTATACTATTAGATCATTGAACCGTGTGACTATATTAGCTATTTATGTATAATTTTAAAGTTATTTACCATACCAAAAAAAAATAAAATAAAATTCAGCAGCAATCTAAAAGAAAATTGCAAGCTGATGGATCTATGGGGGAATATATATTACTGACCTGTATTTTATTTGCAGGCTGTTGTCTTGTGTCTTGCTAATATCTCAAGGATAAGCTACCAAATGCCTACAGTTTGACCCCCAGGTAAAAGGAGAGATCAGAAAACTTCAGAAAACACAACTACCTGATAATCTTCTTAGAAGCACTTGGAACTGCTCAGTGATCCATGAATGTCAAGGCAAAACTCTGATATGCCTCTTCCAGATTTCATAGAAATCTCTTTATCTAAGGTAAACTTTGGGTCAGCAAGAAATACCTGTGCTCTTTGTTTATGTTTGTGTTTTAGAGGCACTATTTCACATATCTTCCTAATGGCTGAAGAAACACACAGCATTTCTAATATCTTTCCATAAGCAGAGATGTTAAGGCACTGAACAATCCAACCCTGACCATGACAGTGAGCTTCCTGGTAAAGGAGAGCGCACATTAATTTTGATTCCTACCTATAAAATTACAAAGATTCGCAGACCTATCCCCCAAAACATTCATGATTCTCTGATAGCAATGCCAGCTTCAGTGTCATATTAAGCTCATTTCTTATGTCTCTAGATTCCTTTCTTTTCTTCAAATGGCGCATTTGCCACTATCTGATATTGGAGAATGCTTATCATTGGAATTATTAAATGTACAAGCTGACACAACAAACCACCAATTTGTTATTTTGATGAAAATATTTTTGTATTTTCAGCGGATGGCTAAAAATGTTGCCTTTGTTATATAGTCTTTGTTTTGACAAAGATGAAAAAAAGAGAGAAATGAAGCTCTGGATTATTTTTCCTATGAAACTTCATCTAAAAACCGGACAATTTGGCATGTGACTTCTGAGCTCGTTCAATGTTTCATTTCTAGAGCCCATTTCCTTGGCAACCTGCACCCTTCTCCCAGCTGTAGAGGTCAACACAATAGACTTGTCACAGGTTTTAAGTCGGGTAACCACTTTTAATTTAGAGAAATTATTACCCAGGGAGAAAATAGGCTGGTCCTGTACTTCAAAGAAAAAAAATAGAAATCAAGATGCACACAGCCTCTCGAATAGGACTGACTCTGACTGTTGCAGTGAGCCTTCTAAGCAGCTGTTCAAATAACTAGCCCCCGGAGGAAATGTATATTCAAATGCTCCTTGTCGTTTGCCTCTCCTAGCTTCACACCTAAAAGCCAGATGCAAGCTCTTCCAGGGCTAACAAATAGATGCCTTCTGGTGGCTCATTATGGTAATTACTGGCCATGTATAACTGCTTTGTGAAAAGAGTTGTGAGGCAGGCCAGCCCAGGGGCATTTACAAGTGGTTTATTTGTGTTGAGCTATTAAGAATCCTCGAGTTATCAGATCAACCACTGCTCTTTGGGTTTTAAAAGCAAGTTGTTCCTTAACAATGGGATCCTTCATCTGCTACCTTTGTGATATGTTTAAGCACCACTTAGGGACCTAACATGCTGCTTAGGAAAGTTATTTTACCTGTTTACATACTTTCTCAAGTCCACTGTGTCCTGTACACATTTCTGCACAGCTCCTTCCCAACATCAAATATCCCTCCTCTCCTTCCCCATTTCTCCAAAGGCTGTGATGTTTTCTTCATTCTTTGATCTTTAGCAGAGCTACACACCTCTTCGACAGCCACAAACACCTTTTTGGTGTAAATGAATGTTGAATGCAACTGAGCACTATGGGATTGAATAAGTCAGGATTGAATCCTAGTTATATAGGGTCTGAAGCCCATATAAGTTGTGGGGAGGCCCTCTTTAACAAAAAGAATAGAAAGCTTATGAATGTGAAATTAAGTCCAAAAATGAATATTTGAAATGAGAAAAAAATTACAAAGTTTAGAAATCTTATGAATCTACAAATATTACAAGATTAAAACAAAAACAAAAACATAAACAAAAACATGACTGACTTTAAAATCAACTGCCTGACTCCTCTAAATTGTTTTTTTTTTATTTTTGGTAGGGGAGGGACAGCCTCTTCATATGACAATGGTTTTTTAAAAGAGTAATGCAGTTTTTCCTCTAGCAACATTCATTGAGAAAAAATTATTAATTAGTTTAAGAAAAGTTTGTTTTACATCTAATTATCAGTAATGTCATGTAAATTTTTAAAATCTGGACAAATGTTTAGTAAACTCTTTTAACACGTGAGCTATAATATTTCAAGACATTTCAAGTTTTAATTTGCAATGACTGATTTTAAATACATTTTTAGGTGAAATATATTCATTAATCAGCTTGTTGTAGATCCCGCCATTGAAATACATATTTCATAATTCCTTCTTTTGTTTTAATCTCAAAGTTTTTTTTGTTTATGTTGTTTCTCTATTGGAGTCAGTTCTATTGATTTCATCACTCATATTTTTGACTTTGAATTTCACATTCCATTAATGCCTTTCTAAATTTCCTTTTAGTTTTGTATATATTTATAGATGACAAAAATGGCACCCTTCATAAACATTCAAATCAGGAGAACATTATAGATAGACTTTCACTTGTTTTATTGAAGCATTCCAAAACATCTTTCCAAATGTGTTTCGCCATTTTAGAATAATTTTGCAAATTTTAAAAAAGCAAATATTTGAAAAGTGTTCATGAAGTAAGAGGCTTAAACTTCATTAGAGTCATAAAATTTTCCTTCAGGCCTCTCTGAGAAATGACCGAATAGGTTTGACTCAGTATGCTGCTGGGAAGAAGTCATACCTCACTCACTCCTCAGTTCACCTCGGCTCAATGCAAGATATGGCTAAATGCATAGCTTATATAACATACATAGACTTCAATGTAAATTTAAATTTAGAGACAGAAGCCTCAAGCTAACTTGGGAGAGGAGGGCAGAGTGTGTGTGTGTGTGTGTGTGTGTGTGTGTGTGTGTGTGTGTGTGTGTGTGTGAAATCTCTCATAGGCTCAGAATCTTCAGAGGCTAAGGCTGGGACTGGAGTGGGAAGGAGCTCTTGGTTAGGAGGCAGGGGAATAAGAAGGAATGGCTCTTGGGGACTGTCTCCCTTGGAGCCTACTATCAGGACCTATAGCTTGTTTACAACCTACTCCTAATAGCAGGCATTGGATTGTTGCAGTTATATGAATCCTCTCCACACAAGAGATAGACCAGTCAGCATATTCTTTTTGGCTGACGTCTCACTCATTAAAATAGCAAAATTGGAAATAACCTAAATATTTAAAAGTCAGGTGTTGGTTAAATACATTATTATATGCCCATACAACAGACGCATATAACATTTTAAAGTGTTTCATAGTATATTTTATTTATTTGAAAATTAGTTGCATATTGTTTTTGGATGAAACAAACAGGATACAAGCAATATGAAAGGTAAAACCCCAGTTTTTCTTAAAAAAAAAAAAACTCTTTATATATGCAGATGTGGACATTTATGTACCAAGGTGTTGACAGTAGTTGTCCTTGGGCAGGTAAAATTGTAAGATTTAAATTTTTATTAAAAATACTTATTTATATTATTAAAATTTTTCTTCTAATGACCATCTTTTATTTTGTAACAAGAAAAGACTATTTTTAATGGAAAAAAAGAGAGAACATCACTTTGACATTGGATATCTCTAGTCTTTCCAAATAAAAAAAAGGCTTGAAATTTAAACATATATAAATATATATATGTATACAGTTCAATATTCATGTTAAAATCTCATTTCCAAGAGGCATTAACCTATTTCTGAAAATGATTACTCTCTAGGATTTAGTATAGCGATATGAGGTCAGTCTCTCATACAGCACACTGGGATCTGCAAATTCCATTTCTGTGATTGAGGAAGAAGCCAACATATCGAAAAATTCATTCCGGAGGGCTCTTCCCTGGAAAACAGGTTTTTAAGTGAGGCCCAAGTCATTATTTATTCCTTCACACTTTTATATATTAATAGGAAAATACAGTGCTCTTTAGAAATGTGGGGTGTGTGTAGATAAAACGTGTTGAGTTGCCATCAAACAATATTTATTGCTGTAAATGCAATGTGAACCAGCACTTAGAATTTACAAAGCTCAGAATATATTTATTTACATAACCTCTCTCTATCCTTCCAAGATAATGGTTTCAATTCTTGGTGCGCAAAAGAAACATCCGAGCAAACTGGGTAAAATGCAGAGACTCCAAGGCCCCACTCAGCTATTCTGATTGAGTAGATCTGGGATGGGACCAAGAATGGGCAATTTAAACTGGGGCCCAAGCTTGCAGAAACATTATTTTAAGGAAGTGCACCTCTTTTAATACTGGGAAAATTATAGCAGAGAGCAAAAAAGCCTGTCTTACAACTCTAAGACTGTGGTGCGTGGAAAAGGGACAAGAAACATTCCCTCTGCTCCTAAATGCTTTCTTCGTCCCTCCTTTCCCAGCTGACCAACATGCCCCCTGAGCTGTCTAATGTGAACCCTTTGACCAAATTAATCAATGCCTCAAAAATGGTCCTTTGGCAGTTAACGAAACCATACTGTGTGGAAAAAAAAAACAATCCTTTTTTCCTCAGAGTAGCTTGAAACCCTATTAATATAATGACTTGGGCCTCACTTAAAAACCTGCTGCATTCAACCTTCTAAATCTACGCTCCTACAGATTGCTGCCCGGAGTACGAGTGCTTTGTCTCCGCCAGCACTAATGGTTTTCTACAGTCTGCTCTAGACACGTGACAGCCCGGTGTCATAGTGCTGCTGAAAATGCAATCTCTGTGCCCAGGAAGAACCTGTATAAATATTCTCAATAAATAAATAACAGTTGTCATTTTCAGAATATGACAATCTCCAGCTGCCTGTGCTTAAAGTGAGCGACGTGTCATTTATCCTAATAGATGTGAATGCATGTATTGTACATACCAGTGAGTCACCTAATTCTTATTCACCTCAGCCTTGGTCTCAGTTGGGGGCAAGTGCCTCTAACAGGGTATAGCTGGATCAAATCACAAGCTGAAAAATCTTGGTCAATTATAGAAGCCTGAGGCTAAGGAGGGAGTTGTCTTTTCAGACCTCAAAGACCCCTCCTCTTCCCAGGCTTACTGAAGATGCCAGTCAACCTCCTCTCTGTGGAATTTCTGGGACTCTTTCTCCCCCCTGTAATTCAATGTGACTCAGTTGTTCTCTGTCCTGATAATACAAGTGGTGAGAAAGTCGCCTAATCCTCCTGGCATCCCCTCTTGTCAGCACCTCTTTATTTTCCTCTTTAAAGGCTCAACATGTTTTGATTTACAATCCGCACCAAGATAACTGCAGGTGCCCTCTCTGAAAAGCAAGGTTAACTCACCTGAGATGAATTCTTTTATTGCAAACAAAAGCAACACATGAGCAGGAAATACAATTAATACAGGTGCTTCCCTGAAACCTAGCAAATGCCTGTTGTCTTGAAAGAAAAAAATAAATTTTCACCATAGCACTGAGTTTCCTTTTACACTATTTCAATGAAGAATTTGAATTAGAATACATTTGAAGGAATAGCCCTTTAAAGTTCTGGAGAAGCCCCAAGAAAGACCTCATGTAAGAAGCTGTAAGTAGTTTAAGAACTCAGGCTATCCAGGGTGAGTAAAAAATTTTAAAACACTCCAGTCAAGGCAGGCTTTGTAAAACCTATCATTTTAGTCTCCTTGAAAATATATAATGTATATATTAATTCTAGGAAAGCATTTTGAGTTCTATTAGATTAGGAGGCAGATGCGCTGAAGTTGATCTTTGGTTTGCTTGAGGTTCAGAGTTCACTATTCTGGCGGCTGACAGTTCATTACTTTAAAACTGCAGAAGTTAACTGAAAGTCTTTTATCATTACGTGTAGATAAATCTTTTCTGGTGGATTTAAATATATTTGCTGTTCATGTTAAGAAATGATCAAAAAGGATATCAAGCAAAATAAATGCTGCAGTCCTACCAAATTGCTTAATTTTGTAAATCTTGTATAGTTAAAAAAATGAAGATAAAAAGCCATGAAAAAAGGTGGAAATGGTACACTTATGAACACCTGACAGGTAGTTACAATTAAATTGCCAAGTATTGCCATCTTTGTTTTTTTTAATCTTGATTACTCTCTAAACAAGTAACATGTCTTAATTCCTCATTCTGACATCCATTTAATTTGGAAAGTTTTATCAAGTAAAGTGTTACTTTTCAGCCTTGGCCAGGATACTTTTTAATATTAGTTCACCTATGGGGCCACATTCCTATGTTTGTAACCCGGACCCTCCCTCTGACAATCTCCTCCTTCTCCAGAGCACAACAAAATAGGTTTTCAACAAATGCGTTTGACGTAGTCACACTGCCTCAGTGGCAGAACCTATCTGCTCTCAAATGACAAGATGACAAGACTGCATGCTCAATTACACCTGTTCCCCTTTCAAGTAATTGCCTTAGATCTTGCCAAATTATGTGCTAGTTTTCTCAGGCATTCTAATTCAAATTAGAGTGAAGGTGCTAAACTTTGTTAATTACTACAGATTGATTGAAGCAATTTCTTTTTGTTTTCTAAAATTCTACTGTCTTTCATGACCCCATTAGAAATACCTAAAGATTCCTGCTGTTTTGGATGCCTGAATGTGTTATCATTATGTTTCATTCTGCATATTCTGTGTATGAAACTAGTTTCCTATGTCTGGATTTTTATGTAACAGTAGAAGAATGCTACTTTGTGGAGTTTTCTGTGACTTGTAGAAATAAAAGCAATAAAGGAGTTAAGTAGGGCCATGTTTAGCAAAGAAAAATGTGACATACCTAGCTGAATCTGAATTTTGGATAAATAATGAATTATTTGTAGTGTGAATATGTCCCAGGTGATATTTAGGATATAATTATACTAAAATAATTACTTGTTCATTGGAAACTCAAATTTAACCAGGTGTCTTGTGTTTTATCTGGCAACCCTAGAGTTGAGTAAAGCCAAAATTGATTTATATATGTGTGCTTTCTATAAGTCACATTTTATTGGGAAGCAAAGGAATAAATTATGTTTCAATTTTGCTATTGGGGAAATGTATGATCAATTTAAATAATAGATAAAAAGAAGATATTATTGGCAAGAAAAATTAACATGAATGGAATTTCATTCCTGTTTTTATATTCTAATAAAATATAAATTTTCTGTGTTTATAAATATAAAACTCCATTATTTTCTGCCTGAATTAGCATTTATTATTTTTGTGCATGACCCTCTAAAACTTCATTACTCAAATTATCTGCAGTCACTCAAAAATGGTGAAGCCTTATGAGAAGAGCAATGGAAGAATAGTAGTTTGATTAAAACTAGCTCAGTTCAAGGAAGAAGAAACTCTGTTTTTAATTGGACTTTCATGATCAAAATATTAGGAAACAGATATTTCAGATAACTTTCAGATTCCAAGAAAAATATACTGAAGACAATTTTTTTCCAAAATCATAATATGGTAGCAGCATGTTCTAATTTTTACTCTTATGGTTCATGATTATTAGCAAAATAGTTATAAAGTCAATTGAATATGAGTGTCATCATTCCTCATTATTTCTTTCTTCATAAATTCTATAATATAAACCAATCAAAATATTTGTTAATAAAGTTAAGAAATGTGTTACAAATTATTTTATTTAATATTAGAATTTTGTACATTTCATGTTTTCTAATATTTGTGCTAATATTCATCCTATGTATGAATTGAAATATATTCCTAATCTTAAAAATTTATTTTTCTTTATATTATCTTTAATCTTAGTCCACTATTAATAATTTCCACTACTCGTTTTTTCTTCCTTACTCTTAAACAAGTAGTGGAGTTTAAAATGGAAAGAAGAGAGAGTTTGGTATTTCTATTATTATAATGCAGTGGGCTTTTATTATCAAATATTACACCTAGCCTGTTAGATTAATGTTGTCATAATCTGAAATTCCTAAAATGAAATGCTTTTTTTTAAATTGACTTGATGAAATGTAAGGCAATGACAAACATTTCTTTTTAGTGCTTTAAGAGGTGAGAAATGAGCTCATAACATCCATTACTTCTTAGCTAATATGACACAGTACAGGCAGTAGATCTTTTAGTATACAAGTTTTCTCAATCATTTTTTCTAGCTTTCCACAATGTTCAATATTATATGTTTAATATCTCTTCAATGTCTGTAGGAAAATGCCAAATTTATTGTCCAAGTTTCTAATATAAGTAAATATATAATACATATAATCTGATATAAGTAAAGGATCCATCTATTTACCAAAAACAAACCAGCTTTCTGGTGGTATCAATACCAATAAAATAACAGACCAATTGCTTTAGATGAGTTCAGAATGTCTTTTTTCCTGGAGAAAAACAAAACAAAACAAAACAAACAAACAAAAACAAACAAAACAAAGAAACAAATAACAAGATGATCTTCATTCTAAAGCAATAGAAAAAATAGTCAAAAAGAGTTCGGGATGCAGTGTAAGAACAGATCTGCTGTCTGGAACTTCCAGACATAAGATGCATACTCAGTGCTTGCTGATGCTGTGGAACCAAACCCACTATTGCCAAAGCAGAGCATCAGACAGAGTTATTTATAGGGAGAGGGAAAAGGAACAAGAAATAAAGAGAAAGAAAGCTCAAAGAAGATACTGGAATGCAAGGGTAGTAATGGATCAGAAATAGTAATGGCATAAATTTAAGACCTCTCTGAAGGAAGGGAACAAAAGCATCACTGAGAATAGAAAGAAGATATTTTTTCTCCAACTGAGTTCTATGGAAATTAGTGCCAAAAATAATGAAAGGTGCCAAAAAAATTAACTCTAGTGTTCTGTGGTTATTGGTTATTTGGAAACTTGGATCTGGATAATATCTATATCTCGACTATACCCAAAGACATTGCTTCATCACATCTGTGATGTTCTTGGTGCTAAGCAGAATAGCAAAGTCACGAGAAGTGGAACTCCACTTATAAATTGAGAGACCGTGGATTCAAATCCCAAGTCTTCTGCTTGCCTCATCAAGGCCCCTGACTTCTTTAAGTCTCAGTTTCCTCCAGTATCAAAGAGGAGAGAAAGAATAATGATAATAGGGCTTATTTTGTAGGTTGTTGGGAGAATTAGATGAGATATTTCCTTAAAACATATAACTTAATGCTCAGCATATAAGAAACAAAAAATCTTAATATTAAAGATCCAGCATTCAAATCTCCTCCTCTGGGAGTTCCATAAGCAGAGTTTTTATCTGGCTACTCATATGGGTTTTGGAGCTTAGAGGTTAAATGAATGATGAATTTCTGACCAAGGCAACATGGTGCCTGGGCCTGTGGTTGAATGTAAATAAGTATAATCTTATCAGTCCTATGGTGAGTTGAGAGGATTCAGTGAGATTACTTGCATAAAGGGCTTAGCGATTTGATGGGCAGTAGCAGGTATGGCCATTGAAATGGGGCAGAGATGGAATGACAGGCAACATAAATGAGATGAGTTGGGTTTCTTAGCCCCTTATGTTACTCTTTTCACAAGCTTTCAATATCTGCTTTGCTGAGATTTGTATGAGCTCTGGGATTTGTACAGGCTCTAGGATTTGTTTTGTATCTGTTGACTCAGGTGGGAAGAATTCTTCTTATGATCGGCAGTCGGCATTGTGAAGGAAAGAGGGGACTATCTGGGAGAGGTGGTGAACCCCCGGAATGGAGATCAGAACCTGCACTGCATTTTTCCTAGGGTTGAAAAACAAAGCCCCGTCTTTATCCTTTTTTAAAATTGAGAGATGAAAAAATAGGTATATATAAAAAAAATATCCTTTTTTATTTAGAAGTAATTATATACACACAGGAAGTTGAGGAATGATATAGAGAAGTCCTGTATACTCTTCATCAATCCCCCTGCCCTGCCCACAGCTGGTTACATCTTAGGTAACTAAACTGCAATTTAAAAACCAGGAAACTGAGAATGGTATAAAAAATATGTATAGTTCTATGTCATTTTATCACATTCATCACCACAATCAAGACACAGAACTTAAAATTTTATTTTACTTCTTTTTCTCTTTTCAAGAGGCAAAATAAACATAGTTCCCATTACCATGAGCAATAATTTAGTAATTATATCTCAACTTTTACAGCTGGAGGTAAGCAGCAACAAAAAATAGTTACTTGGGTGTTCTGATATCACAATTCAGGAGTTTTATAGGTTCTGAACATTTCTTTTATGGTTGCAGTGTCCTTCACCTTCCCTCTTTGTAAATCTGGTCTCATATGTAAATACTTGGGAAAGTAACTTTACATTCTAATTTAGTTCCTCTCCTCTGTCATCATTTATGATTGCATTGGTGGGAAAGTATGTGTTTTACAAAAGGCAAAATGTGCTGAAGAAAGGCCAAATGCTGAAACAGATCCCATTTTAAAAAGCCATAAACAAGCTTACAGCGGTAAGTGGTGACATGAATAAATTGTTTTTGCAAGAAAATTCAGACTTAATATCATTACTAAGCCACAGCTGAAAGGCATAACGATATTTCAACTGGTAGTAATGACTGGCACCACTGGGTTAGAAATGATCTCATGATGGCATCATAATGACTTTTTAAAAACAAAGGAATCTTGGAGTTTCACAATGGTAGTTAAGGAAGTAAATACTCAATGATGATATAATTGGTTTTGTATATTCTTCGCCATGTTCTCCTCTGGTCTTTAATATAAATATGCCAAAATTTAAGAGACTGATTCTCATAGTTTTGCTATGGCTATTACTCCTAGTTTGTTATAGGCATACTTATGACATGTGTAGTTCAAAAACTTGATCTCCAGACCAATGAACACTATTCTAATCAATAATTTTATCCATAAAATTAATTCTTTACAGTAAGTGAAGAATGAAGTTTTATTGAAATAGAGAAGCTGGGTGGGCACCTGTACTGGCTAATCACACCAGCAAAGAGGCTGGCCCTGGCACCCCACCTGGCATTAATTAGCAGCATTACCCTGACTGTGATTAAAATCGGATAGTCTCCTCCCAAGGTGCTCTGTGAAGAGAATCTAGTTATTAGGCATTAAAAAAATCTTTTAGTTTGTGAGAAATGTGCTAATTTCACATTGGAAGATGTTCCACTGGCTATGTGACTCTGGGTAGACAGTTATTTTTTTCTTAGCACGTTGAAGATATTATTCCGTATTCTGATAGTCTCAATCAAATTGTCCTTCCTTTTAAGTTTTTTTTTTCTCTCTAGGTTCTTTTTAAAACTTCTCTTTGTTTTTGGCAATCTGTAGTTTCGCTGTGTATTTACATGTCTTTTTCTTTTTTCTTTGTCTTAATTTCATTGGGATTGTGAATCTAAGGGTTTGTGTTTTCATCATTTTGCAAAATTCTTAGCCAAAGTCATTTTAAATATTGCTTTTCCCTAATTCTATTTTCTCTCTCAGGAAATCTGATTAGACTTCTGTTAGACATCCTTACTCTACCCTCCATGTTCACTGATTTTCTCTTCACTATTTTCAATCGGCTTTTAGAGTCCAATCTATTTAGTTCACTGAGTTTATAATTTGATTTCTAAAAACTCTTTGGTACATTTTTTATTTTGCCTGGTCATTTTTCATAGTCTTTTGTTTCTTAGTTATACTTGAGTCTTGTATTTCTTTAAGCATATCGATCATGCCTGTTTTATATCCTGTATGTAATAATTTCTAGTCCTGCGGTCTTAGTGGGTCTAATATAGTGGGATTTATTTTTCATTCTATTGACTTGCTCATTGTGGTTTATTTCCTCACTTAATATGATATTTTTCATTCAGAACTCATGTTCTTGGGAATTTGGCTGTGGAATTTTTTGAGGCTCAATTTTAAAGTGTTTTCCTTTAAAAATTATTTATTTTGTTTCTGACAGTTACCTGGGGGCATTACCTAGCCAGGACCAGTTCAAATTAAATTCTTAGGTCAGAGTTTTTCAGGTCACTGAATTCTTTGAAATTCATCCTTAAACCCCACGTAAAGATTTGCTTGTGGTTTTGAATTCTCAGGGAAAAATTTTCTCAAATCCCTCTACCTAGAACCAAGTCTAATACAGCTAAACATCTCTTTCCCAGTTCCTTGTGCGGGACATTTTGTTTTGTTGTGTCAATTAATTAATGCCATTAGTTAATAAATATAATTAATAATACATAGTGTAACATAATGTAATATTATATAGTGTAATATAATATAAACGTTATTCCCTTTTCATCAAAAAAGTCACTTTGAGGTGTTCTGAATTCATGCAGGAGTCTCTCATTCAGACTTCTGTCTTTAGCCTTTGATCCCTTCTAAACAGAAATGGCCCATTAAAAGCCCAAGGTCTAGGCCACCAGTGAATATTGGAAGCTCCCAGAGCAACTGCCAGTGGTGTACTAAGTTTACTCTCTGGGGCTATATTTTCTCATAGTTAGGAGCTCAATTTCTTGTCAATTCAGTTATTCATTTAAAGATTAAATATTGCATTCAGCATTTCTAACTGGTCTACAATAGCCTGTATGCCATATGACCAAAAATAATAAATAATCAAATAAACCAAAATAAGTAAAAATATAACAATAACAAAATTAATACAGTAAGTCTAATCAATATATATTGAGCTTCATACAGGGAATAGGCCTTCTTTTCAGATACACATAACATATTTTAAGAATTAAAAAAATTCATTTATAAGGCCAATACATTTCAAAATTGTAAGAGTTTTAATTTTTTTTCCACAGTAAAATAAAATTAGTAATTGATATCCATATTATTTAAAACAAACAAACAAACCTTAGGACTCCTCCAAAAAATAGGAATCAAAACCAAAAATACTGAAAATACTACATAATGAAACCTATAGGACACAAATAAAAAGATCATCAGAGGAAAAACCAAATTTCAAAGAAAAATTGTGAAATAAGAAGGAATAAAAATAACTAAATTAAGCATTTAAAATAATAAGTTGTGATTATTAACAAAATAAATCTAAAGAAATCAAAATTAAGGAACTAATAAAGAAAATGTAAAATTCCCAAATAGCTACAACTTTAAAAAAGTAAAACAAATTAAGAAATTGTCATTTTAAGAGTTAATCACATAGATGAACCATTGACATAATATTTTAAATGGTGAGAAATGAAGAAAACACAACTATCTTGAGAACCTAAGCACAATTATTGAAGGAATAAAAAAGTAAGATTTGTTTTTGTTCAAATTTATGCATGGGGATTTGAAAAATCTAAATAAGATGGATAACATTTCTAAGAAATTTAAATCACCAAAAATGATTTCAGAGGGTATACAAAATCTGAATAGACCATTTCAGAGGAATTATAAATGTCAAAATGTTGTAGACATGGAGTTCAGACTGTGCTATAGATGAAGCCTACCCAAAATTTTACGAACAGAAATCTCCTATTCTATTGAAATGATACTAGAACAGAAATTGAAGAAAAATTTCTATTTTTATATTACCCATTATAATACATATACCAAAATCTGATGGACAGTAAAAGAAAACTACATATCAATCTTTATTTGACTATTGATTCACAAATTCAAAATAATATATTAGCAAACAGAATCCAACATTACTTTAAAAGAATACATCATGACTAAAAAAGAAAATTGAAAATATTAAAGAAATTATTAATATAATTTAAGTTACTGCTGTATCAGAAGAGAAAAATGATATGATCATGCCTAGAAAGTGTGTAAAGGTATTTAAATTTGAAATTCATTGCTGATAAAAACACTTGATAAAACAATAATAAATAGGTATTTTTAATATATGTCTGATTTATAGCCAAAGCTGCATGTGCTTAATAGTGAGACTGCTAGAAATACTTTCAACAGGAGACAGATGTTTACTATTGCAATTATTATTTATGATAATTATTGTAGTTTCTAGAGTGCAATTATAAAGGAGAAACAAATATAAAAGTTTGAAGAGATGACATGAAATATCATTATTTACATATGTGATTAAATTGTAAACCAGATTACAGAAGAGAGCCTGCAAAAATCATTACAAACAATAAGTAAAACAGCTGGCTTTAGCATTAATATACACGAACCAGATATTTTCTTATGTGCAAGTGGAAGTTATCTTTAAATATAAAGAAATAAAAGTAGTATCTGTTATAGAAACAAAATTAAAAATAATGTGATAGGAATAAACTTAAATGATTAAGCTATATATATATAAAAAAACTTTAAAAGAATGCAGTGATAAAATAAAAATTGAACAAATAGCAATATATTTTTTTGATAAGACTCATGTTAAAATCTTTCTTTATCAATCTTCTTAAAAATTTAAGTATAGTAGGTTTACAATAATGAATTGGTGACATTAGTTTCAAGTATACAACATAGTGATTCAACATTTTTATACCTTACAGTGTCATCGCTAATTCAAATAATCATCTGTCACCATGGGAACTATCACAATTATTGACAAGATTGCCCTTCACCTTTTTCAGTATTTACATTAATATTATCTCAATAAGACTAATGGACAATATTTTTAGACTAGACAACAGTTAAGAAATAAGATTTCAGAGGTAAGATTAGTTTTATAAGGTATTAAAATATAATGCTACATTAATAAACAAATTTTTCCTGGTACATAAAAACAGAACATTAATAGAACAAATGAAGAGTTGAGATATGTACCCAAATTCTCATAGTATGGTGGCTTGTTATAAAAGAAGCATTTCAAATCTATGACCCCCACTCCTGCAAATGATTGATTTAATAAGTGATGGTGACAACTACCAACCCTGGAAAAGAATAAATTCATTACACTCCAGTTTTTATACCAAAATGAAATCCAATAAGATCTGAGGTGTAAACTTTACAAAAGGAAACTAAATATACTAAAGGAAATTATGTGAGAATTTTAAAATTAATCTTGGAATGAGAACCTCTTTAAATATGACACAAAACACTGAAGCCATAAATGATGATAAATAAATGTGTCTGCATAAAAAGTAAACATTCTTGAGTAATAATAGAATATGATAAATAAAGTCAATGACCAGGTGGGAAGAATATGTGTAACACACTGTGTATAATAAAGGGCCATCTTAATAATATATTAAGGGTTCTTATGAATTAATTAGGAAAAAAATTTAAAAACCAGTAGGAAAATGGGGAGAGAACATGAGCAGGCATTTTATAGAAAATTAAATTCAAACTGCTTTTAATTAAATGAAAACATGTTTAGCCTTGTCAATCATTAAAAAATGTTCATTAAAATAAGAGCAATATATCATTTAAAACTATCAGATTGAGATATACTAAAATTTGTACACATGTACGATTTTATCTATGAATGATTGATTCTCTGGGGTGAATCATCTCAAGATGTTAACTGTATTTGCCTCCGTGAAGGGCAATGAGGGGCCACGGTGGGATGAAAACACTTTTTACAGCATGCTATATTGTAAGTTTAAATTCTTTAGCTTTATATATATTAGTTAAATAATCAGATAATTAGTACAAAACAGAAATTGAAACCAGGGAAACTAAATAGATTAGTTTCTGTCACACTGTTCATGGATAGCAGATGTTTCATTCAAGCCCAGAGCAGCATGATTTTGACAAAAGTATGTACATTGTTGACATTAATTTTATTATTATTTCTAGACTTTTTGTTGACTAATTTAATGTGAAAGGGATACCATGTAAATGGGATATCTCTTGAGGAAAACTATGAATATCTGTTGGGAGGCTGATATTTGTACTCTCTTCATACTGGTTTCTTTTTAAATTTTACTTATTAGAGATAGGAAACAACTTGTGACATTTTTATTTTTTAACAAGCATCTCTAATAGATCTGGGGTTTTTAAAAGTTTTCTTAAAGAGTTTTTAAACCTGTTCTTGGTAAAATTTGTGCTGTGTGTGTGTGCGTATGTGCTTGCACACGCTCTGTGTGTGAATAAGTGTGTATAATCATTACTCAAGCTTTAGACTATTTAAATGCAAAACCTAGATTGAAGTTAAAAGCACATCTTGTCCTATTTGGCTAAATTAGCTAAGGGACTCTGAAAGAATTGGTCTCTATAGTACCCTTGTATACAGGATTGAAACAGGAAAATTTACTTTTTTCTTCTTTCTCCACCCTTCCTTCCTCACCCTCCCTCTCACCCTCCCTCCCTCCCTCTCACCCTCCTTCCTTCCTTCCTTCCTTCCTTCCTTCCTTCCTTCCTTCCTTCCCTCCCACCCCATTTCTCCCTCCTTCTCTCCCTCTTTTCCTCCTCCTCCTCCCCTCCTTCTTCTCTTTTTAATCACAAACCCACTTACTAAAATGTGCTTCACAGAGCCTTGACCTTTAGACTGTAATGGCTTCCTTGGGCTATTACAACTTATAGGGCTAAGGCCTTCCAATCATTCAGACTGCAAGTAAAGGTTACGAAGTTTTAGGACACAAAGTACCTAACTCTTAGCTTGTAAAGTCACTTTCTCCACCAAAAGCCAAATCCATTAACCCATTTGAGGGACTTTTAGTGTATGAAATGACATTCTTAAAAATCAAATTTATCTTTGAGTAGAAAAGGGGCTTTTTAAAAAAGTATAATATCCTAGGATAATAGGTTTGACTGAAATTCTAAAGGCCACCAAGTAAAACCTTCTACTCTGATGAGGATTCCTAGATTGTTTTCAAACTGTTTGTAGGGAGAGAGGACTCATTTTTGTTTCATTTAAAATACCTTTTTTTGTAAAAATATACATCAAAATTTAAAGTAGTTATCTAAGTAGTAAGATTATTAGTAATCATTTTGTTTATGTTTCAATGTTTAAATTAATAAACACAATAACTATGTTTATAGTATAAATGCAACATTAATTGTAAAATTTAGAAAATACAAGCATGAAAAAGGACGAAACATAGACTCACCATATAAATTTAGCTGCTTATCCTATCAGAATTTTCTGTGTAGCGTGTGTGTGTGTGTGTGTGTGTGTGTGTGTATTATATAATGATTAGGTTAGTTAGCAAGTACTTTTAGAACTCTCACTAGCAGCGGCAGAAAAAGGATAGAAGGTTTTTCTCGGTCATGTTAAAATCTAAATATAAAGAGTTCCATAAAGTCCTCAGAGAATTGAACCCCTTGCACTTTATGGTTCCTCGTGCATGGTTATATTCCCAAGGTCAGTTAATGATCGATCTCAGGTAGAAGCTTCAGCCATCACACTTACATTCGAGCCAGCAGGATCAAGGAAAGGGTAAAGGAAAGAACATAGCTCTAACTTTTAATGAAGATTTCTAAAGCTAAACATACCATGTCCATCAACTGGCTAATGCCCAGAACACAGTCACATGACTATACATTCCCTTACAAAGAGGGCTAGACAACATAATACAATTGACCCTTGAATAATATGGATTTGAATTGCAAAGGTCCACTTGTATGCAGATTATTTTTCGATAAATACGGACAGTGCTGTAAATGTATTTTGTCTTCCTTGTGATATTCTGAATACCACTTTCATTTCTCTAGCTTACTTTATTGTAAGAATACAGCATATAATAGATATGACATACAAAGTATGTTAATCAACAGTTTATGCTATTGGAAAGGCTTCCAGTCAATAGTAGCCTATTAGTAGTTAAGTTTTGGGGCACTCAAAAGCTATATGCAGATTTTCAGTTGTGCCGGAGGTCAGTGCCCCTAATCCCCCTGTTGTTCAAGGGTCAACTGTATATTTTTTTGGGGTGGCCAAGCCCAATGAAAAATCTCATTTTAGGCTTCCCGCTTGC
Source organism: Cynopterus sphinx (assembly GCA_030015415.1). NCBI lineage: Eukaryota > Metazoa > Chordata > Mammalia > Chiroptera > Pteropodidae > Cynopterus > Cynopterus sphinx. The sequence continues at coordinate 24,922,906 of CM057391.1, forward strand.
TAAATCCCACTGTTTCTTTTTCAATAGCACGTATCCTCCTACTTCTCCTAATATGGGAGATAAGTTTTTGAGAACTCACCTTTATTCTACTCTGATGTATGAAAAACGGGAGATTAAAATAAACGTTAAGACAGTAACACTGAAAACTTAGATATAGTAGGAAATTTTTAGAATAACACAAGTCATAAAAATTGAGTCAAGATGAATTAGAATATAATAAATAACTTCTAAAAAGTTGACTTTACCATTGTCCATCTATCCTCAGTCTTTCTATATCCAAGAAAAGACATTAAGCCCAAACAGATAATTTTACCAAACTCTCTGATTTTGGATAATCTCTATTTTTATAAAATTGTCTTCAGACTAGAAAAAGAGGAAAGTTATTTCACTTATGTTAGTTACAAATTTAGCTTAAGTTTATGAAATATCAGAAAAATGTTGCAATGTTTATTGGATTTAGATTGAATGTAGAGATTAACCTGATGAGTTTTTCTTTGTATATGAGGGTGTGGGGGTGGGGTATTGAGCAGTTTGATTTTTTTTCTCATTTCATTTTTTTCTCCTTTACTATTTTGGAAGTTAAACATTACATTGATGCTGGATAGGGCAAATTTCTTCCAGTTAGGGAAAATCAAGCCCTGCACCAAGAGAGAGTTCTTGGCTGAGCATAAGAAAATTCAAATGCACGCCAGCATTAGAGTCAAAAAGAAAGTTTATTAGAGAAGGGTAACACTCCATAGACAGACTGTGGTCTCCTCGGAGAGGCAGGGAGTAAGGGTTTGAGAGAGACTCAGATGGACAGACAGAGAGACAGACTATGAGAGGGACCCCCAACGTTCAGGAAATCCAATTTATATATAATCCTTAGTTTCTGTGAATTCTAGTTTAAAGACTTCTTTACCCATTTTCATTTGATGATGTAGGCATACAGTGAGAAAGGATAAGAGTATAGCATGAAAAGGCCTGCTGGCAATTCTCAGCCGTTGATCCATGGTTTTAGCCATAGGGGAATGAATGATTTTATTTTTTGTAGGGTTTGGCTTAAAGACCCTGTTTTTCTGTTTTCTCACCATGGTATAGGGAAATGGTTTGTTAGCAATCTCAGCAGAAATCTTTCTTTGTTCTGCAGATTTCCTCATGGTCTGACTGTAGGACTGATCAGCATATTGCAGTCTCTGAATATAGCTTGATTTAACATTTTAGTTCTCTTGCCTCCTTCCTACATTAGCATGTCTATTCATTTCATGGTTACACTTGCTGTTTAAACATAGAAACTTAATAAAATCTAACATTAGTGAGTGTATTTATCTTCTTTCTTAACAAGTACAAAAATAGGATGCTGTGTCTATGATACTCCTTCTAGTATTTATAAATGGTAATTGGCAAGAAATTTAGTTTTGTTCCATAAATTATATGCAATTATTTATAATATTTATTGTTTAATTAGTTTTATATGCATATTTAATGATATTTTTATGATATATGTACCTTAGATCTTCATTTGAGATGATTTTCTTTTGGTTTAAGTATATTATTTAGATTTTCCTTTAATTGTCAGTTCTTTAGTGGCATATTCTTGGGGACTGAGTGAAATTTTCTTAATTTATTCATCTTATTGAAATACAGTTTTGTTGTGTATATAATTTCAGGATGATAGTTAAATATTTTAACATAGTTAATATGCTATTTTACTATGTTCTTTTATTTTGGAGAAGTCATCTCTCAGTCTAAGAGCTGTTTTCATATGTAATCTATCTTTTATCCCAGGCTGTTTTTATATTTTATGTATTTAATTCTTTTGTTCATTTGCTGTTTTTGTTTTTTATATTTTGAAGTTTATCTATCATGTGTCTAGGTATGGGTATCATTTTATTATAATGTTTGGAATTTATTGGACTTCTTGGAGCTAAGAAGTAGTATCCTTTTTGCCGTATTAGAAAATTTAGAGCCAGTAACTCATGAAATGATCTCTTCTGAAATTCTAATTCAACATGTTATGCTTCTTCAGTACATTTTTCATGCCTCATAACCTATTTTTTATATTATTTATGTCACAGGACTATATTTTTGATAATTTCTTTGAAACTGACTTCCACATTACTGATTCTCTTCTTGGTTGTTTAATCCTTTCATTCAATTTTTAATTAGGTATAATATTTTTCATTTCTAGAATGTCTGTTTCCTTCTTTTCACGCCTTCTTGCTTAATTTGTAAGGTATTATATCCCTTCTTATATTTTTAAGATCCTTTAAAAAATCTTTTTGAAAAAATTAAACATAATTTTATATTCTATGTCTAATAATGTTAACATTTAAAATCTTTCTGCATCTATTTTTTCTCTTTTTTCACTATATTTTACCTATGAGACATCAATTTCTTGGATGTTTTGTAATTTTTACCATGAGTAACTTATTTTCCTTTGAACTTTAAGTGGTAATTCTTTGAACTGGGGTTGAAATTGAGTTCCTTCAGAGCAGATTTGAACCACCTTAAATTTAACTTTTTAGCTTTGGTTATTTTTTTGTGGGTTAATTTGTTGTTGTTTTGTTTAATGTGTTTGAGTATTCCTTCATTTGGACCTTACACCTTATTGTAACATGAATTCACAATAAAAATCAAAGTAAAGGCAATTTTGTAGCTAGGAATTTTCAAGAGAGATTAGTTTTTCCTCTCTACCCAATGCCAGATTGAAGATAGGTATGTTTTCTTGCCCTTTATGTATGGTGGAAATTTGTTTATCATGTATCCTTGTATGGAGGGTTACGGCATTAAGTGAGCATCTTTTCGTGGAGAACTCTCTATTTGTTCCCCTACATAGGGCTGGCCTCAGGCTTTTGCTCTTGTCTCCTGCATTCTTTATATCTGTCAAAGTGAAAGTGCAAGGTGTCCAGAGTGTGTCAGAATTCCTAGAGAAGAGGCAGCTTTATAATTCACTCACCTCCAAAATTTCCTGCTTTCATTTGATTTGAGAATATATAGATTCTTTATTTCTTGTTAGCTCAATAGTTCATTTAGAAGTATTTTTTAAAAACTTTCCTAACCTTTTAGCTACTCCTCTTGAAGTCTGATCTGACAGATTTCTGGAAATGAAAGCTATTCAGTTATGTCTTTACTTAATGCTTCTATTTTAATTATGTTTGTTCCTTATCAAACATATCAACTATATGTATGCTCAATCTCCAATCTCTGCCTCCTTATCAATCACTTTTTTCCATTTTTATTGTTTTTCTTTTCTCCACTGTGTGTTATTAGAACTGCTTGTGCTCGTTCCATTACTCCTGTCATAATTCTTGGCAATTTTAATATCTAAATAGAGGTCCTTCTAGCACCTCTCAGTTCCTTACTCTCCTCTTTACCTCTACTTTAATTAGACACTATAGTTATATCTGAGTCCTCATCATTACCAGTGAAAATTGCCCCATAATCTCAAATTTCAACATTTCCACTCCGCCCATCACCTATTTTTCTAACTCACTCTATTATTCCATTGCTGTAATCCATCTCTTCCTCTGGGATCTATAAGCTATTGATCATACAACAGTTTCACACTCTGTCTTCCTCGCCCTCTCACCTGGTTTCCTCACTCATATTCTTACCCAGCTTATAGTTCAATATCAAAATAACCTTCTAGCATAAATTCTCAACTCCCTCATTATTCTGTGGTTTTGACCAGCATCAATCTTGGTAAATTCCAATTTTTCTTTATTTTGCATGTACTACTGTATAGTTGAATTTGACTGAAGAAAAATAGCTCCAGATTGACTGGTTTCATTTTCAATTTATGACCATTAACATTAAGAGGAATTTTTGTGCTACCTGGCAACCACACTACATTTCCCACAACCATTTACATTCTCATTCGTCTATATCTCGCAAACTTCCAGCACAACCTTCTCATCCTCATTCTCAGTGCTGATCTTGCTTCCTATTTCACAGAGAAAATGGAAGCAATCAGAATAGACCTTTCAAACTCTTCTAGTTCCATTCTACTCACCTACTTGAAATTAGACTGTTAGTTTTTTCCCCTGTCTTTAATAATTTAAGGCCATCTTTTTGCATGTCACCTTTTTTCTACTCAGGAGCATCCCTCCCAAAATTTTTTCCTTTCCTCAGCATCATCATTTTACTACTCCATCATTTCAATTTGGCTCTCTTAATCAATTCTCTGTTTAGCAGCCAGAATGCTATAAATGTAAATCAGAACATTTCATTCATCTGCTTATAATCCTCAATGGCTTTCCTTCATACTTGTTATAAAATTCAAATTCCTTAATCTGGTTTGCAAAGTTCTCTGTGATCTGCATCCTAACTATCTATTGAAACTCTTCTTGTATCATGTTCCCTCTTGTTTGCTATATTCCAGTCACAGTGGCCATAGAAAACTCACCAAACTTCTACCATATGGCTTTGTTCCAGTTTTTCTATCTACCTTTAAGAGTCTTTTTTTCATATTCATGTGGATTTCTCCTTCTTTATATTCCTATTTTGGCTTGAAGACATATTCACAGAGAATTTTCTATGACCATCCAATTCAAAGGAGGCAATATCTATCATATTACTCTATTTTAATTCTTAGTAAGCACTTATTACTCTATGATTCTTTTATTTATTGTTTATCAATTTTAAAGCTTTTTCCACTAAACTTTCAGCTCTATTGTAGCATAACCTTTCTGCTTGTGATATATTCCTAGCACTAAATCCTTAACACATACAACAGTACTTTATATTACACATTTAATAAATATGAATGAATGAATTAAAAAATGATAAGTGAATGAATGGAAAGACTTCTAATTTACTTCTAATAAATTCCAATAAAGGTAAGTCAACATTCTAATTAAGACATATGTTCCATTGCCTTCCTTTAATCAATGGGAATTTTAATTTATGTTGTATTTTAAATTCATTAAAATGGCTTTCCATTTAACTCTCTCTAAACTTTAATTTGACTAAAGAATTACATGTGGTCCATAGGAACCATAATTAATGCAATGACTTGGATCTAAATTTGACCATTACCAGGACTAGAATATGCGATCACTAAGTAGTGATAACCGGGCCTTCCTTATTTCATGTTATAGAGGTAAAAATAAACCATCGGTAAATGTTCTATCCTTTTTAGTGATAACACAAATGTACCAGACATAGTTAGAAGGATAGATTCTTACTTTTCCACATCAAGTGGTGAGGACATGTAAATGTTAACTTGAGAAATTCAGATCACCATAGAGCTTTGTCTCTGTACCCAGGGAAAGTGAGTCCTCACATACTTGTCACCTCTCTATCTATAACACATCTTTAATGCTTCACATTTTATATTCTCTTCAGCTAAGTATGGAAATGGTTAGTTACTTAAATGGTTCCAAAGCTACTGTTAAGTGAAAATACTCAAATGTGGAACAGATGTTCAAATATTGGGCAATAAAGATATTATTTAAGGTTGCTGAAAAGAAGATAAAAAGGTAGGGAAGAGCAACTTGTGACAGATGAGCACCTGCAGCCAAAACAACTGCAGTAAGATGAAGCAGAGAGCTATAGGCATCCAAAGGTGTGGGAACCTCTACCATTTTGTGAGAGGACCAAGACTATAAGTATATAAAAAAAGACCGTGAGCTTCCTCTGTTTCTGGTTGCCTGTGACCTTTGCTCATGGGACAGGATGTCCTTTAGAGCAGAAAGAATCCTCGGAGCAGTGATTTCTCAAATTGTTCATCAAAATTTACACCTGGGATCTAGTGGGTGGGCAAGTAGATGAGACTTTAGCTCCCTACTCCTATCGCCACCATTTCAAACTGAGAAGTTCTGCAGAAGGTTTTGTTTGAATAAAAGATATTTTGTAGTATGGAACTTTACAAATTTATTCTAATTATCTTGAAGAATTAAGGTAGAAATATAGCTATGAAAGTTTTAAATTTCTTAAAATGAGTAACTAAACCTATAATAAAGTAATATATGCTGGCTTAGAAATAGACAGCTAAATCAATTAAATAAGAAGTATAGAAGCATATTAAAACATATAGGAATTTATTGTATTGTAAGATACTATCTAAAATCAAATGAAAAAATGATAAACTATTCAATATATGATGTAGGAGCTCTATTGTATATAAAGTCCCTACCAGATGAGTTAATAATTTTACTATGAAAAAAAAGATCCTATAAGTACTTGGATAAAATATAGGTGAACATTTTTTTAAAATTTGAAATAGGAAGGATTAGAAATCTGACCAGGGCATCAGAACAGGAAACCATAAAGGAAACTCTTAATAATTACAAGTATGTACAAAGTAATGATGCCCATATTGCAGAACATTAATGGTCAGATTAAAAGATAAGCAACAAACAAGGAACATATTTGGAACATGAAGGCAGACAGAGGCAGACATGTCAAGTATGGTTAGTACCATAAAACAAACAGCCAAATAGAAAACTATACTATAGAAGATTAATTATTCTTTACTAAAGAAATTGAAGTGGCCAATAAATATATAGAAAAAATTAAGCCTCATTAGCAAACAAAGACATTAATTTAAAAAATTTGGTAATAGTTTTGTCAAACATGTATAAATAAAAAGGCACTCTAATACACTCTGGGTGGCTTTTTAGTTCGAGTGAAACCTCTGTGTTAGAGTATTTAGTCAATTAAAAGTTGAAGTGTAAAAATGGAAGTTGAAGTGTGCATACTTTTTGACTCAGAAATTTTATTTCTAGGAATTTATTCAAAGGAAATAATAAGATTTTCCATATATATAAGTGTTCATTGCAGAATGGCTTATAATAATGAAGAATTTGAAACAACCTCTTTGTCTATATGTGGACTATTACCCTGTATGTTAGCCAGGATAAGGTAGACCATACCAAGAAAATGCTGAAATTATGAAAGCTTTACATCTATTTTTTTCCCCTTCCTTACATAAAGTCAATTGGGAGTGCAGTGACCTCTTCAGGGCAGTTCCCTTTTCAGGCTGTCTCCATTCTGTAGTTCCATCATTTCCATGCAATGCCACTGTGGCAAGGCTGGAGAGCAATGCAAAAGCTCTTCACTGCCTCAGCCTATGTAAATGAAACACATCGTTTCCATTTAGAGCTGATTGGCCAGACTAGTCACATGGCTCTGCCTAACTCTAAGCGACTAGGGTGTATATTTTTCTGTGTGTCCTGGAAGAAGAAGAAAACAATATGTGACTGAGCTCTAGTAACCTCTACCATACATGGTCATTAAAAACAATATGGATTTTTATTTACTAATACAGAAGGAGGTCCACAGTATGTAATGTGTGTGCATGTGTGGGAGGCATCTCCATAATTCATTTGTGTAGTGAGTGGGGGGAAGTGGCAACCCAACCAGAGAAAATGTTGCAAGGTGGATCTCCAAATATAAATTGAAAAAATATGGAAAGATTTATACAATAAAAAGTTACTAGTAATTGTTTTTGAGTGATGGGATTATGGATACCTAAGGGTATTTAATGCAAATTTGGATAATAGCCTGTACCATAAAGCATAGTAACCAAGCATAGTGGAGCATGTTAGTTAAGTGTTCATTAACATACACTGGCTCATTTGATCCTTTCTGATATAAAAATTTCATTATTTCTGTTAAACGCATGAAAATCTATCTCAGAATTTAAATGGCTTACCCAGTTTTAGTCAATAAGTAGTGTTACAATGGTTTGCTAGTTCTCAATGCCATGCTCTTTATTTTTTAATAAATGTAAAAATTTATTTTGGATCCTGATTAAATCTTTGTCATTCCAGAAGACTAGGGTTTTCTGGATTCTTGCCATTTGAATCCTGGTCTGGGTCTGAGTTTACCTAGGAGATGTATATTTTAAATAAAACAAATGTGGGGTTTAGGAAGGCCATCTTGCCTCTTCATGTTTCTGCCCACTTTTACCTTCACATTTACTCCCTGCCTTGTGAAATCTCTTCCTCCTTGATCCTTCTCTGTCTCTCTCTCCCTCTTGCTGTATACAGTTTTTTCATGAAACAACTAGGTCAAGCTCTTCACTTTCTTTTTCAACCTTACTGCTGGTCCTCTGCTCTGCATCCCTTCCTTTTGTCCTACTTTTTCACCACTTTCTTCACCAGCTACTGCACCACTTTCTTCATGTAATGAAGCTTCCCAGATTCAACTTGTTCTAGGCTGACCCTTCCATGAAGTTGAATTCCCTCAGAATTTCTACATAAAACCATTCTCCTTTATCGCATACGCGCTCTTATTCCCATGTGTGCAACATCCACTGGTTTATCAACTAAGCTTCTGGAAGGCTAAGATTATACTCTCTACTATTTACTCCTTTGATATTTCAGAGCATGGTAGTCATAAAGACATATCACCCAGACCTCTTCAAGAGAAACCTGTGGGAAGCATGGTTTAATGACAGTGCTAGCTGCCACTTTTCTGGATCTGCTGTTGCATTCATGGCAAGGCCACACTTCTCATGGGTTGCTACCAGGTGATGACATGACAGAGTGTTGGCCCATTCCTGTGGGGCTGAGCAACTTTCACTCTGTGTACTAGTTTCCTGTGTCTGCCATAACCAATCACTGGAAAGTGAATGGCTTAAAATTATAGAAATATATCCTCTCACAGTTTTAAGGCCAGATGTCTGAAATCCAGGTGTTGGCAGGGTTGGTTCCTTCCAGAGGCTCTGAGGAAGAATCCATTTCATTCTTTTCTCCTAGCTTCTGGAGCCTTAGTGTTCTTGGCTTATAGCTATACAACTCCAATATTTGCCTCTGTTTTTACATGACCTCCCTTTCTGTGTGCCTATGACTTCTCTTATCATGTGGATACTATCATTTGATCTAGGGACCACATAGATAATTCAAGATTAACTCATCTTGATGTCCTTCATCATATCTGCAAGTCCCCCTTTCCAAGTAAGATCACATCCAGGGGGTCCCGGTAGGCATCTTCTGGGGTGAGTAGGGGGCACCATTTCACCCAAGGACTCCCAACTGACTTGACTAAATTTTCTTAGCAGAACAGTATGGTCAGGAACCTTAATATCTAATCTTTCTTCCTTCTCTCCTTTCACTTGTGTCACTATTGCATTGTTCTGAAGGTTCTCCTTATCTATTCCTACTCCCTTTCCTTTTATTCTTTCTTATCATTTCCCTCAATAAATTTGTTGCATGTCTTCCCCATCCTAGTGAGTGCTTCTTGAAGGACCTGAACTGCCAAACATAGTGTCTGATAAATGCTTAATAACTGTTTCTGAATGAACATTGGTGCAAGAGTTTCTTCTTTCCATTGCACTGAAGTGTAAGAGTACATTGGTTTAACATACAGCTTCCAAATTTTCTGGATTCATAATTCTTTCTTTTTGACAATGGAGGCCAGCTATTTTTAACAGTTTTTTCTACCCAGGACAGACTACTTTCCCAAGTGTCTTGCTCCTCTGACTGCTGTACAAAAACATAGATAAACTATGGCTGGTCTTGCCCTGCTGGCTTAAAACCCCTTCATTTTCTGTCAAGAAAGCCTAGCATAACAAAATGACTTGGACAACCTGGAACTACTTTAATTTACTTAAAGTAAATAATTTGTAAACTTTGGAACACTTTCCTATTATTAGTTACAACTTCTTTCAGCACACTTCATAATTGATCCTGACACACCAGTATGTTGCAACATCACAAGAAACAGTTTACAAGTGTCCAACAGATGAGTGAATGAGAAAAAATAAAATTATATTTTATGAATAGAATCATAAACCATTTTGCAATCAAAGTAACAAATGCAGTTCAGAAAATATTAATGTACTTCAGTTGGTAATTGCATTTGTCATTATCAAATACTCTACAATATAGTACTTAGCTATTCTGAAGTCACTCCGCTATGTTAAAGAATTAAACACAAATCTGGTGAATAGCTTTTTTTTAGCCTTTTTCAATTAATGAATCATTTATCATGTTCTGTGTTTTCTATGTTAAGTCTATGAGATGGCAGTATTTTAAAGCAGAGTTTGGGGAATGTATAAAATAACTTATGTCACAATAGTTGTAATAGAACAGTTGTTGTTTTCAATGATTTCACCTTATTTCCCAAACTTTCTATAATATCTTGCTGGGATTATTTTAAAGGAAAAAATTAAAATATTTAAACCTTAGATGTTTTTCATTTATAAAAACCTGTTTTTTAAATTAAAAAATGTCCAGCTTTGATCAGTCCTCTGTTTTTTGGATGCTGACTATTAGCCAGTAATACAATAGTTTCATGACAAAAATATAAAGCTCAGACCATTAATAGATTAAATTAGTTAAGTAATACTATTTAGTTATATAGCTGAATATTGCTCTGTATATATAAAAAGATTCCAGTTGAACTAACGCACTTTATGATGAAATCATCTGTTCCTGGATTTCTAACACCAGAGTTCAATCCCGCAGCATACCATCTATCTATTTGCTTATTTTTAGGAAGAAAAGAGAACTAAATGAGCACATTTTGAAATGGCAGTCATAAAAATTATGTCTGAAAATGAATTTAATTTTAGAAAACAATGCCGGTGGCTTTAATGCATGAAAACATTTCCAGCAAGGTTCTGCTTGGGTCCTAGAGCAGTGTAGCTTCAGGATAATTCCAATATTAGCACCTTTGGGGCAACATCCAATGAAAAAGCTAAGATTTCTAAGATGGTACTTTTAAGTGAGTTACCTGCTTTTGAGAAAAAGGTTGGTCTTTTTCCATATTTATCGAAAAGACAAAAATAAAGAATTGCTTTGTGAAAGTAATGGGATTTAAGCCACCATCCCATGGTGGATCTTAAGAGATTTACCTCTAGGTGTTTCTGCTGTTGGACATTCTTGGTTGTATTACAAAAGTGCCCTAAAAATCTAACTGTCTATTAAAGGCCCTGAGCCCTCCACACTTTGAAAGGGACTCTCAGCAGATATAGCTGGTATGCCAGAAAGCATTCAGATAGGGTCACCAACCATCCCAATTTGCTTGGACCTGAAGGATTTCCTGAGACATGGGACTTTCCATTTGGAAACCAGGACTGTTCCAGACAAACCAGAGTTGGTCACCCTACCAAACCTCAGGCTCCTGGACCTCACTGTTTGCTTTTCCAGCAGTCCACGCAGAACGCTATTCTCCTAGAATGTTTTGGTTCAACTGGAATGCATTACATCTTGCAGCAAGACTAATAATTCTGTCAGTTTCCAAAAAATCAGGGGAGAGAAGTTCAGCCACCACTCTTCCCCTAGATAGCTGAGGTTTCCTCTGGGACTGTCAGCGCAGCATGCTTTCTGAACTTCAAACCCACCTGTCTCAATTTCTCCCCCACCTGCCTGACTCAGCCATGATGTGCTGAGGTTCTGTGGTAACCCCATGGGATTATGGAACTTGATCTGCTAGGCCTCTGTTACTGTACTCACATTTTATCTACAACGGGTCATTTGTTCTTTGGCTTAATTCAATAAATGTTTGTTGAATGTTAAATATGTGGCTGCACTAGTCCACCTGCTCCAGACACTGTAATAAAACAAAGCAACTATGCACAAAAAGCTTATATTTAAGAGAAGTGTTTAATAAAAAATATAAATAAATGAAAGAGCCAGATATTTCAGTTGATCATAAATGCTTTGAATTCAATAAAATATAGTCATGCTCATTAGCAACCACTAATAAGTAGCAGTCAAATAGTAAAGTTCTAAAGGAGAGCATCTCAAACCTTAATGTGCATATAAATTGCCTGAGGATCTTGTTAAAGTGCAGATTCTAGTTCAGTATGTCTGGAGTGAGGCTATACATCCTGTGTTTCGAACAGGCAATGCTAAGACTACTGATCCATGAACCATACTTTGAATTGCAAGTGTCTAAAGACATGATAGGGAGTTATGCTTTGAACTATGCTCGGAAGAAAATGCTCAAACTATTTGTCCTACTTAGGGAAGACAGATTCAGAATGGGCATTGCTCTGGGTTACCTGGAGAATTCTCAGTGTCAGATGAGACTTGAGATTGAATATTAAAAGACATGGAAACTCCTGAGAGGATAGGATCCAGTAGCAGCATATGATCACATCCCATCTAGCTGTAAATACTAAGCTCAATTCCTATATTGTTCATATAGTGACACTTGCTACATTGAAGCTTCATCTTGGTTCTTTAAAACTATAGTTCATTGTTAGAAAGTGAACTGAATACAACCCTCTTGTTCTGCCTGCCACTGCTCCCACCTTGTTCTGCCTGCCACTGCTCCCACCTTGTTCTGCCTACCACCACTCCCACCTTGTTTGTTTATCACTTACAAACAAGGATTTTTCTAAACAACAAGATTCTAGGGAGTATAACTGGACTGGCACATCTTGCAAGAACAAGAAACAAATTTCTTTGCAACGCCCTTTTTAACTGAGCTGTGAGAAACAGTATTAGAGCAGTAGTGAGTAAGCGAAATCCTATTTGTGTGGAAGATCCAGACCCGCTGTGGCTCATCTAGGTACCACTTTACAACTCCCATCATCACATCAGCAGAACCTCAAGATTTGTGTAAGGCAAAGGGGAAAGCGCCTTTGTGAAACTGAAGACAGCTGCTTCCATAATAGAACTAATTGCACACTGCATCACAGAACTAAATTAGTAGTGAAAACAGTTATAAAAAACTGACAGACAGTGAAACATGATTCACTTAGGAACTGCTGCCAGTCAGGCACATTGTCACTGGCCACTGTTCAAAAACCCACACCTGCATGTTTTGAATAGTAAACACATAAGATGTAATTACTAGGAAAACATATGCCACTTTTCAAATGTGACAACACTATGTTTTTTCCTTGGGCCCATGAGTTGCAGCATGGGACTAAGCTGACCACAGTACTTATTCACCCCAGGAGTCTTAACAGCTAAACTAAAGCAGAACCAAAGGTTACAAGCCCCTCTTAGTACGTAAAAGACCAGCTTTAGCTTAAATACTTCTAAGAGATCTGTTTGCTGACGGGATGCCTAGATTCTTCTAGACTGTCAATCAAGTAAAAATATACATGGAGATGTAAGAAACATCATTTCGAAAATGCATGTGAATATATGGCTGAGCTTAACTATTCAAGCTTTAGTGAGTTGGAGTGTCTTCCCTGGCTTTCTTCACTGCTATACAGTAATTGCTGTCTCAATAAAAACCATATGTCCAGAGAAGATTTCATCTGTTCCTGCAGACTAAACTCACAATTCTGCCTCCTCTGCTGCAATCTGCTTTAGAGAATTTACAGGTTCCCTACACAGCACTAATATACTTCATGCCAGGTACAACTGAAAGTATGTTCATTCACCATGGGCAGGTGGTTACTAGTGACAGCAAATAAACTCTTTGGTTTCTGATTAACAAGATGAAGGGTAATACCACTATTGAATTGTGCTTTGGGTTAGGGCATGACAGTTTATCCTTAAACAACGGCTCATACCCTCATTCAATGTTTTTAAGTATTCAAATTTATCAGCAAAGGAAGGTGAATAGAATGAAGTCGGTGACTGTGGAATGTTCCAGCTTTCACAATGCAGCCCTGGCGTTTCTGATGAGTTGTAAAACTATCTAGTGACTAATCCTTCTTTCTCCTGCTCATTAATTAGTCAAATGTCAACATAAATCGAGAAACACTTGAGAGAACGTCCTGCTTTTTCCTCGGTGATTAAGAGGTGGATACTAAAAACCACCAATATTTTCTTCACGCAAAAGACAATGGAGAATTACATAAATATTTTTCAAGATCTGGAGAAGCTTGTGCAAACAAAGGGAGGAATGTGGCAGCTGGTTTGACAGTATGAGGAGTACGTATTCAATTCTAGATGAGGAAACTATGTGAAGCATTTCTAATTTGATTCAATTGTTTACTCATTTGCTTCTCAATGGTGAGTTTTTTGAAGGCAGGCACCATCTTATTCATCTTTTAAAAAAAACATGCGAAGCACTGGATTTGGCCCTACATGAGAGATAAAGATGAGTCAATTTATAGTACTGGGCCCTTCTGAAGCTTGCAGTTGAATATATAACCCCCTCCCACTTGTATTCTCTGGCCTGTAAAACATTTCCCCCACATCCTATTGCCATGTTCCAATCTTTCTTTTCTTTTTCTTTTTTAAATTGAAACATAATTAACATATAACATTGTATTAGTTTTAGGTATACAACATAATGATTTGATATATAGGTATATTGCGAAATAATTACCACAAGATCTAGTTAACACCCATCACACGCATAGTTAAAATTTTTTTCTTGTGATTAGAACTTTTAAGATCTACTCTCTCAGAAACTTTCAAATACAGAGCACAGTATTGTTAACTGTAGTCTCCATGCTGTACAGTGTATCCTTAGGACTTGTTTATCTTAAGGATGGAAATGGAAGTTTGTACCCTTTGCCCACCTTCACTCAGTTCACTGTCTTATTCATTTTATTTCCCATCTTATTCACTTTTGAATCCCAATATTTACCAGCAGGGCCAATAAGTCTTGGCATTTGTAGGGTCTTCCTTATCTAAATTTGCCTCATCGGTCACTCCAAGATTCACCATGATTGACAGGCTTGGTTAAGGAGCAACTTCCTGTCCCAGAAGTCAGTGCAAGCTGTTTCTCCTCGGAAAGACAGAGAAGTTTGCAGAATAGCTGTTCATCCTAAAGGCTCATTCAAAGGATGAGGCACAATGTGCAAGCTAATTAGTTTCTCGGGTCTCATTGTTCAAGGGCTGCTTCTGAAGGAGGCAGGAAGAGGCTGTTAGACTAAACTGTCTTGATGGTCAGTAGCACTCTTTGCTAGAACAGTCAACAGTATGTAAGCATGACAATTTAGATCCCAGATCTCTTTTCAGTTTTATAAGTTGTTGCACAATCAAAATGCTAAACTGGAGGATTTAGAGCAGAGAATAGAAACAGTCATTCTATTGTTTGCATTTATATGCATGGGCCAAATGTGGGTAGCCTTTGGAACATGTAGTATTAAACAGTAAAAGTTTAGGCTTATACTCATGACTCTAAAATAACTTAGATATGTTTAAGAAGCCTAGACTATCTGGAGATATTTAGCATGAAAGTGTAAAACACTGAGGAGTAATATTTGCCAAGCATTGAAAATCTTTCAGAAATCATGTTATCAGCTTCTTGTTAGCAATAACATAAAACTTAGTGCCAGTCAAGTGCTAACAAAGTCTTTTATGCTGGCAACACTGTAATTCCTTGGTCTTAAATTTTTTCCCTCTGTCATACGGCAATATTTGAGCAAGCTGTTGAGTTTTACTACTTCAGCTTTTGGAACTACAGCTTCTAAAATATCAGGAGCTCTAGTAGCTTGTGATTTTCTTTATTTAATCTTTCTGTGCCCCCTCAAAAATTAAGAACTGATACTACTCTTTAAATAAAATTAATAAAAAAATTAGAAAACATTGGGCTACATTTTGGAAATATCAATTTAATAAAAAAATAAACCCTTTGAAATTCCAGAATCAGGAGTCAGATTTCCTTTTGGATCATTTGAAAAACAAACAAACAAACAAAACCCCAAAAAACAAAAACAACAAAAACAGTCCTAAATGCCATGAGTGGAAGGCCTAGAAAGAAGCACATTCACTTCCTGACTCTCCTTCATCCCAGGGGTTCTAGTGAGATTGGGAAAAACCCTACAAGAGAATGAATGACCCCATGGTAAGTTATGAAACAGAAACTAGAGAGTCTGTGGCTAACACAAGGCTTAGGGTGGAACTGAGGATGAGCCTAATCATGCATACTTTATAAAATCTGTTCTCTCCATCCTGTTTCTGCCATCACTGCACTAGGTGAGTTACAAGATCCTTCTATCTCATTTTCCTGCCCCTACCCTCTACAGTTCCACCAAAGCAATCTTTTGAAAGCAAGTCTGACCATATCACTTACTGGTTTGAAACTCTTCCATGGCTCCTCATCACCCACAGGGAAATTCCAAACTCCTGAGCATGGTGCATGACTATTCAGGCCTGTCCTTTCCTCCAACACCCAGGTCCTCTGTGCTTCAGCAGTGTGGGTACACGAGCTACCCCACAAATTCGTCATGTGTTTCAGGACTTTGTGGCTTTTCAATGCTATTTCCTCTCTCTAGAAAGCCTTTCTTCAGAAATCAACTCATGCAGGAAGTTCTCATCTTCCCACCCCCACTTAAATAAACTCCACCTTTGTTTACTTCTATATCTGATAAAAGCTTTATTGCAGTATCACATCATCATCATTAGTAGTAGTACCATTATAATAATAATAATTATTATTAATATTATTGTTATTATTTGTTGATTTTCCTTTTCTAAAATGATTTCCTAGAGGGCCTTTCAAGTAAGTTTTTCTTGTTCTTTCTAATGCATCCTCAATCTACTACAGTGCAAGGCACAAAGCAGCTGTTCAATTTATATTTAAATAAATTAATAAAGTCAGAGTAATTTTATAATAATCATCTATAGGAATAATCTTAAGACATGCTATCGATTATAGAAACTTCTGGGTCAACCTCTCATTGAAAATGAAACTTATATCTTTTTTTCCATTAACCAATGCAAACTAACTCATGTGTCTTTTGCAATTTAGCTGCCTGTAAACTCAGCTACATTCTCTGTTTAATCACATTCATTTCATTTCTCTTAGGTCTTCTTGTTTAATCATTGTTAGTTCTTCATTCTATTATCCAACCCCCCAGTCATCTTTATTATTTGGTCCTTGTTTGACCTTTGTGTTATTGGCCTTTATTTTATGTATTTATTTTTATTGTGATGCCTTAAGTATTTTTAAAGTAAGTCATAAAGAAATCTGAGAGAAGAATAAAAAAATTGAGTTTACTTTTAAATACATATAAAGTATGAATAATAGTTAAGAATGGAATGAAGTTGAATGGGACAAGGAGAGAGTGGAGCATAGGAAAAGAGAGAAAACAAAACAAAATATTTAATATTCAAAGTGCGAATGTTTGTCTTCCATGAGTGATTATAAAATAAATGTGACACAGCAGTCACATTTATTAAGGATCTAGTAGGTATGAAATGCTGAGAGCTGTAAATACCAACAGGTTGATTATACAGACTCCACAATGATAAATAGAAGAGAATTTACTTTCCCTTTTGTGTCATGCAGTTAGCTCACATCACTAACATGACTAAAAGACGGTACTGTCCCATCTGTGAAATTTGGACCTTAAAAATTTCTTTGGTGAGGTTGAATAGTTAGAATGTTATGGAGAAATATTTAAGAATAAAAAATCACGAATAATCCTTTAAAACATGGGTACTGTTCACTAAGATTAAACATTAGTTTGCTACATAAAAGAACACTCAATGCTATTTTTAAATAATCTATTAAGCATCTATAGTAAGAAAACAAATATATTTTATGTAAACAGTGATGTGTTTCTCTCTACTACTTTATATGTGCCCTGTACTCCTCTTATCCTTATATAATACTTTGAAAACATCAGTGCAGACATTAATAAACCTTACAGAGTTAGAAGCATAGTAGGTGCTCAGTACTGTAACTAAATGTGTCAATTCTCTATTATTGGTGGAGATGATAACAAAAAAATAGGTATATTCGGAACTGAGGTTTATGTGAATCATATGCTCTCTGAGTATTTAGAGAAGCTCAAAGTCAAGAGGAGAGACAAAATCAAGGATACTAGAAAAATTATTAATTATCCCAAAAAATTTTAGTTACATGAGTTATAACTATTAGTATCTGCCATATTAGTAATTAAAACAAATGGATTTTAAATACTTATTTATTAATTTATTCTTCCATAACAATAAATTCATAACACAATGTAAAAAACATTTTAACGCCAAGTAATTATATTTTCAAAAAACCAAAACATTCAGCAAAAGGATATTTTTATTTTTGTAGAACTCTTCAATATCTGGCTTAATTACAAGACAACTAGATTCTTAAAACAGTTTCTGCATTCAGTCTATTATGGTATATTGAGAAGCATATGAAGAAAAGCTAGCCTCACACAGATATGTAGCTGGAAAAGAGAGGAGTATATTAATAGCCTGTGATTATTCTTTGATGCTACACACATATTCAGTAAGTGACCATTTTTTAAAGGATTCTGCCTGGAATCTGGAACAATATCAATGAAAGTTCCCTGCTCTTCATACCAATACATTAAAATTTGTGGTCTATTTTGCAATTTGGATGGATCTTTTACTTGTTTCTGATATTATACAATCATACATTGGTCATTTGGAAAATATTGCTTCTGGGAGTTATACAGGTTTTCTAAATGTTACCACATTTCATAATACAGTAACAACAAATCACGTTCATTAATATAGCACCAATCTTATCAGAAAAGCATTTAAGTATTGGGAAGCTGTCAAGCTCACAGTCACAGATATGAATTTTCCAAAATTCTAATTTTTGTTTGATAGCTCAAATTTTATTGTCGGCAAAAAATACTGTCAGTTGTTTTCCTTAAAGTGACAAGCTCACTTTGTTCATTTTTGACAAAATGTCTGCCAAATACCTAAGTCTGAATAACCACTATTTGTCAGTCACTTTTTTCAAGCAAAAATGGTATTCTATGGAAAAAAAAAACCTAGTTCAGCTCTCAATTTAAATATCTGCACAAACACATACCATACTTCAGTATCCAGCAAAAGTGCCTTATATATACTTCCCATTTTATCATATTGAAAAGAGATATATTAAAAAATTGAAATCTAATAAAATAATTCTTACTGCTTCATCAAAGACATTCTTAAGTGACTTTTTTTTTTTTTTGTGAGTGCACAGTGATGCAAAATACAACTACTAGCAGTTTGGTGTCACTGCTTTTATTCAAACTAAGGCATTGTCACTTTTACTCCCCAACTGCGTTTGCACCATCAGTGCAAATATCAACACAGTAAAAGGCAGATGATGCCTTAGTATTTCTATGAAGATAGTTTGATGACATGAACCTCTTAAAGGGGACTTCACGGACTTTGAAAATTGCTGTGTAGGGAGATATGTGAAGAGGGCCTTTGTCATTCATGGTCAGATAATTCAGTGTCTGCTGCATCTGCCACCTTCATAACGATAGGATAATTTTCTGAGGTAACATCTGTAAGCATAGAAGAGTGAAGAAACCAAGGAAGAAGCAACCATAATACATGAATGTGGGATTCTTATTTTATCAGAGAGAAATTATAAATGAGTGTAGTCATCTAAGTGGCCTAGAGATTCAGGGTCACTACACAGTATGGTGATTTTGTAAGTGACTGTTTTAGAAGGTAGTAGCAGGTAATGATAATTTTTAACTATTGTAGTTGATGGAGGTGGTTGGGAGTAGAACACTGCTTTTCAGGAGAGATGTGGGAAGGATCAACTAGCAATGGAGCTGAGACAAGCACAGGCCCTACCATTCCTGAGCATACGCAAAACTAACAGTTAATGAAATGTTGGGTACAACTTCGTTTTGATGAAAAAGGTGGAGAGCACATCTAAACTGACATGACAGTGTTAAGAATGTGGCTGATTCAGGCATCTGTGGTTTTGGGTATCAGCTTTTTTTGCTCTTACTGTCATGTTGCTGTGTCTATAAGAAATGTAACCTCCACTCAGGATGTGGTGAGTTAAAGGCAAGTGAAAGACATCCATGCATTCTGATGTCTGAGAAGTCCATTAGTACAGAAAGTGATACCAATCTATACCAGGAGTAAAGGCCTTTTCTTATTAAAACACAGTTGAGGGGTTATTAACCAATTCCAAAGCCTCCTCCAGTCAACTGCTTTAATCCTCCTTCTTAGTTTTATGAAAAAAAAAAAAAATCTTCCGGAGGCTGAAGTAAAAGCAGAAGTAGATGTAAACAAAATTAAAAAGTTAGATTTTCAGGCTGTAGCTGTAATAAGCTTTCAGCTGAAATAAAATGTAATTAGCAAGCAAGATAATGCAGTTTGCTTCATTTAGCTCTTCAGTGGGTTTATAAACAAATTCTGTCGGTTAACTTGTAAAGCAGATGCATTCACTATACTCTGGCTAAGCACGTTAGAGAAGACAGCCTCATGCAGGTGCAAGGAATACAATAAGATGATCCATTTATCAAATTACCAGTTGGGAATATTGAACATGCAACCATTTTTAAATACTTCCCAGTAAAGAAGGTTAAGAAATATTTCATCTGAGGGATCCTGAAAGAAAGGCTACATTCAGATTCTCAAAGTCATCATTCGTCTTCATTCATGTAAAACAAATTAGGGGGTCAGCACACTGGAGAACAGAGCATACACATGGCTATTTTGTAGGGGAAAAAAATCAAGAAGTATTAAGAGATTGAGGATGTTTCCTTCCAATTAAGCAAAAGACCAGTTAGAAGATGTGGCTGGTCTAGAAAAAAAAAAGCTTTCATTTTTATTTTGCCTAATACTCTCAAAACTTAAATCAATTCTAACTCCTCCAACTTAACTTCCATCAACTCTTATTCTTATATCCTCCTCTGAAATTACCACCCCTATGGCCCTCAATTCTGCTCCCCTGTGCTGTTTATGGGAATGTCCCATCTCCTCAATAGAATGGAGTAGAGACCACGACTTATGTCTGTTGGCATTCTTAGTGGCTAGCACCATGCTTTATGGTAGGGAACTCACATGGGTAGTGATGATAAGATAAGAGAAGGGAGTATATGTGTATCTGTCCATGGCTCAGAGACATGGAAATTATTTTTGACAGAGCGGATTTCTTTACCAAAATTTCACAACAGATTAGATAGTATAAATGCAGTTCAGATCACCCTGTCTCAGTGGATTTATCCTCAATAATGGCTGTAAAACAGCATGTACTAAATAATCATTATGCTATACTTATGGAGAAGACTTCAACTAAAATTGTTGATAGAAAAACACCCTTATAAGAGAAAATATGGCACCTTCAGGTGTCAGCCTAAAAAATAGTTCATCAGAAATAACTATTAGTTTTTTAAGTTATATTAAAATAGGCTCTATCCTATGATACATCTTTATCAAAATATACTGCATTAGCCTGGAAATGTCTAACAGTGGATGGGATATATTCTGACACTTAATGCCCACCTTGAAGGTGGTAAGGTAATTTTATTCAATTCTTTTGTAACCCACTAATGTGCAAATCTATAAACTTACCAATATCTTTAAGTCTGCCTTCCCTGGTCGACAAAAAAAAAAAAAAAATACACAAATGCTTTTGACCAGATCCTTATTCATTACATTTATTCAACAAATACGCACTGAGCATCTACTATGTGCCTGTACCTGTTTTAGACATTTGGGATATGAAAAAGAACAAAACAGAAAAAAAAATCTCTTGCCCTCACAGTGGTTATATTCTATTGAGGAAGACAAACAATGATCAGATACTGGAAAAATAGAACAGGGTAAGAGAGAAATGGTAAGTAGACAGCTGGGGTAGGGGGTTCAATTTTAGTAGGAGGGTGGTCAAGATAGCAAGATGATGACACCTAAACCAACACTTGAAGGAGGAGAAAGTTAGCTATTAAAATAGCTTCCACAGTCTTCTAATAGTATTTGAAATTTTGCATTTGGTTTAGGCATTGTCCCTATACAGTTGGTCTCATTTAGCACACTCATCTCATATTCTCAACTTGCTTTTGATTTATTTATTTAACAAATATTTATTAGTTACATAGTGTGTGCCACATACTACCAGGCTTTGAGGATATGCTAATATAGTCTGTGTACCAGGGGGCTTAAAACCTAAAGGATGAGGCAGTGGCTAAATAACTTTGGATGCTCCAAGAGAGAGCTGAGCAAAAACCATGAAATCCTTGTAAATGGGAGACTAACTTCCCAAAAGAATCAATTAGATCTATAAAAACACTTAATGAAAATTCAAAATGATGTAAATATTGGGAATTAAGTAGTAACTTTCTCCTTAGAGACATATAAGGTGTATGGGATTGCTATTCATAATATTTTCTAGAAATGCACATAGAAATGCTGAAATGTCTAGATTCTTGCCATATTAACTATTAGTAATAATAGGGTAAATGTTAAATATATTTTTTTTAACACTGAGCATCTTCAAGTTCTGATCCTTTTCATGTGTTCTTATTTCAACTCTCAGGAAGTTTTCTTTTAAAGATTGATAGACATGAAAAGTTATTGTGCATTTTTAGGCAAAACCATTAGATGGATCTCACACAAAGAATCTTCACTTATATTTTTCCTAATAGAGGCTAAATTTCACATATGTACTTCATATTGTTAATTTTTAAAGTGCTCTTATTTGTCCTATTAGGTCTATCCCCTATGACTACTTATCCATTATATCTCCAAAGTATCTTTTAGCTCTAAGACTGAAATCTCTAGAAGATAGACTTTATCTCTATCCTCATAACTAAATTCTATGATACACTTTATAGATCCAGTTTATAGCAGCTGTTTGGCTTGTTGTGGGCATCTAGCAGGGTGCCTAAGAGCAATCCATGTGCTGAATAAATGCTTCTTTAGTCTTCCTCCCATGATTCTTACATTCTTTAAGACCCAGCTTAACTTAGCAGAACTAGAAATCTTTTTATCCCATTCCACCCCACATAGATTGTTCTCTTAATTTTAAATGGCTTCACCTCTTGCCCACTTCTGGTCCCATCTTAGCTTTTTTTTTTTTTAATCACTCTAATTTTATTACATATTTATTCAATATAAAATTTCATTTTATTGAAATATAATTGACATATAACATTATTTTAGAGTGTACAACATAATGATAGGCTATACGTAAATTTAGTTAACATCCCTCACCTCATAGAGTTATCACTTTTTTCTTGTGATGACAATGTTTAAGATATACCTTCTTTGCAACCTTCAAATACACAATATGGTATTGTTAACTATAGTGACTATACTCTACATTTCATCCCCAGAACTTATTTATATTATAACTGGAAGTTTGTATCTTTTTTTATTAAGTTGATTGGTGTAACATAGGTTAATAACAAGTATATAATTTTCAGGTGTACATTATCATTTGATGTCTGTTGTGTATTTACCACCCAAAGTCCAGTTTCCTTCAGTTACCATATATTTTATCCCCCTTACCCATTTCACCCTCACCCTAAACCCTATATTTGACCCCTTTACCCTGTCTACCTACCCCCTCCTGCCCTACCCCACTAGTAACCACTAGCCTATAGTCCATGTCCATGAGTCTCTGTTTGTTTGTCCTGTTCATTTGTTGCTTTTTGGTTTATATCCCACATATAAGTGATATCATATGATTTTCAACTTTTTCTGTCTGGCTTATTTTACTTAGCATGATTATCTCGAGGTCCATCCATGTTGTTGCAAATGGAAGTATTTCATTTTTTCTTATGGCTGAGTAATATTCCATTGTTTATATGTACCACAGCTTCTTTAGCCAATCACCTATTGTAAGACACTTTGGTTGCTTCCATGTCCTGGCCACTGTGAATAATACTGTTAATGAACATTGGTGCAAAATGTCTTTTTGGATATGGGTTTTCAAGTCTTTGGAGGTAAATACCCAGTAGGAATTGCTGGCTCATATGGTAGATCAATTCTCAGTTTTTGAGGAACCTCCATACTGTTTTCCATAGTGGCTGTACCAATTTACAGTTCCACCAGCAGTGTATTCGGGTTCCTTTTTCTCTGCATCCTCTCCAACATTTGTTATTACTTGTCCTGTTGATTATGGCTATTCTAACATGTGTGAGATGGTATCTCATTTTGGTTCTGATTTGCGTTTCCCTAATAGCTAGTGATGTTGAGCATCTTTTCATATATTTGTTGGGCATTTGTATGTCCTCAAGGGAGAAGTGTCTGTTCAGGTCCGCTGCCCGTCTTTTGACTAGATTTTTTGTTGTTGTTATTGAGTTGTATGAGTTCTTTATATATTTTGGATATTAGGCCCTTATCAGAGGTGCTGCTTGCGAATATATTTTCGCATTTGGATGGTTGTCTCTTTACCTTCTTGACAATTTCTTTTGCTGAGCAGTGGCTTTTTAGTTTGAGGTAGTTCCATTCATTTATTTTAGATTTTACTTCCCTTGCTTTTGCCGTCTCAGCTTTTTTGAGTACTCTTATGTGTCCTACAGGCTTTATAATAGGCTAATATATCTCCAGCTGCATCAGGAGTTCTGGTGGAATTCAAGAGAATGATATCTGCTTAGAAATGGTACACCGAATTTTGTCTGGCCTTTGGTCACTGGAGAAGGGGGTCACTGGGAATGAGGGATCACTGGATTTTATTGTCACTCATTAGGACCCTGATACTAGAGGAGCGTGTCATAACTCCCAAGCATTGGCTGGGGTTTGTTCTTCTTTTTGTTCCCACCAGGGCCCCACTAGGGATGTGCTCCTGTCTCCCTACCATGTTCTCTGACAGACTTCTCAGAACCACCCTTGGGATCATGGCACTCATTCCAACTCCATCTAGCAGCCCTGGACCTGGTTTTAGCTCCCAGTTTCCCTGGATATGACCTAATATGGATGTGAACAAGCTCTGCTACTTCCTGGTCACTGTTTTATACTGTAGCTTATCCTAACCCTGACCAGAGCAGCAACTCTGTCCCCAGAGTCTCTTAAATTCTTGCTAATTCCCTCCCTACTATATTCCTTCCATTATTATTCACCCACTGCCACCCCACCCTTTCCTTCCCTTCCCCTGCTCTCCAGGCTGTCCAGATAACTTAAAATCTTTCAGAGCCTTTCTTTGCAATCTTGCCCTTCCTCAACACCAGAGGCCTTTGATCACCATGGACTTGGCCTTTCCTCACAGCCGGGCTGCATCAGTCAGTAAACATCAGCTGGAGCCACGAAGAGCAGCTGCCCTAGAACCAACTCTAAAACAAGTTAAATCATGACATCCATAGATATCCATGAATACTAGTTGACAGTTTTTCTCCAGTAAAGTACTGTCCTCTACAAAGTATTTTGGGGAGGGAGCAGAACAACTATTTTTATACTACTAGCTAGAGATTCCCAGAGTTTCTTTGCAATAATTCAGAATGCATTAGTAGCACAGTGAAAGCTCTTTTTGTACATATTGCCGAGGGATTATTTTTTAAACCAAAGGGTGTATTTGTTTTTAGAAAAGGATCACAGTTACTATACATGAAAAACATTTTATTTGTATCTCCTCAAGGATGGTTGAATTTAGTGTAAAACACCTGGAAAACTATTTCTGTAAAGCGATGGTCATTTTTAGAAACGCTACTTTTTTGTGGTCAAAATAATTCCAAATGAAAACCCTTCTCCAGGAACTACAATTTCTTTTTTTGGTGTTTGTTTGCTTGCCATGAATTGCAGTAGTGTTTCCCTGATGCAAAGAATTTTAGCATAATTATGATTATTAAAATGCCCAATTATTTGGCATGAATCTTTTTATGAGGGAGAAAATTTATTTTTCTTAATAAGAAGTGAAAATTAAAAGAAGACTCTCATTATAATATGCAAAAGTACTTCATAACTGTGATCCACCAAATAAATATAAAATTTATCATTAGAAGTAGTTCCTGAAATATGCTGCTTTTGCATAGTATAAAATTCAGGGAGGCCTTCATAGTAGGGAATAAAATGGATTTGAAATTGGCATTTTTTTTACTTTACAAATAAAGTATTTTTAATTATTATTTTTTTATTTCATGCAATCTTTTATCTGTTCCTTTTTTTTTACAAAAGCTGTTTTGGGGACAAGGATATCTGCAGGCCACTATATGCTGATGACTTTTTCATTACATAACATTAGCAATCTCCAGGGCATGGAGTAAAAAAAGGGTGATTGTATTATAGCAGATGAGTCCAGATTCAACATTTCATTCTTTCCTCCAAATCAACATAAGTTGCAGGATAGACCATCTTGGCAATAGATGTTTCATTTATATTGTTTATTTTGAGATAGATATTGGATAAATTGCATTGAATTTCTTCACAATGGGAATGTGTTCAGATATAATTCTAGGTTTGCCAAAACAGTATATTTAGAAGCTTGGTTTATCAAGTCATGGTGGCAGGATGCTGCTGGTGGGGTGGAATGAAAAGGTATCTCTCTCTATTCCTCCATAGTCAAACTGTGCTCCTCAAACTTTAATGTGCATATAAATTAGTTGGGGCTATTGATAAAGCTCAGATTCTGATTAATTAGGTCTAGGATGGGTTCGATATTCTGCATTTCTGAGAAACTACAGGCAATACCAATGCTATGTGTCCAGCGATCATAGTTTGCATAGTAAAGCCTAGAAGTCAAAAATGTTTTATGCCAGAGTTAGGAAGTGCCTTACACAAATTTAGAAAACTCCTCTTGAATCAAGAAGACTTGCCTTGCCTGTGTAATATATATTTACAGCTAAATGTTGCTCATTTCAGTTGAGTCTTCTCAAATTTGTCTACAGTTATTGGGCAAATGAGCATATGCACAATAGGCAATTGATTTTTAATAACACAGGGCCAATATGACTGCACAGAACTCCTCTCTATATATCATTAGTTGCCCCTAAGGAATAAAGGGCAGTTCTGATTCCACTGGATTTAAACCCGGGAGTCCAAGTTTTGTGAATCAGTGAAGTGCAGGGAAACTACTTTGCAAGGAGTTGACATTATAAACCATACTTATTTCTATGGTGAGAATTATTGGCAAAAGCAGAAAGAAATCAAACACTTTTATAGATTTTAATGATTTCCAAAAAGTAATAAAAAAAAAAAAATAACTCAGAACTTTCCATCTGGGGCCATGGGACTTAGGACAAACGAGGCTTGATTTCTAAGAATGAAGAGAAACCAACAGTTAAGGTTTAACTGAGAGAGAACAGCTTGCACTTTCTGCTATCTCATGAAAAACATAATTCACAGAGTCGTGGTAATAATAACAATGATAATGATGTGAATTAATAAACTCACCAGTGAAACCGCCATTCAAATACGTGTTGGGTAATTTAATTAGCCTCGGCTGCACTTTCTCTGTCAATCCCAAACTTACGGGGATTGAATTGTTAAGTACATTTTTCACTCCGTGATGCTGAGAAGTTTATTTTTACCTGGCAAATTATTTTAAACGTGAGACAAAGCAGGGCTGCGGTGGTGAAATCCCATAGGAAGTCTGCGTTTCTGCTCCCCCGGCCCAGGCCCTGGCTGTGTGGGGACCCGGTGCACAAAGAGCTGGTGTGAATTTCAGATCCTGGGTCTGCTCTAAATCACAGGAACTGGAGAAATTAGAAATGACACCATGTACCCAGGGGCCTCTGCCGAGGAGTATTTTTTTTGGAACTTTTACATCAGTCTGAGAAATCACTGGCTTCATTAAGTCACATGGGTCATTGTGTTAGGAAGGAAGGAAAGAGCATGTTATTAGCTAGGGATTTTTTTTCTTTTGCTCTTCACCACCCTCTCTTCTCATTTCATTTTACTGTATGTGGTGTTTCCCTCTTCTCTGAAGATATCTATTATATCTTTCATCTCAAGATTCTTTATGTGGCAACCTGCGTTAACTTTCCTGGTGCGTGCTCTGAAGAATTATATTTCTTTCTGTGCATGTGGTTTTGGAAGCAAACTCCATGGCACCAGTGTAGAGATGATTCTATGGGTCATCATTTAACTTGCCTGTTGCTATAGTCTTTTCATTCTCTTACCCACATTTTTTTTTCCTTTCCCTTTAAAACTTACGTTTTCAGAGGAAGGGAGGAAATCATGAGAAAGAACATGTGTGCTTAGGAGGATGATTGTCGTTGAAACCGATATGTCTAGCCGATAACAAAAACTGTCCAAGCCTCCAACTGAACACAAGCCCCGAGGGCTGGGAAGAACAAAGCCATCCTCAGAGACAAGTGGGGAGGGGTGGGGGGTCATGCGCAGCCTCTCATCCCTGTGGCACCAGCCAGAGCCCACAAACCATTTTATCATCCTCTGGCCCTAGGAGATCAAGGAAGGCGCTGTGTGGAAAGTTCACTTTAAGGCTGAGTTCAATATTTCCGTCTTTTGTTAGTCCTAGTGGCTTTCCCCTGCCTTTTCGTGGGATACTCAGCAAACTCTGAGTCAAAGGAAGCTTCTGGGCCCCAGTTTTTCCTTTTTGGTTTGGTTTGGGTGGAAGCCTTCATTCAGCATTCCCTGACTTGCCTCAGTGTCTCCCCCTCCCCTGTGTAAATTCAGACCTTTTCTAGTAGTTGGGAATAAGAAGAGATTCCTTTCTCTTTACCACTGAGGACCCAGTTCACCTCTAGGTCAAAAGCAGCTTTGACTATTGTTTGCAGAAAGCCCCTAGAGGGCTTGTGGAAACTTTGCATACTCTCTGTATTTCTAAAATGTGTAAAAAAAAAAAAAAATTAGGCCTAGGAAAGTAACTGTGACCCAGAGAGATATTTTGTTACCAACATTAATATGAATATCTGAAAAATGTTTTTCTCCTAAATATATCATAGTTAATGATATTATTTCTTAAATTGCTAGTAATAAAATGCCTATCTAAAAAGTAATAAAGTCTGGGGGAAGGTTGGGGGGAAACAGGTATGGAGTTTCTTTCTGAAATGAATGATGACAGTGTTATAAAATTGAGGTGATGGTTGCACAATTCTGTGAAAATACCATATTTAATTGTGTACTTTATAGGATCACCTGGAGGGCTTTTAAAATTTGCTAAGGTCCAAACCCCACCCAAGACCAAATGAAACAAAATGAGGTGGGAGAGAGTCCATCAGTACATTGTAAACATCTTCTTCTTTTTTAAAAACTTGAATTGAACATTTAATTTAAATGACTCCAAAATCAGAATGATGTAAGAATTCTCACTTATAGCCTTCTGTCTAGCAGCCTTGTCCCCTGCCCCCACACTACATAGAGATAACCACTTTTATTAGTTTTTGTGTATCTTTCAAATGAATTTTCCGATAAACTAATGATTCTCAAACTAGCTGGCATCAGAATCACTTGGAGGGTTTGTGGAAACACAGACAGCTTGGCCCCACCCCTAAAGCTTCTGATTCAGTAGATGTGGGATGAAGCTAGAGGTACATTTCTAACAAGTTCTTGGATGATGCAGATGCTTCTGGCCTGTAGAACAAAAAGGGCAAGGAATCAGGACAAAGAGAAACCACTAGTGGGAATGGGAGGAAGGGGGACTAATAAACAAGATCCTGAGGTTGGTAGGGACGGTTTGGAGGAACAATGGGGATAGGGTGGTTAAGGAAGATGTGTCTTCCTTAGAAAGCCTGGTGAAGAAAAAGCAAAACTCAAGATAATGAGAGACTTGAGGCTGGAGAGAACGTCACATCATCCATTCTACACTATCCAGTATTGCAGCCACTAGCCCCATATGGCTATTGAGCATTTGAAATGTGGCCAGTGTGACTAAGACAATAAATTTTTAATTTTATTTAATTTTAATTAGTTAAAATTAAAAACAGAAAGCTGATACGTGATTTAGTTAATGAAAAACTTTTTAATATTGAACAAATTGGTATGTGACCCTATTGGAAGTGTGGCTATGAAGCCCTCCCTGAAGCAAGGCAGAGATATAATGGCAGCATGCCTGGGTTCTACCTGGGAAGCAAGTGCATTGTCTAATAGGCTAACCAGAAACTCCAGACTGTGGAAGAAAAGAACTAAAACCAAAATTGAGGTGGGGGTAGTAGAAGATTGCAAAGGATCGAGGGATAGAATGAAGATCACACGTGGAGAAACAAAAGTTTGTTAAATATAAGATGATAAGAGAAATGGAAGAGGGGTCAGGGTATATCATTCAACAGAGAAGTTTTTGTTTGCATTGTTGGAGTGGAAGAATTTCAAGTGGTGATGACGGCCATGGTATGGCTCTTCAAGTGGGTAGCTGGGTTTGGAGTTGATAATGAAGGGTGAAGCCAGCTTAGTGGAATGCTAACATGACTGCGAGAGACTTTCGGGACGACAGCTGGTAAAAGCGAGGGAAGATTCCCCAGGTGCTGAGGTGGAAGAATGGCCAGGAGTTGGCAGGTGGCTGTGGTCAGAAAAGGGAAAGGTTGAAATAAGCTGATGGTTGGAACTCCAAAAGCAAACTCGTGGAGGACAGACATGAGAATGATGATTAGAAGGGATGTGGGAAGCAAGAACGACACTGTTTCACAAAGTCACTCTGAACTTCCACAATCAAGTGCAATCTTTCCCTCTTTTGAATGCTGAGGCATTTTTGCATTTCTTTGGTAAATGTTTGTATGCTTTGACTGTGGCTATTTCTGTACTCACCTAACCTCTTCCCCTACACCTTATCCTCCCAATTCCCCCATCTCTTACCCTTCCTCTGTCTAATACACACACTCACGTACTCTCCATCTAACGAGGTCTTTGAAGGTTGAAACAATGTTTTCCTCTTTTATTCCAGTTTCTGGATATTAATACATTCACATTAAATTAAATTTGATTGAGAGTTTTATGAATAAAAAATGTAGAGGTTGGGCCTACAAATTTAGGTGTAAATTAGAAGAATGTCTGTAGCAAAATATCAAAGAGCTCTGTCCTCAGTGTCTTCTTGATTATTATTTATTTATTTATTTTTTTGGTCAAAGATTTGAATGAAGACACCCTGAGGCAAATAACACAAAGCTGAAACACAGCACATCATTACAGAATTTTAAGCAGAAGCAATCTAGTGGCAACATGTAAGATGCATTCATGATAAAGATGGGACCCAAGAAGAATGGTGTAAACTTCTCATTATCATTCACTCAGCATCTTTTTGAATGAGGCACTGTACTCAGCTCTGCGATAGTTCCAGGATACAGTGTGAATGGGGCAATGTAGAAATATGAGATAAAAATGGGGAGGCAGGAAAAAGAGCAGTGAACCCCAATGTCCTGTTCCTTGGACCAGTGCCCACTAGTTGACTTGAGTGTGACATTGTTAGAGCAAACTAAAAGTCAAAGAACACTGAGAGCCAAATAATAGAAGTTAATATCTTATGTAAGGACAACAGTTTGAACCCTGTGACTGATATTTTAATCCTTCAGTACCCAGAGGTCAGGTCTTCACGTACCAGAAATGGATCAATTACGCAAATATAATGGTAATGTAGAGCATGTGCTCGGAGCAACGTGTCTGTCCGTGTCATATCAGAGGTCCCAGAGACCGCACATGATATATGCCAGGACATCTGAAATGCTAACATTGACTTCCTCCTTACTGAACTTCATATCCTTTCAAGGATAATTAACAATTTGGTGAAATTGATTTTGAAAAGAAAGGAAACAAAGACAAAATTTTATTTACTCTTTCCCTTCTCCCCGCCTAAGATCTGTTTCCCTCTGTGTTCCTTGCAGTTCAGGTCCATTCTGTAAACAATTGGGTCTTATTTTACTCTTGACTTTGGGGTAACCGTATCATTTAAGGGCCATCTGTGATTCTCCTATCTACATTTGCATAACCTGTGCCATCAACAGGGAAATGCAGCCCTGCAAATTCTACATGCTCTCGGTAGAGCATGGCAGCCCTCTGGAAGTGAAATGGAAAAACTTAGTTGGCCAAAGAGGCCTTCATTTTGGGCTGCCGATTTAGATATTTGGAGCCAAATTCTCATTCCTTGTGACTCCGGGGGAGCTTTGGTCAGTGTGTAATTCAGTGTGGGTTGGGCAAGGAAAAGACAGAAGAATATGAAACTGCCAAGTTTGAGGCCTATTACGCAGTTGTGACCTGACCTAGAATATGGTGCCGAGTTGTGTGTGGGTAACTCAACCATAAAAAGGCAGCTGTGGTCTTATTAGTCGTGAACTTGAGATCATTTTAGTAGAAGATGAATTGCCCCTTAATGATTGATCTGGTATTTGGAGGAAATGCTGTTCTCTCTGCTTCTCCCATATGGAGACACTAACCAGACCCTTGTCCCACACCCAGAACCTTATTTGTGGTGTGGCTTGTACTGCAGCCTGCTGAGAAATGATGACCTTGGACTGACAGTTCCCCTTTAAGTAGCAAACTTATGTTTTTCATCTTAACATGATATGCCAGAGGCACTGAATAACAACCTATATCCTTTCACACACCACATGTCTATGCCAGGTTTAAGCTGATAAAAGCTGGAGGGAGTGTTTTCTGAGTGGTCTGACTGAGGCTGGAAATGGGGATATTCAATGAGAGACAGAAAGCCCTTCTTTTTTTGCCCTTAGGCTGCCTTGAAAAAAAAAAATCATAGAGACAGACGCTCTGTGAGCTTGGACTCAAAGTAGCTTAAAATTCCAAGCCAAGGGAAATGTCCCTCCCCTTTCTTTGTGAGGTTTTGCAGCAAAATAACCTGTTTGCTGCAGAGATTAGATTTGTCAGCTTCAGCATTACATGGGAAGGTCTGACCTTGAGAATTATGGGCTCTCAGGAAAATCAGCAGTGGAGGAGAAAAGCAAGCCTGCTGCCGAGATCACCTGGCCAGGCTCACATCTGATAAGAACCTGGAAGAGGAGAGCCAGGGCAAAGGGGAGCCCAGCCTACTGACCTCTGTTTTCTCCAGAGCCACAGAAAAATCAAAATCTCACAGCAAATGCTGGAAGATTTCCCCCAAATGTAGACATGGCACCCCTATATTTTATTTTTTTTTAAAGAAAAAGTGGTAGAACATTGATTTTCTTCCTATGCGGCTTCCTAACCTATTTAGTGGTGCTAGGTTTTCTTCTGAACCTTGACGCTCCTACCCTTTGGTCATTCCTGCTTTTGTGGGATGACTGGACAGGAAACCAGCAGGACTGAGGTTACTTTACTCCTGAAAATGCAGATCATCTTCAGGTTTGAACTCAAAGGAATCAAACATCGTATTTGATGAGAATAAAAGCCTTGAGAATAATAAGATCTTTCTGTTTGGAAAGCATTTGATTACTTACAGAACAGTGTCCTCTGATACTTCATTCGATTCTCACGAAAGCCCTGTGAAATAGATTGGCCAGGTGTTGTTATTTCTCAACTCTGCAGATAAAGAAACTGAGCACCAAGGTGATTCTGAAGCCAGAAATCCTAGAGGTCTGTGGCAGAGCAGGCATGGTCTGGAGATCTCGTCACT
The DNA here is from genome assembly GCA_030015415.1 of Cynopterus sphinx. Classification (NCBI taxonomy): domain Eukaryota; kingdom Metazoa; phylum Chordata; class Mammalia; order Chiroptera; family Pteropodidae; genus Cynopterus; species Cynopterus sphinx. The sequence goes on from CM057391.1 coordinate 24,955,840, forward strand.
CCACCCAGTCCCCTGCCAAAGTCTGATATCACTCTACAAAATAACAAGTGATGATGAAGAACTCATGGCATCCTCCAGCATCATACATTCATCTGTGACCCTTGCTTCCTCTGTGGTCCCCTCAACTGGGGTAATAATAACATCTTCCTTCTGGCTAGCTAGAGCCTCACTCCCAGCAATCCATCAAAATCCTTTCTAATAGGATCTTCTTGGCAGACTGTATTGCACTGGAGTGGGATAGCAGCCAAACTGCTAATTAAGAAGTTTACCAAGAGGTCCCTTCTTCTACACCTGTCTCCTTTCCTTGCAAGTACCACTGTCAGGTGATGCTTTCCACTAAAAGCCACCAAATAACCAGGCACTTTTTAGTGCCTACGTGTGATCTAAAACTAGGAATAACTGTTTATTACCTGGGTGGATAAGTGTACACCTGTGCATACCTTTACTTTTTTGGCCAGTGTAGAGAAGCCTTGGGGATCTTTACAAAATTGTTTGTTTGTTTGTTTGTTTGTTTGTTTTAAACACAGGAAAGTTGCATAATTGCAGATATGCAAGGGACTTGTACTAGTGGTTCTCTTTGCCAGGAATGTTCTGCTTGAATAAACCCCAAAGGCTCCTGCGCTCACCTCCTTCAAGTCTTGCCTCTACTGAGCCCCTCTGCCCCATCACTAGCCTAATTAAAAATTTCAACCCACACATCCCCACTCTATACCGATCCCACTAACCTTGCTCTACCATTTCTTTTTCTGTAGCATGTAATGTCTCCTAAAATAACATATAATTTACTTATTTAGTGCATCTGCTGTTTATTGTATGTCTCTTCTTGCCAGAATTAAGAGGGAAGGAAGGTGGATTTTTATTGTCATAACTCAAATGCATAAAACAGTGCCTAGTACATAGTAAATGCTCAAACATTCTTATTGACCAATGAAATTTCCTTCCTCTGTGAATCTTACCTTCCTTCTTTTGCTTTCAAGATTGTTCACATTCTAGTTCATCAATCACTAGTTTCTTTATACCAAATAACCCCAAATCACTGATTTGTCTCCACTTGTGGATATCCACATGGTTATTATCTACCATGCCAATGGAACAGTTTCTTTGGGGCTAAATAGGGCATTTATGAAGTGCATCCAAGGACCTGATTATATCTGAGTTCTACAGATATAAGAACTTTTTTATTCAGCTCCATTTGCTTATGCCTTGGAAAAACTGTTTATGGGGCTCCAAAGTACATGCGACCAAAAATTATTATTTCTAGTGCATAAAAACTAGCTGGTTTTCAAATCTTGATAAACTATGAAGTGCTTCACCTCCTCCAGTCTTCATGACTCTTCTCCTTCTTCTCTACTTTTTTTCACAATAATTGCCAGCACATGTGTATTGCATGGAATGCCACCTGTATGTCAGTGGATATCACTGGGTAAAAGTAAGAAAAATAAAAGCTATTCAACATTCATTAGCATAGGGATAGAATACTATGTCATGGAGGCACATGGATGATGAAGGCATGTAATGTACCATATGGGCCATTCTCTGTATTAGCTTGTAACCTTTATCCTACCAAATGAACCAGTTGCTATGGGAATAATTTGTGGAGAAAAAAAAAAGATGATGCAAAACATTACCTCCTTTAGCAAAAGACTGAATAATTCACAGGGAGACACATATCTGCCAAGCTAATCAGAATACTGATACTTGTTAATTTGAACATTGCCTTCCCAGTAGGGCAATCTACTTAGGAAACCAAATAATGAACTAAAGGTCGCATGATGAATACAAATTCAGAGCAAAGGAACTTGGTTGTGTCTGACTGGCAGCTCTAGTATCTAGAGGAATGGGCAGTGGGCCTCGTATTCACTTATACCAGGCGTCACTTGGTTGTGTTTGCAACTGACACAGACATGGTGGCATTGACTGCCAACCTTAACCCTTGTTCTTGATTTAATGATAACATTGCACATTCATTGTACTCATCACTCTTCTCATTTTAATATGTACCTGGATTTTACTTACATGTTTCCGTTTATAAGCTTGCAGTTTACTGTAGAGGCTGATATGCTTTGTGCTTGTTGCTAACTGGTGACAATAGGCAGCCCCTTTCCTTCCCAGTCCCGCATTTGAGTAAAGAAAATAGGAAGTGAATTTTCCTCAATGACATTAGAAATTAGATTACTACTATATGCAATACAGATTAAATAAACTGCAGTTTGCCTCAGAGAATTCACCATCCTAGCACTAGCCCGTACTAGGTTTCCTCTAATTTCTCACACCATCCTATATGATAATTGTCCCTGTACTACCTGGTCTAATGCCTTCAGTTCTTTAAATATAGTACAAGTATTTAAACATTTAAGATGTATGTATGCAACTGTGTCTTTGCCTCTATATGTACCTGTCTAAAGTCTAAGTATGACATGAAGTGTCAATTTGATAAATGAAAAGATCAGAGATGACTACTGTCAAATTAAATATGCTAGAAGCAGAAGACACTATAACATAAATAAAAGTTAACAAAACATATCTTGGCTATTTTAAATAATGCTGTACTGAACATAAGAATGCATATATCTTTTTGAATTAGTATTTTGAATTCCTTTGAATATATACCCTAAATGTCCATCAATAAACAATTGAACAAAGAAGATGTACATGTATACAATGGAATATTACTTGGCCATGAAAAGAATGAAATCTTACCATTTAGAACAACATGAATTGACCTAGAGGGTATTATGCTAAATGAAACAAGTGCAACAGAGAAAGACAAATGCCATATGGTTTCACTTATATGTGGAATCTAAAAAACAAAATTAATAAATTAACAAAACATAAACAAACATAGATACAGAGAACAAACTGATGGTTTCCAGATTGAGGAGAGTGAAAGGTGAAGGGATTAAGAAGTACAAATTAGCATTTACAAAATAGTCATGGGGAGGTAAAGTACAGTGCAGGGGATATAGTTGATAACACTGTAATAACTGTGTGTGGTGCCAGGTGGGTCCTAGACTTATGGGGAAGCACTTTATAAGTTATATAAATGTCTAACCACTGTGCTATACACCTGAAACTAATATAATATTAAATGCCAACTGTAATAGAAAAATTAAAAATATACATTTTTAAATAAAAAATAAGTTACCCTCACCATTTAAAAAAATTAACAAAACATATGATGGGAAAAGATATCTACCACATATTTAACAAACTAAACTTAGTAGGTATGGGAGAAATTATTCATCATGACTATTTGTTATTATCCCAAACATACAAAATAACTTATGTTAATCAACAGAAAAAAAAAATGACAGATACCAGAGAAGAGCAAACGACATAGGTAGGCAATTCTCAAAATAAGAATTTCAAATGGTCAAAAATATGAAAAGTTTCTCAATGTTACTAATGACCATAGACATATGAGGTTAAATATAATAAAATTCTGTGTTTTTTTTATTTTTTATCCTTTGGGATGGCAAAAATTTAAAGAGTTTGACAATATATATGTTGAAAAGTTTGTGGAGAAAGAGGCCATCTCCTACCGCAGCTGGAATGTAATTGCAACATTTTTAAAGAGCATTTGACAATGCTTATCAAGCTTATAAGCACAAAAGCCTTTGACCTGGCAGTTGCACTTCTACAATCTTAGAAGAATACTCTCAGAAGAGTGTAGGGGTATTTGAATAAATGTATTCATTGCAGCATTGTTTGTGATAGCAAATTTCTCTTTCCTTAAATGCATATCATAAAATCACATGATACAGCCATAAAATGAAGCCTCTGTAGCCATTAAAATGAAAGAACAGATCTATGTAGACTGATGTGGGAGGATGTCCACAATATAGTTAGTGAATGAAAACGAGCAAGTTGAAGGGTAGTATCTTTGGTGTAATCTCATTTTTATAACAAAGATATTTTTATGTACATAAAAAAAAGATCTAAAAGCAACAACACCAATCCCTTCTGACTCTCTGATAAGGATGAGAGTTTCCCCTTTTATTTCTGTACTTTACACTTTTCTAGTGTTGGGTTATTTTGTACAGTAACATATATTGTACTAATTTCCTGGAAGTGCCACAAACTGGGTTGATTAAACAACAGACACCTTTATCTCATAGTCTGGATGCTGGAAGGACAAAATCAAGGTGCTGGGAGGATTAGTCACTTCCGACAGCTGTGAGGGAGGATCTGATCCCTTCTCTCTCCTGGCTTTTGGTAGCCTCAGGCATTCTGTGGCTCGTGGTTGGCATTCTCCCTGTGTCTTCATATTGTCTTCCATCTTTGGTTATCTGTCTTTGTATACAAATTAATCCTTTGCATAAAAACAGACATATTGGATTAGTTCTCATTCTAATGACTTCATCTTAATTGGATCATCTGCAAAGACCCTACTTCCAAATAAATTCACGTTTACAAGTATTGAGAGTTAGGACTGCAATATCTTTTTTTTTTTTTCATTTTTGCTGGGGAGTGGAGAGGGAGGCACAATATAACCCATAGCACTCATTATGTAATGAAAGCAATTAAGAAAACCCAATTTATGCTCTTTACCCCACACTAACTTCTTCGCCTACCTTCTGTTTCTGTTAATGGCTCCTTTGTGAGTCAATATCAAAAGGTGGATTCCTCTCTGACTCTTCTGCCCTTTCTCCTCTTCAGCTGCCCCTCCCATCAACTGTAAGAGCCCATTTATGCTTTTTCACAAGTGACTTCTTGATCAGAAACCCATGAGTGTGCAGGACACAAGAATTTTTATCAGTAATAATGGGGGAGTTTAGAGCGCATGTACTTCGCCTAAGGGTATCAGGTCAAGAATAATATATGAATTACAGCTCCTGGGAAAGCTTCACTCAAGCCTGTTTCCCTTTTCTCACTAATCCTTCATAATGCCCCAGTTTCATAATGTGATTTAGTGAAATTAAACTCGAACAGCCCCAAATTATATAATTAATTACATTTGGCTTCAATTACATTGACTAATTGATCCAAGCCTGCTCCAGGCTACCTGCAGCCTGAGGTGGAACGAGGCAGGTGGTGAGGGCTCATTAGCTTAGTAGTTCACGTGTGCTAGTTAATTTGATTTTTTAAATTGTTATAAATCTCAGATGGATCATACCATAAGTCAGGTGAAACTTATTTATTCCAAACACCTCATATTATATATTTTTCTGCGACCTCTCATCAGGGGGCCTTGTCTCTCACCTGGACAGTATCTTCTACGGTCAGGCCCTATCTATCCTAATCCATTCTACCAAAGCCCAATTCACTTTCCCAACACAACACTAATTAGTGGTGATCTTGATCTCAGAGTGGGGAGAGGAAGCAGTTGTGGGGACAGGAGGAAAACTTGTATGCCCATGAGCACCATCTCCAAAGGTTGTGACTTTTTAACAACTTATACAGGAATACACAGGTGAGAGAATTGTGGACAACTTAAGACCGATGATGCAACTTTAAAGGCTGGCTCTTCAGCCTGTCTTTCCGGGAGCAGCAGCAGCAGCAGCAGCACCTGGAAGTTTTCCAGAAAGGCAGAATCTCAGCTTTGCCCCAGACTATTGAATCAGAGTCTGAATTTTAACAGGATGCATAAGTCATCTATATGCCTTAATTTTTTTTTTTTTTTTTTTTTTTTGAGAATCCTTGTTTTAGATGAAGTTTTTGTGAAAGCAAGAATCAGTCTGTTTATGTGTGATTCTCATGTCAGTGGTCTGGCTGTGTGAGACCCAGAGAGGAGGCAAGCAAAAAGAATAATGTCCATTTTATATACTTACTTTCCATGTCACTCTTCCAGGTTTGCTCCCTGGTGTAAAAACCTGGCTATAATCGCTCCTTTTTTCACAAACTCTGTGTATTCACCCCAAATCTTCAATCTGATATCTGATATACTTCTAACTTAACTTCCTCACCATACTGCCTCTTCAAATTTTCAGTGTATACTTCAACCAACAGGTATGTTCTTTATATAACCTGGACAAGTATATCCTCCTTGTTGGATTTATTGGTGTAGCCTTCTCACACTCTCTGGTAATTGCAGTGTCCCTTTCTATGAAGCCTTTTCAAAATTCTCCAATTGAAATTGTTATTTCTTTGAATCTTCATAAAATTTAATAAGTCTTTTTATCTGGTTATATTGTCTTTATCATAAACATTGTTTCCTCATTAGACTGGACCAACACAGTACCCAATACACAATAGGCAATTAATAACAATAGAATAACTGACTGACAGAATGAATGAAGCTGTGAAGTGAGGGCCTTACCAGATTACTCTTTGAGACAATTAAGTTCTAAAATCTATGATTCTATTTGTCTTCTCATTTCCAATGTGTTGATATTCAGCTCCTCCTGACATAATGCTCTTAAGTAGTGATTAGACTCTACCAAGGCCACTTGCTTGAATCAAAAACACAAGGTAATGTCAGTCTTTCTCAGCCTGTGTAAAGCCCAAACTGATGGTAGTTCCAATGGCTTCAGATGCTCCCAGGCAGAGGCAATATTTCATGACTTGTGTACTGAGAGTCCTTCTAGCTCATGCAGTTACTGCAGGCCAATCAGTTTTCAGGACATAAATTCATGTAAATTAATACTCCTTTTAATTCAGAAAGATCTCAAAGGAGCATTTATGAGAAGAGGACAAAATGTTTTTAGCCAGAGCCGGAAGATGAAATTTTCAAACTCTTTGCTATGACCACTTCCAGAACTTCTCATTTGGACTTTAAAAATAGCATTTCCAATCACGAACCTCAGAAACAGATCTTATTTTATAAAATTACATCATGTTAATTTCACCTTCTCTGGTAACATCGGCTTGCTACCGTTTGAATTCTGACCCAACTCTCAGCTTCTCTTTTGAGATTTATTAGTTTTGGTTACCTCTGCTTAAGCAAAAGGCTTCAAAGGCCATGTAGCCATTAAACTATTTAGTACCCATTAATGTGAATATCAGTATTACAAATAGCTAAATCAAATTTCCTGTGGGCAACTTAAAGGCTTATATCTTTAAAAGTGATTGATAAAATGTAGTTTAGGGTTTTTTTTTAATTGTAGTAACCTATGTATGACATAAAATTTACCATTTTAACACTTTTAGATATACAGTTCAGTGGCATTAAGTACCTTCACATTGTTGTGCAACATTTACCACCATCCATCTGCAGAACTTTTTCATCTTTCCCAGCTGAAACTCCGTACCCTTAAACATTAATTCTCTATTCCCCTCTTCCCCATACATGAAGAACATTATTCTACTTTCTGCTTTATTAATGTGATTATTCTGGGTACCTCCTATAAGTAGAGTCATACAGTAATTGTCCTTTTAATACTGGCTTATTTCACTTAGCACAATGTCTTCAAGGTTCATCCATGTTGTAGCATGTATCAGAATTTCTTTGCTTTTGAAGGCTGAATAATGTTTCATTGTATGTAAATACCACATTTTGTTTATTCACTTATCCAATGAAGACACTTGGATTGCTTCCATCTTTGGACTGTAAATAATTCTGTTATCTACATGGGCATACAAGTGGTAGTTTAGGTTTTTAAGATAATCTAGCATTTTGAATATAAAGTCAATGTGTTTGGAGGGGAAGCATAAGCTATAGAGTTTATTATTCCATTTATTCAATGTCACACTTCCATTGATACTGATCACTCATTATGTACAAATAACTAATTCTGTTCATCAATTCTCCAGCCTATCTATGCACATATAGTACTCATTACCGTGAAAAGGAAATCTAAACAATATAAGTGGGAATTGGGTAGATTTCACTTGAGAACTGAAGATTGAAAAAATTATTTCTTATAGTAAAGATTGACATTTTATTAAAAAATAGATTTTTTAATCAAATTATTACACTTAAAAAAAAATCCTACCTGATTTAGAATTACCAAAACTGAACAAATCCTAATTAAAAATAAATTTTCACAGTTTTTCTTTTGACTCTCTGAAAATTCTTCACAGTAGCACTACCTGGGGGCTTCCTCTCATATCTTGTGGTATTTGGAATGAGGATAATTTTCTTTGACCACATTCTATATTGTATTCATCCACCTCGTGCCACTAGATTTGTTCAAAAAGTGAATGTGGTATTAATGGGATGCAGTCCTATTGACAATCATAACAACATGGATTTCTAACCACATGATAAGCTCAAGATGCATATTTGAATTGCCTGTATTTATGTTCCAGATGCAAGATGATTATCTGACAGCAGAGGCAACATGATTTAATACATAAGGCCCAGAGCCAGGAATTGGGAAATCTGGGTTTTATTCCTGACTTCATCACTTAGGCCATGTACACATGAGTGGAATATTCTGTAATTGCACTGTTCTTCTTGACCCCAAACTGTTTCTTTTCCTGCCCCTGCCACCAAAAGTGTTTTACTATGTTTAGTTGTAATACCATTGCTTCTCTTTCTTTTCCTTCTTTTCTCTTTCTTCACCTTCCTTATTCCTTACTAAATTGTATTAACTTTGTATTATGTAAGTAATACATAAATACATTTTATTATTTTTTTAAAAGTTACAGATATTTTTGATTCTTCTTTAATGCTCATTTTCCCAGTCTGAGGCATCTCACCATGTCTTGTTTCTAATCTTGTTCCTCTTCCCTTCTGCTTTTATATCATTCATTTTCTGATTGTAGAGACTCATCCAATTTCTACCTACCTCCACCCCTCTGTTTTTATATGTAAACCAGTTTGAGTTCTACATAACACCATAAAATATTCTAAATGTGTAAGAAGCTTAGAAGTTGCTATTCTATCCTAACAATAAGTCAAAAGTGAAACAAACTGAAAAGTCAACAAGTCTTCTTAGATCCTTCAGAGGTCACAGGGCAAATTACTGCTCCCCAAATTGGAGAGACTTATAGGTGAATACAGAGAATCCCAACATACTGGAGCAGAATCCCAGAAGTAGTAATTTCCATGGGAACCAGGGCTGAAGTAGGAAAATTTGTACTATAATTGATGAATTGATGGACACTCAGTGTCAATAATTCTTGAGATTTAAATTTCAGGGCATCCAGTCATAAGGGTGCCTCCCTCACTTTGTGAGTTTTATTCCCAAAAGCTCTACCAGAACCTTACAGAAAATTTTGGAGAAAAATCTCCCTATGTTTCCAACAGAAGGAGGAGAAAATGAACCATTTTGAAATATGCCAGAGCATTTTATTCTTCTTAATAAGAAGAAACTATTTAACCAGAGCCTAATCTACTAGGATGTTGTCAGAGATGAAACTAAACAGGAAAAGGGAAATATTCAACTCCTGTCAGATCTAGACTTCCATGAGGAGTAAGGGAAATACCCAATTCCAGCCTCTTCTAATCTTTTATGTAGAGAAAGGGAAATACCAAACTCCAGCCCACCCTAGCCATCCTCTCCCACCTAAAGGGAGCTAAAGAACTGAGAAATACATGTAGTGTTCACAGTCCAGAAATATAAGGTCACTAAAAGACTGAGACATAGAGTTATAGAATACTTCTCCTCCTCTGATACTTCACATTACTAAAGGCTTATTTACAGCAGTTCATTTTCCCAGTATAACTTGTCCAGCTATCAATAAAAAATTAGAAGACATACAGAAAGGCAAAACACAGAGTATGAAGAGACAGAAAAGCATCAAAACTAGATTCAGATATGGCAGAAATGTCAAAGTTAGCAGATAAGAAATTTAAAACAACTATAATTAATATGCTAAGAGCTCTAATGGATAAAGTAGACAGCATGCAAGAACAAATGAATGATGTAAGCAAGAGATGAAAATTCTAAGAACCAAAAAGAAATGAAAGAGAGTAGAGAATCTCTGAGCTTGAGGTTATCTCAATAGAATCCTTTAAAAACTGAAAAGCAAAAAGAAAAATGACTGTAACAAAACAAAACAGAATATCCAAAAACTTTGGGACAATCACAAAAGGTATAACATACATGTAATGGAATACCAGAAAAAAAAAGAGAAAAAGGAAAAAGAAAAAATATTTCAAACAATAGTAACCAAGAAATTTCCCCAAATTAGTATCAGACACAAAGCTGCAGATTCAAGAAGTTCAGGGAATACTGAGCAGAATTAAAACAAACAGACAGACAAAAAACTACACCTTCGAATATAAACTTTAAATTATAGAAAATCAAAAATAAACAAAAAATTTTGAAAGAACACAGAAGAATAAAACACCTTACCTATGAAGGAACAAAGATAAGAATTTTGTCTGACTTCTCTTCAGAAACTATGCAAGCAAGAAGTGAGTAGAGTGAAATATTTAGTATTCCAAGAAAAAACCCAACAACCTACAATTTTGTACCCTGCAAAATTATCCTTCAAAACTGAAGAAAAAATTAATATTTTCTCAAACAGAAGACGACCAAATTTTTTTGCCAGTAGACCTTGAACAACTAGCATTATCTTGTGAAAAATGTTAAAATAAGTTATTTAGAGAAAAGAAAAATTATAAACGTCAAAATCTCAAATCACATAAAGAAATGAAGAGCATCAAAGAAGAGCATCAAAGAAGATAAAATAAAAATTGATTTTTCTTATTCCCAATTCATCTAATAGGTAACAGTTTGTTCAGAGTGATAACTGCATTTGATTATTATGCTTATGTATGCATATGTATGCAAAAGTATAAGTAAAATGAAAGACAGAAATAATACAAGGGATGGGAGGGAGGAATCAAGATGATATTGTTATTATAAAGTACCTGTGAAATGGTGTCATGTTACTTGAAAGTGGGCTTGGATTAGTTGTAAAAGTGTATTACAAACTCTAGGACAACTAAAAAAAAGTAAAAAGGAAATACAACTGATATGCTAAGAAAGGAGAGAAAATAGAATCATGCTCAATTAAAACCAGAAAATACAGAAAAAGAGTGGAAGACAAAATAAAAACAAAGGAAAAGAGCAACTAACAGAATACAATAATAAATATGGTAAATATTAATCAAACAATATGAGTAATTACTTTGAACATCAGTGGCCTAAATGCACCAATTAAAAGGCAAAGATTGTCAAAGCAGATTAAAAACAAGATTCAACTATATGTTATCTACAAAAAACTCACTTTAAATGTAAAGACACGTGTAAATGGATGGAAAAAGATATCAAGCTAATACTAATAGAAAGAAAGCAAGATCAGTTATATTAATTTCAGATAGAGCAGACCTAATAGAAAAAATGTTATCAGGGTAGAAAAGGGACACTACATAACGAGAAAGATGCCCATTCTCCAAGAAGACAACAGTTCTTCATGTGTATGCCCGCAGGGGAGGAATGAAGACAGCTGTAACAGCAAACCCAGTAGAAAGTGAGCAGTTGTGGGCAGTGCAAGATCCTATGGATTAGACAGGTACCTATCTAATACTGTTGTACCCACAGGCAGTATTAAAGGTCAGTCCTCCAACTACCCTTCTTGCTGAAGAAAAGATCCCTAACCCAATGCAAGCTTACTAACAGCCATTGTCATGAAGCTGTAACAGCAGCAATCCTCATTTAAGGGAAATTCGAAGTAAGTCAGTCAATTTAGAATATCTGTTGGTCAAGAATTTTTTAATCCTTCATGAAGACTCTGGTCTTTAAGGGTTCTTCTAACACTAACGGGTGATGGTAAGAGTTTTAGGAAATACTGTGTTATTTTAGCACACCATACATTATAGAGAAAATGATATAGAAACCTACGGAGAGATTTACTTAGGCTAGCCTATCTTAATGATTTATCCATCTCAGTGATTTATGCGATCAATGATATACTCTCTCCAAAATGAAAACAAAAAATGGTGGGTTTTTCTAGAGAAATCTTTTTTCTTCTATGAAAAGTAACAAGCACTTTTTTTTCTGCAGAGGAAAGAGCAGCAATGGTGACATGGGCAACCAGCATGAAGATGCTTTCAGAATAGCAAGCAGATATTTAATTTCAAGTCTGTGCTATAACATTCAGTGAACACAGACCTCCAGAGCTCACTTCGGCACCAAATGGTCAGTGTTCAAAAACAGTAATAACTATAAAACAGAATAGCACATAAGTTGATAAGTCCTTAGAGGTTATATTAGGAACAAAGAGTTTAATATCTTATTATGCATGTTTTAACAAGTGAAGTGATCATAGCCATTTTGGAAACCCTACTTATCTAAAGATAAGTTTACATTTCTAGTAGAGAAATTCTCTAGTAGAGAAATTCTGCTGCTGACTATCCTGGGTTATTTTATTTAGAATTTAACCAATACTTGGACATTAGAAGACTTTGCTAACCCATCCTTAGTGAAATTAGCACTGCTGGGTCTTACATTGGCCTGATTAAGAGGTGAGCCCCTAGAGAAACTGAGAAATCCAAGCCATTTCTAAGACTGAATCAGAATGAATCACCTATTATGAAATGTCTCTTATGGTGAAGTTAAATAGCTAGTCTACATTAATTTGGGATACACTTATCATCAGTGAACTCAAGACATTGGAGCAACTCTCCTTAGCCTCAAACTGGGGGTTAATCTAAAATGATGATTCTTTCTGTGAAAGGTCTGTATGCTACTAAGATATCCTATTCAGAGAGTTGAAGGCTGGTCTTTTAAAGCTTTGCTTAGACATACTTCCTTTTGACTAGAAATTAATGTTACTAAATGACCGATGAGGAAACATCTCAAGATCTGTCATCATCACTTCTTTCATGTACGATTATTTATACTTTCTAATTCTTGATTTCCTTGTCTTTAATACCTGCTTTATTGAGAGGAGAGGCTAAAGTTAAATGAGGTATTCCATTTAAAATAGCCCAGTGCCTGACACCTAGTAAATGCTCATTAAATTTTAGCTAGTATTATGTTTTATTATAGATGTATTTTCATCTCTAGAAGTTCATTTGGGTCTTTAAAAAAAACACTTCCATTTCTGTCTTCATCATGCTTATGTTTTCCTCTATATTCTTAGGACAATGGAGTATATAGTATTTGACAATGGAGTATATAGTATTTGTTTAAAGCCTTTTTCTTCTGGTTCCATCATCTTTGTCATTTCTACATTTCTAAGTCAGTTTCTACTAATTGATTTTTTTTCTAGTTATGATTCACATTTTCCTGCTTTATTGCACACCTGCTAAATTTTTATTGCATGTCAGGCATTGTAAATTTTGTCTTTGATTTCTGGATGTTGCTCTATTCCTTAATTACTGTTGGATTTCAATCTGCCATGCAGCTAAGTTACTTGAAATAGGTTGAGTCTTTTCAAAGCTTGCTTTTAAACATGGTTAGGATTGGTTCATTGAAACTTTGGCCTACAACTAATTTAACACCCTCTGAAGGCAATAGCTTTCTAAGGATTCTATTTATCAGCTATGTTATGAGTTCTTGCCACTTAGCTGCTGGTCCCACACTATTTTCATCCCTGTTGGTCTCGCTACTCCTTTCTAGTGTTTTTTTTTCCCCCTTGGTGTTGGGTAGTTTACTGTCATGCATGTACAAATCAATTCTCAGCCAAAGGCTCAAGGAGACCTCTCTGCTGATCTCTAAAGTTCTTCCCCTTTCCTCTCCTCTCCTCTCCTCTCCTCTCCTCTCCTCTCCTCTCCTCTCCTCTTCTCTCCTCTCCTCTCCTCTAATGTCCTCCCCTCCCCTCCCCTTCCCTCCTCTCCCCTCCCCTCCCCTCCCCTCCAGCCTAAAAACTGACTTGAGTCACTAAGCAGGAGCACTCATAGGACATCTTGTTTGCTTCCCTTTTCTCAGGGTAACGGTACTGTGCTGCCTATTAGTCAATGTCTGATCATTATTGTTTCACATATTTTGTCTGGTTTTTAATTTGCTCAAGGTGCCGGGGTAAATCCAGTCCTTATTACTCCATCTTAGCCAGAAGTGGAAGTCCTTGGTTATTATCTGTTTGAGTGCCAGTTTTAGGAATAAAAACAGTCCTCAGGTCCAAATCAGATTACAAGCAGTAACAAATGTAATACATCACAGACAAGATTGTGTATGTGGTTGTAGGATGTTATTAAATATGTGCACAAATCTAGGTCTGCAACATCTTGTTTTTTTGTTTGGTTTTTAACTTCTTATAACATTTATCTTTTTTGGTTATTGGCAATGATCCAAACTTTACATAAAAGCCACAAATTAGGAAGCTTTTATATAATTTAAAATCCTATTCAAGGTATAATGTAGGCTTTTGAGAGTGACTTGGTGAATTAAAATTTTCTCTAAACAAAGAAAATTTGACTTTTTAGAATTTTGATTTTGCTATGAATACTGATACCGTACAATCCTCTGAATATTGAAAATTAAACTGAAAATGTATTGAAAATTTTTACATAAATACATTTCAATAATAATTAAGCATGCATATGAAGCTTAAGTATGGAATCCTCCCCATGCAAGGTTTAATTTTTATTATATAGCCACATGCTAATATTAAGCAATATCACATTGTTCAACATTTGATGAACTTGTGTGTGTGTGTGTGTGTGTGTGTGTGTGTGTGTGTGTGTGTGTGTGTGTGTGAAAGAGACACAAAAAACATGCACACACAGTAAGGAGTGAGTTAAATTACATTTCTTGTTTAAATAAATATTTTATACTTGTTATATGCTATTTAATCTTCAGACTGAGGATTGTAAATCCGTAATGGAAAATGAGAAATTCAGACTTAACAAATATTATCCCAGGAATTTAATCACTGCATTTTGAGGCGTATAAAATATACTACAAGAAGTGAGATGACTCTGCAATATGTTTTTTACGTAAAAATTGTTCAAATGAGAAACACCTCCCAGATCCACAAACTGTAGTATATATGTCTTATAAAAATTACTCAAATCTTACATTTCCCTTTTGAGAAATTTATTGTTCCTGGAGAAAGCAGTATTTTTTTTTTTACTCCTAAATCTGTCTTTGATTAAAGTAGAGAACTCTATAAATCAATAATAACCTTTTAGATATCAACCTCTTCATAATTACGCCCTCCAAACACAGGTAATTGTTTGCATACCTAATACAAAAATAAATGGGGGGAAACATGTGTTCCATTTGATATGAGGTTATAAAGATTTAGATTGTTTTTCAGCATTTGTGAAGTTTAACTTCGTCCTCATTTACATTACATTTGAAAAATTAATTTATTTCACACAGAGAAACAAATAGATCAGGTAATGCTATGAAGCTCTGGAGGGAAATTTAAAAAAAAATACTGCATGTTAGAAATTGATATGGATTTTATCTTTATACAGTCTTTATTAAATATAATACTATACAACCAGTGAGTTTAAAGGAATTGTCAAATCAATCTTAGGTATCTTTCTGATACTTATAGTACATTTCCCAACAGGAAGTGGCTAAACACCCAAACAGGAGTGATCTCAGATTAAGAAACAACACAGGCATCTTGAAGGCTCTCTTTTTGTAGAATGAAATGACAGCAACCAGAGAGGCCTGAGGCTGTTTTTCTAGATGCCTACTCTGGGTGCCAGCCATCTGTGTTCATTTAGGGGTGTGTGTGTGTGTGTGTGTGTAAGGGGGCCGAGGGACAGATCTCAGGTTGCAGGTCTGAGTGTGGGCTCTGATACAGAATGAACCTTCTGCCTAATGCTTCTCAAACAAGACCCCTCATCTGCTGGTCCCTCCAGAGAAGTAATTTCACCAATACCAGCTGCAAGGGGAATGTTTTGTGTTTTCTTTATTCAAAGTGAAAGATGTTAAACAGAAATTTTTCAGAAGCACTTTTGTTTAGAGAAGGGGAAAGGAAGATCACGGAAACTGGAAAACATCCATGAAATTAGCCCCAAATCATAGCCAATACTGATCATTTCCTGACAGGCTGTCTATCAGCAAAGCCACAACAATAGTTTATTCAGGGCTTTCTAGTGCCAACAGTGATATAACATTGCTATTTAAATGTTGGCACAGTTGTGAATATTTTTAAATTTTAACTTTTGTAACTCCGATAGTGTATAGTGTATAGAATAGCACTGCACTATCAGGAATCCTTCAAACCCTTTGTTAATATGCTTCTCTTAGAGATTGCTTTAGCAGGAATTAGAAGAATATTAATTTAAAGTAAAGACCCCGTGTGCCTATCTAACTCACCTAAAGGTAATGAAGGGAAAGAGAAAAGAACGTGGGGATGCACTTGGCCATGTTAGCTCCAATTAGGTATTTATTTGTGGAAAAAACTGTTTAGGTACAATGTCTATAAATAGGAGATGGAAATGAGCTAATTTGATTGTGTAACTTTATTTATTCATTATTTGTAACCAAAAATACTGGCTGCCTTTAATTGATGTACCTATCTATAAAATGTCAATATTTCTATGGTAGGAGTTATCATTGCATTTTTTTTCCGTGTCATATTTTCTCCCCTTCTCTCTCTTTATCTCTGTCTCTCTATGTCAGTCTCTCAATGTCTTTAGTTCTTGTTCATTCTAACTATTTTGGCATATTCTGTTCTTCAATATATGTATTGGTCAATGTTGCAATGCTAACACCATGCCCTAATGCAAGAGGAGGGTATACCAGATGTTTCAATTAACCTTCTGGATGTCACATCTGCTTATAGCTGTCTGATCTGCTTTCCCAACTTAGTGTTCTGAAACTATTGTAAAGTATGAAACTCCCTCCTAATTTTTCCTCTTGAGAGGAAAAATTTCTGTTTATTAACTAGATTTAAAAGCCCATTTTGAAAACAGCTCCCAAACTTAGTAGTAAGGATGCTTTATATATTCTAGATTGGTATGGATCTAGGGTTAGACATCATGTGGACCCTTAGGAGAAGAGAGGGAACACTTATTGAGTGTTTCAAATATTTTGAGAATTATTTAAAATGAGAAACAGACTCATCTTGGTAGCATTTTGCCTTGAAAATCCGCTTGTCCAAGTTTGCACACCACAGTGCAAAAGTTGCATAAGGAACTAGTTAAATAGCTTCACTCTGGCTATTCTGGTATTTGATAACTTCTATGAGAAATTTCCTCCTGGGTGAAAAGAATTTTCTTCATAAGGGCTCTGATAAAAATCTGTCTCCACATTTTGCAATTTGTATGTTCCTATTTCTTTGTCTTATTTCATAAACTAGCAAGTACTTATCTCCCCAAAATAGGATTCTCACAAAATTACAGGGCAAAGATCCTGTACTCAAGAAACTTTGCTTATGGTTGGGGGAAGCAAAAGCTAATAAACATAGGAAATAAATGGAGACCATATACGTTTTGAAGTGCAATAGGAAATGGTTTTGCAAGGGGATTCAGTGAATGGAAAGCAATGGCATAAATCAGAGAAAGAGCTTGTGTTTAAGGCTAACATTGAAGAGAGCACTTGTTGCAAAGAAGAATGCAGGAAAGAAGCATAAAATAATGTTGCATTGATAAAAGGAAATCAGGTAATTTACTGCCTTTAAAGACAGACAAGGCAGCCTGAACTTAATGCTACTATAGACTCTTGAGTAGGAAGTGAGATGATGAAATTGGTTTTTAGAAACATCCCTCTGACAGTGTTATATTAGAGGTTTTGTAAGGGAGTGATCTGGAAGCATGGAGCTGTATCAGGCAGCTGTTGGAGTCATCCAGTGATCACACCTGGTTGAAGTTCATGGTAGGGTTAATGAGATCTGTGGACACTATGAAGAAATGAACAATGATATAATAGACTATATATAAAAGGAGATCAGTGTCAAAGAGTTTAAGATGAAATCCAGATTTCAAGCTTGTGAAACTAGAAAAATGGTGATATCACTTAGAAATGAGAAAGTTGGGAATTTGGTCAGAAATTTTTTTTAATTATAAAAAATATTTGAGAGTATGGTAGTTTTGGTTAACACTTGTGTATTTTTAAAAACACCCTAATGACCCAGGAATTCTACTTCTGGGTAGATACCCAAAATAATTGAAAGTAGGAGCTTGAAAAAATATTTGTATACCCATGTTCATAGCAGCATTATTTACAATAGCTAAATGGTAGTAACAATCCAAATGTCCACTGACAAATAATGGATAAACAAAATGTAGTACCTACATACAATGGAATACTACTCAGCCTTAAAAAAAAAAAAAAGGAAATTCTGATGTACAGTTGTGTTTGATTTTTACCTTAAAGAATCTTTATAACTAAACAAAGTACTAAGATGTGAGAACTAAGGTAGAATTTCGAACTTCTCAGAAAGTTGAGTGAGTCTGAACAGAAATGGGAGATGATGCCATCTCTTAGTGGAGTTCATTAGCAGAGAAAACAGTTCAATGAAGTAAGACAATGTACTGCTGGAGAGCTGTCACTACACTGGTTAAAAAAGAAATTTTGAAATTATTATAATTATTGAGTGTGTGTTATAAAGATTTTTACAAACATCATAAATACTATAAAATAACTTAGATATTCTCATAATTTCTTAACTTCGCCATGTTCCTAGTTTATCTAAGAAGAAATTTTCTATCATAAAAGGTGTCAAAATCAGAAATACACTAATGTAAAATATTTTCAAAAATTTAATAAGTGACCAAATCTCTCAGCTTGCTTTGTTTTAAAGATACCTGACTAATGTAGACACAGTAATGCAAACAAAGGCAAGATACACAAGTTCAGATGTGTTCTCAATTACATTTTACCCTCACATCAAAATATTTAAAAACTGTGAAGAACCTCAGAGATCATTTCTGATAGAGCCCAAACCAGAATCCAGGTCTCCAAATCTCAGTTCAGTACATGTTCCACTATATACACAGGGTAGGGTTCACAGAACCCCATACCTAATATAAGCATAACAGAACCACTGTCAATTCAGAGTCATCTGGACAACTCTGACTGTGATCTTCAGATGCCATCTCATCAAAAACAAACCTTAGTCAATTCTCTGACTTCCAACCTTACTTAGACACATGATCTTAGCCAAAAGACTGAGAAGCAATAATTCCAACTGTAGCATACACGTTGCACCTCCCAACATGTGACCACATTCTGCTTGGCCTTGTTGCCCAGTTGTTAGGAAATCCCCACCTCAACCTCATGCATAACAGCCTCTCCAATGCTGAAATTCAGACAACAGGCATTTGTCTCCTGCTTTGCATCACAGGCATTCTAAAGAGATACCTCTGTGGTCTTAATTCATGGAAAATAAACATTTTCATCGCACAAAATTTAAAACCCTAGGGAAGCAGTTTAGTAAGTTAGCATTTTTGTTTCATGTGAAATATTATTTCTAGTTTATAATGGGAAGTTCAAAAACATTGTTTCTTATCATTAAAAGCTTTCAGAAGTGTGTAATCTGGATTCTTTGTAGGTATGTTTTCTATAAAATGCCCTGAGGAATAGCAACCTGGTCTTTCTACAAAGAAATACCTTCAAAATCTTCAGTCGTTTTAAAAAAAGGGTCTTTAATTTAGAGCCGAATTAGTCATACAGATAAACATTTTAAAACCCTTGGAGTCTACAGTTAGTTTTAACAAGCTTTTAAGATAAATTAGGAGTGTGTTGTATTTGTTATGTTGTGACGAGTATAAATTAGGAGGATAAGAAAAGAAAACACATGGGCTCATCCATTCACAAATTTTTTTTTGGCATATTCTATACTAGACTCTTTATAGAAATTGGATAATATATGGATCTTGCCCTAAGGTGTCTTCCAATTAAGTAAGGGTCCTGTACTGAATTTAATAATATTTCCCTTCCCCCAAATTCATGTATACCCAGAACCTCAGAATATAGCCTTATTCGAGGAAAGGTCTTTGTAGATATAATTAAGATATAAGTTAAGATGAGGTCATACTGCATTAGAGTAGGCTGTATGTCCAATCACTGGTGTCCTTATAAAAAGGAGAGAAGATACACAGACATAGATACACATAGACACACGAAGTAAAAGGCTACATGACAATAAAGGCAGAGATGGGAATAATGTGTCTTAATGCCAAGGATTGCTGGCAATAACCACAAGCTAGGAGAAACTCCCTACCTAAATCCTTTAAGAGACATGGCCCTGCCAATATCATATTTTGAATTTTTGGCTTCTGAACTATGAGAGAATAAAATTTTGGTGTTTTAAGCTACATGGTTTGTGGTAATTTATTACAGCAAAATTAGGAAACAAATACAGGCCCTATCGCAAAGATTCTGATGTAACTGGCCTGGGGTGAACTTGGGCATTATTGTAAAAACTCCTCAGGTAATAACTGCTTCATTTTTATGGCATCATCCCATTCCCCCAGACCAGCATTACTTAGCACTAAGAGAAAATTTTCAGCTAGAAAGAATTCTACTCACTGGAAAAGGGAAAGTAGGGTGAACAGCCAGCCTCCCCAGTCTTTCAGTATACCACATGACTAAGTTATTCATTAACAACTTATCTGCTTTGGTTGTACCACACCCAGAGACTGGCAAACTTGGGATGTATAAAGACAGGAACAAAGAAAGCCAGGGGCCTTCAGCCACACAGCAGGAATGACTGGGGTTCCCAGTAACCTCCTCTGCAGAGGACCCCAGCCACTTTTGCTGCTGAAGAAACCAATGGCCAGCACAGCTGCATGGACCCTTGCAGATTTCAGTTTTTGCCCCACAGGTATTCATATTCTCTGAAACTAGTCACCTAAGTCCATCCTTGCTCTCTACCCATACCTTCCCCCCACCTCTGCCCCTGTTGTTGCCCAAGATCTGCACTGGCAGCTGACGTAGGCCTCTGAGGCTGCTTGAGACAACTATGGCTGACCTCTACTGCTGTGTGCCCACTCTGAGCTAGCCTTTCCAGTTGTGTACCTGTATGCAGCTGGCCTGATGCCCATCACTGGCCTCCAGTACTGTATGCATGCCTGGTAATGCATACTGAGAGCCAAGGCCCCCACAGCTGTGTGGGCCCAGATCTGGCCCTTTCTCCTATCACTGATCTGTATACCTAGGCTTACCTACAATTATACCCTCAATCTACTGACCTGATTTTAGTCACTTGCCCTCCATTGATATCCACATACCTATGGTGAGAACCTTCAGTAATAGGAATGCACGCTAATAACCAGGGCTCACACAGCTGCCAGTATACCCCCAGTTGGCTTTGGTCCATGCTGCTGATCCTGGCCCCTACAACTGTGCATGTCTGCAACCAGTTGCTGACAGTACACAGGCAACAGCAGCTGGCTTGCACAGCTGAGTATGTGCATATCTCCAGCTCTAACTACCACTACTGCTTGACCTAGTCCCTAGCTGCTGCACTAAGAATCCCAACAGCCTTTGCAGCTGCTGTGGAACCTTCATGACAGTCACCAAGACACACAGTTGTAGATGCTGTAGACTCCAGTGGCCTGAGACAACAAAACATCAAGCCCCTATGTACCCAGAGCCACTACATGCCCCCAAACATGGTGCCCTTGCACATTAGACTCAGCATCACAGCACACATCAATGTGCTCCCACCTGTGAGTGAAGGTCTTTCCTTATCAAAGTCAATATATAGTCTGGAAGAGGTGACTGCATTTTCAAATGTGAAGATACCTCTACAAGGCTACAGGGATCATGGGAATATGGAAAACATGACATCACAAAGGAAACAGTAAATTTCCAGTAACTGACCCCAAAGAAATGGAGATACACGATTGCCTGACAACAATTTAAAATAACTGTTCTAAAGATGCACAGAAAACTACAGATACACAGAAAGAACACAGAAAAACAACTTAACAAAATCAGAAAAATGATACAAGAACAAAGTGAGAAATTAAAAAAAACATTAAAAAGAACCCAGCAGAAATTTCAGAGCTGGAGAATTCAATGACTGAAACAAAGAATTCAATAGAGCTTTAACAGCAGACTGGACAAAGCAGAAGAAAAAATTACTGCACTTTAAGTAAATCATTTTAAATTATTTTTCAGAGGAGCAAAAGAAAAAAGAATAAAAAGAAAGGAAGAAAGCCAATAAGACTTAAAGGACATCATTAAAAGAAATAATGTACACATTGGGGGCCCAGAAAGAGAAGAGAAGAAGAGTCAGGAAGCTGATTTAACCCATTTCCTGTTTAGAAAAAAATGTGCGGCTCACTGCCAGTGTTAATTTAATTTTATATAATCATGTTCTTTGGGGCTGAAGCAAATCTGACTGATATTCAGTGTGAAATAAAATATAAGAACTGTTCTTAGAGTTATAGCTAGATAGAACTTGTCTCCAATCCTAATGCAACAGAAATGTATATGATAATCAGTATTTAATATATTTTCTTTCATGTGGTAAAATTTAAAGCCTGTAACAACACAAATAGGAAGATCACATTTCACACAAAAGTATCATGGTGAACTTTGAGGGTAAAGTTAGGACTGTAATCCGTGAGTTATCTTAAGGTTAAACACTGTAGCCACGAGTGCCATTGAGTATTCTTGAGGCAAATGGGAAATGGGTTAAATATAAAATGACTGAAAATTTTCCAAACCTGGGGAGAGATTTGGATATCCAAGTTCACGAGAAATTCAAAACAATTTTCCCAAAGATACATTATTAGAAAACTGTCTAAAGTCAAAGACAAAAAGAGGATTTTTAAAGTGACATGAGGAAAAAAATCTCTCTCACATGAGGAAACCCTAGTAAAGCTATCAGCAACTGGGTACAACTTTACAGGCCAGGAGAGAATGGTGTGATACATTCAAAATGCTGAAAGAAAAATCTGCCAATCAAAATTTATCCAACAAAGTTTCCTTCAGAGATGAAGGTGAGATAAAGACTTTCTCAAATAAACAAAAGCTAAAGGAGTTCATCATTATCATATCTGCCTTATAAAAAATACTGAAAGGAGTTTTTTAAATAGAAAAGGATGCTAAGTAGTAACATGAAAACATATAACACACTGGTAAAGGTAAGTATACAATCGGTTTCAGAAAATTCAAACACTATAATATGGTAATATGTTAAGAACTTAACTCTAGTGTAATTATTAAGGGCAAATGTATTAAAAATAACTATAGCTACAATAATTTGTTTAATGGACACAAAATATAAAAAGATGTAAATTGTGATATTAAAAACATAAAATGATGTGTGAGGGGATAAAATGGTAGAGTTTTTATATGTGATTGAATTAAGTTGTTATCAACTTAAAATACACTATTTATCTATAAAATTATATGATATAACCACAAAGCCAAAATTTATAGTAGATGCACACAAGATAAAAAAAAGAGAATTCAAGAATACACTATGGAAAATCATCAGTTCATAAAAGAAGACAGCAAGAGTGAAAGAAAGGGAGAAAATAACTGGAAAATAGTCAGAAATCAATTAACAACATGACTAGTACTTATCAAACAATTACTTTAAATGTAAATAAACTTTCCAATAAAAAAGCACATGCTGGCTGAATAGATTAAAAACAAAACAAAACAAAACAAGACCCAACTCTATGTTGCCTACAAAAGACTTGATTAAGCTTCAAGAAAATACCTAGGCCCAAAGCAAAGGGATGGAAAAAGATTTTTCATGAAAATTTAAACCAAAAGAGAGCAAGGATAGCTATACTTATGACAAAGAAAATAGGATTTAAGTCAAAAACTGTTAAGAAGAGACAAGGAAGGTCATTATATAATTATACAGGGGTCAATTCATCCAGAGGACATAACAACTATAAATTGTATGCACCCAACATTAATGTACCTAAGTATATTAAGCAAATACTAACAGATATAAAGGGAACAATAGACAACAATACGACAATAGTAGGGTATTTCAATATCCCACTTTCAACAATAGATAGATAATCCAGACAGAAAATCAATAAGGAAACACTGGAATTGAACAATTTTTTAGACTAAATTAGCCGAACAGATATAGAGAATATTCCATCAAACATCAGCAGAATACACATTCTTCTCAAGTCCACACAGAACATTCTCCAGGTTAGATCAAAACAAGTCTTAGCAATTTATGATTGAAATAATACCAAGTATCTTTTCCAACCACAATAGAACGAAACTAGAAATCAATAACAAGAGGAAAACTGGAAAATTTACAAATATGTGGAAATTAAATAACACACTTTTGAAAAACAAAAAGGTCAAAGATGAAATCAAAAGGAAAATTAAAAAATATCTTGCAACAAATGAAGATGGAACCACAACATACCAAAACTTATGGGATTCAGCAAAAGCAGTGCTAGCGAGGATGTTTATAACAATAAATACCCACATTTAAAAATATTTGAACCTCAAGAAACTAGAGAAATAACAAACTAACCCCAAAGTTAGCAAAAAGAAGAGGATAACAAAAATCAGAGCAGAAGTAATTGAAATAGAGGCCAAAAAACCACAGAAAGATCAGTGAAATTAATGGTTGGGTTTTTGAAGAGGTAAACATAATTGACAAATCTTTAGCTAGACTTATCAAGAAAAAAAAGAAAGGATTCAAATAAATGAACTTAGAAATGAAAGGGAAGACATTACAAATTATATCATAGAAATACAAAAGATTATAAGAGATTACCATGAACAATTATTTGCCAACAAATTGGACAACCTAGAGGAAATGGATAAATTCTTAGAAACATGTAAACTACCAAGACTAAATCGTGAAGAAATGAAAATCTGAACAGACCAATAATAAGTAAAGAGATTTAATCAGTAATCAAAAACCTCCCCACAAGGAAAAGCCCAGTACTAGGTAGCTTTTGAATTTATTAAATTCTAGCAAACATTTAAAGAATAAAGCCAGTGCTTCTCAAACTCATCCAAAAAAGAAAAGAGGAGAGAATATTTTCAAGCTTATTTTACAAGGCCAGTATTACCTTGGTATGAAAGCCAGATGAAAATACTACAAGAAAAGAAAACTATAGGCCAAAACCCTGATCAATACAGATGTAAAAATTCTCAACAAAATACTAGCAAACCAAATTCAACAATCTATTAAAAAGTTCATACACTACAATTAAATGAGATTTATTACTGGATGCAAGGATGGTTCAACATACACAAATCAATAGATATTATATACCACATTAATAGAATGAATCACAAAAATCATGTGATCATCTCACTAGAGGCAGAAGAAGCATTTGACAAAATTCAACATCCTTTCATGATAAAAACCCAACAAAGTGAATATAGAAGGGACATATTTCAACATAATAAAGACCATATATGACAAACCCACAGCTAACATATTCAACAGTGAAAGTTTGAAAACTTTCCCTCTAAAATCAGAAATAAGACAAGGGCACCACTCTCACCAATCCTATTCAATTAGAAGTTCTACCCAGGCAGCCAAATCAGAAAGAAAGATATGAAATTGTCTCTGTTTGCTGATGACATTATCTGTACATAGAAAAATCCTAAAGACACCACCAAAAAACAAAAAGCAAAAAAACAAAAAAAAATTTAGAACCGATAAATGAATTCAGTAAATTAATAGGATATAAAATCAGTTGGATTTCTATACATTAACAATGAACTGTCTGAAAAGTAATAAACAATCCCATTTAAAATAGCATCAAAAACAATAAAATATTTAGGAATAAATTTAACCAAGGAAATGAAAAATCTAAACACCAAAAACTAATAGAGTTTCATAAAAGAAATTGACAAAAACACAAATAATTGGACAGATATCTCATGCTCGTGGATTGGAAGAGTTAAATCAAGAAGTTCCTTCAGGCCAATTTGTTTTAACTTCAGTTATTATATAACCAGCCCTTTTCTTTTACTCATAGCCCAAAGAACAAGACAGGTCAATAAATTTTATTTTGTCATGAAATTCTGCTCTTTGCCATAATCAAGCTGTGCGAGGCTACAGTAAACCACTAAAGTCCAATTAACTGGAAAACCTAGATGAAAAGTTTTGGTAAAATCTGCATAGCTAGCACTTGATAGAAAAGAAAATAACAACTGTTATTTTTTTTCAGAGATGAATAGTTTTAGAATCCAATTTAAATATTATTATTTGTTTGCTTGCTTTTCATGCTTTTAAATCAAGCAGAAAACTTTCCTTGGCAACACTTGTAAGATTCTTTCTCAAGCTGCTTTCATTGTAGCCACAAATTCAGCCCAACTTTTAAAAAAATTTTTGTGACCTGATAACACATTTACAACTTAAGTTACTATTTCCACAAGTACTGAGGTAAAAAAATATGAGTTTTTTGTTGTAATTCTTCCTCATACTTGATCCCAACTTTGAAACTGCCCTAACCAGCACTAGCAAATTTATTAAGCAGCCAAAGTTTGTCCTCGAGATCACGTTCCCTCTTTTCCTCAGGCACTCATCCCAGGTATCCAGTACTCTCTAGAATACCTGTGATGGCTCAGGGACCACACCCAATAGGAGTGGTCACCATCTGTCAGATTTTTCTTCTGCTCTCATGCCTCAAAGTGTGTTGTCATTCTGTGGATTAAGACCCTGCTTTCCCTTAGTTAACAAAAGTGATGATGGGTTAATGGTTGATATTTGTTAGTTATTTGATGTCACCTTTACTAGATAAAGTAATATTTTAAGTTCAAGTATCTTTTTACAAGCAGAAATGTTAATAATCAGGACTACAAGGTCTTGCAATAGTGCCTGTGCCACCATAGTCTGGGGCATCTACCTGGGGCCTGATAGAATTGCCCAAAAAGTGGTCCATGGCTCACTGGTATCAAAATCATCGTGTATGAGTATTTTTAAAAACTGAAGATTCTTATGTTTTGCCCCAGATCTCCAGAATCAGAATCTATATGGTTGGGAACTCAGAAATCTGGGTTTCAATAATTTTCCTAGATGATATTTTGGTGCATTGGAGATTGAGAATCTCTGGTGTCATGGAAAGAGCCCTAGATGTAGAGGCAGCAGGCTTGAATTTTAATCTCTTGGTCGTCATACACATGTGGTCCTGAGGAGTCCACATTACTTGTTTTGTGACTTAGTTCCCTCACTATCAAATGCAGATAATCATACATGCTTTGCCCGCCTTACACAGTAGTTTCAAGGCTCACATAGGTTAAAGTCCCAAACTGCTGTATATACTGCAGGGCTGAGACGAGACTGAAGAAAGCGAAACACTCACCTTAGGCCACAAAATTTAAGGGCACAGAAAAACTCTATAATGAAGAAAAATAATATTGCAATGCAATATTTTTAAAATATAAGAATGCAAAAAAGTCTACTACGAACAAAACATCAGAGACAAGATCAGTGTTGCTGAATTTTCTTTTGGTTTCAGGTTCTAACATGGTATCACAATAACACTGTTGTTGATCCCATCTTTATTTAAAATGTTGATGTTTTGTTCATCATGGGGTTTTTGATTAATTTTGATTTTTAAAAAATATTCCATCAAGATATTATTTTTCTTGATTACTTGATTACTGTGTGGCATCTGCTTAAATTTTGTGTCAGAGAAAAATATGTCACAGTCCTCATTCCCCTCATCCTAGTCCAGGCCCTGTAAATTGGAATGGATTATGCAAATGTAAATTATCATTTTTATCTGGCTTTGACTCTTTCAGTTCCAAAGTTCTCTCAAATAGTTGCATACACAAGTCAAAAGATGCCAGCCTACTGGCACTTTGGCTAAATTCTGACATTTGAATGGTGGGAATAGTCTTTAAAGCAGAAGGTAGGCGTGCACTCAGTGCTTGCAGGGCCTCCCTACCAAAGGTCACTGGAGAAGAACACTTCGTTAGGATGTTTGGTGTGTCAACGAGCTTAACTTGAGTAACTGAAAAGTCTGCCCTTGTTTTAGGGAGAAATAATCCAGCAGCTACACACCCATCCCAAGGAAGTTTGGATTTACAAGCTGCTTCATCTATAGCTTTCTATTTTGGAGTCTGTTATTTTTGTTTGTTGTTGTTGTTGTGTTGTTATTGTTGTTGTTATATACCAAGGGCTAGTATAAAGCCTCCTTGTATTGGATGCAGGAACAAGTAACATCTTGTCTGGATACCTGGTGACCAGGGAGTGGAATGACAAATAAGGAGCATAAAGATGATGGATAAGGCATTGATCTACTGAGCAAAAATGATGCTTCCTGCTCTTCATGCTGCTGCTGGTTTACCGCATCACTCAAGGTGGCAGCTTAAAATCAGGTGATAGGATACAGGTAAAGGTAGAAGTTGGGTGCCTACCTCCTCCCCTCCTGCCAGCCTGAGAGGTCTGGAATAATGTCTTTGACTTCTCTTGTGGGGTCTGATATTTGTGCAATATCTGCTTTTCAAGGAGGAAAGGGGGCGGGGGGAGGGGAAGGCAAGGATGATGTAAAAAGAGAAAAGACCCTGCATTAGAAATCCAGCTGGGCAGCCCAGATGACTCTGGGACCATCCAAACTTTGCAAAGCAGCAGATATACTTGGAGATACCCAACTCTGCAGTCACAACTGAGTGAACATGGATCTTAGCGTAAGCTAAGAATAGCCCCAGAAGGAAAGGAAGGTAGAAAAGACCACTTCTTCAAGTCCTTGGTACCAGATACTAAAACTAGAGACAATCAATATTATGACATTGACAACTGTGACCTTTTCATCTGATATTTTCCTTTCTTCTAATGCTTCCCTGGTCCATATGTAATGATTTTTAGGGTAAAATATTATGCAACCTATTACATCTGGAAAACCTAGGTGGGTATGGTAGGCTGAATAATGTCCCCCCCTTCTTCCCTTCCCCCCACTTCCAACCCAATGTTCACATCCTAATCCCTGGAAACTACATTACCTTTCATGGTAAAGGCTTTTACAGATGCGACTAAAAATATGGAAATAGACAAATCCTTAGTCTCTGGGTTAGCCACTTCCTTCTGTTATCTCTTTGCTCTTTTCCCTTTTGCTTGTGCTCTTTGGTCTGAAAATTTATCCTTTCCTACTGCTTTTCTTTTGGCTACGTTTCCACTTTTGCCAGAGCAGGTTTAGCTGGCAGCTTTTCTGATTTCCTCTTACAGCTCCTCCTTCACTGCCCCTTTGGCAGAGCTGACTTTCCTCTTGGGCATCTTGGCAGCACATAGGGCACAGGCCTGGTGCCTGAGATACATGGCTTGTAAGAGCCTTCATGAAGCTGGGCTGCCTGACCTCTCCTCACCACCACAGCAGTCTTTATAAGGAAGAGGCAGAAGAATCCAAATGAGTAGGAGGAGCTGTGTAGACAGAAGCAAGAGATCAGAGTGATATGCTGAACTGGCCTCCGGAAGCTGAAAATAACAAGAAAACAGTTTCTCCCCTGAAGCCTAGAGAAGGAACACAGTCTTGAGGGCACCTTCTGATGTCCAGAACTGTGAGAGAATGAATTTGTATCATATTAGGCCACTAGTTTGTGGTAACTTGTTACGGTAGCAACTGGAAACTAATAAATACAGTGGGTAATGGGTTCACACAGGCCATTTTAATTTTTTTAAATTGTGCCTAGTGTTAAGCAAGCAATGATCTTGTCTCGTGAATAATTTGGTGGCAAATGTTCAAAGCCAGCAAAACATTTCTTTTCCGTTGTACTTGGAGGACCTCAAAGCTTGTTTGATCTGAACATGGCATAGTGCCCAGGCCTGACACTTTGGCAGCACCCAGGACAATGCTATATGCAATTAGGTACTTAATACCTGATTTAAGAATGACTAATACCTGTCATTCTTATTAAGAATGACAACAGATCATGGGTCAACTGAACTTTGACAAAGGAGCAAAAGCAATACAATGATGCAAAGACAGTCTTTTCAACAAATGGTGCAAGAACAATTGGACAACCACATGCAGAAAAAAAAAAAAGAATTTATACATGTACCTTAATTCCAAATGGATCACAAACCTAAATGTAAAACATGAAAATATAAAATTGGTAGAAGATGACATGGGAGAAAATCTAGATGACCTAGAGTATGATGGCGACTTTTTAGATATTACACAAAAGGAAAACACTGATAAGTTTAATTTCATTAAAATTAAAAACTTTAGCTCTGAGAATGAGAATGTAGGAAAATGAGTAGACAAGTCACAGACTGGGAGAAAATATTTGCAGAAGTTATATCTACTAAGGGCTGTTATCCAAAGTGTACAAAGAACTCTTAAAACTCAACAATGAAAAACAAAAAATCCAATTAAAAAATTGGCCAAAGACCTTAACAGATACCTTAAAAAAGAAGATACACATATGGCAAATAAGCATATGAAAAAATGCTCCACATTTCTATATCATCAGAGAAATACAAATTAAAGATACCACTACATACCCATCAGAATGGCCAAAATCTAGGCCACTGAGAATACCAAATACTAGCGAGGATAGGGAGCAATACGAACTTTCATTCATTGTTGGTGGGAATGCAAAATGAGACAGCCACTTTGGAAGGTAGATTGGCAGTGTCTTACAAAACTAAACCTACTCTTACCATATGATGGAGCAATTTTGTTTCTTGGTATTTTCCAAAGGAGTTGAAAACTATGTCCACACAAAAACCTGCACAAGGATGTTTATAGCAACTTTATTCATAACTGCCAAAATGTGAAGTAACTAAGATATCCTTAAGTAAGTAAATTTTAGTGTGTCCAAATAATGGGATATTATTCAGCGATAAAAAGAAATGAGCTATCCAGACATGAAAAGACATGGAGGAACTTGAATGCTCATTAGTAAGTGAAAAAAAAACAATCTGAAAAGACTACCTACTGTATGATTCTAATTACAAGACCCTCTGGAATAGGCCAAACTATGGAGACAGTAAAAAATGTTAAATGATTACCAGAGGTTGGCAGGTAAGGAGGATAAATAGGCCAAAGACAATTTTTAAGGCAGTGAAACTACGATGTATATCATAATGGTGGATACATGTCATTATATACTTGTCTAAAACCATAGAATGTACAACAGCATGAGAGAACCCTAACGTAAATTATAGAGTTTGGGTAATTCTAATGTGTCAATGTAGGTTCACCAGTTGTAACAAAAGTACCACTCTGGTGGGGATGTTGATAATGGGGGAGGTGGTTTATGTTTGAGAGCAGGGCGTATGTGGGAAATTTCTGTACCTGCTGCTCAATTTTGCAGTAAAATATAGCCTGATTTTTAAAATTGGGGAATAAATAGGATTGTCCTCATGGGGTTATTGACCCAGAAAATGTGTGTTCATATATCAAATTTAAATAAAATTTCAAATTTACATTTTAAGATCAAATTTTCAATGAAATAATAAGTATAATGTAGTCCATGATATCTCCAGCCAGCAGTAGCTCCTCATACTAGCACAAGGGATAATGACAAAGCCATAACATCCTCCTAAGCAATTTCTAGGACCATATTATCTCTAAAAGGACCAATTATCCTTGTAAGTGTGTGCTAAAGTTTAGTAGATCATTTGCAGAACAGGCTAGTTCATTCCAATGGCCTATTCATCTCTCTTGCTCAGAGTTTAGCCTTCAGTCATTTCTTTGCTCAGAATAAAGCCAGCAAACTATCTAACTGTCTTATACATCTTTGAAGGCCTTTTGCTGCATTTAACACTGTGCTTCACATACATTTCTAGATTTTTATTTAATTGCTTTGACTGGTGCCTCACATTTAATTTCTGCCAAATTCGCCAAAACGAGGACATGATTCCTCCTCCAGCTCTGAGGATGTGAACTTCCATGACAGGGCATCATGTGCCTCATAGTACTTAAAGAATGCAGAAGTTACACTGGTAACTTTGTTCAATCAATAATGCAGGATACAAGGTATACATAAGGTGTATCCTCATATGTGAAAACAAGGTATAGAAAATAACTGAAAGGAAATGTTCTAAAATCTTAGCAGTAGGTTGTCCTGGAGAGTCTGACTGTAGCTGGTGTATATAGAACGTCCCTTAGACATAGAGGAGATTTTTTAGAGGGGTCCACATACCACAATCACACACAAGCATATTTATTAAAAACACATGGGTGCCTCTATCACTCAGGATCTGGCACTCAGAGCTGACACAACACTGCCCAGAACTCTTGACATTCCCCTGCATGACCACAATGTTCAGGCCCCAGGGAAATGAATTTCCACATCTCTTGCCCTAAATCCTCAAAAGAAAAGGTTACAGGATTTCAAAGTTGTGAAGGATCATGGGTCACGTTGATGGTATTGTTCTGGAATGCTTGAAGAATATGAAAGAAAAAGTGTTGGGTTAAGAGAAAAACTGAATTCATTCTCTAAGATAATATGAATGCAATCAATTCTTTTATTTTCTCAATAATGCTGACAATCCTTTTCTTGCTTCTCTTTTTGTTCTAATTCCTGATTTCCATGGCATTCAGTTAGCACAATATTTCACAAAAGTTGCAAATAGTGGCTTAAGAACATTTTGAATTTTAACATTTCATATTAGTATTAAATTTACATTAGTATATCATGCATATATCATGATACTGAGTCTTTTATTATTACTTTTTTTATACCTACAGCACCAGGTCTTCCTAGGTGGTCTCCCATCAAAGGACTAACCAGGTCTGATCCTGCTTAGCTTCTGAGCCTTTTTGACATTGAGATAACATTGGTTTATAACATTACATAAGTTTCAAGAGTCCAACAGTATAGCTAGATGTCTAATTATAACACTATCTAGATAGTATAAACTATAATGTGCTCTCACCAAAAGTCTAGTTTCTATCCATCACCAAACAATTGACCCTTTCTTCATTTTATGCTCCCTCAACACCCTTCCTCTCTGGTAACCACCAACCTGTTGCCTGTATCTATGAGTCTGTTTCTGTTTGGTTTTGTTTATTCATTTATTTTGTTATTTAGATTCCAAATATTAAGTGAAATCGCATGGTACTTGTCTTTCT
This sequence comes from Cynopterus sphinx, assembly GCA_030015415.1. Classification (NCBI taxonomy): domain Eukaryota; kingdom Metazoa; phylum Chordata; class Mammalia; order Chiroptera; family Pteropodidae; genus Cynopterus; species Cynopterus sphinx. The sequence continues at coordinate 24,988,508 of CM057391.1, forward strand.
CCATCTGACTTACTTCGCTTAGCATAACATACTCAAGGTCCATCCGTGTTGTCACAAATGGCAATAATCTCATCTTTTTACGGCTGAGTAGTATTCCATTGTATATAATGTGATCCATTCATCTGGCAATGGACACTTAGGTTGTTTCCATATCTTGACTGCAGTAATTAATGCAAAAATAAACATAGGGATGTGTATATCTTTGAATTAGTGTTTGTCTTTTCATATTTTTCAGATAAATATGGTACTGATTCTTTATATTGGCAACAAAATAGACATAGAATGTTTAAAATGTGTATAGTTTTATCTTTACAAACATAATAAGTAAGATTTATTTAAAATGTTAACATACTAAATAAAATTTTGACACCCATTAATTATAATTTATAATTTGCTTTCTAAAATTTGAATATTTTTAAAGGGAACTTTTGGGAATATAACTTCTATGTTTTACAATTTGTTTAATTTATATGTTCTCATTAAAAAGTTTACTTTTTGTATACTTTGAGTACATTACTGAGTTGAAAATGAATTATGTGAACATCTTGACTATAATGAGATTAGTGATTTTGCTGAAATAAGGTGAAAAAATTAATTTTATGAAACAAACACATAATCCACAAATTATATAAATCTTTATCACTAATTCAACTATTACCTGCCTATTGACAGATGAGCCAGATATATGCAATAATAATTACATTTTGTAGACTGATATTTTTCCGGATCTCAGACACATAAAAACTATACCATTAAACATGTCCTTTGGTTTTTGTCATTATGAGGATATTTGTCAAGATAGGACAGAATATGTTTTATTTACCAGTTTGTAACAGAGAACTCAAATCCTATCTGAAGTGCCAGCTCCAACCATCCCTTTGGGTCTCTTTGTTTGAGTATACATCCACTCTTATGACAGACAAAATGTAGATTAAAGCCAGGGTGGACTGTCCCCCAATGGGAGTGTTCCTGACCTCTTGGCAGAGCGGGAAGAAGGCAACCTGGAGGAAGTGACTAATTCATCCTAAAACAGTGATTTCTCCAAAATGAACACTGCCCAGCAGCACCAGACTGGAATTATAAAGTGCACTGGGAGCCCGATCCACGGGGACAGGGCCAATTATGTCCCTAGACTGACATGGTAAGAAAGAGTAGCAGAAAGATAAGGGCCTGGGGGAAATTGAGCCTCACTAATAATGTCTCTTGTGGTGAGTTTCCTTTGTTTCCTCAGCCCCAACGCTCAGATGTATTTAAGATAAAAAGTGCTTGAACTTGACAGACAGCTAAGAGCACCAATTGTCTCAAGAGCAGAGATTCTTTGGAAATGATAAGGTGCAAACACTGTCAAATGGCTCCCTTTGCATTGCACTGCAATCTCCAGCCATAAAGGCTGCCAGGACCAGCGGGAGCAAAGCTCCCAGCTGTCCCTCAAAACACCAGGCTCCAGCGGGTCTGAGGGCTCCCTAGACTACATAATGACAAAAGCCTGAGCAGCCCCGGCTTGGTGCTGCTTGTTCAGGAGAATCTCCAGCCCTGGTTTTCAGAGAGAGAAGCTGCCTATGGAAGATGCTATGTGGTCCTTGTGGGGAAGCTGTGCCAGCTGGGGTTCCTTGGTGTTTTATCAATCCTTTCTCAATGCTTAGCCATGCAGCAGATTCACTGCTGAAGCCAGGGTGGGCCAGCCTATGGCTTTGAGTCTTCTTCTGGAACCGTGCTGCTGGGAAGTTTCTCCTTTGAGAGAAATGATGGATTTTCTGGGGCCCCCAGGATGTTAGATTGTATCTGAGATGGCAGTGCAACCTGAGGGGATTGTCAAGTGCCGGGACAGAATTTGCTTGGGTAGGCTGACATTAATTAAGGAAGGGCAGGAGTACTGGACTAAGGACTGAACACTGCTCATGCCTCATGAAATATCACACACTTGAGAAAACCTGATATGCCATATACATATAATCACAAAAATATCTGAGTTCTTACAGCTTACTTGTTATAATTATTCATCCTCACACTTATTTGATAAATACTTATTTAGAGCCAGCTATGTGCCAGAATATCAAGACACAAGCATGTGAATAATCATAATATTGTTTAGCCTTTAGACTTCTTTAGAACCACTTCTCATCCAGATGGACTAGTTAAGGTGCAATTCAATTTGAAGGGAGAGAGAGGGCTTAAACGACCTCTGTGAGTCCTAGCACATCGAGTCTGTTGATTTATTATTCCAAATTTTAATATGAAAATGCAGTCTGGCAGGATCCACTTCCTTGTATTTTAATCTAATTTTTCTAGAGCAGTGGTCCCTAGCATGGGACACGTAAGCTAGTGAATGTGTTTGGGGAATGTACAGGGGAAAATGGGGGGTATGGAGGTCAGGTGTAGGCAAACTTATTTTTGATGAGGTGTTTTCTCAGGCAGCATCTCCAGGAAGTACAACTACTTCTCTGTATGTATCCTGAGTTTCTGATGTTATAAAAACACACTGTGCACTGTGATTTTTCCACAGATAAGACTTGCTGTGGCCCTGTGCATCCCTTTTTACGCATTTAGTCGCACATTTGCCCCCTAACCTTATCACTCTTGTGAAATGTCCTTTTTCTGTGCAGCCCTGTTTCTTGCTCTTGACATTCTATTTATACTTCAAAAACTAATAAAGTTCCCCAGTGGTACCGCTCTCTAACGCTAGTGATAAAAAAAAAAAAAAACTAAAATATATAGTTAATTTTTACTCTGCTTTTATGTGCCGAACACTTTTCTACTTCATTTATCTTCACAATCTATCATTATTTTCCCAATGATCTACTGAGATCAGGAGACTAGCCCAAGACCACATTGCTGGAATGTATCAGATCTAGATTTTAAAGCCAAGTCTCTGACTTCTCATCATATGCTCTGAATCAAACTGCTGTGTGGCCTTCTCCGGTTGCATCTCTTTTTTCATTCCATAACATCAATCTGTCTCCTGTTTTGTTTCTTGGCAAAGCCAGCCACAGTTTTGTCCATTTTCAAGATGGCTTCAAGAACCAAACTTGACACCATTCATTTTTGTTTTCTATTTTCTTAACTTTCACCTTATCTTTATCATTTACTTCCTTCTATTTTCTTTTTTATTTTACTGTTCTCCTTTTTAATTTTTTCAGTTTGATGATTAGTTCATTTATCTTTAGCTTTTGTCAACATGAGCACTTAGGGAATACATTTGATACTTAGTATTTAGTATTTTTAATTATCAGTTCCAAGTATTTTCTAGTTTCCATGAATCCTAGGATACATAAACTATATGAAGTTTTTTTTAACTTACAGGTATGCACATTTTAATTTATTTTTTATATTGATTCCTAACTTCATCATATCATGATCAAAGTGTGTAGAATGTCTAATACCAGTTCTTTGTGTCCTAATGCATGGTCACTTTTCATACATTTTCTTTGGAAAGAATGTATATTTGCCAATTGTTGAGCTCAACATTCTATTTAAGTTCATTCTATCAAATGTGTTCATTGTGGGTTTCAGTTCTTTTATATACTTTGTGATTTGTTTTATTTTTTTTTTTGTCTTTCAATCTGTTAATTGCTGAAATCTCTCACTATAGTGATGAATTTAACAATTTCTTCTTTTCGTTTTATAAAAATTTCCTTTCAATGAAATGAATCTTTACACACACACACACACAACGGGTAGAGCTTCCTAGTGAATTACATCAATATTCATTATTTGACAACTACCTCAAGTAATACTTTTTACCTTAAAGTCTATTGTGTCTGATATTAATACAATTACACCAGCTTTCTCTTAAGTACTATTGGCCTGGAAGATCTTTTTCTATCTTTAGCTTTCAACATCTCTGTTTTAGGTGTGCTTTTTGGAAAAGCATCACTAAACTGGATTTTACTTTTAAATTCATTGTGATCATTATTATCTTTTAACTGGAGAGCCTAATCTATTTATAATTATTTTGAATTGTGATATATTTAGATCTCATTCATTCCATCTTATCATTGGTTTTATTTGTTCTTTTTCTGATGTTGTTTCTCTTTTCCTGCCTGAATTTAAATTTTGTCCACTTTATAGTTTTTTATTAAGTGTATGACAATTATACATTCTATTTCCATCCTTTTAATGATTTTCCTTAAATATTAACATGAATATTTAACTTGCCAAAGTTAACTATATTCTTTCAAAATACAAGATCATTTTAATGCTTCCATTTCTGATTACCACCATCCCACAGACAAATGATATGTAACTGCCATTTATTACCTTATTTCTTTAGCTCTACATGTTAAACATTTTATTTCTATTTTATACAGTTGATATTTATTTAAATTTATAGGCATTTTGCATTTTCTTTCCATTTCTTTTTACATTTCAAGCTTTCTTTACAGCATTGTGTTCTTTCTTCCCAATTTTTCTAGAAGTTTCTTTGGTAAGATGTTTGGTGGCAAACTTTTTAATTTTTTTTTTTTTTTTAGTCTCAAAAAGGTTTACTTCAATCTTATTCATGCAAGATATTTTTACTGGTTAGAGGTATTTCTTCTTGAAAGATAATTTAGATTTTCTTCTTAAAAGGTAATTTTACTTTCTTCTTGAAAGCTAATTTTATTGGGTATACAATTTTTTTTTCAGAAATTCATAGATAATATTCTATTCTCCTCTGGCTTTATTGTTGTTCTTGGGAAGTTCCTTCTGTGTAAGTGATAGTAATAATAAGGATAAAAAATAATAGCTGAAGCTGATAGTGGTACTATATGCCAAGGACTATTTTCAGCTTTATTTCTATACACTGTCATTTAATCCTCATGTCTATACTGTGAGGTAGGTCCTACCATTTTATAGATGAGGAAACTGAAGCAAACAACTCATTAGCTACATAGCCTACATTTGAACCTAGGCAGTTCAGCTCCAAAGTGCACACTCTTAACCGTTATACTGTGCAGTCTTTGTTACTTACTGTTTCTCTTTACTTTTAAGATCTTCTCTTTGCCTTTGCTTTTCTACAGTTCCATGAAAATGCATCTAAAATTAGAACTTGTTATTTATTTTGCTTAGGATTTATGTAACTTCTGCATTATATGTGACCTGTTATTCCACTATTCTGGAAGATTCTCAGACATTACCAATTCAGATATTGCCTCTTCTCCATCCTCTGTCTGAAACAGAACTTCTTGTTCAATGCCCCATATTTTCATATTTTTAATCTCTAAGATATAAAATGATAGTATTTTCATTTGGAGTTTCTGTTTAACAATTTTCCTTTTTCACCTAATCTAGTGTTTATTCCATTGTGCATCTAATTTAATTATTATATTTTTTAGTTTCTAGTCATTTTATTTGGTTCTTTTTAAAATCAGTTTGGAACTCTTTATATAGTCTCTTGTTCTTTTGGGTCCTTTTAGGAGTCTCTTTTATTTATTTAAATGTATATCACACAATTGTAGTTACATATTTATCCAGTTATTTTAAAATTTGTGTTATTTATTGTTTCTGCTAACTTTTTAACAGTGGCTTATTTCTTCATATATATTTTTAATCTTGCTCATAAGCTCATATTTCTTAAAATGTTAATTCTTTTAGGCCATTGTTGAAGGTGAGTTTCTTCAGGATTCACATTGATTTCATCTGGGCCCCTGAAGGAACTTCCACATATGGACCACTTTAAACTGTATTCTCAGCTTGAAGAGTGACGATAATGTTTCTAAATTCACTTGAGGGTAAGCTTCTGGTTATGAAATTTTAGAAGATATCTTTTATCACCTCTACCTAGAATAGAGTAAAATATAAGCAAGTTTACTCACTTTCTTCCTCTAAGGGGTGTTTCCTTCAACTCTGTGTCCAATTTTATGTGATCCAGACTTTATACAGTTCATATCTGATTGTACTTCTCACCTTTGGTATCCCCTTGACTCTGTCAGGAGTCCCTCATTAAAGCCTTTGGAAACCTAAGCTTTAACTCCCCCAGGCAACTACCTACACCAAAACTCCCTCACCTCTCCTAACCTCTGCTTTCCTCTAAGGATATCCTTAATGGTTTTGCTATCTTAGCTATGCATTTAAAATTATTTTATTGTTAATATTGGAGCTAGCATTTTTAAGCATTCCTATTATAACTTTTTAAGATATTTACATCTTTCATTTTATCAGAAACAGAAATTAAGAGTATTATCTTTACTGTTCCTCTGCTGATTGTCTGTTGTAACGGTCTGAGTGTTTGTGTGCCTCCAGATTTACATGGTGAAGCCCCAATGCCCAATGTCAATATATTCCAAACAAATTATACAAAATGTTGAGACCAGGTTCTACCTCCAATAACTGCATTTTCCTCCAAGCTAAGTCTATTTCTAAATCTTTCATATTTTCCTAAAGCAACAATATTCTATAAAAATCAACAAGTGCTTGTATAAATTGAGAAAAAAAAATCTAACCAGGAATTTCTAATGAGACTTGGCAGAAACAATCTTATTCTTTAGTCAAAGTGTCCCAAGGTTGAAAAATCTTTCAGAAAATACTGCAGTAGCCTTGCAGTATTTGAATATCTTTTCAGTGTGTCTTCAAAGGTTGATATCCATAATATTCTTTCTCCAATAAGTGAGTAACAAGTAGGTTACAGATGGAGAAATTATAATACAAAAAGATCCAACTTGATTTAAGATCAGACAACATACCAGTGTCATGGATCTTACATATCACAGCACTGTTGATGTATTTCAGGCTCATGTGCACAGTGCCTGTCAAATGCAAGACCATCTGACATTGGTTATGTATTTTTTCTGCAGAAGCTGTATCACTTATCACAAATCAATTAATTAGGGCCAAATTGTGTATGTATTTATGGGAGTGTGTGCATGGGAGTGGGTGTGGGTATGGGTATGGGGTGGAGTGTGTGGAGATGGCAGTTGGTGTGTGTAGGTGTAGGTGTATGTGCATGGGTGTGTGTGCATGGGTTTGGGACTGGGGTGAAATGTGTGGGGGATGGGGGTTGGTGTGTGTGGGTGTGGGTGTGTGCATGTGTGTGTATGAGCAGTGTTGACAACATTTTAGAGATTCTTGTCTTCTCAACACTTAGTTTACTGACCAGTGACTGAACAAGCGTGCATAACCTTTAATTTGCAAACAAAGCTTTTATTCAGCAAACATTTTGTAAGCATTCAGGTTACAAAAGCAGATAAAACATTTTTTCTCTTGAGATGCTCATGCTCACAGTGCACTGTAAGAGACCGCATTAACAATTACGTTGCAGTGTGATTAGAGCTATAATATAGAAATATATCTAGTACTCTGAAAATCTAGTTAAGTAAACGAAGAATTAAGAGTGAAATAAGAAGGGGATACAGAGGTCTTTACAGAGTTCTGAAGGCCAAATGGGTCAAAATGGAGATAGGGAGGAAAATTTGGACAGAAGGCATAAAAGAATATAGCATATATCGAAAATGCAAATGGTTCTTATATAATGTAGACAGAAAAGAAAATGGAAGGCATTCAGGTAAAGAGCAGCTCTATGAAAAGCAGTAGAGACAAAAGAGCTTAAGTTTAGTTAGAAGATGCTAAGAAAAATCAGTTCATCTGGAAAAGATGGTTTGTGGAGGGAAGTAAAGGTGAAAGAATTTAGAAAGATAGGTGATGTGGGTAGCACATGTTTATTACAGAAAAAGCGAGGATGCAAAATCTCCTGTGTCACAGACTAATGATTCAGGCTTATGCTTCCAAATGGTAATGTGCATATGAATTCACCTTGGGTCTTGTTAAAGTGCAGATTCTGATTTAGAGGGCCTGAGATTCTGCATCTCTAACAAGCTCTCAAATGATGCCGATGCTGCTAATCTACAGGACACACTTTGAACTGGAAGTATTTAAATATACCATGGTTTGTCCTGAGTCATTTATATGATTTTGAAGGTAGGCTCTAGTACTATCCTTCAAAACTCACTTCATATCAGTATTTTTAAAGAATCTATTTTTAAACTCTTCATATGTGATGTTTCACATATTTTTTTTTAAATTTCATTTAAATCCTAGAATTACAGGAGGAGAAAAGTAAATCCTATGTCTTTCTCTTCTTTCAGGATGCATATACTTCTGAGATCTCATTTCCTTTTTTATCAAGTGCAACATGTTGTCTAGAAGAAAATTTAATAACTCAGTTCTCTCATTTCATGGACACTATATAGTCTCTTTAACAGAGAAGTTTTAAAACTAAGTAGACTTAAATTACTTCAGATCTGTAACTAGATTTCAGAGAATTTTGTATCTTCCATAGTACCTAGCATAGGACTTAGTACAGAGTAAATGCTCATGTCTGTCTATTGAATAACCCACATATACCCTAATTGTTTCAAAATAATTTTATGATTACATGGAAATAAATTGTACATATGACCTTTTTTCCTCACGTGCATGTAAATTTTGCATTTCAAAATACTGGGTTTCCTTTACTTCCAGTGGGAGTTTTGCACACAGTCTATAAATCTTGCTGTTAAGACATTTTCCTTCATTATCCTAAATTTATCTTAATTTCAATCCAATTAAAAACTGTTTACTAGAGTTCCCCCCCCATATAATTGAGCACAGTATAGTTGATTTTTTTAACTGTAAACATACATCTGTGAATAATTTCTAAATGCCATAGTATATAGGAGATCCTGTAGCATAATGGAAGTAATTTATTTCCAAATTGCTCCCATTTCTCTTATGACTTGTTTGCAAAGCTTTATTAGAATCAAGTCCAGCAGGTATGACAAGAGACTGACCTTGTTGCCTAAGCATTATGCATGCTGCCTACACAAAAGACTTTTAAGGCTTTCGCATAGCCCATAAATTCATACATCCACAAATCCATGCTCCTAGTTAGTCATCCAAGCCTAGAGTAGCATAATATTTAAAAGCATGAAATTTAAAGTAAAACTTCTGGGGTTTACCTTCCATCTCTACCATTATCCAGTGGTGTGACTTTAAGAAAATTATTGAACCTTTCTCAGTCTCAGTTATTTCACCTGTAAAGTAGAATAATAACAATGCCTGCTTCACAGAATTATCGTGAGGATTAAATGAGTCAATGCATGTAAAAAACATGATAAATTCCTATTACTGGTTCTAGTTGTTGTTGTTGTTGTTGTTGTTGTTGTTATTATTATTAACAGTTTTATAGTCATTTTAAATTCCTACCAATCTCTATGCCAGCCAATTTCTAAGTAATAGATGTGCCACACAGACAGTAAAAATTGAACACCAACATCTGCCAAATGATTACAAGGAACCATATTATGTCCTGGTGATTCTGGTCATCTTAGTGATCAAATGTCATTGATCAGCAGAGTCAAATCTATTTTCCAGCAGATAATCTTTTAATAGTTTCTAAACCAGCTAATGTGTCTCAACAGATATGCATTTTCTTTTTTTCCTTTTTTCTTATTAAATTTTAGGGGATGACATTAGTTAATAAGATTGTATAAGTTTCAAGTGCAAAATTCTATAACATATCACCTGTGTACTGCATTGTATGCTCATTACCCAAAGTTTAGTCTCCTTCCATCACCATATATTTGACCTGCTTTACCCTCTTTAACCTCCCCTCACTTTCCTCTAAAAGCACCATACTGTTGTCTGTGTCAATGAGTTTTTGTTTGTTTGTTTGTTGTTTGTTCATTTATTGCTTTCTGTTTTTTATCCCACATATGAGTGGAATCATCTGATTCTTGTTCTTGTCCATCTGACTTATTTTGCTTAGCCTGATACTCTTGAGATCCACCTATATTGTCTTAAATGCAGTATTTCATCTTTTCTTATGGGAGTAGTCTTCTATTACATGTATGTACCACATCTTCTTTATCTATTCATCCATCCAAGGACACCTGGGTTGTTACCATCAGACCTGTATTTTCTATCAGAAAATTTGAGCAATGTGTCAATTTGATTGGATTAATCAAATTGGTATTGAGCATCCACTTTGTGCAAGGCATTTAGGCAAGATGTGTGGAAGGATATAAAGATAGATATTTAATGGCTATTAAATGACTTTCTACATGCTGTTCACTGAGGTAGGAGAAGAAGATATAAAAGAGAGCAAGGTACAGACAGCTTCTATTCTTGGAGAGCTTCTAGTTTAGATAGGAAAAAGGAAAGTAAACTACAATTATAATAACATCTACATGCTGTACTAGAAGAGAACAAAATGCTATGAGAGAGAAGAGCAAGATGAGGAGGAGGTCAAAGGTGGTGTCCAGGTGGAAGTGGCATCTAATTTGAGAACAAAAGCATTAGTAGAAATTAGCCAGTTGAAGAGATAGGGAAGGTACTAGGGAACAGCACAGGCAAAGCCTCAGAGGCAAGGAATGGTCCAACAGACCATTGGAGAAACTAACAGGAGTTAAGTATCACTGGAGTATATAGTTAGCTGGGAGAGATGTTCACAGAACCCTGTAAGCCATGGTAAGGAGTTTGAATTTTATTTCGAGGGAATGAACTGAGGGTTTTAAGCAGGAGGATGAGATGATCATATAAATATACATTTTAGAAAAATCAATCTGGCTTCAGGGTAAGAAATGAATAGACAAGGGGAGGCAGACAGAGGACAAAACTTGGGTCATGAAAACCCATTAGATAGTTGTGATGATAAAAGCAAAACCTTGAGGTAGCCTGGGTTCAGTAAGGGCAGTGGAAATACTAAGAGGTAAATGATTTCAGGAGACCTTGGGAAGAGAGAATCAGTAAGAGTTAGTGGTTGGTGGGAGATAGTGAATGTGGGAGAAAAAAGAATCGAAGGTGACTTTGAGATGAGATAAAGAACACAAAGTAGAGAGCAAAGCCTCCTGTTCCCTGTTGTGTGGATTAGGAAGTAGGAAAGAATTTGATCACTGACATAATAGAAATGCAAAGATGCAAGAGAAGCATAAGAAAATAATTCCTTAGGGACAAGGGGCTTGGAAGAATGTTCAAGGTCAGGAGGCAGTGGAGTTAGATTAAGATAAGCAGAGACTGTGAGTTTGGAAAAGCTGAAAGGATATTTCCATTCTTCAGTGATGTCAATCCTGTAGGTTGGATCCTTTTCAGTGGCCAGAGTCCTTGGAGGCAGAGCAGGTTTTTAGGAAAGATTATGGACAGTCAAAAGTCCAGGGGAAGCTCGATCAGTTCATCGGGACCTAGAATTCCTGCCTGAAAATGTCTGTGGCTCCATGTAACATTTCTCAGGCTGTAGATATTCGAGGTCACATGCAGGTCTTTGTCAACTAGGGAATTGCTGCTCTGAAAGTGTACTTAGTGAAAGCCTTGCCAGAGTTGTCAGAAACAAATCACTCTCCCTACCCCCTTAAAATTCTCTCTCTCTCTTTTTTTTAATGACAAAAGCCAATTTTGATATAATTTTTCAAGGCTTTGCATATCAGGTTTTGTCCTGGAGAAGATTTTGATGTAACATCAGACCTCAGAGAAATAAGCACTGCTCTCAGCTTGGAACCTGCAATGACCCTTCTCCTTCATCCCTGCTAACCCGAGCTCTGCAGTCTGAACTTGCAGCAGCACGGTGAGGGCTCGGAGAGGAGTGATCCAACCTTTTAAACTGCCAGCCCAGCACATGTGGGATACATCTTTAACCACAAAATATGTTTTCTTTAAGGCTTTTCCTCAATCATGAAAACTTAAATTTAATAAGGACTGAGGAAGCCTATAAATCAAACACAATAAAATATTAAATTATGCACCTTACTCCAAGTGGGGTACATATATTTTATCATTGAAAAGTGTGGGTCTGAGTATTCTGGAAATTCTGATTTCTTGGGCAGTATGGGGGTTGGGGAACAAAGCTGCATTAGTTTTCAATTTACAGAACATGATGTTAGTGATTACATTAACTTAATCTAATATTATTTCCCATATTTAAAGACAGAATGAGAACCTTGTGTTTGAATTGTTGTTGGCTTTAAACATATAAATGTGATTGTATATGTGTGAGTGTGTGTATGTACATAAAGAAATAAGGACCCGGCTGGCTTTCCATATAATAGGCTGAGTTATTAGTACAGCTGCACATTCTGTGTCTCAGGGGATTAGAAGCTCAGCCTGAAATCTCATTTAATTACAGAGCATTGACTACCATGGACCTCTTGCATCTGGACCCAGGAATAATAGTGAGCATTTTCTTTGAATAGTTTGTAGTGTTCAGGATAGAAACACATGTAGTTCAGTTTCCAACATTTGGTTGAGAACAAAAAGCAAAGGTTCACAGATGGTTAGCTCAGCCTATTAAATAATTTTGCTAAACTTCCTAGACTCTTTTCTCCTTTAGAGGCTTAAAAAAATGCAAATCTATTCTCTTTTAGATGTGGAGGTAAAGGGCACAAAATTACTCAGCTCATCTGTAAATGACATAACAATAATACCTACCTCACAGGTTATCATAGGGATGATACCAGGTAATGAAAGTGGAAGACCACCTCAAATTATCGAATGTTATTCAATGTTGGTTAAACACTATTATTATTCATTCATTCCTTTATTTATTATTCAGTAACAACTTCTGAGCACCTACAGTCAACTAAGGCAAAGAAAACCTGGCCCCAAACCTTGCAACTGACAGTAAATTGATGGTCCAACTCTGGAACTTGGATCTCTCTTGTTTGAAGGCCCCTGGTTTTCCATGAAACTATAAGGTCTGCATGCCTACACTCTCAACCATATGCTCCACCTGAATGTGTATAAAGCTCCAGCTGTCAGTTAATAAATTCTTTATCTGTTTGAAACACATCTGATCTCCACTCACCCTGGCTAATGGTCTCATATAAGGGTAATGTCAGAGGCGGGGCTGGCCTCAGGACAGTATGAACAGTGGCCCATGAAGGACCCATCTTTCTTTCCTCTCTGTACTCTGCAAATCCAAAGGCTTTGTCTTTAAGGTGGTTTTCCTCGTGCACACTGGGTACTTTCTGGTGTCCAAGTGCCATATGCTCCATTGTTTAAATCTAAAACAGACAAAAATTTCTGTCTCAAGCATGGAATATAGCCACAGTTCGCTTGAGCCTCAGGTTAAGTCCACCCCTTCATCAGTCATCGGGGAATTGTCCAATATTCATTGGCTTAGATGAAATAGAACCATTCTCTGGATCTGAGGGTCAAGAGATAAATTGTCAAAATCTGGTTCTGTTAGGGAAAGATAGGAGATAGGAGTTGGGTAGAGAACACTCAGCCTTTGCTTGCAGCAGCAATCCCATGTACGTTACCTATGAAGGATCAGTTTACACGTGCCCTCCTCACAAGATATAGGGAACACAGGCTGGGATTTATTAGAGACTTTGCTGTATTCTTTAAAGTGTTTCCAAATAAGGAATTCTGTTTTTTTTTTTTCCCCAAGTTTGTTTCTATTTGCTATTTTAAATGGGGCCTACTTCCAGGACAAGTAACATGACTTTGTACCCAAGAAAGACGATTGATGCACCATGTAAATGGGATTTTTGTTTAGCTTAAGATTTAAGATTGTGAGTTACTGAAGGGAATAACTTTGTTTTCTATTGCTTTAGTGTTCTCTACTTATATTGGGTAGTTAATAAAAATGGTTGGCTGACTTTCCCTTGCAAAGCACGGAAAAGTTTTCAACTGGAACTTTGAGGTAAAGTTTCTAAATTTTGGGTCATCTTGTCACTTACACATGTCACTAATGAGATACATATGGATCTAGGCAAAATCAACAGACTTTAAGTGAAAAATAGAAAGTACAACCATGGCAGTCTTGAACAAAGATTTTCTTTTTTTAATTTCCATTTTATAGAAGGAAAACAGAGTAGCAGTTGTACACATTTTTATAAAATTTCCAACTCCAGCTTCATCATAATGTTCTACCATACACTTAATTTAGTATAAAACTTGGTCACCTAAATGAGTAAGATAATTTTCCTAATCTAAATATAATAATGTCAAAGAAGTAGCTTGCATAACAATCTGATACATTCTTTAATTTTTAAGTTTATTAGTATTTAATGACCTAAAGGAAATACTCAAAGGAAAGAGATAGCCAACCTTTTGATTATTTATTATGTCTTACTGCTATGCCTGATGCTATATTTACATTAACTTGTTTAACACTTAACTACTACCCAATAAGAAACAAAACCTATCTCCAATTTAGAAATTAAAAGACTTCAGCTCAGAGTTTAATAAAAATCTCCAGCTTTACATAGCATTAATAGTGGAGTAATAAATTGGACCTCAGATCAGTCTGCCTAAACACATTCTTCTCACTTCTTTACGTAGCCTCTTTTATATAAATCAGAGGAGCAGACCCTTTTCCATCCCATGAGAAGCTATGTACCATGACACACTCTCCTATAACATGTAGAATCTGTTTATAGGATTCTTCATGCATTTGTTAAACAATGGATTTCGCTCTAGAATATAGAGCCTATAGGTTCCATAAGGTCAGATCCTTGGTCTGACTGATCACTTTATAAATCCCCATACTTCACACTCAGGATTTGAGTTCGACTGAAATATCTATTAACTGGTAGCCTTTAAGGTACTTCTATATAATTTACGGAAAACACCAGCCAATGACAGTGTGTCAAGCTTAAAAAGCAGGCTGTCTGACACAACTCTAAGGTTGTCAGGTATGTGGAGGTCAACCGATTCTGCCTCCCATTTCTGCCATCCTGGGCACCACCCCCAAAATGTGATCACCTTTGGACATCTGCCCAGTCATCTTACCTTCTCTCTGATCTGCACTTCTTCTCTTCTGACTCAACATATATTTCTTCTCTTCTTCCAAACCATCCCAATGCAAAACCCCATGAATCTTATTCCAGAGTAAACAAACTCCCTTCCACCCTCACCTTCCTATACTTCCTTGCCTTGCTAACTAACCTTTTGATTGTGATGCATCTCCCAAGGCCACTACTTTTTTGATGGCCCTTTCAAGGGCCGTATTTTTATACTCCATATTCCAGAGCTCTCTCCCAAATGCTATATTCCATAGTTCTAAAGCAAGGTTCTGCCTTTTTTCACTCCCCAGTGCATCTTCAAACCATTTCCCTGACCTTGAGTTTAAAAGGTATGTTTGATTTTTGAGATTCATGTCATTTAACATATTATCCCTCCTCCTCAACCATCAACCAGTAAGCACTAGGTCATGGTTTTAACCAGACTTTGGCCTCTGTGTAATACTTCTCTCTACCCCAAGTCCCATTCAGAGAACTATCCTGATCTCAACCTTATATAGCAGTTACTTTCCTCATGAACTTCACTTCACTGTAGTTGCTTACTCTTGTGAAACCTCAGCCATTGCCATCACCCTCTACAATCATAAACTTCAATGTTCCACACCCTAATAACAAACTTTTATTCTTCCAGCTCTTTAACTCTCTCATTCTCACTATGCCTGCTTTTAGACTTCAATTCTCATCTGTCTCTACTTCATATTCTATTTAGTCTAAACCTCATAATCCATCATGTCACCCCACTCATAATACTCTTCTCAACAGCCTGTCCCATATCCTTCCAATGCATTACCTAAAGAAAAAAAAAATCTCATCCTAACTTCTACAATCTACTAGGTGGTACTAGAAAATGTAAGTTCGCAGTACATATTGGTGTCCCTTCATATTTTGGATTTTTTATTTTTACTTGATTTTTAGCATTGCCTATAAACTCACATTCCTAGTCAGCAATCTCCTCAGTTTTGAATTATTATAAATAATAATAATTCAAAACTTCATCAGTCTCCTCAGGCTGGATGCTCGAAACCTCCTATCTCACCCTCAAGACATGACCTCACCCCTTACTTTAGGAAGAATGAAGGGACAATTTTATGAGATTTTCTTCAGCCTCCCACAATCTGATCTACAAAATTAATTCAATCTACCCTTGTCATTTCTCCTTTTTGATCTTGTTGGAAGAGATTCTCCTGCTAAGGTTAACTCTTAAACTTATGCTTTGAGTTCCAACTAAGTCTTTCAATTAATTCACTGGAACTCCTCTTACCTATTACTAATGACCTCCTTGCTGCTATTCAACAGATAGGGTTCTGTCCTTAGCTTTCTTGATCTCTGTGAACCTCTTCCTCCTCCTTGAAACACTTTTTTCTGTTGATTTCCATAACATTACACTCTCCTAGTTTTTCTACTACATTCCTCTTCATTTCTTAGTATCTTTTCTACTTACCCTATAAGTATTGTTCCACTGTTAGCCTTCATCCTTAGTTGCCTTTTCACTCTAAGTTTTTGCTGAATAATTTCACCATTTCTATAACTTCAACCACCATCAATGTCTGTGATCCTTGAACATTTTTAACACATGGACCCCTTGTTCATAAAAATAATATATACGCACAAGCATAAATTTTTCCAAACCATTTTGGGAAGTTCATGGAAACACTGAAGCCTATTAATGGACCTTTCAAAAGATTTTTCTGATCAACAAGGCCAACAGCTCTCAACCTTTTGTCTCCATCCATCTCTCTTAGACAAGACTCACATTCAAACTGCCTACTTGATATCTCTAACTGGATATTCCACCAGCATCACACACTCAACATGTTTAAAACCCAGCATGAATTAAAACAAACAAAAAAACAAACAAACAAAAAAACTACTATCTTCTTTCTATCTTAAGACTGATTAAATTAAACTTTTTGTCCTCCAAGAATATTTTATATTTTCTTTACTGGATCTTGTGCAATTCTTGGTAAGTTTATTATCACAAATTTTAGAATTGTTTTGACTGGGAATGATAAATTTCCCATTTCAAATTTTAGGTGCTTACTGCAAGCACAGAATAAAGGCTGTTTTGTATAATTATCAAATGTTAGGCACCTTACTAAATTTTACTAGCCTTTTTATTATAGTCTTTTAGATTTTCTAAATATAGATCCAAAGAATTGTCAAAAGCTAGTATATTTTTATTTTCTAATGTTTATGCTTCTTGTTTAATGTTCTTATCTTATTGCATTTGCTAATCTTGCTACTGAAAGTGTGGAGTCAACACATCAACTTTATCTAGGAGCTTATTAAAGATGAACTTCAGTCCCATCCCCCAAACCTACCAGATCACAAGCTGAATTTTAAAAGAATCCCCAGGTGACTCATGTACAGTAAAGTTTGAGCTATAGAATATGTACGACACTATTTAATAATATGATGATAGTAGTAGTAGCATTATGAAGTTCCTGATTTTAATTAAAATGAGCTCTACGTTTCACCAATTTAAGTGATTTTGATAAATAATTTTTATAACAAAAATAATTTTCTTCTTTTGCTATCTTAGGATTTTTTTTGGTTTAAAATGACTGCTTAATGTGATTTAATTTCTTTATATATGATAGTCTTTCTACTTTAATTTGATTAATTTAATATAGTTTATTACATCAATAAATTCTTTAATTCATTACACTAACAAAGTAAATTTATTACTGGATCCTACTTCCTAACATTTTATTATATTTTTTCTTCTATATTCATAAGTAATTGGTTTCTAGTTTTGTTTGTTGGTTTAGGGGTATTAAATTCTAGCTGGTTTTATAAAATAATTTGGGGATTATTTTTATCATCTTTGTCAGTAGCCTGGAACAGGCAAACCTAGTTGCACATTAGAATTACCCGGGGGGGGCATTTAAAGAAATATTAATGTTGAGGTGAGGAGTCGGGGGCTCATTAGAAAACAGTATTTTTAATTAAATTATTTTTTTTAAAAAAAGCTCCATAAGTGATTCTAATGAATTTCTAGGACTGAAACATACTGGACTAGAATCCTTTAAATAACTTCACAAGATTAAGTACAATTTAATTATTATTGTGTTAATGGGCACTATTTAATCACCTTCTCAATTTATTCTCTGGTAATTGTTCCATTAAAGTTTACCATTTCTTTTGAATGAATTTTAATAAACATACCTTGCTCTTTATGAGGTCAAAGACGTTTCCTTCTATTCCCATTTTGCAGAGAGAGTTTTTATCATGAATGGAAGTTAAATTTTGTCAAATGCTTCTTTTGCATCTATTGAGATGATGATGCAGTTTATCTTCTTTAGTCTGTTAATACGGTGAATTATATTGATTGATTGTGAAATGTTGAACCAGCTTTTCATTCCTAAGATAAATCCCACTTGATTGTGATATAGTATTCTTTTTATATATTTTTGGATTTTATTTGTTAACATTTTGTTGAGAAGAATAATAAAAAGGAAACTCAACCCATACTGGTCATTCTTCACTTTTTTTCTCTATATACATGTGCTACTGTTTACATCTCAGATTCTTCAGATAATTGCTTCATTGTTGTTGTAGTCTCTACAGATTTTCAGTGGAAGAGGGAGGCTCTGCTAGGCTCTTGACTAGCACGGCAAGTCTATCGCTTTCTTTTTTTTTTTTTATAAACAACTTATTCAATCTATTAATCTGCTTTTAAGTGAAGAATTTAGTTGATTTACATAAAGCTCATATTCATTATTTTATTTTTGTATCTTACTTTATACATGTTTTTGTTGTACTTTTTGGTCTTTTTTCCATTTTTTATTGTTTAATTATTCTCACTCCCTCATCTTCTGTTAGTTAGGAATGCTACTTTAATTTTCCAGTTCATAAATATTTACTTTTTCCTTCCTAGGGTCACAATCAGAATCTTTTCTTAACTACTAAACAGAGTGCAGATACCAACTATCTTCTTTCCAACGATGCATTGATCTTTTATCTCCTCACTCCTTTGTTTAGTAAGAAGAGCTCTTTAGAACATCTTTTCTCCCAATACTCTTCCCCCTGCTCCAAATGAGTCTTTCCCCATATGATTTCTCTTCCTTCCTGTTACATGCTTAGGTTGTATAGAGATTTAATAGTTTGTTTAGTTTAAGACAAGTATTATTTATTTGCAGTAATGCCTTCTATTCCAGGATCATTGTCTCAGCCCTTGCCTTAATGTATGATAATTATGCACTTAGATAGCTAGGAAGATACTTCATACTCTTTTATTCCTATGTTCTCGTTCTTTAACTCTCTTTTTCTTGAAGTCGCTTTTCTGATTAATTTCATTTTGGTTATAGTCTCTTCTCAAGTATTTTCTGCAGATTTGATAGAAAGATAATATTTTCAGTAATTCTTTGTATATTTGCAGATAATTTTTTATATCCCAATAGATGAATCTTAGAACCTAATGAGCAAAAGAAGCTAGACACAAATGAGTACATGATGAATAATTTCATGCATAGGAAAACAAGAACAAACAAAGTTTGTATATGTGATAGCTATTAGAATAATGGTTACTTTTGGGGAGAAGAATGAGGAAGCCTACTGGGGTGCTGGAAATGTCTGTTTCTATGTCTTGATTACATGTGTTTATACATATGTGAAAGTTATTAGGCTATATGCTTAAGATATTTGCACTTTACTGTTTGTGACATATACTTCAATAAAAAGAAAGGTTTAAAGGAGATGAAAAATATTAATAAATTAATAACTATAGAAGAAAATTGAAAAAGAGGATCAGGAATAAAACTTTCCCCCATAAAAAGCACCAGACCAAAAATAGTTAAAAGCAAAACTCTCAAGAACAAAAATATTTCATGCTATTTAAAATGTAATGATTTTTTAAAAATTCATGAAAATTTTTTTATTAAAATCTATTTAAATGCTAGAAATCAATTGGAAAACATGACAGAATCAAATGCATACTATTGTCTGTAAGACAGACAATAAACATGAATGTTAAGCAAAAGATCAGTGAGGACAAAATCCATTGATGTCAATCCAGATTCCTCTTATTACAGAGAAAGCATCTTCTGTAATACACTTAATTTCTTTACTAAGGGCCCACTTTCACTCTTTGTCTTTAACCTCTGCGTAAATAAAATATTTGAAGCAATCCGTTGCATTTGCTGGAGGTCTGTTTGCATTTCCATTCATCTCATTTTAGAGTTCTGCATTCAGGCATATGGAGAGAAAAAGCTAATACAGCAGCGAGCTTTGGTCTGAAATCAGCACTTAGAGTATCAGCCCCATAGAAACAGATCTTTTTGTAAGGTTGAATGGGGCTGACAAAATAATACACTGTCCTGCTGTGTGGAAGCTATGGGAATGCAGCTAATGGTACTCATATAAGTCCCAGACACCCTAGCAGATGCAGCAAGACTCTGATGAAAAAAAAAACTCTTACGTAAGGTACTATAGGTACATTAACCCAACATGTAAATAAGTGTATGTGTTTGTGTGTGTTAGAAGAAAATAATTCATTAACACATACAACACATTGGTTTGATAGGTTCAGCTTTTGTTACAAGTTCTAGTGCTGTCTAGCAGTTCTTTGGGAAGCACACCCCTTGTTTCTGCCATATTCCTGCTGAGAGAACAGGCCCCCAAGGATATGGGGATGTGTGTGCCATTAAAACCAATCAATTCTATTGTTAAATTATATAAATATTTCCTTGTAATTATCAACAGAAATATAATTTTCTGAACAATATCACACAAATAAAACATCTTAAAACACACTGCAGAAGTCAAAATGCTCATTTGGAGTCCTCTATTCTTAGACTCGTCTTTGTGATTTCCAGCTCACTCAACATATTAGGAGCAAAGCAGACCTGCTCTGCAGCTGGAAAGTACCAGGGCAACTACAACTTCTCCTCCCTGACCAAGGCCATCCTGTGCCTTTTGGCTCTGTCCTCTGACCCAGACAGATAGAAATAATGCACAGGGAATGTCTCACTTGGATTTAGAAAGTGAAAGTGGTAGTGAAAGGAGTTGGTAACCATGCAATGAGCAATTCATCAGTGTGTGAGTGTGTGTGTGTGTGTGAGAGAGAGAGAGAGAGAGAGAGTAGGCGACACCTGCTGTGAGAGGAAAGAGTAAATAATTCTAAAGTATAAACTGATAAATATGGTCTCGCAGTAAAGGCAAGTCTGTACATGTCATTTCTTTTTTGCAGGATTGGTAACTATTGCCTAAAACTTCTTTATCTTGACCAAGAATAGAGTCTTAAGTTAAATGGGAAAAGCTATAATGCTGGAATATAGAATCTTGGGCTTACTGAGCTGATAAAGGAGATTGCCCTCCTGGGAGCCTGGGGAAGTCTGAATGTTAGAAGGTACTTACCAGATAGGCACATGGGAGTGGAGCCCCACCCATGCAACAGGACACTCTGTCACCTTCAGCTTGCTCTCTGAGATGTACCTATATCCTCAGCGATGCAGCATGACCACACTCAAATTCTGCCATGTGTGCTTCTCAGTCACAGTGGTATACTACTTCTTAGTACTACTTCTGAATATATCACGATGTCCATAGTAAGCGTTCAATAAGTATACTGAATGATGATATTCTGCTTTACTGTGTTTCTTATCTCCCCTCGGTGGCTATTTCCTCATTAGGATCGGAAAGAGGAACGACAAATTACACTTCACCTGCCTTACAGTTTCTCACAGAGCACCATATATAGAGCTTTCTGTAGTGACACTGAATCCTTAGTACTGGCCTGGGTTCCCTAATAGACAGTCATTTTCTATTTATGCGTATTTCTTCGTTTACATTATTTAATACAATATGACTTTTTAAATTTTCACCTGCAAACAATGACTCCAATATCACACACCGGCCCCTAAGGGAAATAAGTCTTACTTAGTCCTGTTGTAGAGCTGCAAGAGACAGAATATGTGATCAATTTTATATGTTATTTACAAGTTCTTTAGTTTATTTAGATGAGTTATTTAGATAATTCATATCTTGTTACAGAGAATTACAACAAAAGAATAAAAACATTGTCCACTAGATAAATATAAATTTTATCTCATTTTTTATAATATCCATTTTTTTTAAGCCACTTTTCATTTATTTGGTTCTCATTTCTGGGGAAACATGAAGGACATATTTCCTTCAAAGTAGTCTGTTGGGAATGAATTATTCAAAGGGCAACCCTGTGATGTGTGGGTTTCTGTAGGTAACAAGGTCATTTGCCAATGTAAGGAAACACAACCTAAATAGATCAAGCAGTTACCAGGTAACTATATACATTAAAGGAAGATTTTCCACTTTCTAGGGGAGAATTACCGCAAGCTCTCCTATTGCATTGAACATGAATTTTAGCTTTATAATTTTATTTCTATGAAACTTTTTGTAACAGAGGTATACCTCTAAAAAGAATTTCTCCTACAACAGGATTTGGAGGTAGGCCACACAGACTCTGTAACTGGCAGTAGATATGCAGTTTAGGGTCCTTTGGAAATGCTACCCTATACTGAAAACCCTATGAGAACAGCAATTAGAAAATACAAACCTCCAGATGAACAATGTCTGCTAATTATTATGAGGAGGAGCCTAAGGGAAAATCTTCCAGCCCTGACAGTTAAACCAGTGAGATTACATCTGCATTTGAAAGGGTAATACAGGACCCTTCTCTAGCTCTGACCCATCAGGTTGTCTGCCAATCAAAGGCTCAGTGTGCAGCTGGGCCTAGTCATTTGTTCTTACAGATTGTATCAGGCTTGCCTCCTTTTCCCATTAGAACTCCCCTTTCTCACTTTCAGCCACAATTTTTCTCTATTCACAAATACTCAGAATAGGAAGGAGCTTAAAGTCCTTCTAATCCACTGATTGTCGAACTTTTTTTTTTAACTCGAGGAATGCTTTTCTTAAATGAAGGCTCACCTAGAAACCCAAAATGTAAAGCACAGGGACCTGGATGTGCTCTCGTCATGGAAGGGAGCTGGGCCAGTAGCCCACCTGCTGCACTGACCTGCCCCTCTGAGTAAGGACTTCAAGATAGAAATGCTGCTCTCCTATGTACCAACAAAGAAATTGGAGGTTAGATTCAGTGTTTCTCAATGAAGACATTATCGACATTTGGGGCCAGAGGCAGTGTTTACGGTGCATGTTGGCCTCTGAATAGTAGCCACTTGTCTTTCCAGGCTAAGTACCTATAGTGCCCTCCCATACTTGGATTGACTGAAATTACCTACTGAGGGAGAGTAGTCTTGCTCCACCCAGGCTGAGAATCATGTGGCCCTGGAGCCATTGCCCAGGGTCAGTCAGAGGGCAGGGTGTCCTCTCCCAGCCTATTGTTCTTTCCTCTCCACGTGAACTTTCCTGCCAGCTACAGTTTCCCAACACCCTTACCTCTTTGAGCTGAGCCCTGTCAGGCCCCTGTCTACTGACATTCAGCTTCTACTAGTCTGTGAGGCTGCCTTCTCATGCCACTGCCCTTGCTGCTCCTAATGTGAAGCGAGGAGGGCTCCTTCATCTAAGACTGGAGATTAGTGTGGACAAAGAAAAAAAAGATATCCCCAGCCGGCACTTTCTCTATTTATAGTAGTGACAAATTTAACTCCTGGCCCTGTGACCAATGCAGGTTCTCAGTGGGATGTGATTTTAATTTCGCTAGCCCAGACAAACTAATTTTTTTTCCTCTTCCCAAATCATACTGTTTGATTCTGAATCATCTATATTCTATATAACCTCAGTTCTAGTAGATCATTTCTTGGCTACTGTTCTCAGCAAAGATCAAGGACTTTAGAGCCAGAGACACTTGGGTTTGATTCCTGCTGCCTCCATTCATCGGTTGTGTGACTGTCCAAAGGACACTGGTTTTTCAGAGCCTCAGTTTCCTCATTTATAAACTGGGGAGAGAGAAAACTTGCCTTGCAGGGTCCTGGGATGGATTCAATGTAAGCATGCACGTACAGTACTTAGCACTACCAGTTGCTTATTCAATGGCTGCTGCCACTTTTAACATTGTCACCAGCACCATTTCCTCGCCTTGGCATAAGGTAAGTTTCATAAAATTGTCACTTGGAGGTAGCTGATCACCCTATTTGAGGCTGTTTGCTCAGCATTTCCCCTTGGCTTTCTAGCTTGCCCAGTAATGTCAGCCCATCTTAGAAGGGGGTGGTAGGCTTGCTTCTTCCTCCTGTAGACATCTCCATGGTCATCCAAGAAAACTCATTTCCCGCTGATAGAGGGGTTGGAAAATTTCCAGACCTTTTAAGATGGGTTTTTACTAACAGTCTATCAATTCTCCTGAGGGAACTATCATGTCTGAGACAGCCAGGATCTTTTTTTTACTGACAATTTGAGCTCTGTGGTTGAAATCATTTTTGACAAGAAAAAAACAGGCTCCAGTACAATGAAATCATGGATCGTCCACAGTGACCAATTTTCAGACTTCAAAATCTGCACTAGTGCTTAATTACGCCACACAAAAAAGAATTTCCACGGAAGCTGGATGTAAATTTTTGTCTTTTGCACTCAGTACTCAAAAACAGTTGAACAATTTAAAAAATCACAGCTATTAAGTCAAATAAAACCAAACACATTGTTCTGAGATACTTGCCAAAAGTTCCAGCATACAATTTGCTTTGCTAACTCTGTTTTTGTTAAGTTATATTTGTGTAGAGCATTTGTTAGATGCCTGTTTAAAATCTACTCATAAAATTAATGTTTCAAATTAAATATACAAATGTTAAGTGTAGATATGAAAAGGTATACTTTATTGAAGGTCATTAAGACCCAATAAATTATAGCAAATTTAATATTACCTTCCATGCTGAGCTTCCTTTGATAGATCAGATTCAGCAGCTCTTAACAGAAAGCTTTTGTTTGTTTCTGAGGATATTTCACCCAAGGAAAGACTGGCACAGATTCCCTCCTACATTTTCTTGCTCTTTTTATTCTCAATGAAACAACAATTATTCAATTAATCTTGTCAACAAGTGGTGACTGGTTTCATTTCAGTTGTTTACTAATTATATTGGGTAGATCTTTAGATCCTTGAAAATGTTGTCCAATTGCGACAAACTACTAATGAAGCAAGACTCGGTTAATTAGGGCATAAGAGCAATTAGCTTGTCAGCAGTTAATTCCAACAGTCCCTAGAGAAATACTACATTTAGGGATACGTATCACAGGAGCTATTGACCTCTAAACCTTCCTCCTTTTCTGTCACTGCTGTTTAATGGAAATCACTTATTTTGTCAGGCTAATAACTGAGGTAATGAAGTAGCCTATGGCTCCAGCTTGCTACTCTGTTTTTCTCTTGCTAATTTTAGAAAGTTTAAAAATAGATGAATAGGTCTATTTTGGACATCATTAAAAGAGGAAACTCAAGGTGGGACTTTACAGAATCCATTGAATGCTGGCTGACCACCCCCAAAGCTATCTGGAGCTCATTAGTCTCCACAGAGCTTTCTCTGCCAAAGAAACTTGGCTGTGAAATTTTTAAGTTAAAAGACTCTTGAACCAAACCAGTTTTGTTTTTTTGATTAAATGGGATAAGGGAGGATGATTCTTAAAGACATTCTCTTCTTTCCATGTTTACTGACAAAAAAATTGTCTTTAAAAGCAATGGAATTAGGTAGTTCATTTGTAGTCTTTTTTTGTGTTGGGGTGGAAGATGAGTGAAGCTGGGATGGGGGTTACTTATAATAGATCTTAGAAAATATTTTAGGACAACTTGACAAGCTTGATTTTACCATGGGAGTAATCATTTAAGCCAGAATAATATTATTGTTCTAATAACAGACCTTCCATTTTCAGTATAAATTCTGTGTAGAGCATTCTCTCCACATCTTGACAATAGATGAATATGGCTGAGACTAAGATATTCTGCTGAACCAATTTGCTGTTTCCTGTCTCCCCATTTTTACAAAAGGCTGGGACAGGGCAGTGCAAGCCCTGCCTCTTCCAA
Source organism: Cynopterus sphinx (assembly GCA_030015415.1). Classification (NCBI taxonomy): domain Eukaryota; kingdom Metazoa; phylum Chordata; class Mammalia; order Chiroptera; family Pteropodidae; genus Cynopterus; species Cynopterus sphinx. The sequence goes on from CM057391.1 coordinate 25,014,137, forward strand.
GACCGGTCATCCGTCTTCCTCATGGCATGTTTCAGAGCTTCACTTACCTCACCTTTACTTTTTCTCCTTAGGAGCATTGTGAAAACTTCTGAGCTTAAGCCTTTATACCAACTACATAGGATATAAAAAGAACATGAAAATGGAAACAAAAATGGAAGCAAACAATTCCACCTTCTCATGCAGTTCTACAGAAGTTGTTACAGGTAACAACATTGACCTTGTTGGATGGAGTTCAAGGAGCCAAATAGCACCTCCTTTCCTGCTTCTGAGTTCTGAACCAATAAGAAATAAGACAACAGGATAAGGACCATATCTCATTTATTTTCAATTGATAGAGTTCAATTCAGATTTTACTACATTTTTAAGGGAAATTACCTCAATATTTTGAAGATGTGAACAAAACGTAGCTAGTTTTAACTTCATATTAGAAGATGTGGCTATCGATATATGGTTTCCATCATAGATAGGCAGGCTTCCTAACAGGACGTGGCCCCAGAATTAGAAAGGCTTACCCACTTAATGTCTGGACCAGAAGAACCATCTCATGTGGGAAAACTTCCAGCATGAATCAAGGAGCTGAGCAGAATATGTGTTCCTGCTGGTGACTACATGTGGCAGAGAAAAGAGTTGGCTTTACACATCCAACTTCTCTTTCCAAAGTCAGTCATCAGGTTAAGTCACTCCTCTTCCGAGGGAGCAGAGAGGATGGCATGAGAATGAAAGTGTGTTTCTGAAGTAGAAGTCCCTCCACTGGAGTAGGGAGCTCTGCTCCTTCTAACCGTTGTTACAGACATAGGTTTTCATATGATTACATTTTGCTGATTTGTTAAGAAATTAAGAGTATAGTAAATTTGAATTAAACCTCATTAATTTTAAAATTAAGATGATTAACAACTTTTCCATTGTTAATAAGCAAAGAATCTATAAAACACATTAAAAGTGTCTATAGAATTTTTGAAGGCCTATTTTTATTCCTTAAGAAAATGTACTATTTTAAGATATTTCAAAGTCCTCAAAGAAAGGACCATATTTATTATAAAATATTATCTCTTGAAATATCTCATATAAGCATATGTATTTTTTTTACTAGAAGAGTGGAAATGCCAAAGAAAACTAACTCAATTATTTTTATTTTACTTCTTAATATACACATATTCTACCAACATGTTATGTTCTTCCTTCAGCTTACTGTTGAGTAAAGAAAGACCAAAAGGAAGTACGGGTTGCCCTATCATACTTTCTCCTTCTTTGCCATCATTTTCAGCATAAATGATTGACTACACAGGGGAGTAATACAAGTAAGAGGAGATATGATAGGCTTCCCTGGTCATTTGTGTTTCTTAGGACACTGTTGCTTTCCTCCTGTGTTTGAAATAAATTCTGGTTTGAACAGAAATTGTGGTCTTTTGGAGTAATCCCTCCTTCATCTCCATTACTCAGTCCTAGATGTAATATGCTTGCTTTGTAGTCACTTTGAGTTTTCTGAACTCCCATGCATCTCAGCTCACCAGAAATTTTCACTTTGGGGGCTTTTTGAATGTTGTCTATAGAACAGACTTAGAGAAAGAGTAGGAGTTACACATACTTCTGCTCAAATGCATGCAAGTTCAAAGATCAAATTAGTAAGAATTTACAAACAGAGACAACAGAGAAATAGACCAAGTGCAGGGCACTTTTGAGCACAGGGTCCTGGGCAATGGCACAGGCCACATACCCAGGAAGCCAGCCCTTAGAGGGTTGGGCTGAAGGGAATTCAGGCCACAGTTTAGTCAGAGAAAAGGCTGAATTTCAGGAGAGTGGACCAAAAGGGAGGAACAAGCGATGGACAAACCCCTTAATCTTGTTGTAGGCAATCATCCTCACTTTTTCCAGAAGATGAAAGTATCAACACAAATGGACCTTGTACCAATAGAACACCAAGTTTCAAGCTGTTGCTGGCAAGAGTATTAGGGGGGTGACTTGCCCTTAATTAATAAAAAATAATTCTTTTTAAGTTGTTTTTCAGAATTTTATGGTCCCAAGTTAGCTTTTGTGCTAAATTATGCTCAGCTAAGCACAAAAGTATGTGAGATTTTGCTGCATTTTTGTGGGCATCTGGCAACAACCAGTCTGGTTAAATAAAAGTTTACTATACTTTTTCAACTGATTTAGTAAAACTGGTATAAATATATAGGTTTGCTAAATTAAACTGATTTAGAAGTCTTTTAAACCTATTACAAGTGTGACCACTTTAGAGTTTATAAAGGACTTTTAAGTACAGAATCCCCATTTAACCCCCATAATAACCCTGTGAGGTAGGATAGGCAAATTATCATCCCTACATACAGACATGTTTACCAGACCTCTGAATTGGCTTGTATGGACCCACATTCTTCCATTGTCTCAGTTGATTTGAAAAGTGGAAGCACTTAATGCAAGGGAAATCAGACCATAAGCTAGACAATGAATGGACTGGACTTGAAGAGAAGAACTGGGCCAGCTGGATATATCTCTCCTGAGAAGTAAGATACATCTTTTTATACAGCTCATATTGAACCTCAACATTTCTAAAATAGATCTATTGAGTTATTTTCTCAAATTGTCCCTTTCTTGGTCTTTTCCATCTTAGTAAAAAAGTATTTTCATCTGCTTATTTGCTCAGCCAAAACCCTAGGAATCACCCTTCAGTCCTCCTTCTTCCACCCTCCAATCTATTGGTAAGTTCTGACAGTTCTACCAATAGCTTCAGTCTCTCTGTTCCTTTTCATTGTTCCTGCCCACCCTCTGGTCCAAGTGACAATCATTTCTTGCCTAATTTTTTCAGAGCCTCAAAACTGGTCTTTCTGCCTTTATTCTTGCCCAACTGTAGTCCATTTCCCAAACAATAGCCATTGTGAGCTTTATAAAATACAAATCAAACTATGTCATTTATGTACTGAAACATTTTCAAAGGTTCTTCATAGTTCAAGATCTCATTGCCCTGTCTTCCAAGGTTCTGAATGATCTAGCATTTTCATCCCTTTCCAACCTGACTCATACCAATACCTTCAGTCATACTGGCCTTCTATTAGTACCTGGAGCCCATCTAGCTCTCTCTACTTTGGGGCCTTTGCACTTGCTAGTCTCTCTGCTTGGACTGCTCTTCTGCCAGCTCTTTGTAATGAGATACCCACTAGGTATCTATGTCACACCCACTAGGATGGCTATAACACAAAACAAAACAAAACAAAACAAAACAAAACAAAACAAAACAAAACAAAACAGAAGATAATAAGTGTAGGTGAGGATGTGGAGAGAATGAACCCTTGTACCTTGTTGGTAGGAATATAAAATGGTTCAACTACTATGAAAAATGATTTGGTGATTCCTTATAAAGTTAAACATAGAATTACCATATTATCTATTAATTCCACTCTTAGGTATTAAAAATACCAAAGAATTAAAATCATGTACTCAAGCAAATATGTGCACCTGAACATTCATAGCAATACTATTCACAAAGCCAAAAAGTAGAAACAACCCAAATATCCCTTGTTTATCTGATAAGTAGATAAACAAATCGTAGTATATACAGGCAATGGAATATTATGTGGCCAGAAAAAAAGAAGTACTGACATATGCTTCAGTGTGGATGAACATAGAAAACATACAAAGTCAAGGAAGCCAGACACAGAAGATCACATTTGTGTGATTCCATGTATGTGAAATATCCAGAACAGGTAAATCCATAAAGACAGAAAGAGGCTGGCAGGAAAGGGGAAGGGAAGCAGCTGCTTCATGGGTATGGGCTTTCCTTCGGGGTTGATAAACTGTTTTGGAACTAGATTAAGGTAGCAGTTACACAACACTGCATTTTCTATATGCCAATCAGTTATTAATTTTGAAGTGGTTTTTTTTATGCTATAAAAATCTCATTTTGAAGAAATATAACAAAATGATTATTTCCTTAGTAGCATTACATCCTTTTGTAATTAATCTCTCCTATTTTGTACTCCCATACCATATGTTTCCTCTATCATAGCAAGCTATTCCATGCCTTCTATTTTGTTTTATATACACATTTACTACAGAGGTCAATAAATTATTGCCCAAGGCCAAATTTGTTCCATTATTTGTTTTTGTGTGGCTTGGAAAAAGCAAAAATAATATTTCATAACATATGAAAATAATATGAAATTCAGCCATCAATGTCCATTCATATGTCTTTTTTTAAAACATTTTATGTATTGTCTATTGTCTGCTTCTACTCTATAATAGCAGAATTGAATAATTGCAACAGAGATTATAGCCTTCAGAGCTAAAAATATTTATCATCTGCCCTTTACAACTAATGTTATTGACCTCCAATCTACTAGGTTATGAGCTTCTAAAGGAAAGGACTCTCAATCACCCAGCCTGATGATCTGTATGTTCTAGAGTTTTGACACATGTCTCTCGCTTTAACAGCACAGTAAACTTTTTAGTATTCAAATGTGCGCCACAGGATTTCTGCCTCTATATGCTAATGAAATCAAAAGCGCTAATTTCTTTATATTTCTACAAAGTTTGACACTTAACCTAGTTTGATATTTAGCATATGAGTTCTAGGAAAGCTCTTTTAGTAGTAACTCCATGCTGCAATAAGAATTTATTATACCCCAAAAAAGAATTAATTTTGTAGTGCTTTGAAAAAGTATAAAATAGATGTGCATGTTGAAATCTTAAAAATTACATTAAAGTACTATTCAAACTTTAAATGTCAGTACATAGAACCATGTTAGCTTTCTAGCATAAAAAAAATTAAGGATTAAAAAGTTCTGATCCCTGACATTGCCTCTCTTGAGGATAAATTCATAACTAGTTTAACATTGTACTTAAAAATTTCTATATTTAAAATTTTATTTTTGGAAACAAATAGAATTCTATATTTGGTTGTACAAAGTCAGATACCACCTATGTTCAGGAGAACGTAAGTAAACAGTAAACAATTCCAAAGAAGATCTGGGGAAGGAGGGACAGAGACTAGATTTTTTTCCCTTGACTGCAGATGAAAAATGAGCAAGATTCTTCATAAGATTAAATGGTACTAAGCAGATATTACTTAAGTTCTCCAGATACTTTTCTAGAAAAGTTTCTTCTTTCTCTGACTTTAATATATTTCATTACTTATATCTCTCCATTTTGCTCATTGTCGGGGTTACATGGGACTGTTGGTATAATAAAGCAAGAAATCAATTTAGTGACATTGATGTCATGTGAAAAGTAGCCTATTGGGAGTACAGAGATTTCAACATAAATTCTAGAGACCTGGGTCTATCCTTTCACCTTTCATCATCCATGATGAAGACAGTGATTTCATGCTTTCTGAGACTCTTTCATTCTAACATTCTGGGAGGCTAAACAATAAGTTAAATTTATTTGTGACATATGGTGATTGACAGATTATTCAACAGATTTAGGTAAGTCACATTTTTTATAATATATATGTTGGGGTCTTTGTATTTTCTCAAATATTCTCTGTGCATCTACTAGTCTAGTAACCCTATATTAAATGGGACAATATAAGTTTTCAAAGAGTAAAAAAGCTATATAATGTAATTTTATTATTATTATTAATTATTGTTATTATTATTAAACAAAAATACACAATAGAAAGTTCTAGAGTTCACCTACATGACATTTTTATTTCACAGATGAGAAAACTGTATGAGCTCCAGAGAGATGAAATGCTGGAGATTCGAGCTTTTCCATGACTCTATGTTGTCCCATTTACTGCTAGTAATTATATTCCAAATCTTTGCTTTTCCTGAAATATGTGCCTATATTGACTTCCTCAATTATAATTTTTTTCAAACAAAATTCTATTTTCTCACAGTCTTACTTTTTTATTCCCATAACGTGATTTCAACCTAGTCTCTGGGTCTGCAAAACATTCTCTGGTTGGGTTTCTCAAACACTGATATCTAAGTAGTGTATTTATATTTCATCCAAGCATAAGAAGTATATAACTCATTAGAATTCAGGGCTAATAGCATAAGATGAAGAAAAAAAAAAGATGAAACAGGGGAAAATTTTTTGCCTTATCTAGACCATTTTGATGTCAGATTTTTCTCCCAAATTATGGTTTTATAAAGGGACACAAATTAATCTGTCAAATTTTATCTCGTTAAACAAAAAAATCAGCAATAGTAGTAAGATACTTCTGCCAAGAATCCATTCACTCAATCATTCAATAAACATTTATGAAGCCCTATAAATAGCAAGTTATCATAAGAAACCCTAACTAAAAGGGACAAATTGAGTTCCTTCCTTCCTAGGAAGGTTAAGAAATAATAAAAATAATAGCTCACATTTATTGAGTTCTTACTATGTGCCACTTCTCATGCTAAGTAACTTACATAACTTATTTCTTTTGATCTTTATGACAATGTATTATATCCTATCATGATGTCAAGTTTAAATGAGATCCTCAACAAAGCTTCTAGGACAGTGCCTGGAGGATATTAGGTTATCATAAAACATTAATTTTCTTCTGTCCTCCTTTTGCTTCACAGGAGACCTCACCATCTTTCCTTCTAGAAAATATATCCCAGGTGGTAAATTTCTGGAGCTGAATGAATGATGAAAGTCCAAGAACCTGCTGAATGAACATAAGAAACATCCCCAGATCCAAAATGTGGCTTAGAGGAATCAAATGAAGCTCAGCTGAAGACAGAAATGAAACAAAGGCTCATCGGAAGGAGCCATGGACTGGTGCATAGAAGCGATGCTTAGAGATGGGAGGTAAACACAAAGGCTCGACCGTAAAGGGTTGAGACAAGAAGAGGTCTGGACTCTGCTTAGCCATGTGAAAGCTCATGCAGCTGGGGGAGGCCCAGGTCCAAGGAACACACTGAAGGAAGTGTGGGCAGAGGCACAAATGACAGGTTGGAGCCTGTCTCATGATGCCACAGCTTAGAGCCTTCAGAGCATGGCTTCCAGAACCACAATAGACCAACACTTTCCACAGAGATGGGGAGGAAGTTGCTCGAACAAACACTATCCTGAAACTTGCCCCAAATCTGAACCTAATCAAACCCCAATGTTTTCTTGAGGTTAAAAAAGGTCTGGCAAAGCATTTTTAAAACAATATCTATTTGCCTTTTGTCTCCTGTTTGTAGCCAGAAGTGAAAGTTCTAAAAACCCATTAAAAACTGGGTTTTATTTTATATTTATGTCTTTACTATATGCTTTGCCTAGCCAAAACCAGAAAATGCTGGAATGGCACAAGTTCATTCTCCTGAGATATCCAGATCAAAGTTCTTTGGAACTGCCTTGGCTAAGCAACTGAATTTTTTCATTCTTATCCAAACCAGTGCTTCAATCCCTTGCAATTTACTCATATGCATCCACCTTCTCAAGTGTTCTGAGGCATTTCTTCCAGCACACACGTTGGCCTTCAAAGGGTAACAAGCAATTGTGTGCTGGCAAAAGCTGTGTTTTCAAGTTTATACCTCCCAATCATAATCTAACAAAGAGAACAAGAACTTCTGGCGACTTTGTCCACTCTATATATTCCATAAAGAGAGAAAATGTAGGAAAGGCAACATCAAGATCCTCTTGCATAAAGGTTTATTAATTTGCTATGAATTTTGCAGTTTTACACTGCTAAATTATCCTGTCTTTTAAGCACAGAAATCACTTTGGCCAAGTAAAATTTTAAGGCAGCTTATGTCATCCAAACAGCAAATTTACTGGAAAACTAGTCTCGTTTCTTTCTTAAGGATTTAGAGAGAGAGAAGTCCCTTTCTTTGGGCAAGTGAAAGGTCACCAAATTTGCCCTTTTGGAAGAATAGCATTTTTATTGGGTCACCCTTATTCTAAGACTTGGATCCATAGATAAATTACTTTTCAGGAAATTATTAAGCATATTATGTGTTATATGTCAAAATCTTAATCTTCATTTAAAAATTCAGTTTATCTATAGTAGATTTTGCCACTTTTCCTTACCAAAAAGTCAACTCTCAGAGAATTTTTCAATTTTTCAATAGGTTAATATATATACATATATATATGATGTTGCCGTACTCAAAGCTGCTGAGAAAACATCATAGTAATAATGCCCATCCTTGCCTGTGACTGGTTTTAGCTTCGGCTCCCCTTTGGGTACTAAGCTCTTTTCAAGGATTTTATACAGCCTTGCCTATGTCACTATGCTGTATATTTGAGGCCATGTTCATTAGTCCAATCTTTTTCTAATGCCAAATGAAAAACATGTTTATAATCACATAGATAAACTTCTAAGGTCAGTATCCCTGTCTCAATTTCTGATGTTTCCAAAATATACAAGTGATTCTTTAGCTTTATAAACCCCCACTTGCTTCTTCCTTTCATGTAATTTGCCTTTGTTCAGTTATTTTGCACCACCCCTGGAGTGTTTTCAAATATATTTCAAACCCCCAAGCAACCCCATTTCAGCTGATTGACTTCGGAGAACTCTAATGCCAGCCAGGCATTTTGCTGCAGCCCCATTTAGACGCAGCAGGAAGAGCAGATTTAAAAGGCAGATTACGTTTTTAGCTTTTTAAAAAACTGCTTTATTAGAGAGGCTAAAAGCCACAGTGGTGGTAAGCTGAATTCTTTTGAAATACAAGCAACTTTAAGACATCTAGGGAGCAATTCCTCGCCTGTGGAGTTCCTCCCTTTGGGTTTCCATGATGGCAGAGACCAGCTGGCTCCAGGCATTTTTCTTAAGGGTCCTTGTGACTCCAACAACAGAATCCATAAAAGCACCAAAGAGATTTCTTTTAAGGGTCAGAGACCTTTGAAAAGCAGCTCACCAAGGTTCCCACCCCCAAACTTCTGGCAGGCCATTTTATGTGAAAGTGTTGGTTACATACTGGCCTCCAATAATCGTAGGGGTTGGCCAAGGGACAGTAAGTAGAGTACCATGGTGATGATGTGAAAAGCTGCTTAGAGAAGAAGAGAGAATACCTGCAGCCCTGATTCTTCTGGTAGGCAGTTAGGAGGTAAATGGATAGGTAGGGAGGTAGGTAGTGGGTGGGTGAATGGATGGATGGGTGGATGAATGGATGGATGGATGGATGGATGGATGGATGATAGATGATAGAAGATAGAGATTGGTAGATGATAGGTGATAAACAGATGATAGATCATGGATAGATAAATGATAGATAGAGAGAAAGATAGATAGATAGATAGATAGATAGATAGATAGATAGATAGATAGATAGACAGATAGATGATAGATTGATTGATTGATGATAGAGATGTATAGATAGACGATAGATGCCGCAGAAGTGGCTCCTGCTGTGTTACATGTCATCAGTGCCTTCCTTGTAGCATATTTGGGGCTCTGTTTGAACTATACCAGGAGCTGCTAACAAACTGGTTGAGGGTTAATGACAAGAGGGTGGACATAATAAGATTTCTAGAGAGTCAATAAGATTCCATTTGGAGGGTTTTGTTTACAGGTTTTGAGATGGAATGAACACTACTGGGTTTCAAGAATGTTTATAGAGGAAGTATACTAAGGAACAAGCTGGATCCTATTTAGGGGCAAGATATAGGCTTAAACTAGAGATATGACTAATCAGAGAAAGCAAATATATGGCATCTGTGCTGCCACCCACTCTCTCTGTGCCCAAAGAGAGCATCAGCAACTAATCCTAACTCTCATGCCAAATCCAAACGCAGCCTTAGAATCCTCAGCAGGCTGTTATAATCCTGGATTAGACAGGGAACATTCCTGAAGATGGAATGGACCAGTTTAGAACCCAACACTGATTCCCATAGATGGGTCAACAGGTGACAGAGTTGAGTGGAGCTGGCAGGATGGGCACTAGCAGTATGTCAAGTGCATGCTCCCTCTGAGCAGGGCAGCAGGTACTCAGCAGGTCCATAGGAATCTGGGACCAATGTCACCAGATTTTTCAAGAGTAAATAGAAATCTAATTATGACTTAAAATTTCTTGACTTTTAAATATTGGATCCAAAAAGAAGGAGCATTGAATTAAGGCTTTGTGGGCCAACTCAAATACTTATGCGGGAAAAATAAATAAAAATACACCTGTGGACGAATGTAGTCTCCAGGCTGAGAAGAATTGAAGAAAGATTCCAGTTTGGTCTTATCTTGCCTGAATTATCTTGCTACCATCCTCAGCTTAAAAACAAAAGAAAACCATCTCACCAGGGCTTGAACAGGGCATGTGACAAATTGCAGAAAATTATAGCCAGCATTTTGTGGTTGCTGATCTCCCCTGAGTTACACACTAGCAGAGTCCTGGAAAAAAAAGGCGAACTTCAAAGATCAAAGTTTCTACCGCTGCAGAGGGGACCTGTCAACCAGCTTGCTTTTGTCCAGATCCTCCCCACCCCGGCCCCTTTTTGTCAATCACAAAGCAGATGTCTCAAAGCTCAGATTCTGACACTGGCTAATGACATTGTCAGAGGCCCTTTGCTCATGGCTTATTTCAGTGTTCCAACCCTCCTGGTCTTGGTCTCCCTTTGGGCTGTTTACATACAATTTCCTACTGGGTGGAACTTTGTTTTTCCTTTCCTTCTTTTGAGGCTGTTGTTTTTTCTTAAAATAGGAGGTCATTTCAGGCAGAAATGTGTTTTCGGCTCCTTGCTTCCTCTTTGGCTGGGACTGGGACCCTTTTGGAAAGAAGGAAATTTCCACTTTGTTTACAAAGAGGGATTTGGTTTTCTTTAATTTGCTGGGTAGGGAATTTGGAGTTCTTAGGATTATCTACAGAGATCGAGAAGGTTATTTTAAAGCCATTTCTTTGATTTTTAAAAATGTTATACACTCACTTTTCTTGTTCTTTTTCTCAAACCAGTTCACTTTCTTCCAATGAATCTCAGCTTCCCATATGTCTGTCATTCGGCTCTCTACATTGTCTTCCTAAGATCTTTTCAGCTTTCATTGTCAATCTGGATAATTTGACCAACATTCTGGACCAATTCCAGCATGAGTCATAGTTTTATACTTCAGGTTGGAAAAGTAATTTTCCCCTTCCTTTTAAAATGCAGCCATGACCCATTACTGTTACTGGAAAAGACAGACTTGATCATGCATACCTTTCTCCACCCCATCTTCCCATCTTCACAAGCTACATCTGTCAAGCAATCTATCACCCACATCAGACCATGTCAATATGCACCCAGGTGGGTGTGGACTATTCTAGGCACCACTGAAAGTTTACCCTGGCCTCTGGAAGAATAGATTCTGAGATGGAACGTTAACTGGAGACGTTTCCAATCCTCCCAAAGCTAAACAGAATCAAACCCCTCAAGGCAAATCTTATGACGATTTTGGTAAATTTGATGCAAAAAAAGTATTAGTTTTAAAATAATTTATTCAAGGCCACTTGCAGTATGTGCTTTACTTAAAGGACCATATGTTCAGTAACAAATGATTCTCAAAACCTCAATTAATTGGATTCAAACAATCGGATCTCAATTTTGATTGTTCAATACCCTTCCATTTCATAATTGCTTATTGTTTAATCTAACTCTGGGAATAAAGGTGAATAATGAAAGCCAAAGTCATCAATAAGAAGGATTGAAATCAGAAAATACGTAACCAAGGCAGGTTAGGATGGTGGTTAGAACCATGGATTTGGAGCCAGGCAAATGCTAAATGCGTTCTCAGACACATTGGTACTAGCTGAGTGGCCTGAGGCAAGTTACTTACTATGTCTATTCTTCATTTTTCTCATCTGTAAAATAAGGATAATAATAGTACCTGCTTCCTAGAGATTTTGTGCATTAACATATTAAAAATGTAGTAAGTGCTCATCATCACCAACATAGCAATGATTCTAACCCTTATAGGGTACTTATTCTGCATCAGGTACTGCCTTTACTTGAATAATTGGAAGAAGTGGGTATTAATGGTAATATCCTCATTAAACAGAGGAGGAAATTAGGGATTCAGAGAAGTTAAGTAATTTACCCAAAGTCGCAGAGCTATTACAGAAATCAAGCCAGGATTCCAAACCAAGTGAACTGGCATTGAGCCTGAGCCCTTAACTACTATGTAGCTTTTATTATTAACATCTTTTCTGTGTGTAATGAGTCTTAATTATGCCAGGACCTCTCTGCTCAAAATCAGCAATTCTGTTCTCCATAAAGTAATCCTTTCTCTCTCCACCCTCCCCCCACACACATACACACACCAATTTTGTTAACATCCTTGGGTTCTACTTCTTCACTCAGAAGAGTAACTGATGTATTTCAAAAAAATATTTTCTACAGTATAAAAATAGAAAGGGGTTTCTAAAGCATTTTTGCTTTTTAGTTAACCAAGAATCAATTATCTAAAACCTCTTGCTCCTCTTAGCATTCTGGTTACCTGAGATTTTCTGTATAATAAAACAAATATACGTGGTTGAAATCACAGTCAAATAGCTTTCATTCTAAAAGATACAAATGCTCCAATTTATTCAGTTTTTAAAGAACCAAACATTGTAAGCTACAAAATTGGTGAAAGTCCAAGTAACATTTTCATTGTTCTGAGAAATGAAGTTTGAAAAATTAGCGGTGGGTGAGTATGACACCAGAAACAGAAATATAAATATAAATATAGTAATGTAATCTAATAATCAATAAATTAAACATCATAGGATAAGTTTACATATTTATAACAACATGCTGCCCTCGAATATAGCTTACTTTTATTATATATTTTGCTTCACCATATGTGACCTCATTTGATTTTCATGGGAGAAATACACTTAATATTAGATGAAGCAGGCAGTTGAAATAGCACCAATTCATTTTATGCAGGAAGAAACTGAGGCCCAGAGAGCCAACAGCTTGACATAGGTGACATAGCTGCTTACTTGCAGAGCCAGGACTCAGCATTTCCTACTGTTTCTCCTCAATCACAGTTGCCACTGTCACTTTTGCTGAGCTTAATTTGATAGTTTACTTAGACTAAAATGACTGTTCTCCAAGTGCTGGGAATCAGGAATGATTTCTTTGGGGGAAAGTCCAGAAAAAGAGGTGGTAATGCACATGGGTACACTCTCCCAAACCACTTCAGAAGGCCCAAGGTGGTGTTGGAAGAAAAGAGGTCATTGGCAGGAGAAAGAGAAGTTACAGAGGGCAAATTTCCCAATTTCCTCCCATCTGGCTATGCTCGTCCCACATTTTATTTTGTGTTAAAAACTACTGGCTCTCCAGTCACACTCTATGGATTTAATACTCACTCCAACATTCACTAACTCTTTTTTGCTTCATCACCTTGTTGGTAGAATGGGATTCATAACGGAACTGATTTCGCAAGGCTGGTGTGAGGATTAATCAAGATAGCCCATGTAAAAGGTTTAGCATTGTAACTGACTTGTGGTAAGTACTTAATAAACACAAACTAGTATCACTGTGATTATTTTACGCAGAGTTATAAGTGGCAGAGCCAGGATCTGGACCTAGCCAACAAAACTTCAGGGACCAATTTCTTAACCTCCATCCCATACTGCCTTTGTACTTGCTCCGCCTGCCCATTTGAAAAACACTTTCTCTAGATGCTCATTGGCGTGGCTACCTTTCTCCATTCAGGTACCTGCTCAAAAGTCACTACCTCTGAATGACCTTTCCTGGCTGCCCGATTTAAAACAATTTTCTTTGTAACTCTCTATGTCTTTAATCTGATTCTTTTTTTTTTTCCATAGCACTCATAGCAACCTGGTATAATATTGAATATTTACTGGATTATTCATGGATTGCTTTCTTCATCATTAGAAAACAAGCTCCATGAAAGTAAGAGCTTGATTGGGCTCACATTCATAGCCTTATTGCCTAGAATGTGTTCAGTTGTTTGCATAAACGTCTAAAATAATGAGAAAAACACTAGCAGCAACAACTAACATACTGAACTACTATCAACAGAGGAGCCAAATTTGATAAGATCTACCTCCTACTGTTAAGGGACTTGCCCCTAGCTAGGAAGAGAATCGGGGAAGGTTGATAGACACCTAAGCACCATGATAGAGTGTCCCAAGGGAGAATGAATGAGTGGTGCCAAACCTGTGGGTATTCGTACTCTTGAGTCTTATCTTCTTGCTAAGGAGCTGACTTCTCTACCATGTCAATCTGACAATCTAACCTTCCCTAATGAAATGTTCTAAACCCAAATCTCATAAAATCTAATGATAGAATTTAAGGAAGCCATTTCAAGAGAATTTAAATGTCCAACCCCACTATGAAATCAGACATATGTTCTTGGGGGTGACATTCTTCAGTGCGTCACAAAGAAAGTACATTGAGTTGTACTCAAAGCACATTTCTTCTCGGTATAATCTACTCCCAAGAGTAAACTGTGGAAGTAGACACTTTATAATTGCTAAAAAACCTTGGGAGAGTGAAAAGCAAAATAGGCACTCAGTCTCATTCAGCCCAAACTACTGAACTCTGTCTCCTGTGAGTGAGTCATTAATCAATCCCATCAAGTTATAATTCTTTGCCACACTAAGAAAACACAACCCCAACAGTAGCAAACATTTCCTCCCCTTGCCATTTACCCCTAACTGTGAAGAGCAGCCTTCTAAAAACTTCAGTCTTCCTGAGATTAGCAGGTCTGCAAAATGTCCACTGGATTTTCCCAGAGAGAAAATGTGCCAGATTCGATGAAGTGAGAGAACACGGCTTGATTCTGACCACTCACACTCAAAATGACTTCCATAGCCCAGATAAAGCAATGCAGAGCTGCACAGGATGGCATAACTAACATAAAACAAATCATGTACAATACGATTTCCTGCTGAGCTGTGTTCTACGCTGTCCCATGGTGGATAGTTGTTAGCTAACACAGAACAGACCCTAGGCTCCTGAACAGCAAATCCTTTTATGACAAACGACATGTGTGTGTGTGTGTGTGTGTGTGTGTGTGTGTGTGTGTGTGTGTGTGTGTGTGTGTTGATGAATGGTGACCACAGGAAAATGGCATGATATAATGGAAACATCAGTAGCTACAGCGGAGGAAGACTACACTGTACTTCATCAGAGAAACTCACCTTGATCAGGTGTGAAAGACCAAAAGGGTAAATGGCCACTGGGGCAGTCAAATTCACACTCATAAAAATGAGGGCATAGCAAGTAAGTGCTCCGTGTGGCTTATTTAAAAGGCAACACAATGGACATGATTTACCAAACGTCTAGTGTAAACGTTATGGGTTAGGGGTTAAAGAGATAAAGATGTACGAAATGCATACTTGCTGCTAAGAAAGAGGAAAGTACTAATTTAAATGTGACCTCATTTCATTTGATTCTTATAAGAATTTAGTAGGGTAGAAAGAGCAGGTTCTATAAACCCCACTTTACAGGTAAGGAAGCTAAGGCTCAAAGTGATAAATGATGTACGTGCTCAAGTCTTAACATGAGTGAGGTCTGCAGGTGGGGCTTGATTGCCAGTCCTGGGCTTCAACTGTATCACCCTCAGCTGGCTCCATTTTTAGACAACTGGAAAAAAAAAAAAAAAATGAAGCCTTTCTTTAAACCTAGTCCTCGGTATATTAGAATCTGACAACTCTAAACTTTTAATCACTTCAACATATCATTTGCAAACATTATTTAAGTTTCATAAAACCACGATACTCCCACATGACCAGAATAGCCAGATGATCTTAAAACGGAAACTCTGCTTCCACTGACAGTACAATTCAGGATTCAAAGATGACAAGCTGGATATGAAGGTCCTAAAATTCTGATTTTGCTCTGGGTTGGATCCTAAATAGTTATAAGTGGCCCACAATTAGCCATTGACTCTCTGGTTTACAGTTGGGTCTGTCTTTCACCTCCTTCACCTGGCTTTCTTTCAGTTTTTATTGCACTTTTGGTTCAAATGCCATTTCTTGACATTTTTTGATCAAGTGATTGTGCCTTAATCCTTGCAATCATAGTTGAGCTTTTATCTCTACCTCGATTTCTATTGAAATAATGTCTTCTACATTGTATCATTTCTCTCTGTATATGTACTTAATGTCACTTCTGCACTTAAAAGCCCTTAAAGACAGTACCTGTAGTCAAATATTATGTCTTAACTAACCAGAATGAAGTCTTGAATTGTATAAGTATCCAGTTTATTAAGTGAATAAATGAATCTTTCTCTGGTTAAAATTCTCTATATCTTCTTCCAAGGGTTTCTGCTTGACTTCAATCCAGTCTTATCTACAGAAGGTCCCTTTTCACCAGTTGTCTTTAATTTCTTCAGCTCTATAATAATTATTTATTTGTTTTAAGCATTACTTGAACCCACATTGAGCCCAAAGTTCATAAAATTTTCAATTCTCTCAAAAATGTTGATTAAAATTCAAAGTAGGATCATTATGGATGAAGAAAATTGGCCTATTGATATTTGAAGGAGAGGTACTTTTCTTTTCCCCAGAGCCTTGAAATGCCCCAGTGAACAAAGGCTTTAGATTTACCTCAGTTCTGCATGTTTGGATCTACCTGCAAATTAGGAACTCCTGCCAAAGCATACCTTAGAGAGAAGGAAGTTGGGAGAGAAGTTAAAGCAAATAATTCAATCTTCTCATTTTACAGATAAAAAATAAGAAGCCTATCACAGTGATGTAATTTGCCCAAATTCATCTCACTTCTTAGTAAGTGCCCAGGACCGAAATTCACGTCCTGCCTAGGTCTGAAGTCTTTTCTTATTCCATCATTCTAAACTGTCTCTCCTAAAGAAAATAAGTCCTACTGATATATCAGTTCCAGTTTTTATTGAATTGGTTTGGTCTCTTGAATCTTCTTCCTGTTTTCACACTTGTGCAAAGCACTAGGCCACTGAACTCAGAGCCTCAGTCCCCGAGACTCCAAGAGTCCACCTTTAAGTGAGAGGGCCCATTTCTCATCAACTTGGACAGTGCCAATTTTCCTACTTAGGCAGGAGATCCTTGTTTTAAATTTGTCAGCCTAGAGGCCTTCAATAACTGGCAGAGCTAAGAGACCATGTTTAGGCTTATGTTGGCCACAGGTGGAAACTAATATAAAATCTGTGGGTCAGGTGATGTTAAATTCACACCAGCACACATTGATTTAAGAATCAAATAGTTTTATTGGAGTCCTTTGTGATTATATTATCATCTGAGCTACCTTATTCTCTAGTCTATACTTCTATTTTTAAACACTTTGCCTATCTCATTTATTCTCATATTTGTTTGTTTTAAGATGTGATAATTTTGTGAGATTTTAATTAAATTAAGAAAAAAACAACAAAATTATATTAAAAAGATGAACTATCAAATTCGATCTGTTAGAGCAAGCTGTAACCTATTTTAGATATCAGAAGGTTGGAATTCAAAGCCAGCCTCTCACCAACTTTATGACTTTTGCCAATGACTGAACTTCTCTGAGCCTTGGTGTATCCATATGTGAAATAGAAATAATAATTCTATGACCTAGAGTCAGAGGGGTGTGGGGTGAGGGGTCCTGAAATGGGTCTGGTGAAGTTTAGTACATAGGCTCTCACTACGCGTTGACTGAATCTGAACCTGAAAGATTTCCCGAAAGATTCGAGCAACTTTGTTTATCAGAGTTTCTTTAACTATTGCTCTGGTTTCTCTTTTCTTACACCATCAGCACTTTCCACAGTGTGTTTTAGAAATGCCAAATTAAATTTTAAACATCAAATTTAAATAAAATGGAACTATATCATGGTGTCTGTTCCTAAGCCACTTATTACATATGTACTTCTTAAGAGTTTAGTAAAGAAAACTATTTACTCAAGAGAAGTAGATTAAATAGGTGTTAAATTCAAGCAACCTGCTCTTAGGAGTACAGCAATAGAACTTTGGATGTCATTCAGTGAAAAACATTAAACAGCATGAATATAAAATCTTTCAGAGTGTACTAGAAAATAAATCTTCCCTAAATTGAACATTAAAGAGGTCCCGATTTTTCCTCTTTTTTATGGAGGTAAAAATAGCAGTCTGAACAACGATTTTTTCAATGAAAAGAAGCAAAAATATTTTTAAAGCAATTCCTAAATAGTACTGAAATTAATAAGTAATCTGTAAGCACATGATCACAATCTGCATATTTTACCTTCCACTTGTGTATAGATTTCAGATAACGTGCCATCATATTTTGAATTCTGCTAACTCTCCCTTACATTATAAACATTTTCCATTTATTTAAATGGCTGCATTAATATAGCTCATCATGCTGCTAAGTCTAAATTTTTCTAATCCTAGACATTTTTTGAAGTTCAATTAAATTTAGTGGTTAAGAGGTTTTTAAATAGTTTCTATAGTTTTCAAGTCAGAATTCTCTTGCATGTCCCCACGGTCCTTAGGTGTAGAAGATAATCAAGCCCTTAAAACAACTATTATGGAAGAGAGACACAGTGAGAAACAGGGGAGGCACAGAAACAAACAAATGAAAAAAAAAAAACCCTATTTTAATATTTGCCTTTAGTTATTGGACTGAATTATTATTTGGTTCCCTTATGTGAATTTCTTTTACTGGCCACTTTTTCTAATTTTGTATTGCCTTTGGCCAGGTAGAGATAGTCTAAAAATAGGTGCAGGAAAGAATTCTGGACAGATTTTAATGTGTGTCTATCTGCTATTGATTTATATCCTGTCTTGTTATAAAAAGGATTTAAGGCAGTTCACTTTGGGTATTTTCTGAAGGACTTAAGGACTTTAACAGTGCAATTTTTTCTTTTTTCTTTTTTTCTATTCTTAGAGCATTTCTATTAGTTATAGAAGTTGAATTACATTTTTTAGAGTCTTACCTCATCTTACATATATATATAACATTTTAATTCCTTTTAATTTTACTCTCTCTAGAAATCCAATTGATGCAAATAGTTTTATATCAGCAGTGAGAAGTTATTGAAAAGGTCTTACATTTGTCTTTGTTATATCTCTTGGGTAATTACAGCCTGAATGGATTATTATTTGTTCAACTTTCTAAGGTCAGAGAGCAGTCTTTTCTGGTTTATGTCTCTGTTAATCAGCTAAGAAGTAATGGGTTAAGATATGAAAAAGCTCAATGTTGAAGATTTTTGAATGCAGGGCATTACAACAATGTGCAGCTGGCTGGGCTATGGAGCCCAACTGCATAGGACTGGGAATGTCCCCTTGTCTGTTGCAATGTGAAGTCATTCCATCAGCATGCTTGCTAAATAACTGCATGTTTTTTTGTTTGTTTGTCTTTTGTTTTTCTTTTTGTCTGTTTTAGTATTTACTATGTGTCAAACTTCTGTATTCGCAAACGGGAGGAGAAGGATCTGATCTCTAGCAAATATAAACCTTCGCACTTGTATGGAACTTTAAAATTAAAAGATTTTTCCTATATCATTCTCATAATAACTCAATGAGATAGATAGGACAGGAATGATTATCCCATTTTATAGGAATTAATCTGAAACTCAGATTTTGTGACTTAATCAAATCAATCAGAACTAGAAGATGGAAGATGCCAGGTTCCTGTCCGAAATCCAACCTCTTTCCACTATTCACAGCTCTAATCAAGACGTTTACTAAGTATTTCTCTCCTTTGAAGGTTTTCTGTAATTCCTAGTTGCAAATTAGTTTTACAGCATGCCAAGTCAAGGAGAAATTTGTGTGCTTGTGAAATGACGTTTCCTTTGATGTGTCTGTGCCCCCCATGGAATTGACCCAACAATTAGTTCTCTCCCCCACTAAAGAGCTCATTTTATTTGCTGAGATGGTACTTAATAAAGAGGGAGACTTCTCAATGCAACTAACAGATTGGTGCTTCTCAAACCACATCTTGAAGGGACAAGAAATATTGCCCTCCCTGGCTGGTGGTAAATCTTCAACAAACCCAGGTGGCTTTTCTTCTGAGTTCCCGTATTTCCTCTCTTTACTCAGCCAAAGTCCACATTCCTTTCTCTGTCACCACACACAGTTTGACCCCAGGCCAGGGCGGCAGCTTCCTTTTGAGGTCACAGCCAGTGCTGCTCTGTGTACTCCCTGGCAGTGGGCATTTGGGGACAGCTGCTGACCAAGCCTCCTGCAGCAGTCCCTGCACTTTACCTGACAATGGCCTTGTGTTCTCCCTGGCTCCCTGGGAGGAAGACCCATCTTGCCCCACCCAGGCCTCCCACCAAGTGTGTTACCTGGGGCCCTCAACCGAAACAGGATGGTGGTTAAGTGTTGGAGGTCACTTGACTACCATTACCTCCTCTAGCCCCTGGCTACTGAATTCAGCCAAAGATGTCAGGATACCACCCAGGAGAGATTTGGAATTGTTTAGGGGGAAAAAAAGAAAAAGTGAATATCTTCTAAGTCTTTATTTCCTATCTGTGCTGCTTTGAAAAGACCTGAGGGGTAGGCCTAGTGTGAAGAGATATTTTGGCATCCAGTTTGGCATAAAAAAATCTTTGCCCAAATACCTGAGAACATTTTTATTATGAAGACCTGGGATGAACCACTATGAGGAGGATTGGTGCCCCCATCAGCAAGGTCAGAGAATGGCAGCACTGTCTACTGGACAGAGGACTGAGTTCTTTGGTGGTATCCTGTGCAAATGCCCTGGGGAAAATAGGGCTGACACTGTGAGTTAGTGTACAGAAGGAAAAGCCATGAAATAGGACCCAGCCACTTTACACTCAGCAGATCCTGTGCAAGGCAACAGCTATGGGAGGTCTGTACCCAAACAAATTCCAGATCTTGAGAGTTGCCCTTAAAAAATTAAATGTTATGCCCTATAAATCCACACCATCCTTAAACATCTCCTATCACTTTTATAAGGCTGCCTCTACCATCAGCACTTATTAAACACCCCCTCACCTTGATATCCATACTTCATTCTTTTATTCATCCATTTAGCACCAGACCCTGTACTAAGCAGTAGGAATAAGTAAGACCCAGTGTCCTCAAGCCATTCCATGGGCATCCAGGACTGGGCTTGGGCAGGAATCTCTGTTCCTACACTTTCTCCATCAACTTTTTCACTTCCTGTCATTTCAGTTCTCCTTTGAGCCCTGTTCTCTGCTAAGTAGGATATTGGGATAACCATACAAATTAACCAGGCTGCTATATCCACCAGGTAATATGTTTTTTTCTCCCATGTAAACACAAACTCTTGAGTCTGTTACTTAAGAGAGGGATAGGTTGTGGCATAATTGCTTCCCAGTTAAAAATTTTATTTCTATCCATCAATTTTACCCTACTTTTGTCTGTACTTAATCATCATTAAAAAAAAAATGGGCCACGTGAAAACTTAAAAATTAAAAGAAGGGAGGGAGGAAATTATTTCTAATGAGCAAGAATAATGACTGTTTTGAAACTCAAAATATCATTAGCCTTGGAAATCCTCTATCCCAACTAGAAATCAAATCATATGATTATCTAACAGTATTTTTTTTTTTAATGATCCTTTCTGACCAATTATTACTCCTTTCAAAGCATTCGGTATGGTTCTTTACCAACAAAAATTAAACACTTTAAAGTCAGTCAGAAATCATTTTCAAGAAGCGGTGCCATTCTATTTTCTAGTAAATACAAGAACCTTTCAGTATTTCCATACCAGATAGCCCATTTTACTAAGATAATCTGATGTCCGATACTAAAACTATAAATGTACACAGTTCAAATCCCCCTTTAAGAAATATATTTAAGAAATATATTCAATAGAAATAACTGGACACATACACTAAAATATATGTGCAAAGATGTTCATCACATTATTGTTTATAAAAGTGAAAATTGGGAAAAGCAAATGTTCTTCAATGAAAAAATTGATAATATATTAATAAATTATAACACTAAGCACTGAATATGATGAATTCTATTTCAGTGGACAGTGAAATATGTATGTGTGTATATATATATTCAAGATATATATGTATTTAGGATATCTATAGCCACATAAACAAATGTAAGAGGCCATTTTTTTTCAAAAAGTGTTTTACAGGATGTATAAGAGAGTGTGTACATAAAAAAATCTTCAGAGAACTGTGTGAAAATGTTAATAGCAATTGTACCTAAGTAATCAATAGTTATACCTGGGATCATAGATGAATTTATTCTTCTACTTATATATTTTTTCTAGTAAGTATGTATATCTTTCATAGTTTTAAAAGCTATATTCACTTTAGGGGGAAAGTAGCTCTTAACAACAGAAAATATTTTATCAGAGTTTTGTTTTTCTCAGAGGAAACCAGTCACGTGAGAAAAAAATTCTATGTACAAAATCCAGTAAATTTTATTTATCAGGAGTGATTAAGGAATGAGGTATCATAGTTAGCTAAGAGTAACTATTTCACTGTACATACTCGATGTGGGTATATGTCAAGGGCACATCAAAAGGAGCATTACAAAGTGACTTTCATCCAAACCATCAAAACCTTCTATTTTTAATGACTGGACCACAACCCAAAATAGGCATCTCTGGATTCAGCAGTCATCACTAACCCACATCGCTTGGTTGTAAACATACCCAGTTCCTCCTTCTGCTTCTCACCCACACACTCTCACACACTGAAAAAGGCTTGAAGGCTTCTAGCCGGTAGTATTAATGCTGGGTTTCACAAAGCTGATGATTTGGCTTGTCAGCAGAGAGAGGGACTGAGGTTCCCTCTTCCATCTTTTTCATCCTGGAATGGTGTGTAAAGCTTCTTTGGAAAGCAGGATTCTATGGCAACAATAAGAACAGCAACAAGCTGTGAGACCATGTTCACTTTATAAATAGGGAAACTGATGCCTGAAGGGACTAAATTATTTATGTCCCAGGATATAAGTGCCAGGACCAAATGCGGGTTTCCTGACATTTGTTTTGTTAGTTACTGTCTCCACAGCACTGGCTAGGCCTATCTGTTTCCGCACGTGAAAGAATCTTTATGGGACAAGTGAAAAATCAGACAGGTGAAGAGGAGTATCCTTGTCCCAAATCTGAGGTGTTCAGTTTTCTAACTGAAAAGTAATTAACAGTGTTGCAGATTATTAAGGTTCTTATAGAAAGCAGCAAATCAAAATATAAAAGTCTGTAAAATATCTAATGTAAGACCTCAGAACAGCCATTGTGTTAAGTGTCCCAAGACATTTTCATCTTAGTGTTTAGTGGCTGGCAGGAGATGAATCAGTGCCATGGAATTTAATTTTAAATTGTTTTCAAATAAATTCACAGGATCCAATAGCATGAAACTTTGGAAGGTGACAGGGTGGCTTTGGAGATTTGAGAATTTTTAAAGTCATATATCAAAGGTTACCTCTGACAATTATGGGGATTTATTGTGTTCTTAACCCCAATTGTTTCTAAAAGCTCTCAACCATGCTTCCTGGTGCAAGAAAATTGAATTTGGAATTCTTGCCATCTTTGCCTGCCTGGGACCTCATAATATCTAACACCATGTGGCTAGAACTGCTCAAACATTTCTTTGTGGGGACTGTCATTAAATCCTCGTTTTCTGGATGGAGATGTAGAGGGTGCAACCATTGGTCAAGGTCACCCAGTGAGTCAGCGGCAAAGCTGGGAATGCAACCCAGACTTTCTGACTCCCTCGCCCGTCCTCTGACCATCAAACCACACACTCCTGACCAGGATGAAACAAGCTTGACTGTCTCAGCATTCGGAGGGAGTTGAGTGAAACTGCAATTTATCTGTTTCTTTTCAAACATTCATATGCCATTTATTTCATCAGCTAATGGGCAAATTGTACCAGATCACTTTCACTCTAAAAATCTTATTTTTATTAATTTTTCAATGAAATGCTATCTTAATTTGGAAGAGCAAGGAAGATTACTTTTTCCCCCTCATCATATCACATTCTGTAACCCTGGCATGTGGCTACTTCAAAAACCCACAGAAGCTGCTTCCTTTGCCCTCCCTGCCGCTGGCCAGTTCCTGTGCCAGCTTCTCCATGTGGCCTTCCTTATACTGGGGTCAGGCATCCCGTGGTTCCTGGCAAAGGCACGTCTCATGGACAAGCCAGGCCTTGACGTGGCTATCCCTTCTGCTGCTCTTTTGAATGCTCCTTGACCACAAGAGAACCCAGAGCTCCTGCCAGCTCCACCCCACATGCCACTTGAAATGTAGTCAGAGGTGACGATCCAACAGGGCGCCAGCCAGAGTCCAAAGCAACTTTACTGGGGATGAGGGAAAAGCAATACAGCCAGGTCTCCTGCCAGTGGGTACCACTTCCTGCCAAAGACCACAGGGGAGAGAAAGGTCTTTAACACTGAGTGGCAGGGCTGGCCCATGGGTCAACGCTCCCTCTTTTTCTCGCAGTCCATAAAGTTGTTTCTCCCAGTGTTTTCTACCTGTCATATTCGATCATCAATATTTCTTCCTCAGAATAAACTAAATTGTTTACTCCCACAGACCTGCTGCCATGTTGGGGACAACCTTCTAGACTCTGGGATGGGGTTTTCGACCAGCCCACTCCATGCCCTTCCCTTCTGTTGACAGTTAGTCGTTGTGCTCAGTGATGACTGTTCCCAGAAGCTTTCAGCAGAAACACTGAGCAGCGGAGAAGTGGAGTCAGGGAAGGGGAAGGTGTGTCATTAGAGTGCTCTCCAGGCTCCTCTCCTTCCTGTGTGTTTGTTAGGCTGCTGGGGTCAGGTGAGATTCCCCCCAAATCTCCACTAAATATAGTCCTGCCCCCCCCAGGGAAGCGCCATGCCTGCCTCAGTGCCTGGCCACTTGTCCCCTGCCTGTGAGAGACTCGTGGGCTCAGGTTATTCCACTGCATTTCAGAGCAAAGTCCCAAAGTCCCCACTGACACTCAGAGGAGCCCCAAATCAGTTTCTCTAAAGGTCTCAAAATTACAAACACTTAAAAAAACTGATTCTCCTTGTCTTTCTCATCACACATGGCTCCAAACACATCGTATTTTTCTATCCTTCAACTCCTTTTGCGTGAGCTACCAAGCTCTGCATTCCCACGAGAAGAAACAAGTTTGCTTCAAGTGACAGCACTGGACGTACTCCAGGGAGAGTGACAGCTTAATTTTGTTTACTATTCACTCCAAGTTCTGAAGAAGTAAACTTCATTAACTTTTCTGATAAAATACAAAGACTCTATTATTTGCCTTACCCATAAAATTAAAAAAGAAAAAAGAAAACTTTGATGTCCCCAAGAAGGCAGGGCATTTTTGAAGTTTCTATTGCTCCACGCAGGTGATCTAGAGGACTGAGACTGCTTCGGTCGGCCTCTGACCTGGGATAAAACCGCCCAGGTCAGCAGTTCTCTGCAGTACTCAGCATAAGCTGGTCTGCCCCTCTGTGCACGTAACGGGTCCACCTGGCAGCTCAACTAGCAGAATAAAGAGCTGTTACATCTCTGGCTAATGTTATAGAGAGAGATGTATATTTATATGCAGATATATCTAGCTATATACAGATATACACATATATATGTACACATGTAGATGTATAATATAGACATATATTTATAAATAAGTTATTGAGATATATATTTATACATAAGGGTTTATATAGAGATATATTTATATATAAGCATTTATAGATATACATTTATACATAGGTATATATATTTATACGTAGGTATACACAAATATAGGTGTATATAGAGATATACATTTACATATAGGTATACATATAGATATACATTTTTTATTCACAGGGTAACAAATCTTTCTCATCGAAAGCATTCTCTCAACCAGAAAATAAGAGATTTAAAAATATAACTTGGCCCATGGAAGCCTGACTTAAGTCACACATGGGCCTTGAGAGACTCAGGCTCCACGAGGGGAAAGGAGGAAGGACAAATCAGCCTGGCCCTCCACCTCACAAATCTGGTAGCAGAGTTTCTGGCCTCTGTTTTGGCTCGTGTCTTCTTGATTCTCTGTCATCTGATGGAAATCTACTCTTAGGATGAGAGATCGTAAGAAAAGTATCTGGAAAAAAATTCTTAGAAAACCACTTTCAGTTTTAAAAATTTAGTTAGAAAACTAAACCACACCCCCAAATTAGATATTGCAACAGATTACCTTATTGTTTTATAACCTTTTCTTTATTTCTGCTGAAAGGAAATGGTCGTGTCTATGATTGTGTCAACAAGCCCAGGCCCCAGCTCACAGAAATTAAACTGCTTTCAAAGGGAATAGCAAATAAGACAGCCCAAGAAAAGGAGTTTAAGGCCTTTCACATTCATTAAAATGTATTTGGAGCATGATAAATCTTCAATATATGTCAAACAGTCGTCTTTTCTGTTTTATTTTAAAAGCGGAATTTGAAGATCTGAAAGTAAACAACGACGTGAAAGTTTTCTTCACAGGACTTTCTTGTTCTCCACCCCCGACCTACCCCACCTAATAAAATGGTGTTTATGGTTTAATATACAGAGTTAGAAAAAAAAATGATGTGAGTAGGAAGGCATAAAGATTTAAAAATCTACAGATGCTAGGAATAAACTGTATTTGGAGGTTGAACCCTTTTTTAAAAAGGTAAACTTTTTTTAAATTTAACTTTTTTCTGGTGGTAAAAACATATACAACATAGTATTCATCATTTTAACCATTTGTAAGTGCACAATTCATTAGCATTAAGTATATTCACGTTTTATGTTTTATAACCATCACTACTATCCATATCCAAAACTTTATCATCTCCAATAGAAAATTCTTACCCATTAAAAAATAACTCCCTATTATCCGCTCCCTCACCCCCTGGTAACCTCCATTATACTTTTTTTTTTTTTATGAATTTGACTATTCTAGGTATTTTATATAAGTTGGAATTGTATAATATTTGTTCTTCTGGGCCTGATTTATTTTACCAAGCATAATGTTTTTCAAGGTCCACTCATGTAGAAGCATGTATCAAAATTTCATTTCTAAAAAAAAAAAAAGCAAACTTTTACATGGAACGAATTTGAATTTTGATCTATTTTCTTCTTATTTGTAGCCCTTGCTCTCCGGGTTAACTCTCCATAGAGGAAAGCAGAAGTGTGCTCTTACCTGGCTTTGCATCACTCTCAGTCTTCTGAGCACTTGGAGGTCTTTCCCTGTTGTCCGAGAACCCCAAAGAAGTTCTTGGTACTGTTTTCATTTTTCAAATTTTCTGGTATTATGAACTAACAAACTCCTATATTAAAACCAAAGGAGGAGACAGAGGATCTTCCTTGACTTGAATATATCTTATAATTTCCTTCTGTTAAATTGGGGAGAGGTACAATGTGGAGGCAATGGGCATTTCACATAACCCATGTTTACAACTCCTCCCTTTTTATTCACCTTTTAGTCTAATATTTCTCAGCTCTAATGAGCTTAATGCCATCTTTTAATATATATTTTGTTAAGCCCCCTTTAAAATCTTAAAATAAAATTCACAGGCAATGTAACCTGTATATAACTTATATACACCCATTACTTTATGAAAGTCAAGATAGTGCCTTAAAGATAAATTAAAAATAAAAGAACAATTATTTTTAATAAAACAGTATGTATTCCAGTAATATATATCCGAAATGGCTTTAGAATAACTGCATTAAAAGACATGAAGTAGTCAGAAGCTAGAATTTAGATGGAGACTCTGAATTCAATAACTACAAATATAAACCAAGACAAATGTGTAATATAGACATCTAAACTCCTTGAGCAATGTTGCAATTTTCTAACAGTTATGCAAATTTCTAAAACAATGAACAACTTAAAAAATAGTTCTAAACAAAGTATAAAGTTTGTTACTAGACAATTTAAAGTGCATTAAAATGGTAATAAATTCATGTGTTTGTATGAATTGTGGAGTTAGATTTTCAGCTCGAATGATACATAGGTTTGTCTAAGTTCATGACTGTCTCGTTGGATGTTTGAAAGTTATACGAGGTACAGAACAATTCTTCATTGTACAGAACTGCCCCAAACTTGCATAATGGTAACATTACTAACATTTGCCTAGTAAATAGTAAATGTTAGTAATGGCCTCCAGTTGGTGTGACAATAAATAAACAAATTCACATTGATGAATATCTTCTCTGGTTCAGTAAGTTGTCTTTTTATTTTGTTGATGGTTTCCTTCCTGTGCAAAAACTTTTTAGTTTGATGTACTCTCATCTGTTTATTTTTTCTTTTGTTTCCCTTGCCTGAGGAAACAGAGCAGAAAAAAAATATTGCTAAGTGCAAAGTCAAAGAGATTACTACATATGTTTTCCTCTAGGGGTTTTATGGTTTCAGCTCTTATATTTAAGTATTTAATCTATTTTCAAGTTATTTCTGTGTATGATGTAAGAAGGTAGTCTAGTTTCTTTTTCTTTTTTGCATGTCTTCATCCAGTTTTCCTAACACTATTTGTTAAGGAGACTGTTTTTTTTCCTCATTGTATATTCCTGCTTCTTTTGTCATAGATTAATTGACCAAATAGACATGAGTTTATGTCTGGGTTCTCTGTTCTGTTCCATTGACCTATGTCTCTGTTTTTATAACAAAATCACTGCTGTTTTGATTACTACAGCCAGGTAGTGTAGTTTGATGCTAGATAGAGTGTTACTTCCAACTTTATTCTTTCTCAAGTTTGCTTTGGCTATTAGGGGTCTTTTGTAGATCCATATAAATTTTAGAATTATTCGTTCTAGTTCTGTGAAAAATGCCATTGGTATTTTCGTAAGAGTTGCTCTGATTCTATAGATTGCTTTGGTTAGTATAGACATATTAACAATGTTAATTCTTCTTATCTATCAGCACAATATATGCTTCCATTTTTTTGATGCAATTATAAATGGGACTGTTTTCTCTTTTTTTGTGTGTGGAAAACTGAACTATTTGTGATCAGTGTGGGTTTTGAAAAACTTCTTATTCATTCAATCATTCATTCAGCGAATACGATAAATATTGCTTAATACCAAATACTGTATATAGATAACTAAAACAAAAATATTACCATTCTACTAGAATTTAAAATCTTCTAGAAATGTGTATATGAAGAAAAAATATAATACATGAAATTTGTAATGTATAAGCTGTACAACAAACATTGGGAATAGAAGGAAACATTTTAAGTCTAACTCATTTTTTTCTATTAGAAACTATCACATTTTTTTTTAGCATCCAATATTTTTATTTTTACCTTGATTTACCAAAAAATGTTCATATTATCTCTTTTATAGGGTTTAGCAACAGGAAAATTATTATAATATTTGGCTCTGTCTAATGTCTCATAAAATTTTTATGAGTAATCTAAACCTAATTTGGGGAGATTAATAAATTAAAAGGTAAAAATGATTAACTATCTAGATCTATTTCCAAATAAATACATACTTTTTCAGTTACAGTTGACATACAATATTATATTAGTTTCAGGTGTATGGCACAGTGATTAGACATTTATATAACTTATGAAGTGATTGCCAACATAGATTCAGTATGCATCTGATACTCTATGTAGATGTATTCTTAATTTCTCTTTCTGATAGTTCATTATTAGTCTATAAAAATGCAACTGATTTCTAAATATTAATTTTTATCTAACAACTTTACAAAGTTTATTTATTAGTTCTAATAGTTTCTTAGTGTAATCTTTAGGGTTATCTATATATAGGATCATGTTATATGCAAATAACGACAGTTTTGTGTCTTCTTTTTCAATTTGAATGTCTTTTATTCTCTCTTTTTTTGTCTGATTGCTGTGGCTAGGAAAGGATTAATATCCAAAATATATAAGGAACTCATACAATTTAACAAAAAAAACAACCTGATTAAAAAATGGGCAGAGGACGTGAACAGATGTCTCCAAAGAGGACATATAGATGACCAATAGACATATAAAAAGATGCTCAATATCACTAATTATCAGGAAAATGAAAATCAAAACTGCAATGAGATATCACATCACACCTGGAAAAATAGTTATCATCAATAAAGTAAAAAACAAGTGTTGGTGAGGATGTGGGGAAAAGGGACCCCTCATGTAATGTTGGTGTAGCCGCTGTGAAAAACAGTACTTAGTTTCTTCAGAAAAATTAAAATAGAACTATCATATGACACAGCAATTCCACTTCTAAGTATTTATCTGAAGATATTGAACACACTAATTCAAAAAGATATACACACCCCTATGTTCATTACAGTGTTGTTTACAATGGCCAAGATATGAAAGTAACCAGTATCCATCATTAGACGAATGGATAAAGGTGTTACATATATACAAGGGAATATTACTCAGTCATAGAAAGAATGACATCTTAACATTTGCAACAACATGGATAAACCTAGGGTATTATTTTAAGCAAAATAAATCAGACAGAGAAAGACAAATACCATGTGATTTATCTTACTCCTGGAATCTAAAAAACAAAATAAACAAACAAAATAGACACAAATTCATAGATAGAACAAGTTGATGGTTGTCAGATGAGAGGAAGGTTGAGGGGATGGGTGAAAAGGTGACAGGGATTAAGAAGTAAGAATTACCAGTTATATAAACAGTCATGGAGATGTAAAGTACAGCATAGAGAATATAGTCAATATTATAATACCTATGAATGGTGTAAGATGGGTACTAGAGTTATCGGAATGATCATTTCATCAGGTAGTAAATGTCTATGTACATCTAAACTATTATAATATCGTATGTCGACCATAATTAAAAAATAAGATTTTTAAAACTCACACATTTAAAAAAATAACCCAGCAGTAGAGATATAACTAGTCTAGTCTTTTTGGATATGGAAAGCCAGCGGATAATTCTAAGTGCCCATAAGAATTACCCAGTAGATTTACACTCCCCATTTCCAGAATGGAATCTGGAGAGAAGACTCCAGGGACAAATCAGACAGGGAGGCTTCTCCCGTGGTTGCAGATTTTTTTTTTTTTTTTGAGTGCTTTTCTCATGTCCTTGCCATACAGAGAGCTTATCCTTTGCCTTTCTATTCAGACTCTCCATCAACCACCTTTGCCAAGCTTCATAAACACAGGAAAATACATAAATAAAGTTACTATGGCATGGTGGAGCCTCTGGGGTTGAACATACAAATTATGTCCTTACAACTTCAAAAAGGTTTCAGGTTCTTTTCTCCATTTCGTTTTTTCCTTCTAAATTCACCCTTCATTGCAGCTTCCTGACCATAGCTTCAAGCCTTGGCATAGCTCCTGTATCATTTTAAAAACCTACTAATTCCTTTTATATGTGCTTCCAATATCACCTCCATCTTGGTTTGATGCCCACATTCTGGCAGTTTTCCTGAAGGTGGTTACCTACAGTCACCCTGGAAAGTGAGTTTGCCACTCTCCAACATCTTAGTGTCCCAATCATCTCTCCTGAGTGGCCAATCTTACCACTTTTCCAAAATATGTTCTAAAAGAGCAAATTCCTTCTATGCCTCCATAGAGTGTAAAATTTTTCTCCATCCCCCATCACTTATGCTACCTGCTCAGATCCTCAAGAGAATACTCTAAGCTGGTCACAGAGGAGGTAACATGTTATCACGGAGGTCACTGAGGTGCAGAGAGATGTATTGATTGACCAAAGTCACACAGCTAATAAATAGCGGAGCTGGGAAAATAACACAGTTTTGGGTTTGCTTATTTGTTTTTTTAAAAAACTTTTAATTCAACAAGCTTTTTAGGAATTAGTTCATTAACCCCATTAAAATAAAAACCTATCTGGTGAAATATTTCATGTTTACTCTTACCACACTCCTTTACATTTAACAAAAAGTCTTGCTTTTTTTGTTGTCAGTAAGGTCAGGAAAACCCCCGTTTCCTGTCTATCATAACATCCCCAGAAGTGCCTCTCCCCTTCAGATGGTTTAAGTTGCCTTTACTTTGACCCTTTCCACCATTGTCATTTCTCTGGATACACAGAAACTGGAATTGTCACATTAAAAGATATGTATGGCTTCCACTTTGGTAACAAATATGTGATAATATTTTCCATTTTATTTCCAAAGCAGATTGCAGAAAGAAGTGCACTTTGGACTTGAGTCTTCTCAAACAGCAAATTACTATCTATTTGCCACTCGCTGAGGGCCCCACTTTCTATGCATTTCACTGTGTTCCTGAAACCCAGACTGCTTTTCAGCCCCTCCTGCCCTAAAATCCCACACAGACTTCAAAGCCTATCTTGCACTCTGGCTTCTCTATGAAGCTTTCTTTAAACTTCCAGAATAATTCCCCATAGCACAGCCTCCAAAACCTGCTTAGCATTTATTTAATTCCGCAGTATCTTATACTTAAGTGCTCACAAACATCTGTTTAATATTCTTCCTTTATGCTTTGCATTGAGTGTCACGCATTTCCCTGCTCTTCCTTGCTATCGTACCTCATCGCTTCTTCCTGAATTCATGTTTCTTCTTTCTGGAGTAAACTCTCTCTGATTGGATCTGTTGATAGTAAATTTTTTGAATTTAATGTTTCACTTTGGAACTTTTGGCTACAAGTAATAAAAGATCCCTACTCAAATGGTTTAAAAAATAAAGGAACTCAACTATCTGACCAGTGAACCCTGAGATAGGGCACCTGCACACAAAATGGTATCATATAAGGGGAATATTCTCTCATCATCCCACCCTGCCGTCCTGTACCTTTCTATTCTGCTCTGGGATTCCCATCTTGGCAAATGCTGCCACAGTCCCAGGAAACCCAGGCAACCATGACAATGTCCAAGGGAAGAGCACCCTGCCTCATCCCCTCGATCTCTTGAAAGAAAAGAAGACCTTTCAGATAAGACCCCCAACTCCCAGCAGACTTCTTCTCACGTCTAATTGGCCAGGAATGAGTCACCCAACCCTTTCATACCATACCAACCACTGTCAAGGGGAATGGGATTACTCTGATGGGCGTAGACTAATTAAGGTTTATCCATAGCCAGGCCAGAAGATGGGGACAAACACCATTAGCAGCTTGGGACATGGGTAACACTTGGTTTGTTGAACAACACTTACAAGAAGGTCTTCCCACAATGCACTTAGTCTCTGCAGGGAGTTGTGCTTGAGCCAGGCAATGCAGGATGCATCAGGGGTTGTGCCCTGATTCAGAACTCATGCCTGTGCTGCTTTAGCGAGTATGAAGAAGCGAGGGCAGGGCAGAAATATTTAACCAATCCTGTAGCAACAGGAGTTTTCAGTCAGGGCACTGGCCTTTCTGGGGAGAATATGTAGAAATAGGACAGCAGGTACTTGGAGGAGTTGTTTGTTTGCTTGTTCTTTTTCTTTTTTTTTTTTTTTCAGGTCTGGCTTCAGCCAGAGATCTTACAGTTCTCCCCACAGAGCCAGGCTGTTGTTCCTAGGTTACCTGAGGGAACAGAGGGAGAGGTCCTGAGATGTGCAACAGAATTTGTCTTGCCTTGTCCAGAGTTTGTCTTGACTCATCCCTGAATCATATGGGAGGAAAACATCACCTCGGAAAAATGGTGTTCTACCAGCAAGAGAGAAAGCTCTTTTAGGTGGGCTATTAGATGTTCCCTGTACCTAAGATCCTTCAGACCCCACCAACTATGGCTAAATCTTAATTCTAGGCTCAAATGTTCTTTCCTTCAGTGCTCTGAAGATTTTACTCTCTTGTCTTCTCTCAGCCAGTATTGCAGGTGAGAAATCTGTGGGTTATCTGTTTTGATTCTCTAGAGTAGCTTTTGCATTTTTTTGTCTTTAATGTGTCAAAATGTCATAATTTTGTGTGAATTTATGAGGTTGTCTCATCCTGTCTGATGCACAGTCATTTGCTTGAGGATTTCCTTCATTTATCTCTATTTTATTATTTCAGACTTAATTATGCATCATTAAACAGACTTTGAAATTTGAAGGTATCTAATCTAGATCTTTTAACTTCCCTTACACACTTTCCATGTATTTATTCTTTGTGCTTTGTTCTGTAAGGCTACTTGGCCACATTTTCCAGCTCATAAGTTAGCTCTTTAGTTTTTATTTTCTGCCATTCAGCTCTCTATTGAGTTTGTTTTTCTAATAACTTTATTATTGAAATATAACATCTATATATATAGGAAAGTGCATAAATGTTAAGTTTACAGATCGATGAAGAATCACAAAGTGAACACACATGTGTAACCCTCACAAATGAAGAAAGAGGACAGCCCCAGGAATGTTATCTTTGCTCCCTATGTATTACAAGAGCAAAGACATCAGAAGCACTCTGACCCAGCCGATGAACTGTATCTAATGAACTTTTCAATGGCATAAATTGCTATGATGGATAGAAACTTTATGAACCCTGTGCAACCCTCCAGGCATTTAAATAGGGATTTCCTTTATTTTCTAAAATCATTATTACAAAATAATACCATATGTGGTCACTGTCTCCACACGATGAGAAAAAAAGGGAGAGATGTTGGGAAAGACTTCTGGGAGAAGTGGATGATGACTCAGATCTAAATGACAAAATGAAGGTATAGAAAGCTGCAGGTAAAGGTGGCGACAGGGAATTTGGTGGAATCAAGAAATACTGGTAATTCTGGAGGCCTGAAGTAGAGGAAGGTTGACGGAGGGGAGTGGCCACAGAAGAGATGAGCCGCACCTTCTAAAGCCTTATATACCTCCTGGAAAAGTTTAGCTCTTATTCTAAAGACAATGGGAGTCATCAAAGCATCTTAAAGAAGGAACACTCATTTTAGAAGCATTACTCGGGCAGCTGGAAGAAAAAGGTGTGTGGACTGAGGGCCGAGAGACCAGTCAACATTCCATTGTGGTTGGACAGGGAAAGCGAGGCGGGCCCATATCACAGCATCCTAACTGAGGTTTGCTTTGGAAGCAGGGGAAAGCACTTGTGTTTGAAATGCCTGGTTATGTCATTAAGGTCCCTCAGCACCCCTTGTTTGTCAGAACATAGCTCAAGCCAATTTCTAAACCAAAAGGCTCAGGAATAAGAATATCACATACATTGAGGAAATTTTAATTCAACTTTCCCGAGAGCAGGAAACCAACCTCTTGCAAAGTTCAGCACATTCCTCAAAGCTGCTCTCACTTTCCCGCCTGGCTGAGTCAGACGGCAAAAGGACTTTGTTGCTAAAACAACTCCAGGCAAGGCCCTCCATGCTGTGTTGCCCTCTGCTGAGCTCTCTGCCTAAGTCTTTGGGAATTGCATGGAAAATAACAACCAAAACTAACAATACTACTTCTTCGCTTATCTTTCTCAGAAATCCCACTTAGATATTCTTTTCTATCAATCATTTTATTTCTGTTATTAGTATCTCCAACCCCAAACTTTCTCTTCTTTGAAAAGAAACATAGACTTTCCAGTTAAATTGTATTTTGTTGTATGATATTTACCAACTTCAGTTGCTATTATTCTCTCTGTTTGAAATCTACCTAAAGAAGAAGTAGAAAGGGAGGAGGAGAGGGTGCATACATCGCTTGGGGCTAGAAGCTAAGAGACATCCAAATACAAAACCTAACCACATTTCCTTGTTAAAATATATGACACCATATGTTGAATAAGAGAAATACTGTGTGTCTGGGTTTCAAAAGGTTTTTGGCAAAGTTTCAGGATAAGAAACAAGGTGAAGAAATGGGAACTGGATAAAGTTGTGTGGTTGGCATGATTCAAATGTGACGATATCCAGAGAGTATTGATCAATGAATCACTGACATTTTGTATAAAGGGCTCTAGTCTTAACCCCATCCTATTCATCAAATTCATAATCACCTGGGAAGCAACCTAGGCTATTAATTTTGCAGATGACCCAGTACATCTAATACAATGGTAGGCACTAAGTAATTATTGAGAGGAAACTTAATATTTTACATGATGGAATCAGAGTTCTAAATTAGTTCCTTAGGCTGGAAGAAAGTAAAAATATGAATACATAATATTGAAAAAGAGATGAATTTTGTACTCTTGGACTTGAATAATCAATGGTGGAATTGTAGGATAGAGAAAACCCAATTTAACATGTAAAGAAAAATAGGATTCAGTTGACTACAAGTATGAATTAATAGGTTGCTTTCCTCTCCTTGCAAAACTAATGCAAGCTACCTAGTCTCCTGTACAGGTCAAGGGAGATAACAGCCTGTTTGCTGTTGTTGTGTTTAGACAACATCTGGGAACTGGGTTTTATACTGGGCACTGCATTTTAAGAGGATCATTAATTAAGAAACTGTACAGATTAGAATGGGCACAATGGCAAGGGCTCCTATGAGGAAAATGTTAAGACATTTAGATTATGTAGGCAGATTATAAAACAAAATTTATGCAGGAGTAGGAGTAACGAGAGTCTTCATGATAACTACCTTCATGTGCTGAAAGACTATGGAATACAAACAAGATTCAAATTATTCTTGATTACTCTAGACTCTAGATCTAGAAGCTGGAGGGTTTGACTTAATTAAGCTAAGCTTAACTTAGCTTAACAAAGATGTTAGAAGAAGTAGTGATAAAGCAAATTTTGGCTATAAATAAAAAACAATCCTTTACCAAATAAAATGGTCAAAAATGAAACAGTGTGTGCCCCAAAGCAATACTGTAAATTAGATTACTTTTAGCAAATTTGGGTTACTTTATTACCTAAAGTTGTTTGTTCAGTTTTAAAAAGTACTACATATTTTTAAGTTTCTTTCATATCTAAGAATGCCTAACTGTGATCATAGTAATATTGTCTGGAAGCAAACAAACAAACAAACAAAAAATAAAATAAAATATAAAATAATAAAATAAAATAAAATAAAATAAAATAAAATAAAATAAAATAAAACAGTGTTAAACCACCATCAACCAACTAATCATTATATAGACCAATATGATACATGAGTTTAAGAAATATTAATTTGGTGGAATTCCACAAGTATACTTTAATTTCTTCTTTTTACTAGATACTTGGTAGGTACTGACTTTATAATTCAATAAAACAGTGCTTGACCACAAGAAGCTTGCAATTGAAGAATGACCTAAATAAATAACTTTAATGTTTCCTATAGCAGTGCCCACTCATAGTGGGCACTTATATAAATTTCCAATTGCTGCTGTAACACGTTACCAAAATTTAATAGCTTAAAACATCACAGTTTTATTATCTTACAGTTCTGGGGTTCAGAAGTCTAAAATGGGTCATACCAAGCTATGATCAAGATGTCAACAGGGCTGGTTCCTTCTGGAGGGTCTAGAGGAGAATCTGTTTCATTGCCTTTTCTAGCTTTTATGTATCACCGCATTCCTTGGCTTGTGACCCCATCCCATTTCTCCAGATTCAAACCCAGAAATGTCAGGCATAGTCGTTCTCACCCTGCCCTCTGCCTGGTTCTCTAGTTTCTGCCTACCTCTTCCACATTTAAAGATATGTGTGATTATGTTTGGTCCACCCAAATAATCCAGGGTAATCTCCCCATCATAAGGTCACCTGAATAACCATGTAGTATTTAGCCTAATGTTATCAGATAGTCCAGTTTTTCAAGTAAAGCTGCAGATTTTGATATTTATATATAAAATATCAAGAGTTTTAAACTGTCAACTCTTAATTCTTTTACACTGTCAACACTATTAACATCCCGTGGACCGAATTTCGCCCATAGGCTACTAGTTTGCAACCTATAGTCTAAGGTGGAGAAAGGACTTGACTAATTAACCAGCAGTTCTTTAGCTGGAGTCTAGGAAAAAAATCAGATATCTGTGAACCTGAATGGGGGAAAAATGTATCTTTTTATTTTTATTTATATAATAAAATCTACAATCTTTATATCTTTTTTTACATCTCTTTATATCAAATAATGGAGAAAAATTAAGTGCTTTATTTTTACTAACCTCTAATAGAAATTTAGTATCTCCTAATTTATGAATATCAACAACAGACCACAATAGTATTAGGAGTACCTGTAACTATAAACCCTGGAAATGACAAATATTTTCATAGCACATTATAAGGTTGCAGCATCTTAAATATCTTCTATGCTCATCACTACTTTGAAATTATGGCAATTTGTAGATCTACCCTAGATCTTGTTAATGTATTAGTAAAGACACATATAGAATACCATGAATTTGCTTTTATTTTAATATTTTGATAGCTGTATTTCATCCTATTTGGTTATCATTGCAATGCTCTTTTATGAAGAATGACTATTTTGAAAAGGATTCCATATGCTTCATAAGGCTGCAAAGTCCATAGAACCTTCTCTCTCTCTCTCTCTCTCTCTCTCTCTCTCTCTCTCTCTCTCTCTCTCTCTCTCTGTCCAAGAATCCTTGAAACAAATGAAGAAAATGAAGGAGAAAGATGAGGCAAAAGACTACTCCAAAACAGGCACTCACAACTGTACATCTTGGTTTCTTCTTTGACAAAATGTTAGTATGTGCCCAGGTGTTACTTTTCGATTTCTGTCACTGAGGCAGAGATGTTAACTCTTCCAGGCCTCTCAGGTACTGCATTATGTCTAATTTTAATTACCAGGAGTGACTTGAATCTTGGTGAAAACTGAAGCTGACTGGTGTTAAACTCCATTATTAAAGTGAGCTGTCCTAGGAACCATGATTTGTTCAGTAAGCAGGTCACCCTGGAACTTCAGCTGTACAGTTAGAGATGTAATTTTTTATTGCTTCTGTTTATTTAGGACTTGCTGGGCTGAGGAGCTTCTGCCACATTTAACCAAATTTTTTCTCTGATAGTGAATGAGGGCTAGTTACTTCGCAGGTCTGGGAGATGTGTTTGGCCTGCTCCCCATCTGGGCTGTCTGCTCTGCTTGCTGGGTTTTGCAAATCTGAGCTCAGTTGTGGGTTTATTCCATTCCAGGAGACTAGGGTTGGCTTTTCACATTCCTAGGTCTCGTGTGTCTGAAGACCTTCAGTTTGGCTTTAAAAATGATCCTATGGTGTAACACTAGCTCCTGAGTAATAACTTAAGTTAGGTAATAATAATAAAACAGAAATAGGGAGCTATCAGAGATTATTAGTACTGGCATATGAATTAAACCATATTGCAACAAATCTGTTTCAAGGGTAATAATCTTAGTTTGGACAGAATTGAATTCAAGACCTCAGCCTCGTTGGCATTTCCCACATCCACTTCCTCTGAATATGAAGTTTTCCAGATCTACTTAAATGATACATGCTCCCAACTAGTCTTCAGATAATCCTCTAAAAAGAAATCATTCCTACCAAGCCCTGTTTTCAAATGTACTGACATTTTTTGAGTTCCAGGAAGCTAACTCCCAAAATTTAAACAAGAGGTCATCCCCATACCTGTCTCTGATCCCTAAGGGCAGAGATATTTGTTTCTTTTGTTCGTTATGGTATGTCTAGCCTGGTACATGACAGATGTTCAAAAATTTGTTGGCTTAGTAAATAAATGAATCAATGCAATACAAGTTAGTATAATTACAATACTTACTTCAGAGGTTCTTGAAAGGATTGTTTAAGATACCATGTTAAAACATGCATAAACTCCTAAGTCCTATATAAGTGAATAAACTGGATTCACAGGTGCCACAAATCATGGTGAACTTCACACCCTCCCTTCAACAAGAAATGCTGAAAACACATTTCTACCAACTATAATAGTCTTTTGGTCATATAAAAACCAGTCTCTAAGCAAAATCATGTGATTCTCATGCTGCCAAATTACTCTCCTTTTATTAATGCTGCCTTATTTGGGGGCCCCCAACTTCCAGGCATACAGAACCTCACAAAATCTTGTACATTTGACATAATTTGTTTTGAAAATATTTCTATCCTTTCTCCAGCCACTAAACATTTTTTAACATTGCCTCCCTATCATCAAAACTTAACTTTCCCATGTGCTATTCTTTCTCAGCATTATGAAGCTAATCTGAAAAAGCTTTATATATGTGTGCGCGTTATCAGCAGGTTACTGATTAATGTGGTATCTTTCTTGAGCGGTTCATGTGTCTTTTATCAGGAGTAGATACTATAGCTAGTTTGGCAAAATGGTGGGAGAATTTTGGCTCTTCAAGATCATTTCATGTTGTACCACATTGGCAGCTACCTAATTTATTTGTGCATAGATCCAACCCTGTAACACATGACAAAACTTATTTTGCCCCCGCTCCCTGCCAACTGATTTAGTTTCTTCCTCTATAATTGAAAAGGGAAGAGGCAGTGCTCCGAATAATCTAGTCCTTTTTGCACTTAAGAGAGCAATGATTCTAGAGTTACCTGTACTATGCTTCATATGAAATAAACCAAGTTAAAAGAGAAATCTGTAAGAGATGCTGCTGTTTTTCTCACCCTCACTTGTCATCACACTTCAATGACAATAGAGTAATTTAGGAGTTAAAAGGTATTATATGTATAAGAATATATGTTTGTGTATATATATACATATATATGTATATAGATATATATATATATATAATCTTGCAGAATATAGACTTTATAAAGATAACAAAATGATTTTCGACCAAACGCACATTCCACAAAGAAAACTATAGAAATCTTACTGAACTAGAAAATATATACTGCAGTGTGTTTCGATAACTGTTTTTATTTCCTCCACTTTCAGGATCTTGTGACACCTAGAGTATTTCTTCAGTCCACTTATTACTGGTCATACCATTCTGCTACATGTTTCAGTATATCTAGCTGTCTGAGTCAGTCATATCAAGATTATCATCTCCACTGCCCATCAGTGGAAAAGGAAGGTCTAAATTCACATCTGTGATGGTAGAATTACTTTCCACTTGAGATTCCTTTAATTTGTAAAAGCATGAACACCATGATGCTTCCTATTAATAATATTAAATATTCCTGTTTCAAGACAAGCTTGGAATGTTGTTGTTCAATCACTTTGCATCCTGCATAGCACAGGCACATGCACACATTTATGTTAGTGAGGACAAGGCTAAATTGCTGCATCAAAGAGAACTCCTCCACCAAAAAATCTTAGTGTCTTAAAGAAACAAATAAATTGAGTTCTCAATCATGTACCAGATTGAAGTGAATATTTCCAATCAGTAATTCTGCTGCAGGTGATCATTCAGAAACCCAGGCAGGAAGTCCCTCAGCTGTCTTCAATATCTGCCCCTTACTAACAATCTAAATTCCATTGATGAGGTTAAAAATAGGCCACAAACTGGTAATTTTATCACTTTGTAGTTTGAAATGTTACCTATAAGTAGACATATCTTTTTACCCTATAACTTTGTGTCTTTTTTTAAAAAATAATGGTGTGGCAATTATTTTTATATTTCATGTGCAGTGGGCAAACTACTGATAAACATACAGAAATCTCTTTTTTATTTTAACCTATATTGAGGACCAAAAAATTAAATATGATGGCTTATTTTTTTTTGTACATGCAAGTCT
This sequence comes from Cynopterus sphinx, assembly GCA_030015415.1. Classification (NCBI taxonomy): domain Eukaryota; kingdom Metazoa; phylum Chordata; class Mammalia; order Chiroptera; family Pteropodidae; genus Cynopterus; species Cynopterus sphinx. Next base: position 25,055,229 of record CM057391.1, read on the forward strand.
TCTTTTCTATAAGAAAAGTCAAGGATTGATAATAAAATTTTATGTTTTTTAACATCTTATTTGCAGTCATGTTAATATGCCAATGTCAGGCTGTCCTTCCAGTAGAGAAAACTAAACTTCACGATATAAACAAAGGAGTAAGTTCTTTTGTGTTCTATTTTTGTTAATGCTGTGTTTTTCTTCTGAACAAAAATTCCTTTTTTCCCTCATAAGTAGTGACTTTAAATTGACCAAAAAGAAAAAGAAAAAGACAGCAATGTGTTGGCATATGCCAGGAGACAGTGGTAACTGTTTTCATTTTTATAGTGCCTTGTGAAAGGCATTTAACAACAACAACAATAACAAAGTTTGAGAGAGTATGAAGAGTAAAATATTTTTCAAGATCTCTGGCTCCTTTTAAAAAAATGACTTAAAAGATGATCAGCATTCATTTTTGAGAGGTAAATAGGAAGAAAAGTAAGTCAGTTTATAAATGAGCATATTTACCCAAACCCTGAAAATAAAAAAGTTATGCTATTCATATTCACAGAACACAAATTTGTTTACAGCCCTGGAGAGATAAGATATACTGTTGGATAAAACTGTCATGTAGTTTCTCCCATGGGGCTCAATCTCTTGGGCAAGCAGACACACCACAGCTGAGCAAACACTCTGGAGTTCTGTGTAGGTCAAGATCACCACCAGGTCTGCTGCAGGAGGGGAGGGCAGCCAAGCCGTGGAATCTGAGGGAGTGGCTTCTAAGAATGAGATGGTCTCAGGGGCATCAGAAGCCTGATATGGACTCAGTGCCAAGATACGGAGCCTTACAGACCAGCAAAGTCCCATTCTCACAGCCTCTTGAGATCAGGTTAAGTGTGGGGTCCCCTGCCTGCTTCTGTCAAAGAGCCAGTGATGCTCAATGCTAAGTTCCAGCAAACAGCTTCTCGGCCCTCCTGCAGCTGTCGCACGGTAGTTTTGGCCCAAATCGTTTCTTGCTACATTTCCTTTCTCTATTGACATGTATGAAAGTGTGATGGGGCATGAAAAATAGTATTGCTAGCCAAATATTACGCTCAATTGAAAAGACTGGCCCGATACCCTTAAAAAATAATTTTGCTAGTCATGTCAAATGCCAATCTACAAACTTTCAAGAAACTCAGAAGACCACAGGATGGGTGGTAGAGACTACATGCGGTAGAGAAAAGAAAAAAGAGATACCATGAGAGCCTGGGTAAAGGAGTCCCTAATTAGAAGATATGGTTCTGGTTTTGGCCTTCGAAGGCATTAGGCTATACTCACGGTCTTCTCATGACACAAAGGGTGATATGAGGTTAGTTATACATAAAATCCCTGCTTATATTAAGTCCATAGAAGTTAATTAAACCAATGTGGTTTTTGGTGTGTATTATTAAAGATAGTTATAAGGAAGCCTCACATCTTGTAGTATATGGTATATTAACAAAAAGAGTTGCAAACCAAGGTTATCAAGTCACATATAATTAATGTCAAATATCCTTGACAGCTAATTCAATGGAAAAGCAGTTCTTCTCTTTCTTAGCCTGTGCTTGCAGATGCACTAGCACGCATACATGCATAGAGAACAGTCAAATAAGACTGAAAAAAGAAAGATGAGTAAGAAAAATCCACTAAGGAAGAAGTGGGGCAGAACTGGAAATCAAAACAAACTTACACCTGAAATGATGTGACTAATAAAGTAGCCAGAGAATGGCCCCCAAACATCAAAGTAAGAACTGGGATGTTTTCCACAGCTCCATGTACAATAACAAAGTCATTTCACCATACGAATTGCAACAATATACACAGTTCAAGTCCTCCTTACTAGTCATAACAAAAATTATTCGAAACATATACAGAGTGAAGACAAGAATTTTGGTTGTGAATATTGAGAATCCAAGAAGAAAGAAGTTATTTCCTCCAAAGGCTGTATATGTATATATGTATATATATACATATTCTGTGAACTTCTAGGTAAAAAATTTTTCACCTTTACTTTGAGAACCTGAAACAATTCAATCTTCTTGAAATTTTTTTTTTTTTTAGAAAATAGACTGTAAACATTCATATTATTGAACATATGTTTGATGGGAATAAAAGAACAACAAAAAATTTTTAATTGAGGTATTTTTGCCAAAAAAGGTCTTCTTAGTGAATTTCATAATGGCTTAAAGAAATCGAGCAGAGACTGTTCTGTGGAAATTAATGCTGTTTGGAAAGTTATAGGCTAGGTTTTCAATTCATCTTATAATAATGGCAAGTCACTTTTAGTATTGTCATTATTTGCTGTTAAGATAATAAACAGAATTTGTTAATTAATAAACTGAACTTTTCTTCCTTCACAATAGAAATATTTGGCAGTTATCACCTTAACCAAGAGATCAAATATAGCATTCCTAGTAATGGGAGAAATTGTCATAAAGTGCTTTTTGATGTGATACTATGAGACATGTAGCATAAAACTATAGTATAGTCACCAAATGTTTAGCCTGATTATAATTACAAGAAGACAACAAGCAAATCTAGATTATAGAACATTTTCTAAAATTATTGGCTCTGACCCTTCAAAAATTGTTAATACAATGAAAAACAAACAGAAAAGGGGAACTAGTCTAGATTAAAGGTAACTAAACAGACTTGACAACCATTGTAATGTATAATATTTTATTAGATCTTGACTTGAAAACAACTGCACATACTTTGTGGACAATTGGAAAAATTTGAATATGGACTCTATATTAGCTATTGAATTGATATTAATTGGGGGGGGTTTTGTAGGCAACTATCTGCATCTTAGGAAATATACGTTGAATTATTTAAAGGTAAAGTGTCAAGTTGCTTTTAAATATACATAGATACACACAGAAGTATGCATGTCTGTGTACAGAGAGGTAAAAGCAAATGCTGCAAAATGTTAACAATTAGTGAATCCAGGTAAAGAATATATGAGCTTTCATTGTACGATTCTTCCAACTTTTCAGTCGACTTGAAATTGTTTAAGAACACTGTGTTACTAAATAGCGCATGAGGGCTGTTTCTCTTAAAAATATTTCAGATAATAAATGAAGTAGGAATAATAAAATTAGACTATCTCCGTTTGGTGATCTCTAATAGACTTGTGGATCTAAGCACTCAGCATCAATGGCCATAAAAAGAAATACAATCCGTTATTACATGCATTTTAAAAGAATACACCACAGTTATAAAGTGGTCTTGACAGAAAATATCAGACCTAAAACTGACTAAACCTCTCAGTCAGCTGTTCTCAAACATCAGCAGAATCAGAATCACCTGGAAGGCTAGTTAAACCACAAATTGCGGGACCACACTCTCAGAGTTTCTGATTCTATAGGCCTGGGGTAAGGTTCAATAATTTGCATTTCTGGGGACAGCCAGAGAGGAGGGGTTGGTGGAATGGGAGAATGCTGTGAAGGGTTAAAGAAGTACAAATTAGTGGTTGATAGATGGTCCTGGGTATGGGGAACATGCCATAGGGAATGCAATTAACTTTAATGTAATGGCTAGGTGGAGAGCCAGAGGAGAGAAAGAGCAATTAATGGGATCATTTTACAAACTATATAAATGTCTAACCAATGTGCTGTATACTTGAAACTAATAAAGTAAAATTAAAAATAATAATAATAATAATTTTCATTTCTAACAAGTTCCCCAGTAATGCTGAGGCTTTGGTCCAGGACCACTCTTTAAGAACAAAGAAATTTAAAAGATATACTAATCAATCACAACATGTAAAATTTTATTTGGATTTTTATTTAACTTTTTTTTTTAAAAAACACTTATTACATTTATGAGACAATTAGAAATTTTATCATTGTTTTAATGAATTATGGTTCATATTTTAGATGTTAGCGGTATTATTTTTTAAGAGTTCTTATTTTTAGGTGTACATATTGAAATATGTACAGATAAAAAAACTTTAAAGAGGGAAAATTCAAATAAGTAAATAAAAGCAATAAATCTGTAATTCTCAATAGCTTCACTGATTTTTATTCCCCACCAAGAATAGTTTTTATTCTTGCTTGTTAGATCTTTAATATTTCTGGCTAGCTTTATAGAAAACCTCCATTCCACTGCTGACGATTCAACCCTTAGAAATCTAAAATGGCCAACACTGTTATTTCCATGGTTAAATTCTCTTTGCACTGGTGCTAGCATAAATCTTTCCTGAATTCAGGGTACATGTGTGTTAATTTCCTCATTATTTTGACATTGTGAAATGGCAAAATACTAAAACACCAAACATATTCATAGTCAATATAAATTATATTTTAATCACAAGCAAAATATCAAAAATTAAGTTTAGTTTCATCATGAAAATAGCATCTATAAAGAGTATATGATGAATACAGAGCTTACAGAAAAACAAATGAAAACCTATGCATTGACCATCCGCTTAAGAAGTAGGACATTATTAGTAACCCCTGAAAATCTCTGTATGCCTCCATCTAAATCACCTCCCCTGAAAGTAACCATTATGCTGAACTTCATGCTGATTATTTTTTTCTGTATGATATAATTTTACTGCCTAACACTATAATTTTCTCTGTTTTGAGATTTACATCAACAGAATTATACCATATTTATTCTTCTGCTTTTTGTTATTGCAGTTTTTGAAATTCAGTCATAATAACATGGACAGCAGTAATCCATCCATCTTTATTGCTGTATACTATTCATTTGTACAATATTCCAAGATTTATTTATCAGTTCTTGTGTTGATGATGGATATTTTACCTCTTTGTTTCTGAATTTTAAATCCTGTTATTTGACAACACCATTAACTCTATTTCAAAGTTACACTAAAATGAAAATGGAAAGCTGACTTGTTAAAGTCAGTTCTTCCAGACTTTAGTGGAATGACTCCAGTGTTTCCCATTAATCCTGATGCTGGCTTTGAGCCAAAATGTAATTTTATATCACATTAAGGAATATATCCATTTATTCTTATTTTATTATTTTCGTCAAAAATTATTGCTGAATTTTGTCAGTTCCTAATCAGCATTTGTGGTGATGATCATGGGATTCTTCTCATTAGTTCTTTTAATTAGATAGTTATTTGATATAGAAGTGTCACTGATCTATGGAATAAGCTTCCCTTGCCCAAAGATGCTTTAGTCTTAAATTCGCTGCTAGAGTTTCTTTTGGAGTTTAGTACTAATATTTACAAGTGAAATTGGTCTTCAGGCCCTTTTTCATTTTTTTTTTACAATCTGTCAGATATTGGAATCAATATCATTTATTTGATAAAAATAATTTGGAATAGTACTTTTTTTTAATACTGTGGCAGTCTAAATAAAATTGGTATTGTATTCTCTTTAAAGTGTTGGTACAATTTTCCATAAAATCAAATGGCTCTGGAGATTTTTGTTATTAATTTTCTCTATTTCTTTTGAGGAAATAATTGTGTTTAGATTTTTCTATGTCTTCTGATATTAATTTTGGTATATTATATTTTCCTAGATAAAAGTCATTTTGTTCATCCAGGTTTTCTAATATATTTTCACAGAGCTAAGTGTATTCTCTTATTTTTTTTTTTTAATTTCCTCTGTTTCTGTCATTATTTCCCTATGATCATTTCTTTTTAAATTTATTTTTGTCCTCTTTGGTTAATTTACCTAGAGTTTTATCTATTTTATTAAAGAAATTTTGATATTTCTTTATTAGTAAAATAATTTATGTTTAAAATCACTATTTTGTTATTAATTCCTTTCATTTGTTTTGCTTCATTTTTTTTCTTTCACAGCCAAGTGCTAAAACTTTATTATTCACTCTTCAGATTCTTCTAATAAAATTATTTAAAGCTATTGAATTTTCCTGTAAAGGCTACCTTAGTTATATCCATTACATCTGGATATTTAGTATTCTCATTATTGTGCTTTTGTAGAAATTCTGTGATTTTTGTTCGGATTTCCATTGTTGACCCACAAATTATTTAAAAGAGAATTTTTTAAGTTCTAGGCAGTAGGAATTGTTTTTTCATAAATTAGTTTGTAATTTATAACCTTATGCCATTGTATCATATAATGTTGGCTGTAATTTTACATTTTGAAGTTTATTAAGTATTCATTTTAAATAACCTAACATATATAGTCAATTTCTAGTGTATATTCAGAAAGCCACTGTAAATATTTTCTATTTTCAGGGCATGGGTTTTGCAATTTATGTTATACACACACACACACACCTCAGATCCATCCTATTAACTATTTTTTTAGTTCTATATGTACTTACATGCATACTTTTCACCCATTTGACCTGTCATTAATGGCTTCTCCCTTTCTGGGCATGTGGTAGAAATGTTCCACCTACACCTTTAGGTTAGAGATGCTCTGTTGATTGCTTTAGAGAAAGAAATTTGAGCAAAAGTAGCATGCATCTCTTCCAGGTTGAAGCCTTTAAATGCTGGTGCACTATTTGCCATGTTCCCATTTGCTTCCACAGCACCAGAAAGGAAATATTTGAAATAAAGGAGACTCCATCAGCCTGCATTCCCATTGAGAACAGGCCCCTACTGATCCATAATGAACATGTAAGTATGAGCAAGAATTAAATTTTTAGTTTAAGCTACTGAGATTTGGGATTGTCTGTTATTTAGCCGGATAGGCACAACCCAGTCCATCTGAATATAGAAGTAAGGGGGTACATGCACTTCACAGTAGATTGATTCAGAAGTTCAGTTATGTAATCAAAAACTCAGATTTTTCCACCTTCCACTCTTGACTTCAGCTTCTCACTGATAAGAAGATATAGTAGTTCAGACATGAAATAACAAAAACAAAAAGAAACAGCATCTTTTCTCTAACTTTGTCTTAGGAGCAGGGGAACTCCCCCATGCAGTTCAGCAGAAAGCCCTTTGTACCTCATTGGCTAGAATTGGGTCATATGCCCATTTCTGAACCAATCACTGGCAAGTGGGATGGAATTTTCATGACTGACATAGATGAATGATCTGGGATGAAATGGATGTTTGGGATGTCAATTACAATGAATACAAATAATCTCTATTAGTATGTATATATTTGTAGGAACTGTTGTTTTTAAATATTTTAATAGTTACAAAAATTACACCATAGAATTATCTTGATAAATATAAGACAAAATCTGCTTTCACTGTTTCAGAGTATTAATTTTCCCCAAATTCTAAATTTAGAAGTTATTGATGACAGTTTACATGTTATTAAATTCTTATTTAGGCATTTATTTATTTAAAAAAAATCTACTTACATGTTATAAATAGAAAAAGGTAAAAATATGTAAAATTATAATCCAGGATAAGCAATGATCTGATTGTATTGGCAAACATATATTTGTATCTTGTCTGAGAAAGGCAACAAAATGTCACTTTAAACAAGATTTCCATACTTTCTGTTTGACAGGTCAGCTAGGTTTGACTCTACTGTTCTTCTTGGTTAAAATATTTATTTCTGTTTGGATACTAATCAATTGCCATGTGTGTTATCTTTTTGTCAGATATTGTTTTGTTCAATTTATTTATTTGTAAAAAATAGGCAATATAATAATACTGTGGAGTTTTTATAAGTTAATAATCTTAGATTTCAATTTGCTTATAAATTTTTAGTTAAAAATTATTGAAATTTTAAAATTTAAATAAAAAATATGTGTTCTATTATCTAAAATGCAACTGGATATTTAAAAATGCAGTATCTTTTCATTGGTGATATAGTCTCACTGAATAAAAGGAAACTTGGAGTCTTTATTAATCATTTTAATGCACTAAATTCATATTATTACCCAGCAAACAGTTGAGAGAAATCAATCCCTCCAAAACCAGATTATAAACTCTTTGAGGATAAAAACCATCTTACATGACACAATATCTGCTACACTGACTCAAACTCAAATACTTGTTAAAAGGAGTCAAGAACTTACAAGGCAGAAAGCACAGTCCTCAAGAGATGGTGTTGAAAAACTGGACAACCACATGCAAAAGAATGAAACTAGACCACTACCTTATGCCATACACAAAAACTGACTCAGTAGATTACAGACTGAATATAAGACATAAAACTATAAAATACATAGAAGAAAATATAGGCAGTAAGCTTATTGACATAGATTCTTGAGATATTTTTGGAGATTCAACTCCTACAGCAAGGGAAACGAAGCAAAAATAAACAAGTGGGAATACATCAAACTAAAAAGCTTCTGAACAGAAGGAAACTATCAACAAAACAAAAAGGCAACCTACAGAATAGCAAAAGATATTTGCACGTCATACATCTGAGGAGTCAATATCCAAAAATAAACAAAGAACTTTTACAACTCAACAACAAAAAACAACCTGATTTTAAACTGGACAGAAGATCCGAATACACATTTTTCCAAAGAAGACATACAGATAGCCAAACAGGCACGTGAAAAGATGCTCAACAACAATAATTATTAAAGAAATGCAAATTAAAACCACAGTGAGATATCACCTCATACCTGTTAAAATGGATATAATATAAAAGACAAGAAACTACAAGTATTGGAGAGGATGTAGAGAAAAAGAAACCCTCGTACTTAATTGGTGGTAATGTAAATTAGTATAATCACTATGAAAAACAGAATAGAGATTTATCCAACAATTAAGACTAGAACTATCATATGATCCAACCTATTAAACTTCTCGGTATTTATTTATCTGAAGAATATGAAAATACTAATTCAAAAAGGCATATGTACCCACCCATATGTTCATTGCAGCATTATTTACAAAAGCCAAGAAATGGAAAGAACCAAAGTGTCCATCGATGGATGAATAGATAAAGAAGGTATAAGATTTATATATATTTATGTATATATATAATGGAATATTACTCAAACATAAAAAGGTAAAATTCTGCCACTTGCAACAACATGAATAGACCATGAAGATATGATGCTAAGTGAAATAAATCAGATGGAAAAAGACAAATACCATACGATCACATTGATTTGTGGATTATAAAGGGAAAAACAAATTTATAGAGATAGACAACAGATTGGTAATTACCAGAGGGGAAGGGAGGTAGAGGGAGAATGAAATGGGTAGAGGAGGTTGATTGTGTGATCATGGATAGAAACTAGACTTTTGGTGAGCATGCAGTACATGCAGATGTTGATTTACCTGAAATTTATATAATGTTATAAACTAATGTTACCCCATAAAAATACATTTAAAAAAATTGGCAAATCATGAATATTTAATGTACAGCGTAGGGAATATAATCAATAATATCATAATAATCTTAAAAAAAGAAATACTAATGAATAACATAAAGTAGTAAAAAATGATCAAATTTTTAAAATTAACTACTTTTTATTGAAATAGAAATCAATATTCATTTTTAAAAAGTAGACTTTCAAATAGGAGAATAAATGACCGTTAAAAATAACAAAATAAATACCACCAGGAGGAATTTATGAGAAGAAAGAGAGTAGTTTAAAATATGATATTTTTCAAATGTACCCAGCATTTAGTTCAAGGCTCATCTATGATTCATATCATCTTATTGTTTTCTTAATGTTTTATGGGTCCCCTGTGAAATACTGAAGGTTATTGGATGTATGACTTATTTTTGCAAATCAAATGTTTCTTTAAAATTCAACAAATTTAGAATAAGTTTTAATTAAGCAGAGAGGTGATCAGAACTCATTTTAAAACATGCATCTTAATTAGAGAACATCAAAGAATATTGTTACATACTAAACAGTAAACAACTGTTAATGATTTAACAAATTCCAAGTGCATTTCACAGTACAAAATACTGAAGCTTGTTTTTACAAAGGAAAGTAAAGATTAAGCTAACAATTTCTCAATCCCTCTTCTCAAAAACTGGTTTCACCAGACTGCCATCTATCATTGCAAGGGTCAAAGTTCATGGAATTCTGGAGCTGAGAGAGACCTTAGGTATTTTTCCATCTACCAGCAGATAAACTGACTTGGCCAATGTCACACTTGGTTATCAACAGGCTGATCTAGAACATCATTTCCCTGATTCTCAATCTCCATCACTTTCTACTACATTTTGCTGTATCTGTATTAATATGTGTAAAAGCACTCACAGCACCATCTGAGAAGTTTACCATAGTAATAATAATAATTTTTTTAAAAACAACATTTAAAACATTTTTTTTTATGTTGAGAAGCACTGTGATAGATAAGTAACAGTGAATGGGGCTGGGGAGTATCTCTATCTCAATCAGGAGTTCATGATAAGAAAAGCATAGACCCATGATTAGAAATAGCACAAGGGCAAGAATGGATGAGAAATCCTGCTAGGACGGATTAGCCTTTCTCCTTGGGTTTAGGAATGGTGGCATGTTTGTTTCATTATGTCATTGTTACCCTAAGGTCTATCACATTTTAATTACATTTATAATCCCTTAAACTTGTTTTGCCCTTTACAGGTTTTAAAACATGTCTCCTTTGCTAGCTATATCTGATCTTTACAGTGAATTATGAGACAGATATTCCTCATTTCTAATTAAGGAACCTATAGCTAAGAGAGAGTGACTTGCCAAGAGCCTCACAGCCAAAATGTTGTAGAACTGGGACTAGAACCCTAGGCTTCTGGCCTTTAGTCCAATGAGTCGGTCATAATATTAATCAACCTGAATTCCTCAAATTCCAAATATTTCATTTTCTGGGAATTCTGAGGTCACATTAGAAGGAAAATCCTTCAGTGGAAGTTTGGGTAACCTAAATGTCCAAATTATAGCATGCTTTTTTGGAAAAGGAAAATAGTAGCGCCCAAAAATTCCATGGAAGTACTTGTGGCTGTTAGTGAACTGTGAGGATGGCATTTTGCTAGAAGCATGAAACCACAGTCAGCTTTGAGTTTCTCAGTTTGTTTGTTCCATTCCTTGTCACGGGGATAAGGAAACTTGAAAATAAAATATTGAAATTAAATGTGTCTAGAAAGAAGTTTACCAAAATGTTACCAGTTTCTGGGTAGTTGGATTACAAGTTAATTTTATTTTCTTTTTCTGCATTATCCATGTTTCCTATAATAATAATGTTACTTTGATAATCAGAAATTACATAATTCATCTATAGCTATATATAATTTCCAACCTATTTAAAAGAGAAATTCAAACTTTGTTAAGCTGGATACTTGGACTGACAGATACTTGGAACCTCTCCTGACAAATGAGCATCCTTTAAAAAAAACCAATGGTGAGTAAGCTAAAGAATTCATTCAGGCATTTATTCATTCTTCCAGCAAATATTTATTAAGCACCTACAAGGTGTCAGGCACATTTATGCACTAGAAATACAGCACTGAATAAGATATAAAAAGTTTTTAATCTCATGGACCTCCCATTTTAGAGGCAGAGAGAGAGAGAGAGAGAGAGAGAGAGAGAGAGAAATGATGTTATAGAATATGTTAAATGGTGCTAAATAATTAGAAGGAAAAAAAATCAGGGAAGAAGAATGGAGTGCTTGGGGTGGAGGCATTTTGGATAAGGTATTCAGGGAAGGCGTCATTGAAGAGGTGACCTAGAATAGGCGATGTAGTGAGCCTGATGGGTTTCTGAAGGAAGAGAAATTCAGGTAGAGAAAGCAGCAAGTGCAAAGGCATGGGGCAGAAGTATGCTTAACATCTAGATACAGCAAGGTAGCCAAAGAGTCAGGGAGACCATGAGCAACAGGGAAAAGAGTAGCGGATACCATCAGCAGAAAAGAAATATGATCTGACTTGTGTTTTAGCATTACTTTGGCTACTGTGGTAAAGATAGACTAAAGGCAAGCAAAGGCAGAAGCAGAGAAAATACATTGGGGGACTATTACATTTCCTGGGCAAGTGGAGTTAGTGGCTTAAACCAGGATGGTAAAAGTACATGCTGTGAGAGGTAGACAGTTTCTGGATATATTCTAAAGGTGGGGCCAACAGGATTTGCTTATGGATTGAATGAGGGTTGTAAGAGAAAGTCAATAGTGACTCAGAAGTTTCCAATTGAGCAACTAGAAATTTGGAGCAGTCATTTCCTAGGTTAAGGAAGACTGGGAAAAGCAGATTTGAAGTGGAAGAATTAGAAGCTCACTCTTGAACATGCTCAAAGTAGAAATGTTATTAGTTATTAGGTATAGTTAAGAATTAGTTGTGAGCATGCAGATGACGTGGAAATCCATGTGGTTAGATGGGTACAGTGAGGAGCAGGTGAAACTAGGCAAGAACAGAGACCCAAAGACGGACCCCACCTACATATAGTGAGCAGGGAATTAGGAGAACCAAGAGACAGTGTCCTGGGAGCCAAGTGAAACACTAGTTCTAAGAAAGAGGACATGAGCAGTTGGTGGTAAGTCAAGGATGATTTTTTTGAGACAAATTATTTCTCAGAAAATTTTGAGTATTGCTTGTTACAGGGATTAATAACTCATACAACTATGCCAGAAATAAAGCATCTTAGAAGCCATGCTACAATGGAAAATGAAAGTCAGAAATATGGATTTGAGGACCAGCTCTACCACCTACTGGCTACATGACATAGGAAAGACATTTAACCTCTTCAATCCCAGATTCCCACATCTGTAAAATAGAAGCCATACTAGCTATCTCATTCTGTTGCTATGAGGAATAATGAAAATAAAACCCTATCATTCTTCCTAACCAACAGTAAGTGCTCAATAACTGTTAGCTTTCTCTTTGTTATTAAATAGCACTGTTGCTGAGGTTAATCTGTTGGATAGAAATATAGGCAGATCTTATAAAACATTTTGGACTCTACGAAATTTGTCCTTGGCAACACAATTCCCCATTTTCCCCTCTTTCTAATTACTCAGGTCCCTTTGCTAAATTTTTAACTCAGTTTCTCAGACTAAAATACCCCAAACTGAAGAATATTTATAAGATAACTAGCTCATATTTTCCACATTGTTAACATCATGAAAGCAAAGAAAGGCTTAAGAACTGTTCTAGATTAAAGGAAAATAAAAACCATAACAAATAAGTACAATCTGTGATTCTGGACTGTTAGGAGAGGGGCCTGCTTTAAAGGACAAAATATGGACAACTGACAAAATCAGATTGTGGACTATATATTAGGATATGTATTATTAAAACATTAATAATGTTAAATGTCCTGAATTTGATAACTGTGTATGGATGTCTAAGGGAATAGCCTTGATTCAGGATGTATTCACTAAAGTATTACAGAGTAATACTTTATTGAAAATAATTATATAGAGAAATGAAAGAATAAAAACAAGTGGCAAAATGTTAAAAGTTTGTTAATCTGGGTAACAGGTATACAAAGTATCTCTGTATTCTTGCAACTTTTCTGTAAGTTTGAAATGTTTTCAAAATAAAAAATTGAAAAATATTATTTTCTGGAATATGCTGTCAATCACTTCATGCAAGAAATTCTTTCCTTGACCAGGTTTGGGACAATTTTTCTTTCATATACAATTTATATATTTTTTATGCCTACGGCAAATTTCACAACAACAACAAAAAAATAAACAAAAATAATGAAGAATGTCCATAGAGTGAGTTTTAAGGAAATGTGTTAATAGATGAAACAAGAAGTGGCAGGCTTTTTGAATTCTGTGAATCCCTTTGGTAAAAGAAATCTCTCTGTCTTTGACCCCTCTTTACACCCCATCCCTGTCTCTCAGTCTCTCTCTCACACACACACACTAGTTATGATGCTTAGTTAATGTTTGAAAAGATCCAAAAAAATTAAACAGTGATTACTTCTGAGGAGTGCAATTATAATTTTCTCATATAGCTTTCTTTTCTGCGTAATTTTTTAAATGATGATTGCTTTTCTAAGTTAAAATATATTTAAAGGTGGATAATAAATGATAGTATTAGAATTTGAAAGCTGGATGTCACTGTTAGAATTTGTGAATCAATAATGAGAGAGTGGGTTTGAAAGAGAGGAGCAGAGAGTTTCTGCTGCTGCAAGTGTAAAGGTAGAAAAACCTAGAATTCGTCAGTCTTTGTCTTTTGTCTAGGATCTCATTGTGGCAGAAAGCAGAATGATTACTAAGCATGGACAAGCAACTGCAATTTAGAACCTCGCTGACCTTTAATGTTATGTAAATTATTTTGAACCCCCAATCTCCTCTGCTGCTAGTTTTAAAGATAGTAAAAGGAACTGTGAGCCAAAAAACACAGACACAGGAAAAGGCAAAGAAGCAGAGTCTCTGCTAACAACTTGGAAAGAACATAGCCCTGCTAACACCTCGATTTTAGCCCAACGAGAACTAATTAGTATTCTTCAGACTCCAGAACCAAATGATAATAAATCTGTGTTGTTTTAACTATGAAATGTGTGATAATTTGTGATAGCAGCAACAAAAAACTAATACACCAAGTCACCTACATTATTTTTTTTTCATTCTCTCTACGGGAAACTCTGCTGTTCAACTGATTTTTCAGTTGTTTCTTCACCCCTCGACTCCCTCAGAACACAAACTCCACAAGATGAAGTTGTGTAGCTTCAGAAGGAGCCTATTATTGCCCATCGCAGTGAGTGAAAGAATTACTAATAACATTGTTAGAATTGTTTGACATTAGTCAGTGATGACAGAGCCCAAGAACATGGTATTCACTCTGATGCATTCTTCGGAATTTACTAGATGCCAAGCAACATGGGAAGTGCTGAGATGGAGAGCAGTGTGATTCTGACACCCGGATCTCAATCCTATCACATGGAATGATGTAATATTGTTGTTATACGTAATATTGTATAATTAATTTTAAGATTATTTTCAAGCACTTAAAATGCAAATGAGAAGGCAATGGTTTGGAAGTCCATGTTTTAAAACAAAGGCATAGTAGGCCCAGAGGTGAAGGCATTTAGTTAAGAATCCTCACTCTGCTACTACTTTCTCGAGGGTGACCTGGGATCATTACTTAATTTCCCCAACTTTATTTACTTGTCAGTAAAATGCGAACAATGAGCTGCGTGGCACAAGGAGTTTTTGAAAATAAAATAAGAAAAATAAATATAAGAGACTTCACTGTAATATCTGGCACACAATAACAGCTCAATACATGATAACTTCTGAGTCATTTCTCAATGTTCAGAGACAATTTTTTTTAAAAACTAGATGGTTTCCTAACCTCCTCTCACCAGGAAGCTCTCTGGAGCCGAGTTAACTTATTTTGAAGAGCTTTGCTTCCCACATGTCCCCACTCCTTTCCCTAGTCTCAAATTCATAATCTCTGCTCAGTGCTGAAATGATTTGCCAAACCATATTCTGTCAGCTAGGGTTTCCCTCTGCCTATTTTCCTTCAAGGGATGATGAACCCCAGCCAGAAAAGAGTTTTGGATGCTAGTTAAGAGCCTCTCCAACTAAAAACACAAATGTGGTTTCAGAGGCACCATAAGATGGCAGAAATATAAGGACACAATGATTCTTTGTGGCCAAGATGGATAAGCTACATTTGATAGGGAAATTTTGTTTGCTTGTGTTTTTTTTTCTTTTACCACAGTACATCAGCATAAAATCCCTCATTGTTTATTTTCTAATGGATCTTTCTCAATATAACTTTCACTGTTTTCTTTCCAACACCTCACTGCCAAACTGATTGGAAAGGCAGATGATTCTGAGTTTAAACTGTGAAGTTAAACACATATGCCAGATTTTCTCTTTATTAACACACACACACACACACACACACACACACACACACACACACACTTTGTCTCATTTCTCTTCTAAGTGGATGCACAGAAATACCCAATCTCATAATCTGAATTCTCACCAACTAATGGGGATAATAATTAAGAATGATCAAGTCCCTTAATTCTTCCAGGGTTTAAATGGTGAGTTTGATGGGAGAGCACAGGTCTCCTATTTTTATTTCTTAAATGAAAGGAAATCAGGTAGCAGTCCCAGTCCTGAGCTCAGAGCTGTGGAATGGGGTTATCATCTGTAACTCCCCACATACTGGAGTCTTTCAGAAAATCCAGCCTTCCCTCTGAGTGAAGTAAATATGGCAGGCCTGCCTTGTATGTTACGGGAGCCACCCAGGAATCAATGATAAGGTCATTTTCCTTTTGGAGAGAGGGGAAATTCGAGGAGAGTGGTCTGTAGAGTCATGCTTGAAAGGCTAGACCCCTGGAAGAGCTCATATGATTTATAATGGGCAGCGGCCGAGCGCTGCTGTTAACCACAGCATAGCCTCCCTGGGAGAACACAGTGACATTGAGGCTGCCTTTCTGGCTTGCCTGCTGAGACCCACGTGGAAGCTCAGTAGGCACAGCAGGCAGTATGTAATTCCTGGGCTCCCAGAGGGTAACAGAAGCCAACTTCAAACCCTTGCAAAAGAATTCAGGCTGTTTAACAGTGGGGATCTTCCCATCGAGGCGTGTGAATGAATGTCAGCTCCCTTCATTTAGAAATATAAACCATGGTATATATCATGCCACGTGTGTAAGTGTGTGTAAGGCTAGAAACTGTCCTGGTCTCAGGCTGCTAAATTCAGTTCAATTCATCACAGCTATTAACTGAATGCCTTCTTTGTGTATAGCTCTGTACATTATTCTTGTAAATGCGGAATTAGTGATGAAGATAGAAAAAAAGGTAAGTCATATTGATAGAGTCCATTGTATGTATCTGCTTTAATTATTTCTTAAATGCTTTTCACAACAACCCCAACAGGTTGTGTGGTTTACATTGAAGTTCAGCCTCATGTAATGGAGAGTCAAAATCGTGGTCCTTAGATAAGAAAGAAATTTCTTTTCTTATGCAAGAGTCCAGAAGTAGGTTCTCTGGGACTACTTTGATAGTTCTTAGATGCAGGCACTGTCTCTCTTGTTGCTCAGTCATTCCAGGGTGTTACTCTCGTCTACATGGTCACCTGTCTGCCCCATCTACATTCCCTTCTCTTACATCACTTCTGCTCACAGCCTGTTTGCCAAAGTTTAGCCTCATGGCCAAATCTACCCAGGAAATACAGGTTTAATTATGGGCTGCCACGTGCCACCAGGTTAAATTTCACTTACATAAGAGAAAAGGAAAAAACAGATATCGTGGGACATAGGTAGTTATGATGATACTCATTTTACACTTAAGAAGCTGAGATTCATACAGGATAAATAACTTTCCTAAGATCCACAGACTTCACTAAACTACACTGCCTCTCTGTAATGCTGTACCATAGTAGCTTTAGGCTTTTGTCTAAGCAATTCCTACAGAACAGACCCCTGAAATGCTAGAATTGTACATTTCCATAATATACATAAGGGGGGAAAGGCTATGATGAAAACTATTTAAGGTAGAGAATTTAAGAGGCTCAAGAGCTCTCAATTAGTAAGGGAAAATAAGGTTCTAAGTAAGTGAACCATAGGAAGAATTCATAAACCAAGCACCTAGAATGGCAAGATGGGTAAGGCTTGTCTGGGAGAAGTCAAGGCAGGGCCCTCCCTTTCTCTGGTTTTATACCCTCATCATAACAGTAGATACTACCACAACTACTTACTCTGCCACTGTCACAGGAAAGCAGCCATGAATCAGTACATAAGCAAATGGATGTGGCTGTGTTCCAATCAAGCTTTATTTATGGACTCTGAAATTGACCTTTCACATGATTTTCATTTATCGCAAAATATTTTTCATCTTTTGATTTTTTAACCATTAAAAATGTAAAAAACATGCTGAGCTCATAGGCCATTTAGAAATGGACAAAAGGTACATCCATACCATGGACTAGTCCTCAGCAAAAAAGGGAACAGACTCTTGGTACTGTACGACAATGTGGATGGATCTTAAGAGCGTTATGCTGAGTTAAAAAAGTCAATCTCAAAGGTCACATAGTGTATGTTTCCATTTATGTAACATTCTCAAAATTACAAATATAGAGACCAAATTAGTGGTTAGGAGATAGAGACATGGCTGTGACTACAGAGGGGTGGCATGATGGAAACCTTTGTGTTAACAGAGTAGTTCTGTCTTGATTTCAGTGATGAGTTCATGAATTTACACATGTGATAAAAAAGGCACACACACACACACATTGTGCCAAATAAATTTTCTGGCTTTGATATTGTATTGTAATCATGTAAAATGTAACCTTAGGAGGAAACTGGATGAAGGATACATAACTTCTTTTTGTACTATCTTTGCAATTTTATGCAAATGTATAATTATTTCAAAATAAAAAGTTAAGTAAAAAGTGAAAAACAAACAATGGTTCAACTTAGTTCATGGGCTGTAGTTTGTCAACCACTGGACTAGGAAAAAACATTTTCAGTAGCTACAATAGGAAAAGAAAATAATACACATAAGTATGTAAGATTACACAAGTCAATAAAAAATGACAAGCAATTCTTTTTTTAAAAAAGGGACAAAAGCTATAAGTAATTCACAAAGAAATACAAATGGCCTGTAAGGGTGGAAAAAAAGTGGTTAAAACAGTCTAGAAATACAAATATTAATGACAACAAGCTTTTTACCACAGTATCCAAAACATATAAGATTATCGGATATTAGCAACCTTACAGAGAAATGGATAGTGTCATATAGGATTAGTAGGAGAGTACACTGGTGAATTAAGTTTAAAAGACAATTTGGTGGTTTCAATCCAAAATTTAAATAGGCATCCCTTTATTCTACCTACGACATAGTTCTCAATTAGTTTTCTAGATATACTTACATAGGACCACAAAGATACGAGTATAAGGATGTTCACTATAGTTGATTTTTTAAAACATAGCTTTATTGAGCTATAATTTATGCACCATAAAATTGCTCATTTTAAATATATAAGTCAATGATTTTTAGTATATTCACACAATCATACAACTATTACTAAAATTCAGTTTTAGAATATTTCCCTCACCCCCGAAAGACCCTCATACCAATATGCAGTAACTCCCTGCTTTCACCCCCAGCCTTAGGCAATCACTAATTTATTTTGCTTCTATAAAGTTCCTTTTCCTGGATATTTCTCATAAGAAATGTATTTTTGTTTTAATTGCTACGTGTCCAGTACTCAAGAACATAAAATTTCTTTCACTAACGCTCTAGTACTAGGGATAGATGTGACTTAAAAACATGTTCAAATTTAGCTTACAGGCATTAAGAACACAGCAAGATTGCAGGATATTAAATAGTGTGTAAGAGAAATTGGTATTAATACATTTGCATGTATACTGTCTTTCTTTAGAATCTGATAAGCAAAATCAGTTGAACTTTGTGATGAAATAATACCAAGCAAGTATTACACTGTTCCCTGTCCATAGGGGTCACAAAATTGATCTGTGTATTTTCAAAGCGGGAGGCATTGGTACTTTGACAGAGTTCTCTTGCAGTGACAGTACTCTTATTATGCCAAATGTCTAAAGTATACCTAATGATTGTATTATACACAGAAAGCTGTTATGCACTGATTACCAACTGCTGTTTATAATCTTTTGAATGCATTTTTCTGATGCTAAAAAAATGATAGAAAAAGTCACAAGAGGGAGAAAATGGAAGAGAAAGTGATCCATAAACAATGGGGCTTCGTATAGCTCCATGAGGCTACATCAAGCCTCATGATGTCTGAGAGTCTCTGACAAGTTTTAGAGCATGATAAATTTCTAGGCTTAATAGCAATAAAGCTAATAGTAGCTTCCTATTTAATTTGTACATGGGTGTCAGGGTTATGATAACACCTGATATCCTGAGTCCTTTGAGACTTAAGCCTGCTGGCAACTGCTGAGCTTATATATACCCCAACCACAAATTATCAGTCATCCTAATCAATTAGAAATCAATTTTCCTGTGGGGAAACTGCTTATTTAAATGTTTAAGGCTCTTTTCTGTGTTTGTTATGATCCAACCATATTTTCAAATATTTGAGAGATTTGGTAGAGAGGGAAAATAAAAGGATTTGGTTCCTTTGAGCAGAGTAGGTATTATAGATACCTGCAAATCGAGCCAACATGATAGAAAGCAGAAAACATGGGACCAGACCCTGAAACTCTGTTATCTCCTTTCCATGTGGCATTAAAAGATAATCAAATTGAAAGAAAAGTGACAGAGTAGTAAGAATAGAGGAATACTTTCCCTCATGGTGGGACGAATGAATTTGAGAAGAACCAAGGCAAGAGAGTGGGGAAGATTTTAAGACACTGAAATTAGTTCAGCTTGACTAAACCAAAGGTTTGCAGGGAGAAAAGTGGTGAATGATGAGGCTGAAGTAGTAGCTCAGAGCCAGTAAGCAATGTTGAAATCTTGGGAATTTATTTAAGGACAATGAGGAGCTATTAAAAGATTCTGAGTAAAGGAGTGGCCTGATAATGTTTGGATTTTTAAGATTCACTTTGGCTGCAGGGTGGAGAATGGTGTGGAAGAGAATAAGGCTGGAGGCAGGAAGACCTGTTAAGAGATTCTATCCGAATTCCTTAGAAGTGATGATACTCGCACTATCACAGTGGTGGTGGTGGAGAGAAGGGATATTTACATTGTGAAATCTACAGCATTTGAATCTACAGTAATCAAATGGTTATGGAGGGTGAGAGAAAAAGATGGGTCAAGGATGCCTCCCATTTACTGGTTTGGGCAATAAAGTGACTGATGGTGCCACTCATTGGAACAGAGATCAGTATGGGAGGGGCTGGTTAAAAAGGTGTCCAGTTATGACATATTAAAGTATTTATGATCAGATAGCAAATATATAAATAATTATTAGAGGCCTGAAGGTCAGGAAGAGAGCTAAAGAAAGATATAAAGATTTGAGAGTCAGACATTGAAGCTATAGAGGTAGATGAGATGAGGTAAAACTTTGGAGAAAGTAGGACCCAAAGAGGGTGAAAGTGTCACAAAGATAGTATTATGGGAGCTGGGGTCACAACTGAGTCTTCTGACTCCTAATATAGTGGTGTTGCCTAAGTCCAAAGGGAGAGCAAACCCAGTTTAGTAGTTGAAAGCCCTGACTAAGAAAACAGAGAGCCATTTGAATCCCAACATGGCCCCCTGTAAGCCAAGTGATATTTTGCAAGTGACTAAGTCTCTTTATGCCTTACTTTTTTATACTGTCTTAATATAAAAAATTATTATATTTTTATAATAATATCAGCTTCAAGCTTACTGGAGATTAAATGAGAAAGCATAGTTAAGCATCTAAGACATTGTATGATATGTAGTAGGAAATCAATAAATAGTTCTTACTATCATCTTCAATAAATAGAAGGAAAAAATTTCTTTGAAGATCATTATATACAGATTATGTTGGGGAATTTCAATATTTCAATTTAAGTTTAGTCAACTTTCACTTTTAATTTTCATTTAAACTGCTTAATTGTTTAAATGAAAATACAAATTATCCCTTTTCCTTTAAACAGTAGAGTACTATTGGAAATTGGTTGGCTAAGACTAAACTTAATGTGGCCAGAGATGACAATTTGCATTCTATTTTAGAGTAGCTCTGCCTAAATTGAGAATAACACAAGAGCCACTTAACAAAGTCATACTTAATTATAGTAGGGGCTATTGATATTACATATATAAAGAACAAATTTCTCTACAAAGAGTAAAGGACCATATTGGAGGGGAAAGAGCCTACGTGTTTAATCTATTTTGGGGAAGAAAGAGTCCATACAGAAAGAACGTGATAAATATGCTAAGTTTATACAGTATGTGCTCAGTGATAAATATTCTAAGCGTGTACTTCAATAATTCTCTCATCAGAGCAACCTTGTTACCCCAACCATCAGCAGATACTGATAATTAATCAACTGAAATGAATCGTTACAGAATAAACAAATCTGTTATACATGAATGATGATTATGTCTCTTTCAGTTACGAAGGCTTTTCATAACTTATTCATGTCAACGTTACAAAGATGTTTCCCTTAGGGAACAAAATCTTCTTTTTTTGGTGAGACCTCTTTTTGAACTGTTTCTGGTGATCAGTGGCATTTCAGCCACATCCATTGGATGTGGGTTATAGTAGAGAGGATGTGGGGGATCTGGGGAGTATTCCATTCTAAACCCCAGGAGGGAGAGAGTGAGCCCCTTAGGCTGTTTGCAAACATTTGCACTCTTGCTGGCAGTGCAGGGATGGTTTGCCTTGACTGCATTCATGGAAGTGGATGTGATAGCTATTGGATTCTGATGGGAGCACACAGCTCTGCTGATAAGTGTCTCTGTATAGGATACTTGCAGCATATGCATGAAGATTTTAACCTCTGTGGCTAAGGAATATGGAAAGGAAATAGATTATGCCAGACAAAATGAAGCTCAGGTTGGTCCTGAAAAAAATGATGACAGCTCGTGAATAAAATATACTATATACTCTAGTTCCTAATACCGTATTCACGCTCATGTTAAAGATAATTCTCCACGTCTGTCATATTTTTGCACATATAATGAATAGAGGCTCTGATGGCCTTTGCTCCAAATTATCTTATCAGGACATTTGTATAACAAACAGCTTTGGACATTCCTGGACATAGAACAGCATGCTTACTGTCTCTTATAAATGATTTGTGCTTCCTACCTCAGGGTTCCTTTCCTGTAATGCAACTCACTGTAATGGTTGCTCAAGTATCATCTGGCCCTTTTGTGTTGCCCTGTGGGAACCTGGGCTTGGGAAAACCAAGATGATGCTCTGGGTGTTACTATTACTGAGTAATAACCTATCCTTTGTCTCTGACCATGGGGGACTCATGTCTTCTGCTAGCATCTGTGAAGCTTGTTAAGTTTTAAATAGACCAAGATCTCAGACCCTTTATGGTTCTTAACACTCGATTTGAACATGTCTAATATTTAATGGGTTATTTTAGTGTACCTTAAAGTTTTTCCTTTGTGGTTCCAGTCCTTCTAAAATGAAATTTAGAATACAGAGAATTGATCTGTAGTCAGTACATAGGGAAGATTGTTCTGAACTTGATATGGAAAACCAAATAGTCAAGACATGTTCTAAATCATCCACAGTATAGAAAATACTTGTCTATATTTTAATGACCAAAACAAACCCCAAAATGAAAAAAATAGAATGTTTTTCTAAACAGTCAGACATAAAATTTCAGAGTAGTAAGAGAACTTAATGAGTTGATTCAACTGACTTCTTCCATTAAAAAAAAAATACAGATTTCGAGGACCAGCTCTCATTGATTTCCTTTGTATTTTCCATAATGACTTTTATTCACTTCTTCTACATTCCTTAGAAACTTAGAGCAAATTGGGTATGCAAAGGTCTTCATCACATTTCACTTACGATAGATAAAAATGATAAATGACTTAAATACCCACCCTTTAGAGAATGTTTGAGGTATTGGTAAATTCTTATGATAAACGATTAGGTAATCATTTATAATTGTTTTTTAAGAATGTTGATGGCATGATAAAGGGCTCATGACATATTATTAAGTGAGATAATAAGAGGAATGAATTATATTATCTTAGTACTATATCACATCATTATGGCACACACTCATGCATACAAAGAAAAAAACTGGAAGAAAGATACTTTAACCCAGTGGTAGCCTGATAACACATGTTATCACTGAGATAGGGGAAAATGAATGATTTTTGTTTCTCTTCTTTGTTGTCTTCTGCATTTCCAAAACTCATCATAATCTAATCAGAATTTTAAAAATTATCTCTTTAGCAAAAAAAAAAATCAATATTCTATTCCTAGATTATCAACAGTAAAGCTCATTCTTTGTTTAATCCACCATGGGGCACCTTTTAGGGTTTATCCTTTTTATTTATAATTCTCTTCACCAATGAGAAAGTGCACTATGCAATGTAATTTTGAGGGGTGGAGCGGAATAATATTCTTTTTGGATTCCTCAGCCTGCCACACCTTCCTGCCCGTTACCCAATTGGTCATACTCTATTCTTATGTGAAGTCACATATCCTAAAAATTCCTGGAATTTTTACCTCTGGGATCTCCAGCTAGTGACCTGATATTGTGGAATTTTTCTAAGCTTGCTGCATAATGGTGTGATTGAGTGTAAATTAAAAACCCACAAGGAAAAATGTCTTCTTGACTCATTCCCATCCCCTCCATCACTCTCCCCCTTTTCTGCATCGACTCTTCCACCCTTACACACACGCATGGATGCACAGGTTACTCTAGCTTTAGATCAGCACTGTACAATGGCAATGCAATTCGAGTCACTGCGTAATTTAAAATTTTCTGCTAGACACATTAAAAATGTTAAAAGAAACATGTGAAATTAATTTTAGGAACATTTTATTTAACCCAATATGTCTAAAACATTGCCATTTGAACATGTTATAAGTATGAAAAATATTTCATGAGATGTTTTACATCTGCTTTTCATACAAAAATCTTTGCAATCCAATGCATTTTGCATTTTAGGTATATCTTAATTCACATGAGCCACATCTTAAGTGCTCAGTAGCCACAGGGGGCTCGTGGTTATAGTATTAGAACTTCTGTTCCATTCCCACAGCCCAGGACTTCCAAAAGTGTAAATGCCTTGTAGCTTCTTGGGTTGGCTCTACCAGGACAGCCATCTACATTTAACCAGGAGTTGTAGAGGATATTGCCTCTAAAACTGTATTGTGACCCATACATTGAGGTGTTTCAAGTATGTCTTTTTTTTTCTGCCACACAGAATAGGCAGTCACCTATCTGAGCTATGAATCTTGGCAGCGGAGTTACTGGATCAAGTGGAGGTCAGCTCCCTCGTTTAAGGACAGTTTGCAATTTAACTACAGGGGCCATTACTATCCTACACCACCCTCCCCACCGTCTCCAGAGTGAATTATTTCCTATTACAGCTTACATCTGAGGTTAGCTGGCTGGCTCTCTAAATGACTCAGGACAAGAAGATAGAATGTTAGTGCTTGATTGAGTCTCTTCAAAATTAAGTGTACTCATTTCATTGGTGAAGAAACAGTCCTGGAGAGAAAAATTTCATTTTAATTTAAAATTTTAATGTTTAAAGATTTTCTTTGTGAGAAAATGAGTTAGCTCGGCTACTTGCAAGAGTCCTCGGAGGTTCAGTGTGCTGGCTTCTATTTCTAGCAGTGGAGCCCTAATGGACTCAGGCAGTAGCAGCAGGAAGTAAGATAAAGCACTGCAAAGACTGGTTGGTGGCCCTGAGGCTGAAACTGTGATTGTGTCCAACTGACTAACTAGTTCAGACATGAACAGTCTGATTCACTATTTTCAAATAGGAAACCTAGAGCTGATACTAAAAGGTTGTTCTTAAATACTCAAGTGCTTTCATTCTCTCTACCTTATTGGAGTTTCAATTTCTAACTTCAAAAATAGATTTCCCAATTCTTATAAATTGACCTGCCTACCTCCTTTCCCTCACCCCCATGTTTCTCTGCCTTTGAAAGATCCTGAGATAATAAGCTTAACATAAATAGTCTTCATCTGAGTGATAGAATACTAGAATACTTCATCTGAGTGATAAGAAAAACACTAGAATAGGCTCAGAGAATACCAGAGCTGGAAGAACTCTCAGAGGATAGCTTCTCTGACCTTCTCATTCTATTATATTATTTATTGCATATTCTTCTTGCTAAATGATTTATATACATTCTCAATATTGTAACAACCTTGCAAAATAGATATTTTTATTTCTGTTAGAGGTCCTGAGACTGAGGCTCAGAGAGATTAACAACTGATCAAAGGTTGCACAGCTGTAAGTGGCAGAGCTGAGACTCCAGTAAGGGTCTGTCTGATTTCTAACTCACCACGTTAGCTGAAGCTGGTTAGACAAACACAAAGAGAGACGAATGGGGAAAATATTAAGAACCAGTGCTAGAATTTACATAACGTAACTAGTTCTCTTTTTATTCTATGTCTTAGGTGAGTTTCTTTTCTTTTCTTCTTTTTTTTTTTTAATAAACACATATGTCTCATAATATCTACACAGCATTTTCTGCTCCAGATAGCCAGGGCCGAACAGCTCTGAACACATAACTGGCTCTGCTCCTTCTGACTAATCAAACACTGGCCTACTGGAACACCTGCCTGTTCTGATGTGTCCATTCTGAGTGCACTGAAGCAACGGGGCAGCCTAAGCTTGGTTTGCCACCATATTGAGTGGTATTGCTGGGCCCAGGGGACCTCAGCCAGATTCATAAACACAGACTTGACCTTGGTACAAGACCATGGGTATTCTAGTTCTGGGCCATAAAAACTGAGTTGAACCTCCTTAAAGACTTTTGATGTAATTCCCCTGAGCAGTCAGTTTTGCTTTACCAGAATTGTATGGTACTATAGCTAAAGGTACCAAATATTCTACTGTAAGAACTATTCTTTCTTTAAGACTTGCTACACCAGCAATGACATTTTCAGCACAAGTTGAAGTAGTCAGAATAATGGTTCCTCAAAGTGGTTTACATTCCTTTCCCCAGAACCTGTGAATATGTTACATTGCATGGAAAAAAGACAATTAAAGTAGCAAGTAGAATTAAAGTTACTCATTGTTATGAGCTAAATTATTTCCCCCTCAAACTTTATATGTTGAAATACTACCCCTCAGTACCTCAGAATGTGACTGTTTTTGGATACAGGGTCTTCAAAGACATAATTAAGTTAAAATGAGGTCATACATTAATCCGATATGACTAGTGTCTTTATAAGAAGAGCAGGTTACAACACAAGAAAGACCATGTGAAGATACAGGCAGAAGACAGCCATCTACAACCAGGAGAGAGGCCTCAGAAGCAACTAACTCTGTCGACATCTCGACCTCTAGAATTGTGAGAAAATAAGTTTCTATTGTTGAAGACACCGAGTCTGTGGTACATTCTTATGGCAGCTCTGGGAAACTAGTATACTAGTTAACTGGAAGGTTATCCTGGATTATCTGGGCCAGCCTGATGTTATCACAACATCCTTAAATGTAAAAGATCATGGCAGAAGATATCGGAATGATGTGATAGAAGAAGAATTGGACTCGTGTTTGCTGGCTTTGAAGACGGAGAAACAGGGCCATGAGACAAGGAACATGATGGCTTCTAGAGCAGAAACAAGCAAGGAAGTGGATGTTCTCCTAGAATTTCCAGAAAACAACACGACCCTGCCAATGACTTGATTTTACCCATTTTGGACTTCTGAACTATAGAACTATGAAATAATAAATTTATATTGTTTTAAACACTAAGTTTGTGGTAATTTGTTACAGCAGCAATAGGAAGCTGACATACCAGGGTCTCAGCCTGTCTAACAGGATATAAGGCATGAGCCTTGCTTCAGCATGGTTTGTACATCTGTTACGCTCACACCATTAGGAGCCATCAAAAACATCCTACTATTTTTTATCTATCCACTTCTCTTGTTAGTGTTGTAGAAGAAACCAGAAACATTTTTCTCATGAACTGGTGGCAGGAATAAGATATTAGAAAAGGAAACTGCTCTGGTCTAATACCTTCACATAGGAAATTCAGAGTGGGCCTTAAAATTGTGGATGAAACCTAGTTATCACAATGACTTTAATTTAAACATACTCATTGGTCATAACACTGAGAGTTTATCAGCATCTAATTTCTTATCCCAAGGCATTACTTTTTTTTTTTTTTTTAAAGCGGTGACTAAGTACTTTCATGTCCAACAGTTCCCTTTCCTCCTCCCTTACTACTGATCTTTTTTCCTTTGAGTTCAAAGTTATCTACTCTTGGATATTGCTTTTATACCAAAGGCCTTTCTGTATATGGTATCTTTAGATAAGATCTCACTTTTTCAGTCAGTACAGGGGGATGTTTCTATTGTGGAGTCAGGTAATGGATTCTAGCACTAAGGAAGGAGATCTGTGACATCAGAGCTATCTATGTCACGACAGCACGTAATCAAAGCTTCCTTTGTGTGTATCATGGGGGAATAGGGCAATTAGCTTCCTTACATCTCTGCATTAAGAACTTGAGGTCGAGGATTATTGTTTCATATAGCTGGTATTGTTTTTCATTTTACTTGTAATAAGAGTGAAAATATCTCCAGTTTTTTTTTCTTTTTTTCCCTCCCTTTTAAAATTAGTAGAGAATGTTTTCAAGAAGGATGAAATGTTTCTGGCCCCCTTGGCACTAGGCAACTAGGCAAAGTAGGGGCTTAAGCAGCCTACGAATGGGACTCTCCTCAGCTTTTAGCTGGCACTGTTAGATACCTTGAATAGAGATAAAAAGTAAGATTATTCCACCATCCTGAGTCCTTGCCTCAACTTTTCTCATCTGTAAAATGAGTACACATTATTACTCTTCATACCTTAAAGTTAGTTGTAGGGATTAAGTATGGGGGAGCAATTTAACCTATAATTGCCCTGACTACAATATTAGAAGTTGTTATACTCTTGGTAGATCAAGTTCCAGGGTTTTCACAAAGTGGGAAGAAAATGGCCATTTAAAATAACTTTTCCAATAGTGGCCCGTTCACTAAATGAGGGAAGGAGACATTTTCATGTGTTCTTGCCTAGTCTTTCTTAACAACATGGTTAATAGCTCTGTCTTTTTGGTCTTTGCACTATATATGCTTGTTTACACCTGTTGATTCTGTTGTGCTTTTTTTGTATTAAATATTTTTTCTTTTGCAAAAAATAAACAAATAAAAAAATTACACTTATTGGCCTCTGTAGGTTAAACTTCCTCAGTCTTTATAGGTGGGCCATGGTGCCATAGGCATAGAAGTCCATGTTTTAGATGAATACATTAAATAAATATTTATTGAATGTCTTGTAGTGTTGCAGGCACTGGGATGGGGAAATGAGCCAAGAAAGATGTGATTCCTACTTTCATTCTAATGGGAGAGGCAGATGATAAATAAATAAATGTATGCCACGTGATGATAAGGGAAGGATGAAATCATGAGGAATAAGTGAATGGAGTGGGGCAGAGAATTCTCTGATATGGTGACGTTCGATGAAGACCTGAATGACAGATCTGTAAATTCCCTGAGGCCCAGGACTATGTTTTCTTCACATTTGCTTCTGTGCCAGGGTCTAGTCCTTATAATGTAGGGCAAGAATTGCATTTAATACTAGAATATGAGACTCGGTTGGCAGAGGCAGCAATAGCCAGATATTGTGGAAGTATAAGTAATGTATATAACCCCATGAACACTGGTCAGCATCAGCTACCTGTCTAATCTTTCTTAAGAGTCCTTTCTGCTCTTAGAGTACATGGAAATCACATAACTCCTTCTGCTTAGAGCTTTTTGGGGTCCTGCATCTGTCACTCCAATAGCAATTTAAGATACTTTTCCATTGTAGCATGGGGCCTTGAATTGAAATTGAAAATGTATATCCCTCCCCCAATTTGCAGTGATGGTGTCAAATTTTAGGTTTTTACTTTGCCTCCTACAATGTTCTGTATGATTTGAGTGCTTATGAATTTAATCATTTATCACTGAATTGGAGTATTTGGCTATTGATCAGGACACTATGGTGAATTACATTGTAAAGTTAAAAATTGTGATTTCTTTTCCCCAGTAGACCCCTTTTGCTATTATGACCCCCACTTCCATTTTTGGGTAACTTTCGATGCACATTTATTTTTGGTGAAACTGAGGGTCAACCTGAAGTCTGCCAAGGGTAGGGCAGGTGTTGATGTGCTTGTATATACCTGCTCTGCTCTCGGAAACTAGCTGTTCAAGGCCTCGCTCTCAGAACAAAATACCTCAAAGCTTTGGGGATTTGTCTCCAATCCTACTTCTCAAAGTGTCTTACGTTTCCTTGTCTTGACTCACTTTCTCCTTTGCCTTTCTTTTCTTTTAACATTAAAAATGTTGACATAGCTTTCTCCTTTGGATCTACTGAGAAGTAGGATCATTCTCATTTCTGACCTACCTTTAGCCCACTCTCAGAAAAGGCTTATCATGCTTGATCTGACACTCGGCAAGATTCCAAAAACAAATGACTGCACAGAAGGGCTCTTTGTGTCCTTGAGTTGCTGAGTCTCAGCTGTAAGATCAGAACTTGAGAGCTCTTCATTTACTTATTTCATGGTGCTCCTTTTGCTCTGTCACACATGTCCTTTACCAGCTTGGCATTACCTTTGCAAAGTGCAATCCACACAAAGGATCAGTATTGCAATTTGTAGTTACGTGCCTCAAATTTCCTGTAGATGACATTCTTCGCAAGCATTCTTGCTGGATACCTTTTCCAGCAATCTAATCTGGGGGCATGCTGGTAGTGATAGTGGTGCCTTGTATTTGCTTGTTTGTTTTTCATGGAGCTGAAGAAAATCAGATAGTTTCAAAGCATGACCAAAGTGCATGTACAAGGCACGGCTGCTCTGGGGGAGGTGGAAGCTCATTCTTCGGAACAGGGCTTATGCTCAGGGTGTGTGCCTGTTCACTTTCCCCATCATATCCGCTTTCCCAGCAGGACAGCCTGGCATCTGGTGCTACAAGACACAGGCGGCTTTTGGGCCTATATTGTTTTTCCCGGCCTGCTATAAGAAAGTACCACAAACTGGGTGGTTTCAAGCAACAGAAATTTATTCTCCCATGGTTCTGGAGGCTAGAAGTTCCAAGTCAAGGTGAGACTCCCTCCAAGACTCTGGGTAGAAACCTTCTTTGCCTCTCCTTAACTTCTCGTGGTGGCCATTGATCCTTGGTGTTCCTTGGCTTGTAGCTGCATCACTCTAATTTCTGCCTTTTTAACACATGGCATTTTTTCAGTATGTCCTTGTATCTTCTTATAGGAACTCCAATAATTAGAGCCCACCCTACTCCAGTATGACTCATTTCAACTAATTACATCTTCAATTTCCAAATAAGTCACATTCTGAGATAATAGGGATTAGGACTTTTGGGGTACACTATTCAACTCAAACAGGCCCTCTTCAGTTGAAATTCAATGCCAGGTACTTCAAAATGATAGGGAAGAGGGTGGTCTAGGGAAAGACACGAGGGACAAGTATGAGATGAGTTACTTATCAGGAGGCACCTAAACCTGTCAGGACAAGACTAAGTGGCAGGACACAAAATGGCAGGCTCCCAGTCAGCTTATACTTTATCTTCTTAGGCGGTGTTTCATGTCATGCTATTGATTATAGGTCATGCAGGAGTCAGGAGCATCTCTCTTGTTTTAGGGCTCATGACAGTTTAACTGTTTGAAAATTTCATGTTTCATGGAATTCTAGAATAAAGGAGGAAGCCTAATTAACTGAGCGACCCTAAATGTTAGTTGAAATACGCTTTTATCTCTTTGTGAATACACTTGTGTCCATAGTGTGGTAGGTTGGTAGGCGAACTAATGGACCTCCCAAGAACTGCCCACATGCTAACCCCTACAGCCTGTGAGTGCTACCTTATATAACAGAGACTTTGAAGATATGATTAAAGTAAGATTCTGGAGGTGGAGAGAGTATCATGGATTATCCAGGTGGACCCTCAGTGCCATCACAAGTGTCTTTATAAGAGGGAGGCAGAGGGAGATCACAGATGGGAGAGGCCATGTGAGGGAAGCAGAGGCAGAGAGAGAAGATGCTGTGTATGATGGATTTGAAGATAGAGGTAGGGGCCATGAGCCCCTGGCAAAAGCAAGAAACAGATGTTTGCCTAGCATTTCTGGAGAGAGCTCAGCCCTGATGACCACTTGATTTTAGCCCCTTAAGGCTCATTTTGGAATTCTGATATCCAGAATTATAAGAAAATTAATTTCTGTTGTTGCAAGCCACCAAATTTGTGGGGGCTTTGTTAGAGCAGTCATAGAAAATGTATACACAGGGTATGAATTTTTGTATTTAAATTTAAAAATGACTATGTACACTCATGAAGACATCAAGACTTGAAGAAAATACAGTAAAATGTTAATAGTGGCTAATTCTGTTGGTGACATTATGAGTGATTTTTGGGGGGGTCATTACTATAATTTCCTGAATTTTCTAGGATTTCAAGAAAAAAAATCTAAGTCTTGACTTTTTTTTTTGTAAAACCTAAAGGACTATTATTCAATTTTAAAGAATCTTAAAATTCTGACATATACTACAACATGGCTGAACCATGAGGACATTATGTTAAATAAAATCAACCAGTTACAAAAATACAAATACTGTATGATTCTACTTTCAGAGCAGTCTAATTTTCAGAAGCAAAAAGTAGAATGGTGGTTGCCAAGGCTTGGGGGAAGGAAGGAGTGAGTGTCATTGTTTAATAGGCATAGTGTTTCAGTTTGTAAGATGAAAAGGGTTTCTGGAGATTGGTTATGACAATGTGAATGTACTTAACACTGCTGACCTTTACACTTAGAACTGGTTAGATAGCAGATTTTATGTTGTGCATATTTTACTACAGTAAAAAAAATGTTAAAGCATATATTAGAAAAGGAGAGCTACAGTGATGCCCTTAAATACAAATATGCAATATATGATGTGATCTTGGTTACATGAGGTTGTACTTTCTCTGCATCTTTTAAATCTCTTTAGAGTAGCTGGGGCCACCCCTTCACATAAACTCTAGGCTTGTCCCTTGGCATCCTCTTCTCTATCAATTCTGTTTTTGCTTTTGTCTTTATTCTTTCACTCTCTGCTCAGTCATTTTTCTCTGCCTCTGAACATGTTCAAGTCTTTCAGGGTTTTGTTAGACCTCTGAGAGTATGTTAATCACTCTTTCTTGTTTGGTTTTTATGACACAATTTATATATTGCACATACACTCTCCTTACAGACAGATATATACAGCTCAAAACACTGATCTCTGTTGTCTTTCCAACATCCACACCATGGGCCATGTGCAAGACAGGCTGCCTGACTCCTTTCTCTCTCCCACTCCTACATATAACCCTGTCTTGTCTGGGTATTCCAATAGTTCAGTCTTGCTTTGTTCTTCCCACTGTAAGCAGAGTGATCCATGTATATGATAAACCTGGCTACATCACTTTCTGCCTCAAAGTCCTTCAGCTAAGGTGCACACCCTGAAGTATGATACCCAACACCCTCCATGACAAGCTCCCTACCTGCCTGTCCAAACTCCTCTTCTACCAGACCCACAGCTGAAATTACCTTTCATGACCAACCACTTTCATAACCTGCTGTGGGCAATTTCTGGACCTCCTGCCTCTCCTCATTTCCTCCTTAGTCCCCTCCACCTCACTGGATTAATACAGAGCCATTTTACTGCATTTAGCTTTGGCATCCTCTCCTCAAGAGGTTTCCCTAGTTCTCAATGTTCCCATAGTGCCCTGGGAACAGGTTGTTACCTTAACAGGTTATATCCGAGTTAACTCTGTGTCTGCCAACCTACTAGCCGGGAAAGCTCATTAAGGGCTGGGACCATCTCTCAAGTCATGTGGGTGTTCCCGGGGCCTAGCACAGTGCCTGGCACATAGCAGTCACTCACTTAGTGCTAATTAAAAATGATGGGTGAAAAACACTTTCACCGACAAGTTATGCCTGCGATCCATCAAACATCTAAAGCCCCTCTCCCTGACCACCATTGCCTTAATTATAGATTTCGGTAGCAGAGACAAAGAAATGAAATTCTGATGAAGAGCAATAAGATCTCTGGAGGTTAGACATTTAATTTTTCCATTGAAATCTGACTTATTTATTGTAGTAGGGCTGCGGTTTTTTTTTTTGGGAGGGGTAGGATGGGGGACGGCGGTGGTGGCTCTTTTGACCTCTACAGTCCCACCATGCAGGACGGGCACGAAGCAGCCCCACAAATGCACGTGCCGCAGTAGGTACACCCCCCCCCCCCGGAGCGCCCTCACTGTGCGACCTTCCCTTCCCCGGGTCAGCGATTTCGGCTCCATCGTTGCGACGGTGCAGAGTGGGAGCCCCTTTGTGAAACGGAAGCAACGAGGTGACCCAGCGGAGCTGTCAGCTTCCCCGCGGCGGTGGGTCTCCCAGGCCCGGGGGTCGGCCCCCCGGACCTGCCCCCCGGACCGGCCCCCGGCTCCCGCCGCGGTCACGTGCGCGCGTCCCGCCCGCCCGGCCCGCCCCCCGGCCCGCCCGGCCCGCCCGGGGCGCAGGGCCGGGGCCGGGGCCGCATCCGCATCCCGCGCGCCCGGCCCGGCCCGGCCCGGCGCAGCCAATGGGCTGGCGGCGGCCGCAGCCCCGCGCGGGCGGGAGGGCGTGGGCGGGCCGGGCGCGCGCGCCGCGGGCACGGGGAGCAGCCGCCGGGCCGCAGCGAGCGGGCGCGGGCGACGGGGCCGCGGGCGCCGGCTCCGGGGCGAAGCATGGCGGCCGCCAAGGTAAGCGGCGGCCCCGCTGCCCCGGGGGGCGCGGAGCAGGGGGCGCGGGGCCCCGTCCCCCGCGCAGCCGCGGGAGGGGGGCGGCGACGGGCGCTCCGGGCGGCGGGGCCCTGGCCGTCCGCACCCTCCCCCCTGGCCCCGGAGAGGGGACCCGGTGCCTGCCCAGCGCCCCGCGAGCTGAGGGGGCCGGGGCCCGCCAGGAGCAGCAGCGGGGTGCGCCCGGGCCGGGGAGGGACGGCGGGGTCAGCAGGTTCCCCCGGTCCCACCCCCCAGCGCGCTCCTGCCCCCGACCCCGGTTGTGGTCCACCCGGCTGCGGCCAGGGGCCCCGGCTGGAGCCTGATCCTCTTAGGTCTCCAAGGCCCCGCCCTCCCGCGGGAGGAGAAGTCACCTTGACTTCCGTTTCGGAGGTGGCTGGGGAGCTGGCCCGCGCGAGTCAGACTCCAGAGGACGCCCACCCCTCAGGCCTCACCTTTCCCACCCTTCTCCCGGGTGTCCCCATCTGACAGCACTTACACACCGGCCTCGGAGCGTACGCGAGACTCGTGTTTTTTTTTTTAGAAATGACAAAACAGATGGCCCTGGGGAGCCTGGAACTCCTGTGAAGTTCCACTTAAAAGGGATTCTGCACAACGTGAATCATTCACTAACCCAGAGGACAGGCATCTCCTACAACTTGACCTTTCCTCTTTCACCATTTCTGGAAACCTGGACACCATTTCAATCTCTTTGGACTCCCATTTCAAAACTTTTCTGGCAGGATCCCATATTTAGTCCCAATCACTTGAATCATTGGAATTTATTGCTTTTAATTGTAAGTTCACGAAGGCAGCCCTTTAATCAAGCCTGTGCAACTTCTTAGCTCATTTTAAGTGCAGTGAACTTAAATATACCCAACATTTCAAACATTTGTCCTTAATCAAAACTCTGTGATAACCCTCCAGAGGAAAACATGGCCAACACATCATATTCCTATTTATTCAAGAAAACTAATCACATTTGCAATGGAAATTGTAAGCAGACAAATATATTTAAATGCAGTTCTATGACTTCACTTCCCCCAGGCTCCCCAAACCTGCAGGCTTCTTCATGTTCCTAAACTATGTGGCCTACATGGCCTTTTTTTTTTCCCCAGTAATTACTCTGAGTTACATCCTCAGGATCGTGCTCTGGGTGTGTGTGTGAGTGTGTGTGAACACACAGGTATGTATAAGTGTTTTAGGTCGACTCTCTGAGTATCACTGGGATTCGTTTTTGGAAGAAGTAATGTTAACCCTTTCAAACCCAATAGCCTTTGACCTTTTTTGTTGCATTAAATTTGCATGCAATCAGTGTGCAAGGCTTGGTGTGAATTAATTCCCTCCAGCTGACTTCTTCTAGGTTGGAGTAGATACCCATACTCTACAGTCATTTTTGTATCTGTAGATGAATGAAATAATTTTACTTAATTTGGAGATAAAATAATTGAGCAACCTAAATTGAGAAATATGCATATAATTGGAGACTGATTACCTAGTATGAAATAAAATAAGTGACATGGAAGTAGGCTTAACTTTTTGGTTATATTTTTATTAAACTGTCATATCAATAGGTACATTTGAATTTTAGCTAAGTAGTGAGAATCAGGGAAGATGAAACAGTTCATTTTCACTCTTTGAGAACTTGTTTTGTTTCTTTTTTCTTTTAAACTTGCCTTTTATTGAGATTTTTGATGGTTCATGTCGCATATGCACATATTTATGATCCAACAAAATATCAAAGTCAAGTCAGAGTAGATGAGAAAAACCGGATAAAGTTAGATGAAGCCAGGACTAAGGTTAGTGGAAAATACGGTCATTCTTGCTAGAGGTGACTGAATTTTCTAGCAGCCAAATCAGTGAGGTCAATTACTTGGGAGAGAGGTTTCCTTGTACTGCTGCTGGCTGAACTGAGGGTACTCTCCCCAATGTCCCTTTACATGCTGTTACAAACTACCTCATCTCATGACCACTGGATATGTGTCTGTGGGTTCCATAAGGCCATTTCTTATGGACATCATTATAGCTCAAGGGCAGTGCAGTCAATGTACTCTTAAAAGGTCCCAAAATGGGCTGTTCTGGTCTACTGTAGTCCAAGAGTGCACCTTACTTAGTTGCGTTTGGGTGCTATCCTGGGATGATTCTGTCAACTACTCAGTCAACTAGTCAGGGCTGCTCAGCCTGGTTCATTGCCATGCTCTTTGCTTTTTTTCCTGGAGTGCAGATATTATTACATGTTGTACACAGAGCCACAGGCTTAACAGTCTCATTGGGAGTAGTAGGATTGACATCCTCTTAAAGCTTGAAAAGCCTAACTAGGAGAGAAGTGTACCTCAGTGCAGTGTCTAAGTTATTGGGCCAGGAATCTGAAACTCAGTATTTGAAGATGAATGCCAGCACTCATTGTGGGACAGTTGTTTGAATATTTGACTAGATTCTTTGTTTTCTGGATGAACTTATCCATGATCTTGATCTCATGACCATTCATTAGGTTCCTTGGTCTATTATTCGAATGTAACTAATTCATAATCCTCTTCTTAAATAACAAGGCTGAGGATCTAGTCTCTGCTCTGCATTTTATTTTGATTTCTGCATGAAGTTTAATGCTTAATGATGCAAGAGGTATTTAGGTTTTTCATGCAGTTGATCTAAAACTCTTGGTGTTTTGAGATGATCTTTAAAAAGCTTCCATTCTCTTGCCGCCTGCTTTTGTAGGAATAATCTTTCTGGGTTCCCTTGTTAGATGATAAATGGTAAGTGGTCTGCCTGTAGTATTTGTGTTGTTTTCAGTATTTGTTTTAAAAACTTCCCAACACTGCTTTGTATCTATTGAAATGCAAATGAGTTTAAAAATTATATTTTATATAATGCCACAAAAAGGATATCTTTCTTTCCTTCTTCTCTGCACCTTTTTGGTTGTAGTGAACATTCCCTCCTTGTCATTGGTTAAGTTTATTATATATTCTGAATGATGAAATTAAACTAAATGAAACTTAAAAGTTAGAGAATGCTCACTTGAGTTCAGGCATGAAAGGTTCAGGTATAAAACTGGGCATGGACCAGTAATTTGGGTGAAATTAGCCTAGAACTAAAAGAAAGAAATTTGAGGACAAATTAAGAATTAATAATACAGGCATACCTCAGAGATATTGCCAGTTTGATTCTAGACCACTGCAATCAAACAAGTCATAATCTTTTTGCTGGTGGACGGTCTTAACTTCAATTTGTAAAAAAAAATGTGATATCTGTGAAGCACAATAAAGCAAAATTCCTTAAGTAAGGTATCCCTATAATGAAAATTTGTTTGATAGGACGAGTACACTTAGTATTGATATTCCATTCTTGGATGAGTTATTGCTATGAATGGCATGCTGCTTTCTCATGTTCCAAATGGGACTAAACTGAGGATAGGAAAATGAATTAGACTCCATTTGAGTATTCAAGAAACCCACAACCATATCATGGACTAAATCCTCTCCTGGAGGTGCCCTATGTAGAGTTAGTGCCATAACAAGGGCTGTGGGAGCATCAGGGAGGAAGCTGGCTTCTGTGGAGGTGAGAGGAGGACATGTCTCAAAAGTGGTAGTACTTCCGAGGGAATGAATGAGGCAAGAGGAAGGCAGTGATAGGAGGCAGCAGACGGAAGGTAGAGAGGTGAGAACGCGTGCTACATTTAGAGGGGTACTTGGCTTAGGAGGGGAATTTAGGAGCCTCAGTGTAAACCAGACCTTTTTTAAAGAACCACTTACATAGTGCCTACTTACACTTTCCCAAGGCACTTTCTGAAGTACTTTACGTATAATCAATTTTCATAACACCAAGAAGTAGGTGTTCTCTATTTTTGTCCTTACATGTGAGAAAATTGAGGTCCACCTGTGATATAATTCATATACCATACAGTCCGCCCATTTAAATTACACAATTCAGTGGTTTTTCATATGTTCACAGAGTTGTACAACTGTTATCACTATCATATACCTTTGTAAAAAATTTAGCCTATTGTTCACTAAGGATTTGGTCTATGCATTTAACCTCCATGTTTTTCACATTTCCTATCTATAATAATACCCTCTAAAGAGGTTTGTTATTGATGATAAAATATGATCGAGTTTATTAAGGATATTCTTCACATTGAACTTTTCTTCTCCCTTGTGTTTTATAAAAACTGCTAGACATTTGGTGATATAATAGAGCAGACCAGTTTTTGTACTAGGCAGAAAGGAGTCTTTGAGTTGATTTTATACTACCATGATGATGGTATGTTTTTGTGGTTTCACTGATGTTTAGATTTAGGGTTTCTTAAATTGGTAGAAGTGGCTAAACTGGCTAAGCCTTGAGGTTTATATGGCACAATGATCATCACTCTTCTGCTCATCAATTCTGTTCACTTTTATCAGGTAGAGAAATGGAGTCCCAGAAAAATTTAAAATTGGTCCAAGTTCCCTTGAAACCTCTTTGCTCTTTGCACTATTGTAGGAGTTCTCTGCATGTCGTAGTCATATAAAAATGCCACTGCCTGGGTCTTAACCAGAGGTTCTGATATAATTGCACTTCGGTGTGTCCTGAGCCTCAAGGCCTTTAAAAGCTCCCCAGGCGACTCTAATTTGCTTCAAAGGCCACCCCTCTAGGTTGTTTTCCTGCTCATTGCTTCATTTTTCTGGTGCTCCTCTTCAGGATAAGGAAGGAATGCAGTGATATAAATGGGAATCCTTGGCTATGTTGATGCAAAGGAAGACATTAGGGGTACGTAAAGTTCTCTTCTTTCTCGACAGTTTCTTTTCAGTCCTTTTACCCCATTTCACCTTAGGCATCAAGTTTATACAGTTTTGTAATTATCCTAGAATATAAGCTTTATCACCAAGGGATTGGAAGCTCCTTTTGCCTCCTGTGAAGTCTCAGTGGTTTTCCACATCAGAGTAGGTGCTTGAGGAGGGAAACGTTGGAAAGAATGACTCTGATCTTGTAGCCTGATCCCCTGGGGAACCTAATTTGGTGTGGTCAGTGTTCTCCAGATAGGTCACGTGGCTTTACAACCTTTGGTCAGTAAATACAGAACTGGGAGGTGGGAAGGATTGAAAGTCGGGAGGAGCACTGGCTGCTTCTGCTTCTTTGACCTTTTGCCTTATGACCAGCCTGTTTCTGTTGTGTTCTTAAGTGGAACCATGCCTTCCTGTGTTCTCCATCACCCACGATCATTAGGCCTGCTCAGCACAGTTCCTACCTACTCTCCTGCTTCAGGAGCACCTATTCTTCCTGCTCTTTCCTTGGTTGCCTTTGGTGGGGCCTTGGAACAGAGGAATGTGTGAATCTGCAGGTACCTGTTGGTTCTGCTTGGGAGTAAGGAGGATATGCCTTGTCACAGTGATATAATTCCCTTAGCAAACTATTTAACAGCAACTGAGCAAACCTTTTTTTTTTTTTCATGGCCTCTTTAACCAGACCTTTTGGGGTCAAACTGACCCAGTTAATGATGGTTTTGGTCTGTTAGCTCAGAATTATTCCCAGTGGCTGACGTGTAGAGTGGTGGTCTGGTTCGTTGATTAGAAGAGATAGAGTATTTATACTCACTATTTCCTTTGGAAATTTGCTGCACTGTTGCATGAGTGAAAATAGACCCGGATGGTTCCTTTTGACTTTAGGTGCTGACAACATGGCAAAGTAGGCAGTGTTGAAATTCTTAGCAATTCAGCTTAAATAAACCACTCTATTTAATGACTGTTATTAGGCTGGTAGCTTTTCTTGATTTCCACATGTAGTCTCAGTTTCCACATGTTACCCATGAAAACTGTTGACTTGATATGAGTCAGATATTTCAAGATACACTTACTGTTTGATGGTAAAATATATTTCGCCTAACACTTGTGCAGTACAATTTGTAAGAAAATTGTGAGTGGAAAATATAAGTAAATATAGGGGAGGAAAAAGTTTCCCGCAACCCTCCTAATGTCCCTGACTGCCCCTGCAACTTAAACTGATAAAGACAAATTAACAGGAGAAAAGGCACCCTCACAAGAGAATAAAGACCGCAAAGGTGATCAAAGAAACAGTAAATTTGTGGAGAATTGACAAGACAAAGGTAGGTTAAGGGCAGTGAATGGCGAAGAAATAACTAGGAAGATGAGGGCTAATTCCTCATCTCTGGTGATAAGAATGTCATTCCTCCTCCTTGTACAGGGAGGGAACCTTTCACCTGGGAGTTTTATCACCTGTTTCAGGGAAGGAGCGTGTGTCCAGTGGTTGTGGGGAAAGTTAGAGTGACCTTCCTGCCTCTGCTGTTTTCTCAGACTCATTCAGTTTAAGATATTCAATATGCCAACGTGCTCTTTTGGGGGTAGTGTGTCCTGAACCCCATCATAAGCCTGATTTGAATAGGCTTCTAGTCTCATGTGCATATTTGGTATTTTCTCTGAGTTAGACATGTAATTTGCCTGTGTCTGATCCTCTCCTCTGTTGTAGGCTGAGCTGCAGAAGACCCCCAACTGCTCAGTCAGCTCAGAATTGCTTTCTTATGTGGAAAAGGCTTTGAGAACTGCTGCTGCTGCTGCTGCTGCTGCTATTTCTTCTTCTTCTTCTTCTTCTTCTTCTTCTTCTTCTTCTTCTTCTTCTTCTTCTTCTTCTTCCTCCTCCTCCTCCTCCTCCTCCTCCTCCTCCTCCTCCTCCTCCTCCTCCTCCTCCTCCTCCTCCTTCCTTCCTTCCTTCCTTCTACCTTCTTCCCTTCTTCCTTCTTTCTTCATTATTTAAATCTATAGCTCTGGTTTAATGAAAGAGCCCTAGACTAGAAAGGGTCAGAACCTGGGTTACAGGCTCACTGCTTCATTATTTGTTCTTTATAATCCACCTACAAGGCAGCAGAGAAGGTGTTATAATTTCTTTTGACAAAGAAATTTAAGGCTCAGAGGGGCTACACAGATAGCAATAATAGCAGCAGCTTATGTTTATATAATGCTTATAAGAGCCAGACACTGTTTTAGACACTGCATATTAAGTAATTAAGTCTTCACAACAAGCTTGTGGTATGTAAGTGCCATTGTCGTCTCCATTGTTCAAATGGGCAAACTCCTCTGTACAGAGTGATTAAATCTTTTAAGACACAGAGAGATTAAATAACTTCTCCAAGGTCACACAGCTAATAAGTGGCAGAGCTATGATTTGAACACAGGCAGCATGGCTCTAGAGTCCATGCATGTAACCACAACTATACTGCTCTCTTTAATTAACATAGCTACACAGTGTGGCTTTATGTCGCCTATGGAATGGAATTTAATCTCTTTAGCAGGCCAACGCCTCCTTGCCCTAGCTATTGTGGAACACGTGTCCTTCGCATGTCCTTCACAGTTTTGAATAGGAACTCCCCAACCCCTGTTTAAATTTCTTGCCATAAAGCTATAGCAACAGTGTAGCAGGAAAAAAAAAAAGGGAGGCTGTTTGTTTAACTTAGAGCTGTCAGAGATAGGAGTGTTTCTTGACATTTCTCTCTATTGATTGGCAGATTTTATTTATTTAGTTCCTCCCTTCAGTTTTAAGAAAAAAGGAATTTAGTTTTCTTTTCCCATTCCTAGAAACACCTGTAAGGATGTTCAAACCCATGTCCTAAGTTTATAGCTTTTATCGTTGGCATGTTCTAATCAAGATTCAGACATAGTCCACACATGGCCTTAGGTTGGTATGTCTCTTAAATCTTGCTAACTGGGTCATGCAGGTGGCTTGAAAGGAAACCTGTTGATACATCAGGTTTGTTATCTTACTCTGCTAGGCCCACTGGCCAGGGTGTTCATTCCTTGTGAGCATTTTATTGCAGGTTGAAGTTGACTGAAGATCCACTTTCTCTTGTCTTTTATCTCAGTTCCAGAAGTAAAAGCTCAGCTCTTGGTTCTCTTTTTAGAGGCTCTTGGAGATTTCTGTTGGTCCATTTTTAGTGTCTAGCAGTTTGAGAAGATTCTGGTCTTGACCATTGCCCAATTTTCTTCGGGTTATTTGCTTTTTCACATTGATTGATTCTAAGAGCACTTTAAGAGTAAGAACCTTGGCCCTCTGTCCTATCTGTTACACTTTATTTTCTTGGAGTTGTTTGATGTTTAACCGGTTCATAAGCATTTTCTATTAAAAAAAATTTATATTACCTATTTATTAATCCTTTATGGCTTCTGTGTTATATGGATTCTGAGGTGTCTGTCATGTTTAAATACAGCTTCCCCACTTAATATTACATAAGAAATCTCTTGTGTTTTTCTAGTTCTTTATATACATCTCTTTTTAAAGATTAAATCTGATTATCTGCAATTGTTTTGATATACAATGAAAGGTAGGGAACCATTTTAATTTTTGTTATTGTTGTTCAACCCCATGAGGTCATGAACCTTCACTAGTGCCACATCATTGGCCAGTGTGACCTGCTGCCAGCTCAGCCCAGATCCTCTGCTAGTTCAGATTCTTATAAGATCCGATTGGTTCAGAAAGTCCAGGGAGCCTCTCTTTAGGGCTCAGCTGTTAGATGGGCCACTGTGAATGTGGAAAGATTACAAGCCACTGGGAAGTACTCCTAGATTCTATCCCAAGTTATGCTACTCTCATTCAATCTGCATTCTCACATTCTCTCTTTCCCTCTCTCTCTCTCCCCTGACACAAGAAAATAGGAGGTTAGCAATAAAGTAAGAATTTAAATGTCTAATTGCAAACCCTGTAGAATAGGTACAGATAGCATTCTATGAGGACATCTAGAAAATCTTCCTGGAAAAACTGCCATTTAACTTAGGCCTTGAAAGAATAGCAGCATTTTTTAAACTTCTCATTTTTCAAATTTTTCATAATGTGCAAAAATAAAAGAGTATAATGAACTCTCATGTTCCTATGTAGCCAATTTCAGCAGATATCAGTTTATGGCCAACATTGTTTCATTTATACCACACCTTATCTCCTCTTTCCATCCCTCAGATGGTTTCAAAGCAAATCCCCAGCATTGTATCATCACATGTATAATATTAATATGTGTCTCTAAGACATTTTTAAATGCACAACCAAAATATCCTTAACTTAAAAATTTTTCAGTAATTTTTCAGTACGATCAAATATCTATTCTGTACATATTTTACTCATTTCTACTATTGCCTTATAACTTTTAAAAAATAGTTATTTGAATTGTCATGTAAATAAGGCCCAACCACTGCAATTAGTTG
Organism: Cynopterus sphinx; assembly: GCA_030015415.1. Classification (NCBI taxonomy): domain Eukaryota; kingdom Metazoa; phylum Chordata; class Mammalia; order Chiroptera; family Pteropodidae; genus Cynopterus; species Cynopterus sphinx. Next base: position 25,098,485 of record CM057391.1, read on the forward strand.
ATGTGTCTTAATTTTCTTTTAATCTTTAGGCTCCTTTGCTATCTCAATCTTATGCCCTCTCTCTTTTCATCTGAAAGCCAGTTTAACATATGATTGAAATCATAGACTCTAGGTTCAAATGATGGTCCTGGGCAAGATACTCAACCTCTCTGTACCTCAGTTTTCTCATCTATAAGCAGGGCGTAATTGTACTTACTCCCTGGGGCTATTGAGATGGTCAGTGTGCTTATGTTTGTAAGCTCAGAGCTGGGACATAGGAAGCTTGTAGAAGTGCAGGCTGTAGGTTTGGAACTGGGGAGGTTGCTCACAGTCATGTCACAAGTCATGGTCCCATAGGAGAGGCAGCGGAGAGCTCATTTGAGTGAAATTGTTCAGTCTTTGGAATGAGGATCCTGGCTGTGCAGAAGGTTCCTGTTCTTTCTCTTTGGGCTTCCTCCTGGGTTCTTGTCTCTTCTTAGTCATATAATGTTGATGCACAGCAGAATTGTGAATTGATAAGGTATTATTTAGTGGAAGCAACTTTTCTATTGCCTTTTGATTTGCTGCATTCCTCTGCATTTATTAAGTTATCTCTTCTCTCTCAGAAGCCATTTTAAGTTTCATTGGCATTATCTGGGCTCCAGCAACTTGTGATCTCCTAAGTAGAACCTTTCAGCACTTTATAAATATGTCATATACTTTTTATATTCTTTTGTTCCCCATCAGGAACACATCCCAATCTTCAGAACAGCACAATCAATTTTTATTCATTTAAGGAGCAGTGGTAATTTGACACTTGCTAATATGTAACAAATTATATTGGGAGCAGTAATTACAATTGCAGCTGGTTCCTAATTATACTGTAACCTTGATGTTTTAAAAAAATTGAGACTAAGTTCAGCATATAATACTGGAGAATAGTATTCTGCATTAGGCAGATCTGCTTTCTACTGAACCATGAGCACTTATGTATCATAATGCCAAATCAAAAAGACTTTATTTTAAATTTCTTTCAGCTACAATGTTGTCCAGTAGCACCAATCTAAGGATAGTTTAAAGTCTTTGCTTGCCAAATTTTGGCACATCCTCCAAGTATTATAATTAGTGTCAAAAGGAACTGGACCCTAGGGTTGTTTTTGGCTCTGTGATTTACTCATTTAAGACTTGGTGTATTAAATGCCTCAGCTTCTTCATCTGAAAAATGAGGATATCAATATCTGTCTCTTCACCTTAAACAGTTTTGGTGATGTTTAAATAAGATCAGATGTAAATCTGTTAGCACTCTGCCTAGTGTAGAGTTAAGAGCCCAGTAAAAGTTAGCTGGTCAGTGTTAATGGCTATAATTAATAACAAATGATCCAGTTCCAAAGCCTGCCTCTGCATCTCCCAACTTCAGCAGAATTGTGATCTTAGTTCTGACACCATTCTAGCTTGTGTTGGCACGTTTTGTACCATCACACATTTTGTACCAACTACATGTTTATAAGTGTGTCATTCCCACCATGGGGCAGGGTCATTCCCCTCATGGGGCACTGTCTCCTTAGTTCCTGGCACTGGGTAGTGGTTCTCAACTGGAGGCGGGGCAGTTTTGTTCCCAGGGTGTATGTGACACTGGAAGCATTTTTGGTTGTCACATCTGGGAGGGATTTGCTACTGGCATCCAGTGAGTGGAGTCTAGGTATGTTGCTAAACAGCCTACAAGGTACCAGACAGCTCCCTGCAATAAAGAAGGATCAGACGCAAAATATCAGTAAGGCCAAGGTTGAGAAAGCCTGGTCTAAGGCAGCCTTACTGCGTAGGTGGTTGCCTTATGGAAAAGGCCATGGGCTTGGGGCAGATCAATCTGTTTGGTCTGCAGTTTTCTCAAATATAAAGGAAGAGAATCCAGCCTGCTTTAAGGATTCTAAAAGAAGGGAGATTTATACAGGTGTGTGCCTAGGGACTGCACATAATCAGGTTCATCTTGATAGTCCTGGCTACCCATTATCTTTTTTTTTTTAATTGACTATTTTTGAGCAGTTTCAGGTTCACAGTGAAGTTGAAAGTTCAGAGATTTCCCATATACCACCTGCTCACATACATGGATGGCCTCCCCATAATCATCATCTTCCATCAGAGTGATCATTTGTTATAATTGATGAATCTATATTGACACATCATTATTACCCAAAGCCCAGGGTTTACATTAGAGTTCACTCTTGGTGTTGTATATTCTATGCATTTGGACAAATTTTATAAAGATGTGCCCATTATGTTATTGTACAGAGTATTTTCACTGCTCTAAAAATCCTCTGTGCTATTTTCCTTCCCTATTCCCTAACCTCTGTCAGTCACTGATTTTTTATTTTTATTTTTATTTTATTTTTGCCTTTTCCAGAATGTCATGTAGATGGAATCATACTGCAGGTAGCCCTTTCAGAGTGGCTTCTTTCACTTAGTAATATGCATTAAAGTTTTCTTCATGTATTTTTCATGGCTTGATAGTTCATTTCTTTTTAGGGGTCAATAATATTCCAATAAACTGGAGCTACCAGAGTTTGTTTATGCATTCACTGACTGAAAGACATCTTGGTTGCTTCCAACTTTTGACAGGAATAAAGCAGCTATAAACACCTTTTTGCAGGTTTTTGTATGGACATAAATTTTTAACTCCTTTGGGTAAATACTAAGAAGCATGAATGTTGGATTGTATGGTAAGATAATGTTTAGTTTTGCAAGAAACAGCCAACTGTCTTCCAAAGTGGCTGTACCATTTCACATTCCCACCAGCAGTGAATGAGAGTTTCTGTTGCTCCACTTCTTTACCAGCATTTGGAATTGTTAGTGTTCTAGATTTTGGCCATTCTAACAGATGTGTAGTGGTATTTCCCATTGTAAATTTTATAAGTTGCAGAAATTCCCCACATTATAATGTACACAAAATATCTCCAATTATAAAGCCTGCCTGTCAGAATGTTTGAGTCAGAATCAATTTCCATCTTTCCGTGCAGCCAGGACACAAGCACACGATTTAGCTTTGTCAATTAGATGTTCACATGTGACTTTGATTTGGAAGCAAGCAACATGAGGAAGCAGCTTGTGTGTGAAATTTCCATGGCAGCTAACCTAACAGGGAGCCCAGGCGAGCTGCTTCTGTTATGGGATCTGAGGTAGATTTCTCACCAAGTGATTCTGGGATAGTTTCAGGTGTCTGACAGAGCCATGGCCTCAAGTTGATTCTCCAGCCTTTCTAACAAGACTGTGATCATCCAATAGAATTTTAATAAGCTGGCTTTTTTCTTAGTCCATCATCTTTTGTTGCTTATATCTAAGTTGAATACATGCTGGACCTCCTCACCTCATTCATATTTGGGATTAGAAATATCATGTACTTGTATGTCATCTACTTCTCAACTTATATTTTTTAAGAGTAGCTAATAATCACTATTAACATTGTTTATCACTTTAGGATTCCCGGGGTACTTTTTCTTCAATCTAATTTGTGCTTAAGGTAATTATGAAATAGATAAATAGATTTTGTCATTTTTCCCACTTTATAGTTGAGGAAAGTAAAACTCAGATGTTAACTGACTTGCCCAAGGTGACCAAGTTAGCACAATGAGACCCGAATCTTTAAAGCTGATGATTTCCACTTATGTCAGGGTGAACAAGCATCTTCTACTATCTCTTTAAAGAGTTAAAAATATAAACAGAAAAAATATCTATTTCAGAGAGACTCATACTATCTCCTGTCAAATTATTGCTCTTGGGAGCATTTATTGGCATGTTAGCTTTAGCTTAATAACAATAATAATAAAGTCTAAAATTAATGTGTTTAAAGCTCTTTTGGCATAACAAACTCACAGCTAAAACACTACCATTTATTTCTTTACCGTCATACTCTCCTTCCTAATATCAGAATTTTAATGATAATAGCCTTATAGTTTAATACTTGTCTACAATGGCACAGAGTTAAATCCAACACATTTCACAATCTACTGAATCCTTCTGATAAGCATCTCAGTGGCCCTGGAATGACCTGCTTGTGTAATTACCCAGTGGGTTAACATTTATGATGTCTGGTGCTTTATATGTCAACTGTTGAGTGATATGAATGTTTGGGGGTGGATTACACAAAAATGTTGTGGTTCGAAGAATGCTTAACGTGGCATCTTGTTGTGTACTAATTTATATTTCAGTAACTTTTTTCATAATGACTGTTCTTCATTTCTTAGAACTTAGGGAAAGTGTAGGATAAGGAATGAGTGACCCAGTGAATTCAATAAAATATATTTTTTAATTTGATAAGATACCTCTTTCTTCTTCTCAAGTTTGTGGTAACTCTGTGGTTTGGGGGAATTCCAAACTTTCTTTTGCAATTACTGATTGTATCAGTCAAGGTTCACTTGCAGAGAACAAAATGCATTCTAGCTAGTTTAAGCAGAGGGAGATTTATTACAGGGTACTAAATGGCTTACAGAATTTGTTGGGAAGGTGAAGAAACAGACGTCAGGTTATGTTCCAAGGAATGGCTTCCAGAGCCTCACGGCAGAGCAGGCCACCAAGGGAGCAGTTGCCTCTTGTGCAGACATGAAATCACCTGCCAGATAGTATTTCAGAACCATGCTGTCATTGACATGGGTTGGAGTTTGCCACTGGAAAATCAGACAGCTCCAACAGTGGTGCTTGCTGGCAGGAACAGCAGAAACATGGTCCCTAATTTCCAAATCATTGCCTTGCAAGCCTTTGCCTCCTAATTCTCACTCATCTTTATCTGATAGCACCTAGACCACATAGCTGCAAGAGAGTCTGGGAAATGTAGTTTTAATTTTGTATTCTTTGCAGTATGAGGGAAGAAGGATCCCAGCTTTCAAGTTATTAGGTTACACCCAATAGTACTTTACATTGGAATTCTGGTCCACCCACTACACTTACATCCTCAGGTACAAAAGACCATGTAGGAACATTTCTCCCTCCACATCCTTTTTCTGCTTGTCACTGCATGGCTGCATGTGTGTACATGCACATCTTCCTCCACCCCCTCCCACACACACAGAGGAGTCTGCTTTTGATGAGCTGTCTCTTCTTGTTTTTATTTCATATCTGAGGTAAATAATTGCTTCACGAGAGTAAAATTTTAAGTATAAGCCTGTGCTTGTCTTGGCTTTCAGACCTTTCAGGTTTGGGAGGGTGTGTGATAGAGGAAGTATTGCTGAGTGAAAGCTGTTGTTATATAGTTGGCAAAGTAGGAAGCTGAGGTTGGGACCTTGGGTTCTACTAACCCAGTGGTTCTCAGCCCAGCTAAACATTGTAACCTCAAAGGGGAGCTTTAAAGATACCTGTTTCAGAAGTTCTAATTCAACTGGCCTTTGGCAGGGCTTGGGCGTTGATAAAACTTTTTTATTTCTAATTAATTAATTAATTATATTATGGTGACATTGGTTAATAAAATCCAGTAAGTTTCAAGTGTACAATTTATCAGTAAGACGCATATATAAAGCTCTTTAGGTGGTCTGAATGTGCAGCAACTGGGGCTAAAATCCTTGGTCCTAATCAGACAGAATCGGATATTAGCTGAAGATGCAGCTCTTAAGCTTTAACAGCACAGGATCATCTGGAGAACCTGTCAAACCATAGATTGCTGGGCCCACCCCCAGGGTTCCGGATTCAGTAGGTCTGGGGTCTGGTAAAATTTTGCATTTCTAAAAGTTCCCAGGTGATGCTGATGGACCAGTGACCACACTCTGAGAACCACTAGTCTAAAGGGAGCTACCTGTTTTCATTGTAAAGATCTGATTTCTACTCACTAGAAGATGTTCTTTAACATTTTGGGGGCCTCTACTTAGTTTCTGTTCTTTGCCAAAGCTGAGGATATGGAGAACTCAGATACCTTCGAGGAGGTTGTGGTGTTGTGTCACTGGAGATTACCAGTGTAAAATGATAGCTTTTCTCTTCTTTACATTTTCTTCTTCAAATTAGTTTCCCATATTTCATGTAGGTTTTCTTAGGTTCTTCCCAACTGCTGTTAGACCTAAGCAGCTCTTTTGAGACCACAATGCTGTACTGTTGTGATGTGTTAAAGTAATGAGCCTACAACTGCAGCTTGATATCAGTGTAAGAAAGCCAGTCTTAAAAATACTCCAACGTGTAGAAAAATCTTTTCTAGTATCTGCCTTCTTTTGGCTTCTGTAACTCATATTAAAATGAGTGAATTTATTTGTCTGGAAAGATACCTTTCTGGTTTCCCATGCCACGCTTCCTACTACCCCCCTTTTAAAACCAGTCATCAAAGTTATGTTATTGTTGGCTGTTATCTATCTATCTATCTATCTATCTATCTATCTATCTATCTATCTGGGATGTACCTATGTACCTAGCTGGTATTTATGTTCTGCAATTGATAACCTATTAACCTATTTAAGCTATTGTATCTAATGTTTGTCTTGTCAAAAATTTTACATATTCGGTGATCTTAAATTTTGCCCTGTGGAATGTAGATTCATGGAATTGACCTGAAATTTCCATACTAAAGTTTAATAAAAATGAACTTCTTTTAATTTATTGAACAAATAATATAATGCATAGCATTTACTAGTCTAATCCTCCCCTTTCTCCCTTAAGCTTGATGTGAACGTTAACCTGCTTGAGTATAAAATTCTCTGTTAATTTAAGCAGCAAATAGTATTTTATAGTCATCTGCCAAGAACCCTTTTCCTTCTTGGTGATCTATATGTGAAAATTAGTTACTATAATCAAAACTCCTGATATGAAAATTTTGTTTTAAGAGTGGAATTATTCTTATAAATGTAAAGAGGAATAATGATAAAATCAGGCAATTAGGTTATAAAAATGGTAGATGTAAACATTTAAATGCTATTAGTATATGACAGAATCCATTTATATAACAACGAAAATCAGTCTTCTGAAAACAATCTAAAGTTTGATGAATCTTTTAAAGCCCAATGAACTAAGGCTTGTCAGATGATGCACAGCGCTGAGGAACTGTTCTGATTTGAGAAGGGAGGCTGCATTTCTGTGGCTCCCTTTTTCCAGCTCAGAGAACCTCCTGGATATTGGTTTTGCCACTGGGTACACTCCATCTCAGTGCACCTTCAGAACCTTGGCACTTTTAGCTATAACTTTGTGTTGTCTTCAGTGAAGCTGTGTATGACACCCAAACAAGAAGAATGGGAGGTAGAAGAAGTGGAAATTCTGAATAATCACAGAGCATTAGAAAGGAGATGGAATTAATGCAGAGGTGAGGCCCCAGAGGCTTGTAGTAGTTTTTCTGGATCTATCCTCTCTACTGAACCACAGTCACCTGCCTGTTAGTAGAATGTGCCCAGGGCCTAATACACAATTCAGTGGACCTTCGGAATTCCATAGTAATCAGTGATCATGTGCTATACTTGGAATTTCGGGTTTGTTTTCAAGCAGTAGCATTGGATGGGGCTGGGTAGCAGAGAGAATGATGAGTTACGAAGACTTCAGTGTTTGTTTAGGGTTTTGGCAAATGTTTTTGAAGACCCTGATTTTTCCTTTCTCAAGTTATGAGCCATGTTGCTCATTGTTTAAACATTTTTAGGAGTTAGCATAGTAAACACTTTCGGAAAATAATACAACAATATATACCATTTATTGAGTACTTTAACTGTTGGAGTGTTTTTGGTGCTAAGCATTTTATGTAACTCTCTCCTATCACTCCTCCAACCATCTGAGACTTCTGTTTTATAGATTAGGAAAATGAGGCCAAAAAGTCAGGCAAGTAGTTCAAGGTTACATAGCTAATGAGTTTGGACTAATCAAGGGTAATCTGACACTAAAGCCATGTTCTTCAGCACAGCACTGGATGGACACTACGAAGTGTTGGTGAGAGGAGAAATTGGGAGAGTCTTCATTTCTAGGCATGTGTTATATTATGTCAGTGGTTAACACAAGTTACGGTCAGTTTGAAGCTGCCTATAATGTGGTTCAGCAGAAAGACCTACACAGTAAAAGATGGACAATTTAAAATCTGATCTCAAACACTTAGAAATGTTGGTACAAACTGGTGCTTAATCTGACTTTGGGGGAAATATTGGACCCTTTCCTAGTCTTGGTTTCCCCTCGGTAAAATAGGGACAATAATATGCTGTGTGTTGCAGATTTGCTGCGAGGATCCAGTGAGGGGATAGTCATGCTTTAAAAACCATAATGTGTTCTATACACAATTGGTTGACATGACTTAAGTGTTTGGTCACTGTATTGTTTTCTCCTCTGCCGGAGACCCTGGGAGAGTTACAAAGTGAAAGCTTTGTTTCTTCTCTCTCACTAAGGTATATATAATCCTGGTGGTGAGCACTGAATGTGCATTTTGGGATCAGTAAGTAGAATAAAGCTGTGGGAATTTAGGGCAGAAGAAATTCACTGTGAAAGCATGACCCAGGGAAGCCCTTATGAAGTGCATGGCATAGTGAACTAATTAGATTTTAAAGGATGTGATATTCAGACAGAGCAAGAATAATTCACTTTGTGGAAACTTTCCTTTGCTTTTAATGGTACCGAGGGTCACCATATGCCTTTCAAAAATGCTACTTACTTATGGACTGTCTTGAGATGTGGAACTCGGAATTTCTCTGCTACTAAAAGAAGCGGGTAGAGGCATATTTTGCTGTTGCATCTTCTCCAATAATGTTTGTACTACTCTATCTCTCAGAATATAGATCTCAAAGGAGGGAATCTTCTCCTGCAACCTTCAAGTCAGCACTATCATCAATCTTAACTTGGTTAACAGTCTATTTTTTTTTTCCTTCTTAATTGAGCAGCAAAGAACACTAACTAATTCAGAATTTTTAAAAGGTCACAGATTCTTATGGATAAATATAGCACTTGTGGTCACAAGTACTCAGCTGAAATTAAAAGAGTTATCAGTCTTGCTTTTGGAAACAAGGTGACCAACCAAGTGATTTCGAAAGAGTACCTCTCCCATTCCAATGATCAGTTAATAAAATTATTCCTGACAGTGGTGGGCAAAGGAGCTCAGGCAGTTACATATTTAGAGACAGAGAACCCATTGTCCAGAGATCTCAGAAGAGCCTTTGCAAACACACAGAAGGGATTTAGAACAATTTGCATAAATCTCCCATGGATAGCGACATGGCTCCAGGATTGGGGTATTTCCAGTAACCCCTCCTTGGCTATATCACTGGGGGTGGTGACGCGGTGCTTGGTGAGAATTCAGTCTTATGACAGTTTTGCCAGCAGGATTGGGTGATGGGGCACTGAATAAGCCCACTGTTTGGTTCCACATAAGGACTCTTTTGTGTTGGCCTGGGGCAGCCATGCTCAAGTTTGTCTTGCTTTTTTTTCCCCAATGATGTTTTTGGACTTTGTGGGCTGGAGAATTAAGCACAACACCTATTCTGAGCTAATCTGTCAAATTTTGCTCTTGAAAGGTAACCATAGCCCCTTGTATTTCTAGAATATGGAGAATAATAGTCGTACCTTTGGAGACTTCTGATCTCTTAAAATAAAAATGGGGAGGAGGAGGAGACTTTGCTGGACATGTTCAGATAGTGGGGCATTAATGCCTGTTCGTGAATATGGGAACTGTGGGAAGTAATTCCCTTCTGTTTGTTCACATGATTTGCTTTATTCACTAACTACTTTAGGAATTATGTTCTCTTGCATATTTAAATAAATTGTACTTTAATATTTCTTTATGAAAAGGTATGGATCACTCTGGAGTATAGTTTTAAAATACCAGATCATTACAAATTTATTTTGACATTTTTTCTTTTTTCTACTTCTTTTTGAAAAACAAAAACAAAAAAAAGATATACATTAAACACTACATATTAGGAGCTTTACTGGTTGCTTACCCAGAATGTTAGCATTCTAGAAGCCATATAAGGTTAATTAATAATCTAGAGAGTAGTTTATGGACTGGGGAAATTTGGTGCTTTAAGTACAAAAATGAAAGCCACTAATTTCTAACCTGGAGTTTATTTTCTTTCAGTCTCTAGCTTGATTTCACAGCTTTGTTCTAATAATATAAACACTTTTATGTTTATTTATAGGTGGCTTTAACCAAGAGAGCAGATCCAGCTGAGCTTAGAACAATATTTTTGAAGGTCAGTATAAAGGAATCTATTTTATTTCTTTGATTTGTGTTCTGTAACTTTTAAAGATTATTTTCAAGCAGCTCTTTTATTGTTATATTTTTTAAAAATCCTCAAAAGTATCTTTACTTAATTAAGACTTATGGTAGAGATCCTTTACAATTATATCTATTTTAAAAAAAATGTATCAGAAACCTGTAGGTGATGGTGATGGCAACACAGCTTACGTTTTAGTTTCTTTTATCTCATATGGTATCAGATAATAAAAATGAGTTTCTGAGGAATTTAGTATCCCAGCCCATCGACCTTTCCAGGATTGACTTGTGTAGTTTGATGGCAGTGTTTGTTCTCCTAAAAAGTTTAAAGCTATTCATAAATGTTTCAGTAATCCTTCGTTCACCCAGAGGGAGCTGTCTGGCTCTCTCTTGGGTAGAAGCTTGTCATTGTTGCCATCATCATCATTGTTGTCATCCCATTTTATTACAACTGGTGCCTGATGTAGAGACCTCAAGATGAATAATAATAGAGATGAGATCACAACAGACACCATATGGGTTTTTCTTTTCCTTAGTTTCTTATACTTTTACCTACTTTGTGATATTGAGCAGGGAATGATTGATGCTCTAACAAAAGTCTACCTCAGGTTCCAAACACTGAACCACCTTTAATGTTACTCAAGTGGAATCTAAGTACTCGAAAAAGAAAAGGCCGCTTTTGTAAAGATAATTTAAAAAGTATATATGTGGGCCTTTTTTTGTTTTAAAGAAGACTTTCAGCATTTTTATTGTAATTGTTTTGGTATATTTGTACTTTTAAATTTTTTAAACTTACTGGGGTGGCATTGGTTAATAAAATTATATAGGTTTTAGTTCAGTAATATGTCATATGTATATTGCATTGCGTGTTCACTACCCAAAGTTAAATTTCCTTCCGTCACCATATATTTGATTTTCTGAGGTGAGCCTTTTCTAAACATAACAAAAAGGCAGCTGTGCTATACATAAAGAACAAGGCTTCAAATATTACTTGATGTTCTACTTCTGTGTACTGAATATATAACTTAGAAAATTAATAATTCTGTAAGCATCACTTTTCTCATCAAAATGTGTTACTATTTCTAAAAAATGGAGAAATCGAAATTTGAACATTGATAAAATTTTTTGATATTAAGTAGTTGTTATTAATTGACTTTTAGGCTAGGTAATAGTATGATTATGGGAACTATAAAAGACATTTTTTTTAGAGATACACACTATTTACAGATGAGATTATGATGTCTGGGATTTGCTTTTAAAAAATTGAGTTTTGGTGGGATAGGAAAAATGAATGGGCAGTATGATGATAATTTTTGAAATTGGGAAATGGAGTATTGGATATATTGTACTATTTTTTCTACTTGGTATATTATTGAACATTTTCATAAGTTATCAAAATTGTGAAGATTAAATGATTTGCATTAGTTATTGATTCATATATGATTAAAAATAATTAATTAAAAAACAATAGAGACAAAGACTCCAAGAGAAAATGGTTAAAAATATGAGCAGTTTTGTGGGAAGGGAAAGATAAATTTCTAAAGAGGTTTGGATTATATATAAGAAAGCAGAATTCTTTTATAAATTTGTATTTGGCTTGGAAAAGACAATGCAATATTCTAAGGTTCTAAAGTGCAAAAGGATTTTGAATAATGAAGGTCCAGAAAATACAAGTTTTGTTTCTCACTAGACTAGTGTGTATTGCTGTACATTTTGGGCCCACCATGGCTGGAATGAGGTGTGTATGAAGAAACAACAGATATTTGTTGTCTGTGTATTTAAGGTCTGTATTGTAGAACTCTAGTGATGTAATTCTATGAGACTACTTGCAGAGGAGCCTAGAGAAATGTATAAAGTTCATTAACTTGAGCTGCCAAATTCATAATCATTCTTTGAATTCAGGACCTGTCTGTTACATATTTCTGTTTTCTAAACCAGCAGTAGTTGCAGGCATCCTTTTGACGGGAGAGGGGAACAACTTAAAGTGTCTCAATAGGTGGTACATTCTGGACACTTACTAGTCTTTTGGCATGATCTCGTGGAAAGGCTCCAGGTGCAAGCTGTGTCCACCTCTCGAGGCCATGTGGCAGCTGGCAAGGCCAGGTTAAGATCCTGTTTTGGAACAACATGTCTTCTCCAGTGGCAGCATCCCAATAACAGGCATGTCTATACTGGAGACAAATCAGATTGGTCAGGGAGACCCGGGGAGGGTAGGAATTCCTTGCAGAGTTCAGGAGCGCCACCTGTGGGGTTTCTGTGTGAGTAGGCCTGTGGGCTGAGGTGGAATCGGGACAGGAAAGTGCTGTCATCCCTTGGGGTGGCTGGGATGCATGACTACACAAGAGTTCTGTCATTAGGGTCTGAGGGAACGATGTAGGGGGAACTGCCCCTGAAGAAAACGACGATCAGCAGTTTCTGGGAGGGATTGTGGATCTGGCAGAGATTCGAGTGATCTCATCAGGCCTGGATAGTGCGATACCAGCAGAAATCCTTGGCTCAGCATGCCGAGGCTCTCTTGTTTACCATCTACTGCAGACAGTGTGTGGCAGAGGAAGAGCAGGAGCAAGGCTCCGTGGGGACTGTGCCAGGTGTGTCTGCACTGTGGCTGGGCTTTGCAGTTAAGCACTGCATAAACCTGACTACTTTGCTGATTTTCTATGACTTTTTCCTGACTTTTCTTCCTAATGAATATCCCAACCTTCTGTCCGCTAAACTAGTTAGAGGATTTCTCTGTAGCTTGGGGGAGGTGGAGAGAAGCTTCATTGTACCCTTTGGACCAGATGTGCTTGTAACAGGGAAGTTGGCAGCTGTGGAGAAGAACAAAGACAGTGGAACTGAGATAGATAAAGAAAAAGGGGGTTCTGGAGGACTAAAATGAGCCCAATTCTGGCTTATTTTATGTTTTTGAGTTAAATTTCACCATTTTTTTTTCCTTTTTGAAGTTATTTCCTATATTAGTAAGTATAGTGTTTGTTGTTGGGTATATATAAAGATGTATAAACCGTGGCTCTTGCCCTTAACTATCTTACCTTGTGTGTTTAAGTGTTAAGCAAGAAAAGGCTATAGGAATGGTTGATAAGCAATATATAGCATTAATTAGCAGAAGGTAATGTGAGGCTAAATTACATCTTCTTAGTGAAGGTCATTAAGTTACAGAGAAGTGGGGATATTTAAGCTGCACTTGAAGATGAGTAGGTAGTTATCAAATAGAGAAAGTAAGGGAGATCTTGGGGCAAGGGAAGATACTCCAGGCAAAGGAAGAGCAGGTACAAAGCAAAATGCTAAAAGCGTGCTGGGTGTGTTGGGTCTGGGAGCACAGGGTCTTGAGTTCTGGTGGTGGGGTGGAACTTGGTGTAAGACATATCTAGCCTAAGGTGTTTGAACTTTGTTACTCAAGTTGTTCTTGAGATAAGTGGTGGCTAATGTATTGTCTGGATGTGGAAGATGATATGTCGGTATGGTCAGTTTTGCTTGGTGTGTTTTTGTCCCTAACATTTGATACTGCTTCATGTTAATTTAGAGATGTGCGTTGAGTGCCTAAACTGTATAACACCATGAAACTTCGTGGTCAGTGAGATTTGCAAAATAAGTATAAGCAATTGACCCTGTCTTATAGGAGTTCGGATTTTATATAGGAGACTGGGTTTACAGGCTGGCAGCAGGTAAAAAAGAATCTAAGTCAGCATACTCAGTGCTCCCATGTGTGGTGAGAGCTCATGCCATAGGAAATGGAAGGAGGGAGTGGTCTCCATGGTGGTGAGTGGTCAGAGAAGGGTCCTTAGGGAATTATAGGAGACTTGAGGATGAGTGGGAGCTGGAGAGGCATGAGGGAGGGCAGCTTAGGCCAGCCTAGGCAGTCTGGGGAAAAAGAACACATTTGGGTGAATCTGGTTGTGGTTTTGGGAGCAGACAGCTTCTTCAGGTTGAGGGATTCTTGCTCATTCTTCAAATAATGTTTGTTTAAATTTAATTCCTTGCCAAGGAGTCTGCCAAGTATTACAGGGTGTCGATGACAAAATTAGAAGGATAATTAGGAGTTTGGCATTTCTGCCAAACAGTAGGAAGACACCGAAGATTTTCTGAGTAATCCTGTGACACGTGGAGGACGAATTTGAGATTTGATTGGTGCAGCAAGGGCATGAGTTAGGCAGCTTTGGGCGTAATCCTGGTGTGGGCCCTAATAACTTGATTAGGGTTGTGACAGCAGGCGGAATGGAGAATGGGCAAATTAAAAACATTTTGAAGGACTATTAGATGAAAACGACTGATCTTATATAATGGATCAGAGGGAACAGGAGGTAAACATGACCACTGGATATATATCTTGGGTAGTAATAAGAATGGAGAAGTTGAGGAGAAAACAGTTAGCTCAAGGGAGAGCAAAGGAGGTGATATGCACTGCTTAGAAGTCTAAAGCCAGAAGTAACTGATGCCTTTAGACGCTGGAGATAGGAAGACTGGGTAAAGAAACTGGACAAGAGAAATAGTCCATATTACAAATTGTAGTAGTAATAGTTGTTACTACTGCACTTGGATTTTTATAATTGTCAGTAGAAGCATATGTATTCTTAAATTTTTTGTAGGAAAAATTGGAAAAATAAATAATTCCTTTTTGGAAAACTTTGTTCTTATGACAAAACAGTTCATATTGATAAAAAATTTAAAAGCAGAAGCATATAAAGAGAAGTAACTTGTGATCCCAGTAGGTGATCTCTCTCTCTAGCTATATCCATCCGTCTTACCATCCATCTAGATTCATTATGAGGAATTGGCTCACACCATCCATTACAGAGACTGAGAAGTCTCCTGATGTCTGCAGGCTGGAGACCTGGGGAAACTTGTGGTGCAATTCAGTTCAAGTCTGAAGGGCTGAGAACCAGGGAAGCTGATGGTGTACTTCTCAGTCCTCCAGCCAGAGAAGCTGTGTCCCAGCTTAACCAATGGGGCAAGAATAAAGAGGGTGGAGTCTTCTTCCTCTACCTTTTGTTTCATTAGGCCCTTAAGGGATTAGATGAATACCATCCAACACTGGGGAAGGCTATCTACTTTACTGAGTCTACAGATTCAAATGCAAATCTCATCAAGAAACAGTTTCACAGGCACACCCAGAAACAGTGCTTCATCTGGGCACCTCTTGGCCAGTCAGGTTGACACATAAAATTAACCATCACAATTAGAATTATACTTGGTTGTGCACGGAATCCTAAAAGCCTTCCCATGTTGTAAGTATGTGTTTAGTCATATTAAAACTTCTAAAAATTATAAAGAAGAGGGGCTTGAGGTTACTTGTAAAATCTATTCCCAAAGAAAGACTAAGTAACATTTTAAAGATGTGGTAGCTGTAAGGTGTGGTCCTGGACAACCAAGAGATTAAACGGAAAAAATGAAAGTTGGAGGATCCTTATCTCCAATCACATACAGAAACAAAGTACTGATATATTGAAACTTAAAGGTAAAAGATAAACTTACTTTAAATAACCTAAGAGAATATAGGAGTGAATATTTAGTCTTGAGATGAGGAAGAACTAGTTTCTAAAGTTAGAAGTAATGGAAAAAATTGCAAAGGAGAAAGAAACCTATAGACTCAATTATATAAAAATATCAAACTGGAAAAATATTTGCAACAAATGCGTTAGACAAGGTGGGGAAAGGGCATGTTCACACACTGTTGGGAGGTGCGTAAATTGGTACAATCTTTCCTGGAGAGCAGTGTGATAATAAGTATCAAGAGCCTCAAAGTTCCTCTCCTTTGACTCAACAATTTCTTTTCCAGGAGTCTGCCTTCAGCAATTGCCAGAAGTTTGGACAAATGTTATCTTCAAGGCTGGTTTCCTTAGCTTTATTTAAAAATACTCCAAACTGGAAATAATCCAACTGTACAGGAGAAGAGTTAAATTTTGTTTTTAAGTGAATTCTTTACTACTGTAAGCAAACATAGGTGTAATTCTAAATCACAGTGTTGCTGTAATTAGTGTCATTTCCTTTATATTTCAGTCTTGTTTTTGCCTCAGTTAGGAAAATCAAAATAAATTTCTTTTACATTTTCTAAAAGCTGAATTCATTGCTAACTGAAGAATTGGATTAGTGGGCCATCTTTGAGCTTTTCTTCTATATTATGCTAAAAAGTGTTAAATAAAACTAGTAATATAGAAATTTATAAATTGCTTACTGTGTATAGGATTTTGTGCTAAGATTATTACATGATTATTACTTTATTTCTAGGATCAATGGTATGCAGCAGGTAATGTTGTTATCTCTATTTTATAGGTAAGGAGCCAGAGGCCCAGAACGCATTAGTTATTTACATGAGGTCATATAGGTGGTAAGAGGCAGATGGAGAACTCAGGACAGCCCTGGCCGAGGGACTCCAAAGCTTGTTACCGAGTATTTAAGCAAGAGCTTATCCTTCATTGGAATTAAAATGTAGAAATAACAAGTGATTTTTTCAAACAGTTTAAATCAGGCCTAACCTTGGGGTTATAGATGGAGCAGAGACCCTATCATTGTACCTCACTTCATTGTGCTCCTCCATCACAGTGGCCACCAGTGTGGTTCCTGTCACTCATCTCTTTCTCTATTTTGTATAGCTCGTTGTCCTTACCTCCTGCCCACTTCTATCCCCCTAAATCACTGTTCTGTTCCCAGGATCAAGAGACTCTTTCTTGCTCCTTTAGGAAACTATGTGATCCCCAGGTCATTTCTCAGCATTTCCCACAGTCCCTGGGGCTCCATGGAGGAGGAGTTAGCAAGTTCCCACTTACATGAGTTGGAATGTACCACAATAAAGGCACGACCTGGGGAAACACTGCGACAAAGCATCACATGCCACCTAGTTCTTGTTGACCATTTCTGCTCTAAAATGAAGAGGAACTACAGCAGCATTTCATACCCACTTCCATAAAATCCCAGAAGTCATGCAGTTTGTAGTTTATTTTCCAGCTCAACCTGTCATCCTTTCTTGCATCATTGATGCCCTTGAAGCAGGAATGGGCAAAAGAATTAGGTTGTTTTTACCTAGGACTTTATAATTAATCCTACTTTTAATAAAAGCTGTATGTCCTTGTTAAAGAACAAGCCATAGTTGTCTTTCCAAACTTCTGTAGCCAGAGTTTTTCAGCCTCATAACTACTGATGTTATATAGGCTGGATCACTGTGTTATAGGGGCCATCCCATGCATTGGACAGTGTTTAGCAATGTCCCTGGCCTCTGCCAACTAGATGCTAGTAGCATCCTTCCTCTCCAAGTTATGACAGTTAAAATGGTCATCAGACACTGCCAGATGTCCCCTATGGAAAATAAAGAAAGGAAGCTTAGAGTTAGAGAACTCCACCCCAGAAAGACAGGTTACAAATAGAGAAGGCTAGTTCTTATAGGTTTCACCTGGCTGGGACATTGGTGTTTGTAAGCTGGATGGTCAGGCTAAGCTGCCCTCAGTTGAGAACCACTGGTATAAACGTTAAATTTGGCAAACTCTGTTTTTGTTTTTATTTGAAGTAATGGGAAGTAACTGTCTTTGTGAAGAGAATATTATCATATCTCATGTTTTATCCTTTGAATATTTTCAGCTTTTTAACTTATTAATCTTATGATTGTATACTTTTGAGACTAAAATATCTTTTTTCCCTCTTTTTAAATAGTATGCAAGCATTGAAAAAAGTGGTGAATTTTTCATGTCTCCCAGTGACTTCGTCACTCGATATTTGAACATTTTTGGAGAAAGCCAGCCGAATCCAAAGACGGTGGAACTTTTAAGTGGTGTGGTGGACCAGACCAAAGATGGGTATGTTTATTTTTAATCATCTCATTTAACTTTTTGTGTTTGAAACAGCTGTCTGTTGCTTTAATGATGAAGTCATTGTATATACACTTCCCATCTCCTAAGAGCATTATTTTTTCTACCTATTGCAATTAATACATTATTTTAGAAGTAATACTTTAATATTTTTTTTTAGTGTTCTTATCACAGCTGAGGATTCTATGTGTGTATTTTTTTGACAGTTTAAAGAACTATTTATAGTTTCACAGCTATTGTTGATAAGAGGTATGAAGATATAGCAGTATGTTTACTATATGTAAGTTGGTATTTTTCAAGGCAACTATAAAAATTGTGAGTAAATGTAAAATACAGCTTTAAGAGCATAGTTTTTCTATAATATTTCTCTGCTCAAATAGCTTTTAAATCTAACACGTGATTAAATACGAATAACAGAAGAATAGACCGAACCATCTAAGATTAAGTAAAACATTTTGCAAAATGCCTTTGGGTTTTTTTCCCCCTACTAGTCTTCTCCATTTACATTTTTAAAATGAGTCTTTCCTAAACTGTATAAGATTGCAGTTGGTTTTTATCATGTAGTGAACACTCCATGAACACTAATATGGACACTAGTGTCCCCTAATAGCCAAGTATAATCAGGAATAGGCTTTCTTTATGTAAACTGTAGTAGACCCAGCTATCTACCCATGCTGCTTGCCAGCACCCCCTTTGACAGATTGCAGTTACCTGCCCTTCTGGGGTGGTGTTCTCCAGCTCAGAGCTCTCTGTCACATGTCTGATTTTCCCACATGCATCTGTTTGATAATAACCAAAGTAAACTCTCTTGGTGTACTTCAAATGCTTTCAGTTTTTACCAGCATTTCCCTTTTTTTTATATATGCTGTTGTCCCATCTTGCATGGAGATAGCCTCCTTTAAAGTAAAGGTCTCGCAGAGTGGAAAAGAGTGGGAGGAAATTGGCAAGTATACTTTCTGTAGTATCCTGGAGGATTGCTGGATTATGCCTTCTCTCTTTGTTCCAGTAGCAATTACTTCTGTTTTCCATCTGCACCCCAAGGTAGCAACTTTGCTTGGTAGGGAAGCATCGTGTATGAGTAGGCCTTTATTTGCTCACAGAGCCTCTATGGAGTAGTGCAGGGAGAGGCTGAGGTATATTTCATACCAGTCCATTGCAGCAAAAACTAGATAGGATACAGATTTATTCTAGCAAACATTTTTTTGAGAAAATTTGGATGCTTCCATATACTCTGTTTTCAAGATTCAGAGGAAAGGTGATGAACTTCACATGCAACATAAATGATCTAACTCAGTGTTTAAGATCAAAATTTTTTTTGTTTCTTGATAGTTTAAAATTTCTTTAAACTACAGAAAACTTGAAAGAATACAATGAACACCCAGTACATACTCATCATCTAGATTGACTAATTGTTGACATTTTTTCCACCTTTGTGCTCTTTTTTTTTTACACCCTTTCTTCTTTATGCAACAGGCACACACGTAATTTCCTTTTGTGCCTGAACTATTTAACTATAAATTACAGACATCATGAGACTTCAGCATTCTTCCTCTAAGAATAACACCATTTTTCTACATAACCACTGTACACCACCATCATACTTAGGAGAATTAACAGTTATGTCAAATATCACCTAATATCTGGTCTATATTAAAATATACCAATCTCTCCACCCCTCATCCCCCACTCTCAAATGCCTCCTTGCCTTTTTTTAAAATCCAGGATCCAAGTCTACTGCCATGCCACCCTGAATGTGCCCAACCTCGTCTGATTTTGCAAGCTAAGCAGGGTTGGGCCTGGTTAGTACTTGGATGGAAGACAACCTAGGAATACCAGGTGCTGTAAGTGTTAAAAAAAAAATCCAGCATCCAGTCTAGGTTTTTCTGTTACATTTAGCTGTTATATCTTTTAATTTAGAAGAGACCCTTGCTTTCTATTGTTTTTTTTATAACATTGATTTTTAAAATCCAGGCCCATTTATTTTGTTTAGGTCCCATGTTCTGGACTCTTCTGATTGTTTCTTCATGCCTGCCTGGATTCATGTTACATTTTGGAGTTAGGGGAAATTCTGTATACCTGCTATATCTTATCAAAAGGCCTACTGTCCCAGCATTGATGATGCTAAATTTGGTCTCTTAAGTTAAGGTGGTATCCACTAGATATTTCCATTGTATGGGGGACCACTTTTGTTTTATAAGTAGTAGATAGAATACTTTGACAATGTGTGAATATCCTGTTTCCCAGCAATATTTCACCCAATAGTTTATTATTCACAATAATCCTTTCTTTAATCAATTATTACAATGGGGTTTGAAAAGTGGTGATTTTTAAAATTCTATTCTATTTACCATTCTTTGGTAAAGAAAAGCTTTCTTACTTCCATTCTCTTTTCTTTCTCTCTTAACCATTTACACCAGTATAAATTCATGGATTTATTTAACTTCAATGTATTATAATTTGTTACTGTTATTTCCTTAGATGCTAAAATTGTCCCATTGTGGTCAGTGGGTGTCCCTTCAGCTGGCACCTCTATGCTTAGCCTTTGAGTGCTCCTTGCTTTTGGTAAATAAGATGTTCTAGGCTCACTTTGGATTTTTCCTGCCTCTGAAAATCGCTCTTTTCTCCAAGAAGCTCTGGTTCTTTTCAGCTGGGATTGGTTTTTAGAAACAAAGATCTGAGCACGGGCTTATTATTACTAGGGTGTTACTGCTTCTCTGACTTTTTAGTAGGAAGAGCTGGGAAATATACTTTAAAAAATCAAAAGTTTATATTGACATTTCCTGTTTAAACTTAACATTACAGGATTTTCTCTTTGCCTTTTATTTTGTATCTCTTTCTCTCTTGCAGTATTTTGGTTCCTGATTATATTAATACATTTAGGGACATTAATTTATATAATCATAATACCTTCTAATGTATTTTGCCTTCTTTTCCATCCTCATCCCCATTAGCATGCATGCTTTTCCTCTTTTTTTTAGATATACTCTCCCAAAATATAGCCTTAACTTCATTAGATGCAACAGTGTAACATACATTTTACATATATAATAAAACATAACATATATATGTATATATATATATTTTTTTTCAAAAGCTTATCACAAATCTGAAATGTTGGCTTTATTTTCTTGGTTTTACACATGAGACTGTTGAGGCTCTCAGTGTTCAAGCAATTTGCTGCCAAAAGGTGCCCAGGCCTGTCATGACCCTGGCATTTGCAGTGTTCTGAACTGCCTCTCCTCTCATAATCTCTCAGTCCTCTGTAACCTGACATTTTCTTTCAGGTGTTGTGTTATCTTAAATCTCTGTTTTACTGTGACAGAGAAAATTGTAGAGGACCTCAATCTGTTACCCTTAGGCTAACTTATTCTTTTCTAGTTGTGAAAAGAGTATGAACAGTGAACAACTAAGTTTCAAAAGGGAAAAGAACCACTGATAATTTCAGCTTGACATATTTTGAACTTTTTAGTATCTTCCATCATTTGTTAACCTGCATTGATATTTTTTATAATTTGAATTCATTTTTATTATAATTCTCTTTCATAATCTTTTAGACTATATCAGTCAATTTTCATATCTTCATATGCTGTTCACATTAACAGTATTAAATAGCGTCATCCTTTTCTATCAGATTAATGTACCATACTTTATGAAATCATGCCCTTATAGAGTAATGTCAGTTTCTAATTTTCTAAAATAAGTAGTATTGGAGTGAATATCTTCATTCATATGACATTTTCCCTTTCCATTTGATTACTTCCTTAGAAAGAAATTAGAAGACAAAGATTCCTGGGTCTAAGTATAGAACTGTTTTATAGCCCACCATGTGTATCGTGATAATTTTTTCCAAAAGGGCTGAACAAGTTGAAGAATTTTTCCAAGGTGTTTATGTTTACTGAGCTACTAGCAAAGGGCCAGTGTTTGAGCCTGGGCCTGCCCAAGGCCTGTTCAGATGTTGACATGCCATTTTCCCTAATCCTAATCCGGACACACAGCTCCTCAGTATTTATTTAACAAATAGGTATAACCATACATTCGTTCTCAGTGTAAAACTATGAATTCCTTTAGTTCCCCTTTCTTTCTCTTTCTCTCTTTTTTTAAGCATGGCATTTGTCAAGTTCTTAGTCACAAATTATTATCTAAAAATCAACCCTTGTTCCTTGAAAAACTTACATGGCAGGAGCCACATGTTGGCCCACGGAAGCACAGCACACACAGCAGACAATGGCGAAGCACTGGAGTAGGCTTTATTAATTTAGCTGGGCTCTCTGGGACCATAATCACCTAGCTTGACTGGCCAGAAGAATTTTGGTGCATAACTTTGTTAAAATTTGGAAAGCTATTTATAGATTGACAACTTTAAGATTTAAAAATAGTGACAGCTGTGCTGACCCAGAGGTCATGATAAATTAAATAACTAATTTTTAGGTAGGTACTACTGTCATTAGCTGTGGTTTCTTGAGTGTGCAAACCAGGTCCTGCATATTTTGGTATCTCCAGTATCTAGTTCAATATCTGGCCTCTGCTTAACATCAATTTGTTGACTAAACTTAGGCAGAGCTACTCAGAAGAGTATACTGTGTAATGTTACGAAAGCCCAGGACTATTGGGAGAATAGGAGGTCTAGTTTGTATTCTAGGTTACTCACTGTAGTAGTCTGAATAACAGCTACCTGAAGATATCAAGTCATAATCTCTGAAATTTGGAAATGGAGCCTTATTTGGAAAAAGTTTCTTTAAGATATGATTAAGTTACAGATTTTTTTTTTTTTAAGTGATGGCATTGGTTAACAAAATCCAGTAAGTTTCAGAAATGAAGGATTTTGGAATGATGTCATTACCCTGAATTATCAGTGCTTTACTTGTTATCACAGTTTTCCTTATAAGAAGCAGAAGTTTTGACACAGATCCTGGGACGAGTAACCATAGAGATTAGAGTGTCCATAAGCCAGGGAACACTTGGGGCCACCAGAAGCTGGGAGAGGCAAAGAATTCTCCCCTAAAGAACCTCTCTTTGGAGGGGCTATGACCCCACTGTCACTTTGATTTCAGACTTCTGGTCCCCATGAACTCTAGGCATGGAAGTTAACCACCTGCGCACTGCATGAACTTAAGGTAAAGGGATCCGGTTTTTCTGGGGCACTCCTGATTCCAATTTAATGTTTCATGAGATTGTGACTTGGTCAGCCCTCCATGCTGTGAGCTCCTCTCAGAGTGCTGTACAGTTTGTTGTTAACAGCTGTTTAAGACTCTCATCTCTGTGCCTGGCTGTTCTGTATGTTGAGCTTAACTGATGAGTGGAAAGAACATGGTATGTGCCCTCTTGGAGTTTCTAATTTAGTGGAGCAGACAGGTATTAATCAGAGAACCACAAAAAAATGAACTGATGTGTGATAAATGTGAAAGAAGGGCATGGTGTGAGAGACAGTAAAGGCGGCTTCCGTGCTGACTGGGAGTTTAGGAAAGACTTCCCGATGAGTGAGGACTTGAGGAAAGAGGAGTGGGGCCAGGGGACAGAGTACTGCAGACAGAGGGAACAATGATTGCTGAGGGTATTCTGAAATGCAGAGGCTGGCATGCCAGGAGCATGGAAGGTACAGGGCATGGTGGTAGGGAGGTAGGCGTGGGCAGGCTGCGTAGGAACTTCATATTAAGAATTAAAGATTCTTATCCTAAGAGCAGTGGAGCGCCATCATAGGAGGATTTGAGTCAGGCTGGGCAGAACTTGCCTGTGCCACAGCAAACTCGCTGTGATTCCACTGGTCCTCCACCCTCCCTTCTAATTGCCTGTTGTGTTTAGATTTCCCTGAATTCCACTGTTTTAATAGATTTAATGATGGGTATACTCATTTTGTGAGGCACTTTGTGGGAGATAAGAAGAAACTTTGCCCAGGCCTGGACACCTTTTGTTTAGTGGGTGTCATAGGTGAGGAAGGCTTTTCCCAGCATCTGGTAGGGGTGCAGGGGTGATGGTGAGGATGAGAAAGGAGGGGAGGAGGAGAGTACAAAGGTCTCTTAAGGCTTCTTAGACCTTCTTACCTTGCTTGCTGTTGGATTGTTTGTATGGTTTTTGATATGTCTTTTAGATTATGTTTTTGTTTAAAATAGGAATGAAGCTTTCTTTGTATCATGTAAGTGTGATTTTTATACATTGTTATAGCTATCTAGATAAAAATAAATGTTGTGAGCATTGTAAACATGTTTCTATTTGTTATTTGTTTTTATTATTAACTGTCTTACTGGGGAGGTCTTAGCTTCAAAAGATGTTTCCATGAGTACCTGATCTTACCTGGAAAGACTAAGTGGTACCTGTATAAGCTGGAGGTTTTGGGTTCCTGGCCTCTTGGGCCCAGGATGCTGGCTGCCTGTTACAGGTCCAACCCCTGTCTGTGGAGTAGGCACTGGGTGGATCTGGTATCTAATTGTTTTGCTAGGATCGTGTACAAATTTAAATTTACCACATACACATTTCCAGTCTTAAGTGTGGTATGTCTTTGCACCCAAGAATGTCAGAAATTCTGATTACTTAATGATAAGCTGATATGTCCACCTTACTATGGTATCAACACCCATTTTGCTAAATCAAAATGGTAGCAGTGGAATCAACATCCACAAATCATTTCTTTCTGTTCTGTGTGTGGAGAATCATTCCTGTAACAATGCTCATTTGAATAAGGGTGTCAAAGAAGAAAAGATGAAGAAGTCTAGAGTTTTAAAATGTGTGTCTGTATAAAGTGTGTTCTCTGCCTTTCCCATGTTTGTTACTTATCTTTCCGAGAAAAAAAAAATATATGGCCTTTTAAATACTTCACAGGGTGAAGGAGCATATAATGTTGTTGATGACATAATCATTTTTCTATACCTGTTTTCACTTTGTGAGGCTGTCAAGATGAAATCCAGGCCTTGGCCACATGCTGGGAGTTAATGAGGTTTACAATTGGCAATGCTTAAAGAGTATTAGGGTAATGTATTTAAACATCAGCAGTTCACAGTCTGCAGAGCTCATCATCTGTCAGATACAATCCGGAATCAATAAGAGGAGGCCTTTCAATTTGCTAATAAGGAAAGTTTTCTACACTGCTAGGGTGGACTCAGATCTCAGATAAACACATGAAATCCATAAACTATAGTATTAAGCAAAAGCATCTCTTTATTAAAAAAAAAAAGATAATAATCACCATCAGTCACCTGAGAAGCTTAAATTTTCTTCTTAGTCATCAGACTCCCAAATTAATCTACCAAAACAAAAAGCCTCATTAGCAGCTCTCATTGAATCAGTGTTATTTTTTCTTTCTCTCAAGGTGTCTGATTAACCCCCTTTCTTTTTGCATTACTCACTTTGTGTTAATATTTGATGTCTGAAATCATAGGGGGTGTGTGCAATGTGGTGGCTAGACACTGTCTGCGAGGGGTGAATTAAAAAGAATTCTTAAAAAGGTTTGTATTATGTCTCTGGTATATTAGAAAACCTCTAGGAATGTCAGGTGCCTGGGATTATTTTCTTTTTAATTCCAGAAAGGGTTGATTAATGACGAGGTGCTGATTTCACTTCTCATTCCTATGTGCGGGGATAGCCCTCCCTTACTTCCCCCTTGTTCTTTTGCATACCAATTGAGACTGCCCTTTGGAGAGTTTCGCTGTCAAGGGAAGGTGAGAGATGGGACCATAGCTGGAGGGGAAAAGAAGGTGAAAGGAGGGTCTTTTTAAGGTGAGTAGATTAAGCATCACTTATCCTGATGGGAATGACTCTGTGGACAGTGGAGAATTGACACACTGTAGGAGAAAAGAAGAGTCTAGTGTCTTGTCTGTGTGGGAGGCGGCCTCTTGTGAGTCTGAGACCTTTTCAAGGAGTTGGTGAGGTCCAGACTGTTGACATGATAACGTTAAGATGTGATTTGCCTTACTCGCTGTGTTGTATTTGAACTGATGGTTCTAAAAGCAATAGTGAGTGAAACGTCTGGTGCCCTTTCTCTAATGAACAGTGGCACTAAGCCACACACTGTGAGTAGTCATGCACTTCACCACCACACATGCACAGTAACAGCAGCAGTGATGATGATGTCGCCAGTTCCGCTTCAGAGTGGCCTTGAAGAAGTAGTAAAAAATATTGATTTTCTTAAATCTCACCCTTGAGTGGATGTCACTTTAAAATTCTGAGTGACTAAATGGGAAGTGTGCATGAGAACCTGCTCAGTCATCTGATGGTTGGGGAAAAGCACTTGAGCAGTTATTTGGAGTTGCTAGTTAAGCTAGTTATTTATTTATTTTTTTCATGGAACACTTATTTTTTTTATTTGAAAGAATGACTTATTTGAAAGAATTAAAATTCTCACATAACATTTTCCTGATACTTAAAGATTTTTCTGATGTAATTAGTGGTGATATTAATTATGAGATTTTGAAATATACTATGATGGGATGTGCTAACATTTGGAAGATGTGCATAACTTAGGGAAACCTGTTTTCCAGATGACCAAGTAAATGTTTCAGAATCATGCATGTGTAAAAGGTATATTCAAGGTACAAGCAGACCCATGGATTTTAATGTAACAGAATGGGAAGTGTTCATGGATGTAGGTTCAGCTTCCACATTGCAACTGATCTTTAAGAAACTATTATTTGTTGAGATTTGGTATTGTATCATAGAAGAATATCCACAGTTCACTAGATAAGCTGTTAAAATACTCCTTCCGTTTGTAACTATGAGTCTGTGTAAGACTGAAATCCTTCATATCCTCCAACAAAAACATTACAGCCGACTGAATGCATCCATTAAGTCAGACGTTTAAGAGATTTGCAGACATAAAACTTCTTTTTCTCACTATGTGTTTTAGAAACCATAGTTATATTTCATACAAATATTTATGTTGTGGTGTAATAGGTTTATTCACTTTTTAATGTAATAAATATTTTAAAAATTTATCAGTTTTAATTTTCTACATAGTAAGTATGATAGCTATAATGTACATAAATAAAAACTCTTTGAGAACCTCAATAATTCATAAGCATCTAAAGGGTTCCTGAAATCCAAAAGTTTGAGAAATACTGAACTAGAAAAATAGAAGGGCAAGTGGAATATAGGGTAAAAATGTTATATAGATCTAGTGGGAGAATTTGGGGGACGTTTTCTTCAAAATTTCTTGTTTTTTCTCTGTGAAATAGATGAGAGAGAGGATGAGGGTTGAAGCATTGGCATTTTAAGAGAAGAACATACTAAACAGTTGTCTGCAAGTGGGAGGGCGAATGGACAAGAGGACACAGCATGGCTGGGCAGGACCCACTGGAGGCCCACCTGAGGATTTGTGCTCACAGAATTCAAAGTGAAACTGGTTAGTGTGGCTTTGTGCTCTCCAGCTGAGTTCAGCTGCTTAGCTCCTGGCATAGAGTAGGAAATGCTGGATACATTTCGGGTTGAGGACATGGCCTTTGAATAATCCAGAGCTGGAGAGGTGCCACAGAGGCGAGGGACATGCAAGGAAGCAATTGTAATGATTGACTATAGATTTACTATGAATGAGGGGTAAAGAGAGGATTTTGGAGTAGGAGACAGTGAGAAGGTGGTAGGCTTATTGAACTGCAGGTTTCAGTGTAGTGGAAGATTGTTGAAATTGAGGTCTCGGAGGGTATGAGCAGGAAGACTAGAAGTTAGTGGCCCAAAAGTGAGATGCATAAAAGTGAGAATAAGGAGGTATTGCAGTTATTGGTAGTGGTAAAAGTCTAGAATCTGACCATGGGAGTGAATGACTAAGGAAAGGTAGAGAAAAGATCATTGGAAGAGAGGAGTTCAAGAAATTGGGAGGCCTAGGTGTTTGAGGAATTAGTATATTGAAGGATAAGTATGTTGAAAATACTGAGAATTCAGGTAGCAGTAGGGTTGGAGAGTGTGTCAGTGAGCCCAAAGCTAAAACATAGTGGGGTAGTGGGGGAGGGATACATCAGTTCTTCTTAGGTGACAGAAACAAGGAGGGATGGTATAGTCAAATGATGTAAGTATTTGAACTGGGGGTGAGAGCGGGAGTGTTGGGATGATCTGTAAGACACAACAAGGATGAAGGAGTACCCTTATCCTGCTCATAAGCCTGGTGCAACCCAGGACTGCAAAGGAGAGCCCCTCACTGCTTAAGCAGGGGGCTGCGGAAGAAAAATCCTTAGGGGAGAGCATTGGTTGGAGCAAGAATGTGGAGGGGTTCTTAAAGGATTCGTCTGAAAGGGATTTTGTTTAGTGAAGAGATTGAGGATGAGATTTTGCTCATCCTGAATTGTGAAATCTTGAAGGCACAACGGAAGGTCCTTTGGGAGATGGCAAAAGAATAAGGCAAATGCAGAGCCCATGGGGATTGGATGTGGGTGATAAAGGGTGACCAGAGGGTCTTGGGCTGCTGGTGGAGGTCAGCATGCACAGGATAAAGGACCCAATGGAATTAGTCCCAGTGGACTGCACATTGTATATGCTGGGAGATAGGGGTATTTGCAGAGAGGCAAGGAGGCCTTGGGAGGGGCAATTTTATTATTTGAAGAACTTCTAAAGTAAAAACATTCTGTGAGATTTGAGCTCTGCTGTGTTTTGTTTTGTTTTGTTTTGTTTTGTTTTCCCTAGATGGTTAGACTAAAGGACAAGGCAAGCAAATAGTTGCTGAGCATATAGAGGAGGAGAGGGTTCCAGACCCAGTGTTAACAGTTTCCACCTGTTTTCTCCTTTAATCCTCATAACAAATCCTTAAACTAGGTACTTTTGTCCCCCTTTTTTAGAGGGAGGTGCACAATCAGAGAGTTTAAATAATTTGCTCAAAATTACATAGCTAGTGAATTCTGGAACTAGAATTTGGACCTACTTCTTTTTGATTTATGCCCTACCTGCTCTACCATGGAACTTTCTAAGTATAGAGAAGAATATTAAAAATAGAGCTTTGCATGAGAACTGAGCATATGTCTTTACTTAAAAGTTATGATGCCCTTTGCAAGATTCTTAACACTTTAAGACTATTTGGCCAACTATCATCTTTACCACCAGACTTATGAAAAACTGTCCTCACAGTTTTTTTTTTTAACCCAGAAATAGTTTTCAGAACACTTTTTCCCTTTTACTATTGTTAGTCTTAACCTTGTGGTACCATTGCATACCATGTCCTCAGAATCCTTATCTTTACCGGGCTAGCTCCTCATGTTCTTCCCAGTACGTGAAGGTGAGAGCGCAAATACTGTTCCCTCCCACTTTCCTCGTTTGGTTGTCTGGTCTTGCTGTTTTTGTACCAGAGGTGCTTAAAACTTAGATCTAAAACTTTAAAGAAAAGAAATCAAATGTAAGCACTGTTTCCTGGCTACTTGCAAATCTATTTCCCTACCAATGTCAGTGTTGTAGGCACAGGATATGGCAGTTGCTTAAATTAAGTCTTGTGTTAAACTGTGAGGATTGAAGTGAAACCTGAGATTTAGTGCCTATTAACTTTCCCATTGATTGTGACATAATTGTCAGTGAGTCACTTCCTATTAAACAGAATGAAGCTCTCAGATTTTAATGAAGGTTTTGAGGGTAAGAATTCCATTGCAATTTGCTATAAAAGTTTTTGGATCTTCAGTCTCAAAAAGTAAGGGGTGAAAGAAGATTCACTTTCATAGAAATTATAGAATAAATTAGTCTCTGTAATAAAGCATATATAGTAAGATAAAGTGGCCTTGGGTTATAAATTGAGAGAATCTTGATTTTTGAAAAATCTAGGTGAATTTTAGATTTATTAGTTCATTTAACAGATGTTTATTGGCACCAACTATGTGCCAGGCACTGTTCTAAACAAAACAGTAAACATTGTGTTCTTACATAGCAAATAGAAGCAGGTTGCTGTATCTACTACAGCCAGGGGAGGGGATGGCGAGTGACTGTGTGTGGCCTCTGGGGTTCTGTGGTCAACAGGGTGGTCAGCGAAGACCTTTTGAAATGTAACATTTAGGCAGAGCCCTCAGAGAGTGAGCCATATGAGAATCTGAGTTGGGCTTTCTAAGTAGAGGGAATGACAGATGCAGAGAGCCTGGGGAGGGAGGGTGTTTGACATGTTTGAGGACAGTAAGGAGACCCGTTTGGCTAGAGGTTGATGAGGAAGAAGAAAGTGGAAGAAGCCAAAAAGGTATCCAGGGGCCAGATTATATCTTATTAAATATCTTACAGAATTTTATTCCAAGCATAGTAGAAGTAACTGGAGAGTGTTGAGTGTGGGACTGACATGATGTGAATTAAATTTCGGAAGGATCTTCCTAACTGATTTGTAAAGGATAGAGTGAAGTGGGCAGGAGTTGAAGAAAGTCCAGACATCTTTGGACTGGAGTAGTAGTTGTAGACCTGGTAAGAAGTGGTTGGATTTGGGATTTTCCTGATAGATTGGATATGAGCTATGGGAGAGGGCAATCTGAGCAACATAGGAAATTCTTGAGGAGGAATAGGTTTGGAAGCAAAACTAAGAGTTCTATAGGATGTGTTAATATGGATTCCTATGAATGGATAAAGAAGATGTGATACACACACACACACACACACACACACACATAACTGGAATATTGCTCAGCAATAAAGAATGAAATGTTGCCATTTGCAACAACTTGGATGGACCTAGAAGGTATTTTGCCTTATTAGATAAGTCAGACAGAGAAAGATAAATATAGCGTGGTTTCACTTGTATGTGGAATCTAAAACAAACAAACAAAACAAAACAAAAACAGACTCATCAAAATGGATCCGACTGATGGTTGCCAGAAGGGAGGGGGGTGGCCGGATGAGCGAAAATCATGAAGGGGAATATACTCAATAATATTGCAATAAGTTTGCATGGTGACAGATGATGACTAGACTTAGTGTGATTGCATCGTAAGGTATAGAAATGTCAAATCACTATATTATACACCTGAAACTAATACTATATACCAACTATACATAAATTTTAAAATAATTATCGAGGTACCTGTTAAACATGCAGTTGGAAAGGAAGGCTGTTAGATGTTTAGGTATAGATTTCCAGGGAGAGGTCTGGGTTAGACACAGGAGTCAAACAAATTGCTTGATCAGAGCCAACTTTCAGCATAAGGAGTTGGTGCTGTAATTAGTACCTTAAACGTTCAGTGATTTGGAGATTGTTTTTGTGGGAATGGGAGCCTTATTAATATTGAGTGTTTTGAACTCATATGCTCTTTAAATATATATTTGGCATGTTTTAATCAAATGTGTTTATCACATCTTTGGCCATAGAGAACCCTTTTATTTTTTTATTAGTCCTTGTTGATAGACTCCATTAATATGTCATCGTTTATTTGCTTTCTGGCAAAACTGGATGTTATTTTATGTATTTCCTGCTCCAGACCTAGAATCATTTACTCCTCCATGGAGCCCTTATTCTTCTTAATGGGCAGTTGTGTTTAGAGATCACAATTTGGGTGGTAAGTGTACTTTTTCTTTTGGGTTGTTACTGCTTTTAGGTCTTTTCAGTAGATAGTGTGGGAAAAAAGTCTTCATTTCATATTGATATTTCTGATTCAAAGTTAAAAAGTTGACAGATTTAAAGTATATTTATTTCTTTGATTTTTTTTTTTTACTCTTTCATTGAAAGTCTTGGTTACCAGCAACATTCACATAATTACATGTATGCAAGATGTAGAGTATATTTAAAATAATAAGACTGGCATTGCTGCTAACAATTAGATAGTGAGTGAAGTTTAAGATTTCTTTTCAGCTCTATTTGTGCTTAGTATGTATCCCAAAGAATTTATACAGTGAAAATACTGTGTTCTAAGGTTATTTGAAATAATTCGTTTCTCTGTGTGGTTTTGCCACCAACTTGATATATGGTTAGGTTCATTTGTTTCAGTTTGTTTTTAATTTTTAGAGATTGCTTTTTTCCTTATAGACTTAATTTAATTTTTGAATATGTAAAACATATGTTTCCTAAGTCAAAACTGTATAACAGAAGCAAGATATCTTCAGAGAAGTCTGACTTAACATGCCTGTCCCTTCATCCTGTCTCTTTCTTCTTCCTTAGAGCTCACTTTTATTTCCTTTGGTTTTTTCTTCCACAGGGTATTTCTCTCCCAAATATAAGTAAGTTGTTATGTAAGCATATTCATGTTCGTATTTCTCTTCCCATTCATACCCAAAGGCAGCTATGTAAACTCTCTATATACTATATATGTATTCCTGTGAGAGAGTGTATGTAGTATGTGTATATGTGCATGTGTATTAGTCAGGATTCTCAATATAGGGAGGGAGGGAAGGGAGAAATGACAGAGGAAGAGAGATTTATAATAAGGAATTGGCTCATGTGATTGTGGAGGCTGAGAAGTCCAACTATCTGCCATCTGCAAACTGGAGACCCAGGAAAGTCAGTCATGTAATTTAGTCTGAATCCAAAGGCCTGAGAATCAGAGGAGGCAGCTCAGTCAGTCAAGAAGAAAGAGCAAATCCCTCTTTCTCCACCTCTATGTTCTTTCTACCCAAGCCCTTAACAGATCTGATGATGCCCACCCACACTTGGGAGGGCAATCTGCTTTACTCAGTTCTTTCATTTAAATGCTGATCTCATCCAGAAACACTCCCACAGACAGCCTGAAATAATGTCTAATCTGAGTGCGTGTAATATGTAATAACCTTTAATCCCAGGTCCCAATCAGTTTGATGTAATATTAGTCCCCAAGTGTGTAATATTAATTCCCAGAACATATTTTCTCTTTCTCTCTCTCTCTCTCCCCGCACTTTTGTCACTTAACTATATATCCTGAAGATCACTCTGTGTAAGGACATCTTATTTTTTTTTTTAAATCTGTGTAACATAAGAATACACAATTTGAATCATTTCCCCAGTTTATTCTAATAGCCATTAAATGCTTCTGAGGCCAAATGCTTAAAAAAAAAAAAAAAGCCATTAAATGCTTCTGCACCAAATGCTTCTGAGGCCATCTGCTCCCCTTTCCCTTATTCACATGCACAGGAGAAGGGCCTCTACGTTGCATACCTCTGTATTCTTCTGGGAACTGCTGCCTTCAGACAGAACGGGTTGTTCAAATGGGAACATATAGTGGAAGGAACATGGACAGTGGTGGATAAAACCACATTAGGTCTTACTAAGTCTCTTAAAAGTTCTGGGACCTTCGACAAGTGATCTAACCTTTCTGAGCCTGTTTTCTCATCTGATTAAATGGAGCTAGTACCTGCCCTGTGAGCACTTGTGTGTTGTTACTTAGTAAAATAACATCCGTCTAAGGGTTCAGTCAGCTTTGCCTTCTCACTTTACTCACAAATCTTGTTCCAGCATTCCTTCTCTCTCCCACATCATCACCTCCCCTCCCTCTCCCATGGCTGGGATCTTTTCCTGACAGTGCATAAACCTTCTAGTATTTCTCTTGCATTAAGGAAAACTTCTTGTGATTCTGCTTCCTCCTCCATCTCTGCTTTACTTCTGTTCTCTCTGCAGAGCTCATCAAGAGTTGCCCCTTTGGCCCTCTGCGGTTTGTCTCTGCCCATTCACGGTTGAGTCCACTCCCTTCAGGTTTCCTCCACAGCTGTCCTGGGTCTGCTCTTGTTCGGATCCTAGGAGGAAAAACTCACTGCTCCTTCTGTGTGCGTCTCCTCTCCTACTCACACAGAACGCTTCACTTCTGATTCTTCAGGTACGTGGGGTTTCTTTCCCCCACATACCAAGCAATTCCATGACATCAGATGGGTGTCCTATGACTTAATTCTGAGATGATCTATTAGAGTTAACATTAGGTCCCACAGGACCAGGGCTTAATGCCACGTGACTGCCCTCCCCACACTCCACCACACATCTGATGCCAGTCACAAGTCCAGGTTGTTACCTGTGCTTCTGACTCATCAACTATAAATCAGAGGTTTTCGTGGCCCTCTCCTGAAATTCGGTTAACTTACGAAAACGGCTCACAGAACTCAGGAAAACAGTGTACTTATCCTTTACCAGGTTATTATAAAAGGTTTGATAAAGGATGCAGGTGAACATCTAGATGGCAGAGAGGCACCGGGCAAGGCATTGGGGAGGGGCTCAGAGCTTCTTGGCTCTCTGCTTCCCTGAATTACATGCTTTTGAACCCTGTGTTTTGGGAATTTTTATGAAAGCTTCATCATGTAACGTGATCAATTATTAACTCCACTTGCAGCCCCTCTCCCTCTCTAGATAATGGGAGTGGGCTGAAAATGCCAAACTTCAAATCATCTCTGGGTCTTTTTGGTGATGAGCTCTCATCTAGGAGCTCACCAAGAGTCGCCTTAAAGACATTGCTTAGAACAGAGATACTGCTATCACCCAGGGAACCAAGGGATTCACGAGGTCTCTGTCAGAAACCATAGTCAAAGAATAAATAGGACAACAAAAGATGCTCCTAGTGCCCTTGTCATTTAGGAAATTATAAGGGTTTTAGGGAGTGCCGGGAACCAGGGGCAGAGACCAGTATATATGTTTTGTATTATCTCGTAGAGAGATCCATAGCAAAATCCACTGGTGATATATTAGTCCTCAGGGTTATGTAGCTGCCGCCTCACACCTTCCCAAATACTCTCTTGACATTCAGTACACCATGGGCTCTGGCTTTTCTCACACTTCTCTAGCTGCTCTTACTCAGTCTCCTCTTTTTCTTCTTCCTCATCTCCCATCTTTGGGGCTCAGTCCTGGGACTTCCAGTTTTTTCTAACTACTTGGGTGACCTCATTTCTTGGTATCTCTAGCGCTTTCTTCCCTGCTGAGCTCCAGAGTCAGGTCCATGCAGCTGCTTCCTTGAGGTCTCCCTTTGCTTACCTCCTAGGCCTCTCAAACCTCAGGTTTCCCAAACGAGGCTCCTGATCCTTCTCTCCAGTAGCACTCTTCCTTTCCTGTTTGCTATTTCAGGACATTGCATCTTGCAGTCGCCCAGACCCCAAACTCTAGCAACATCCTTGTTTCTTCCTTTTCTCTCATACCTCACGTTTAATCTTTCGTCAGATCTAGTTGTCTTTACCCCCAAAATATAGTAAAACTTCTGTCCTATTTAAGAGGGTGGCAGTAGCTGCAGCTGCTCTTCAGGCTTTATTATACCAACATAGACAATAAAGGAAGATATGAGAGAGCTGACTAACAGGGTTAGCCAAGACAGACAATGACACACTGCACAAGTCTGGGGATAAGCCCCAGATGAAAAGAGGTCCACAGGCAAGTTCCAAGCCAGGCTTGATTACTTGGTTTTGTTTCATAAAGGCACATGGGACACACTATCAAGAAGTTTCCAATTCTTAAGTTTATAACTGTTGTGGTCATCACTGAAGGACCAGTAGGGCAGCAAAGTGCCTACCACTCTAGTTGTGCTTCATTTTAGTTTTCTCTGAAAGTTCATCTTAAGTGTACATTTTCAAAACTAAAACTGTATTACATGAACACCAAAAGAACTGAAATTCTAAAACTATCCTTAATTCACTCTTCAGTGATACAGTGTAACTAGTGATTGGCGTGTAGCCCCCAGTCGGCTAGTTCTTTAGTTTCACTCCTACTGATGTGACCTGCATTTTACATGACTTAGCCTTTCTTGATTTCATTCATAACTGTGGTGGGATGTTACTCTGCATCCATTGTGACTGCTTCTTACCTCTTTTGCTGCTACTACCACAGTCCAAAGCATGGCAGTTTCTCAGTCTGATTGTTGTAGTAGCCTCTTAGCAAGCCTCTCATCATCTAGTCATGCCTTCTGTCTGTTCAGCATAGCAGCCAGAGTGATCTTATTAAAACCTAAGCTGGATCATTTCACTCTCTGGCTCACAACCTTTATGGTTTTTTATCCCGCTCAGAGTAAAAGCCAAAGCCCTTACTGCGGCCACCAAGGCCTTGCTATGGCCACTCCTTTCTTCCCCTGCCTCTCTCCTTCACCTTCACTTTCCTTCCCCCTGATTACTTTGTTCTAGCCTCACTGGTTTTCTTGCTGCCTCTTGAACACACCATGCTGTGTCACCTTGGGGCCTTTGCACTTCCTTTTCCAAGAATCTCCTTGCTTCCTTAGGATCTTTGTTCCTGTGACACCTTCTTAAAGATGCTTTCTCCACTCATTTCCCTGTTTGCTATAGTGGTTCTCATAGTGGTTCTCAAATTGTAACACAGACTTCCTTGTTTTGTCACCCCTTAACTTTTTTACACACACTCGCCTGGAAGCTCCATTAAGGCAGGGATTTTTTCTCTTTTTTTTTTGCTGCTGAATCTGCAGATCCTAGAACAGTGTGGCTTGTACATAGTAGCTTAGCTGGTGTTTGTTGAATGAATTTGAATGAACCGAATACATAAAAGAGCTGTGAGTATGTGAGATATAGTTATTAAGATGATGAGGGGATGAGATTCTTAGGCTTTCTGGTTCCGTATTGAAATTCAACATGTTAAAATCCCTGGTTGTCATTTTCCCCAAGGAACACTGTACCATTTTATGCACTCTTTTTCTGTCACAAGTACTGAAACGTTGAGCAAATTTTTTCTCCTCTGGTCTTCACTTTTATCCTCTCCAAATAGACTGGTGCCACAGTAGTGTGGGATCGTTCTTGTTTTTATAACATTAATTTTTTTTGTACCAAGAAAACCACCCGTAGCACTAGTTTCTTGATCTTTTTTGAGACTCCTGCCCTTCCCCTTCAGTACCCTATGAAGGCTAAAGCATTTGCTAACTGGGCACTGTTCAGCACTGCCCTTCTGCCCCTCTCATCTCTGCCTGTGGTCTGGTGAGTTACAGCCTTCTGTGGTTAAATAAATGTAGCCATGTCTCTTTTAATTTTAGTTCACATTATCCTTCCAGTTATTAGTTTAGAATATAATTTTTGAAATTCACTAAAGGCGTTGCATTTCCATTTGGGGAAAACTCCCCTTGAAAGTACTTATGGATTGGCTGAACATGTAGTTCATATTGAAATCCCCTTTCTATTGCTTTATAATTTCTGGATCAATGCTTTCTTCTAGAGGTGTTATTTTTTTTTTTTTTTTAAGCCAGAAAGTAAAACAGTCATCAGCTTACTGAAGGAAAAAGCATTAAATGCTGATGTTGCTTTTCTACAATTAGCGATAATTATACCTAGAAAAAGCAAGAGTCTCAAAAGTCTTATTGCTTAATTTACGTTTACAAAATTGTAAAGTACTCCCAACAGTTTCTAATTTTGATTGTTCTTTACAATTGCTGTTCTGCGTTGTAGTTGCCTGCTTTTTAAAAAGCTGGCATTGTTATAAGACCTTTAGAAATAGGACTTGCTAATAGATGCAGAAACAGTGTGGAATAGGATGAGAAACCATGATGGTTCAATTGGGACAGAAAACTTTCTTTCCTTACCTGTTTTTCAGCACTTATGTAGGTTCTTCCAGATAGAAAAATAAAATTTACCAAGGTAGACTAGGCTCAGACAGTTATAAGAAATGCTTTGGGTTATTTTAATGAGAATCTACATTCATGGGTGGCCTGTATTAACAGGTGAATTCATTGTATTTTGCTTGTGATTATTTTTATTTGTATGGCAAAACATAAACTATAAGAAAAAATTATATTTTTTTTCTTTACCAGATTTTTGTGCCAGTTCTTGGGCAAGCAAATTATGTTCATATAGTAACATTTTAATTAGTCTTTATTGGGAATAGGGTTGGAAATAGTGTTCTGTTTATTGAGGATCTTGGGTAAAATCCAGAAACACTACCTAGTTAGAATATTATAAGTAGAAAATCACATTATTTCAGTTCTCATTAATGATGTTTCTTAAGTTACTAGGCTACTTTTCTTAATGACAGTGTATATAATATTTTTAATTTTTAAAATTTTATTTGAAATCCTACAGTGTCATAGGTAATCATTCAACACATGAATTGTCATGGAGGCATCAGAAATATGACTGAATCTATACTGATCCCAGTATGTCCTGGAAATATTTTGCCTGAAGATTTATCATTGCTGTCATTTTGTATCCCATAAGTTACATCATTTCAAAGGAGAATGATGAAACCAAAACAATATACATTTAATATCAAATAATTTTTCCTTGCCAACAACATCTCAGCACCTGGACTGAACATGGTGATTGAGGTTTAATTCACCTTTACAAATAGCTACATGAATGTTTGTAGAACAGTGAGAGGTAAGAACAAAGCACCCAAAGCTAAAATCACTCAATTTTGTATGGCCATTTCTTTCTTACTTTGAATTAGGAAACTGATGTTGGAAAAAGAAAAATAAAAAAATCCCAGTTCATCATCATATTTCTATCTGGGACCTCAGTCACCATCACTAAGAATTCCTTTGTTCTGGTTAGAGCTTTCGCTTTTGTTACTTTTGGATTGACTGTGGATAGCTTTGGGGCTGCCTCCTGACCCTTTATCAGTTGCCCCAGCCCCACTTCTAGGATTTTGGAGCCTGCCTGTCTTTCGTAATGGGAAGGTGAGAAAGTACTAGAGATAGGGATGCCATTTGATGATTCATTTTCTTTTTATATGTGTTCTTTTAATATTGGAAATCTGGAGACCCTTTGTAATGCAGATGATAGAGGTCAAGTTGTAATTGTTTACAGGCCGAGAGTTTAGGCTTGCATGGAATTATGATGTGTCTCAGAAAAATTATAATGCCATGGTGTAAGAGTGGTAATCTGGTTGGGAATGCGGGAAGGGAGGGCTTTAAGTGTTGAAATTGTATTTGTAGAGCAAGCACATTGTTTTTCGAAGATGTAGACGCTCTTTTCGGGTGGCATGGGATGGAGAGCTGATGGAGATGATTGGGAACAGCCTCTCTTAAAACTGGCATTGCTCTAGAGCAGCCTGTATAAACCGTATATTGCCATAGCTAAAGTGTAGAAACTTGATTAAATTTTTAGTATTTAAGATATTTTCAATAATGCAAGGTACATCCCATATTTTCTGTTTATTGTGTATCTTGATTTTTAAAATCTTATTTATTAAATTTATTGTTAATAAACTCTAGTGCTTTCTTCTCTAAACATGCTCTCCCCCTCCCCAAACACTGCTTAGAAAAGTGAGTAAAACAGTCT
The DNA here is from genome assembly GCA_030015415.1 of Cynopterus sphinx. Taxonomy (NCBI): domain Eukaryota; kingdom Metazoa; phylum Chordata; class Mammalia; order Chiroptera; family Pteropodidae; genus Cynopterus; species Cynopterus sphinx. The sequence goes on from CM057391.1 coordinate 25,137,377, forward strand.
TTGATAGTCTGAGTGGCAATTGATGGAATTATTTTATAATTTTGAGTAAAATTTAAAAACCTAATCTTCCTTTTCTTACAATGACTAATATGACCCTATCAATGAAAAGAGTTTCCTATGACTGGGTCTGAGTTCTCTATATTAACAGAAATTTCTGCCAATTCAATTTGGAATCAACACGTGGACACTATTTTTTTTTCATTTTCATGTCTTAAATGCAGAAAAGCATAATCAATTTTAAGCTTTTTATAAATGATGGAGGACTTGTTTACATGGGTAAAATGACTCCATCTAAGTAGTGTATTGAAGTTCATGTTAATGTTTGCTATTTAATGACACCTAATGATATTCAATGAAGGGTTATGCTAAACTGGAGAGAAAATGTGTTACCCAGGCAACTGCCTCAGGCAGACTAGAGATTCGGGCATATGGCTCTATAGTACATATTATTTCAGCATCTTTAAGCATGAAGAACCACACATGTAATTGACTGTGAAAAATTACTGCTCAGTTACTGTATTGTGTGGTCATAATAGAAGTAAATGAATACGTCATTGTTGTTGGAACAAGTCTATTGGGAATCACTTGTAGACTCTACTACTTAAGAAGGAAAACTACAATAAGAAGAAAATAGCTGGTTTAATTAACATGTAAAATTGGGTTAATTTGAATTCAGCTGGCACAGCAGATATTAATGTTGGCTGTGTGTTTGCACATGGGTGTGTGTGTGTGTGTGTGTGTGTGTGTGAGAGAGAGAGAGAGAGAGAGAGAGAGAGAGAGAGAGAGAATCTGGCTCAAGCCTGTGTGCATCCATTTCTTCTATCCCACACCATGAATAATTTTATTTAAAAAAATATGATAAGGGCTATTTCAGTCACTTAATTTTTGCTTTGCATTGGCATAAGCCGTTGGGCTCATGTTACAATTGCATAGGTGTATTTGGGTGTATCCAAAACAGAAGATTTATAACCAAATGGAAGGAAATGCTAACATGTCCCTGAGTAACTGATAATGTTTCTCAAAGAGGAATCAGTAAAATTTGATTTATGTATATTTTTTAAAAAATCGGCTTATTGTTTATTTTTTTTTTTGCAGTGAGTGGGGAATTGTAATTGGCAGATACAAGTAGTGCTTTTTGTGTTTGTGCTTAGGTGCCTTTATTTGTTTTCAAATATTTTAATCCTCATTACTTTGCTTCAGAGATTCAGAAAAACACTTTAAGAAAGACATTGTTTTTATTTTAAAGAAATCATTTAACTCAATCAATTTTTGTTATTTTAAAGTGCTGTTTGAGCAAAGAGCACCCATAGGTAATATGGGCATCTGCTAAAAGTATGCATGAGAAAATTCTGTTCCTCCTGTTGTCTTGTACTTTAGGTTCTGACAAGGTCTCTAAGTGAAGGTTACTTTTTGTGCTTTTCAGCTCTAAACCAAGGGAACAATCAAACTGGAGACTGAAGTCAGATAAACAAAGCATTGGCCTGTTGTGCTGGAAGCATTTGAAGTACCTGATTATCTACTGGCAATCTACTTTATGCAGAGTGATCGGCCAGGGTGGTCACTTAAAAAATAGTAGTTAACAAATTTGTGTGCCTGCTGGCTTTTCAGTTACCAATTTCTTATCTGCAATATATCTTCCCATTATCTTTCTACATGTGCCATTTTAATAAAGTTGAAACTGGGAGCTATAAAGAAATGATACATTTCCTCCCACCTTCCCAGTTTTTCCAGCAGGCTAATAATTAAATTAACAGACAAATTAACAGGAGAAAATCAAATTTTTAGTACATGTACGTGGGGGATTCACATAAGCATGAAAATTCCAAAGACAGTGAGGCAACGTTGGATGTATATGACATTTTATATATGGGAGGTGGGGCGGAGACAGGTATTAGAGTTCAGAAATGAGAATGGGCGATTTACAGGTTGTTGAGGAAGAGTGGAACATACACTACAATGGGACATGAGGTGTCTAGCTAACAGGCTTAGAGTCATCCTGACTGATACCAGGGTGAGGTCCTTACGGTGATCAGGCCCAGACTCTCTTCCTAAGGAAGGTGTTTCTTTCTGAATCTTTTGAGCAGGAAAGGGGTAGGTCAGAGATTCTTTCTGAGCCTTCCTTCTTAATAAACAGCTTAAAATCAACTTTCTAAAAGGCAGCCTAAGGGTGCCAAAACTTTGGTTCCCTTCAGAGCCTTTTCATCCAGCCTTAATTAAAAAAATAACAGAGGATGTAGAAAACCTACATTTTTAAAATGTACTTTGCCTGCCCCAGTTGATTTTCCAATATGGTTTACAGCTATTTTTCCCCCTTTTTTGGTCAATGTCATTCTATTTTTCTTTCAACCTACCCCTTTAAATGCAATCCCCAATTTAAAATAATTTATGTTTGTTTGTTTGTTTTTAACTTGGTATATTTTTTCTTTTTTAAAAGAACACCAACTCTTTGGCTAGACCTCAAAATGCTATTTAACCCGCGATGTAACTAAATACAGAATATTTGTGATGCATGTTATAAAATTCTGCTCTCAATATTGGTAATTATACAAAATAGAGATAGTGTAATATGAGATAAGTTTTTAGCTTAAAAAATGGTATCTATTAGTATTTAAGAAATAATAGGGTATCTAGCTGGAGTCTTATGGAGATAGAGATTTATCTCTAGTTTTTAAAAGCCATGATGGTTCTGTTCCCTGATGCAGTATCACTCTTATGGGGGATCGGCCATGATTAGAGCCATTTTTATGACTCAAAGGTTAAAAGATAGGTTGGAAATGCTGGCAGGATAAAGAAACACTTTCTCCTGAGGTCATTGGACAGTGTTATTTAACAGGAAGGAGAAGAAGGAATGGGGAATAGAGGATGTGTAGGTGAAAGGCATTTTCTAGGCTGTAATTTAAGTATTAGCAAAAGAGAAGTAGAAGGGATGATTTACTACCTATTGATATATAACGTTGGATCCTTCTGATAAGGAAGAAAGGGCTGGAGGTATAAGGATGCCTTTCATAAATCCTACTTGTTGGCACAGTCAGCTTTGGGCAGCTGATGTCCTATTTGGAGTAAAGTATAAAGCCACGGACAGACAGATAAATCTGGAAGTATGGTCATAAAACTGAGTTAAGCTCACAGTTGTGAGAGCCTATATATTTATCTTCTTTTGGCAACAGGGAGGCAGTGATATATGCAGAGGTGGTATTTATGAGCTAAATTCATGATAACAATACAGTAAAATTGCTAATAAAATCTTTAATAGGTTTTTAAAGCCAGGCAGTAGCCTGCTTGTTTGAACAATATTCAATCTGCCAGATTTCACTGGAGCCAATGAATTTAAATAGGTCCTTGGCAAATGCTACAGTGAGATTTGAACCCGAGTGAGTGGTGGAGCTGAGGAGTGCAGCTGAACAGATGCAGTCCCAGGAGTGCCAGGGCCAGTGCTTGGGTGGGCATGGAAGGCCCCCTGTAACTGAAACGGAAGGAAGTGGGCTTGCAGAGTAGAAGGCACTGGAGAGAGCACTTTTTATAAATCAGGAAAGGAGGTCTGCTCCAACTCGTTCAGCAACATCAGTCAGTCAGTTAGGCAAGAGTAAAACTAGTTTCCACCTTATTACTGATGGTTTTTAGAATATAGAATTAGGTAATAATTCATTCTCTTTTTAGATCGTGTTAAGGACAATTTACATAATTGGGGCAGTGAGGCTTAGATTGTTTGCTCACCGACCATCAACTGGCATTTTAAATAAAATCTTTATTTATGAGCTCCTTCATCATCTGCCTAGCTAGCGGTTTTCATTTCTTCAGTAATTTCAGGGCCTCAGAGTCTGTGCTTCTGGCTGCCAGAGCCTCTGCAGCCACAGGCCACCGGCCATCTGCAGTCCCTGGTCTTTGAAAGTTGTGTGCTGGGACTTCTAGGACAAGCCCCACCAGCTCTGTCTAGAAAACGAATCCTGGATTTGACCACTTCTCATTTATGTTTCTCTGGCTACAGCCCCAGACCAGCAAATGCTTTCCAACTGGACTCAGTGCTTCACCTTGCAGTCCAGGCTCCGCAGTGTCCTGAGTGTGTGTTTGGTGGGGACACGTCCCTCCCCTGCATAAAACCCTCCAACAATGGCTCCGTCCCTGTCTCCCTGCCTGCTTCCCTCTGCCTCGAGTCTCCAGCCACTCGTGTCTCCCTGTCCCATGGAACCTGCCAAGGTCGGCCTGCCTTACTTAGAGCGGGCTCTTGCACTGAGGTTTCTCTTCCTCCATATCTTCCCGGTGCTTCTTCCTTTTCATCATTCAAATCTTAATGCCACCTCCCAGAGGCATTTGCTGACCACCTTCGGCAGAGTGGCTCTGTTTTGTAGTTAGACATGAGCAAAGGCCCAGCTCTGTAACCGTAACTTTCCTTGAAGACCTTCCTTAAGGACCTCCCATAAGGAACATCCCCTTTTAGGTTATAAATTATCCTAAATCCTAGGGCACAAATGCCATAAAAGCTACAGGTCTAACCAGCCACAAAGGTTTGCACAGAAAGTATTACCCTAACCTGCCCATAACCTCAGCCTCATTAGACCGTAACTACAATATCATCCCTATGCCCAGAAGTTCATGAATCTAATTATAACAGACTGAATTCTGGGTAACAGCATGCACAGTAGGCAGGGAGTTATAAAACAGCCAGATGTCAATCACAGTGACTTCACGTGCCAATCCCCTGGGAATGCCTTAAGATAATGCAGACCTTCCCACTTCTGCACTGTTAGAGTTCTCTTCTCTGAAAACCTGCTCTGCTCTTGGAGTGTGCTCTGTCTTTTATCTTTTCACTTCCCAAATTCCACAGGGCTGCAACCTTCCTTAGTATCGCCCATCTTCTTCTAAAATGTACTTTCAGTAAATCATACTTCTAAACCTCTCTGACCTGTAATTCTTTACTGTGTCGGCACGGAAGAACCAAGCACCCCTGACTGCATGCTGCTGGGGTGACTCCAGATTTCACACCCCCCAGTGATAACAGCTCCTTCTCTGCCATCCCTGTCATTCTCAAGCTTGGCTGTATGGTAGTATCACCTCAGAGGTTTTAAAAAAACAAATGGCTGCTCGGGTCCTCTTTAGACCGGTTAAATAGGCTCTCTGGGGCTGAGGAATACTGGTTTAACGCATTCTCTATTTTATTTTGTCCTCAGAAATTATCTGGTTATGAAATCATCTTATTCTCATCTTTTACCTTCTCCACTAGAGTAAAATTCCTTGAGAACACAGATTCTGTCATTCTTATTAATTTTCATGGTACCCTTACTGTCTAGGGCATTGCCTGGCATATAATAGGTACAGGGTACATATGTGCTTGGTGGCCTGAATAATGTATATCTGCAAGGCATTGAGAAGGAGATAAAAGAGCTGTATAACCCCCAAAGCTGTTAAAGATGTTCAGATAACGGAGGCCAAAGCTCTTTTGGTAAACTGGTGATCATAGGAGACCCCAGTTGTTTTTTTTTTTCTTTCTTTCTTGACACTCATGGATACTTTAACCTGGGTGGTCTAGTGGTTAGAGCTGTTTTTGGAGTTAGATTTTACTTTTATCTCTGCCATTAATCCGGGACAATTGTTTGGCCTCTGTTGTAACACATGAAGAGGGTTTTAAGGAGAAGTTATTTTTGCGAAGCACTCTTGTGGTTAGGAACCTTAAGTAAAAGTGGTAATTGGATTTTGATATGGTGCGTTGTCTACAACCAAACTTCCTGAAATCTGAACAGATCAGATCCTTATGTGTAGTTGCTTAAACTTTCGTAGCCACAGAATTGGCCTGGAGATAGAAGCCAGGCGGGAGATGAAAGGGACCACATGGGGTATGAGCCTCTGCTGAGGGAGAATAAACAGCAGGGAGGAAGAGAAGCACTGGAGGTTGGTTATCCATCCGGATAGCCAGAGGTAGTGCGATTGTTTCAGTCATTTCTTTTTTCAGTCCCCAGCCCCACACCATTTCTTATTTAGTCCTTCTGTCATTACCTAAGTTTAGGTCCTTGCTATTTTATTTTATATTTTTTTTATTTTGTATTACAAAAATAATATCCTATGCATATTATTGAAAAGATTAGAAAATATGGGCAAGCAAAAAGGAAAAAAAATCTTAAATTTACTTTACCGAGAGATAATTACCACTGATACTTTGGTGTACGTCTTTCAGATTGTGTGTGTATAAAATACTGTTTGTCAGTTTTTAACAAAATGGGTCACTTTATACAAATATTTGTGTAACTGATTTTTTACTTAATAAATTGAATTTGTTTACAACACTTTTTAGTGGTTAGATAGTATTCCTTTATTTAATCATTCACATACTGTTGCAGATTGTGGTTATTTTCACTTTTTTGTAGTTATTTTCACTTTTTACCTATAGGGCTTAATGACCCTGTAGGTAAAAGTTTGCACACATTAATTAATTATTTTTTAGGATAAATTCCTAGAAGTGGGATCATAGTGTCAGAGAGCGCAGGCATTTTTAAGACTTGCCATTTTGGGACATTGCCCTTGGGAGATCACAGTACTATTTACTCTTATTTCTTCATCGCAAGGACACCATCTTTCTCCTTAGGCCTTCGTGACTCTTCCTTGGATTCAACCAACACATCTCCCAGCTGTAGGCCCTTCTCCCTCTGAATAATTTTCACTCTTCTGCTGGTTTAAACAGTCTGAAGCACAAATGCATCATGTCACCAAAAATTTCAGATTGTGCCTACAATCAAGATGTGAGCACCATGCCTTCTACTGTGCCTGCCGTCACTCATGCAAACCCACATGTCTCGAGGTTCTTCATCTCCGACCTTCCTTCCTTGGTTCCTGGCTCACCAACTGCCCTCTCCAACCCCCAACCACCAGTTTTTGGGGAGCAGAGGGTGCACTTTCATTTGGATAGTCCTAGTATGGCCTGTGCCTAGCATATACAGTAGGCACCAAAGCCTCACTGCAATTGGTGGCCTCTCTTTCCACCTCCCATCTTGACTTGATTGCATCTTACCTCTCCTACAGGACTGATATTGCCTATTTACTTGGCCACATCTTCCCTCTGACATCATATGTTCCTAATTTCCCCATCTCATCCTTTCTGTCAATAGAACAATAATTTTTATCTCTGAATTCATTGAGTAATTTATCTTCAGTTTTATATTAATTACCACTTATTTTAATATCATAGTTTTCAGTCTGTATTTTCTACTGTATCTTAAGTATCTCCAGGCAAGAGGTGTCCCTTGCAAAGCTGAGAAAGGGTAGGGGACAGGAGACCTTAAAGTTATGCTTCTATAAAGAAGCACTGTCATTGTATGTATTCTTCCAGTATCTTCCTATGTGTATGACAGATATGCAGTGTTACATTGTCATGAGTTAAGCACACAGAGGCAGTCCACTTTTAACCCTTTCCCCCTGGGCTCAGTATTTGATAGCAGTATGTACCATTTTCACTGCTAACCTGGACTTTAAAGGAGTTGTCAGTCTGTTCCTGTCAATGGCTTTCAGGAGAAAAATCGCTCTAGGGGTTTGGAACACAAACAGTGACTTGCTTAACAACTTCTCTGGTAGCATCAGAACCATAAGAGAGTGTGGTTAGATACTTGTTCTTTCCTGACCTCTGGGCAGTGTAGGCCTTCGAAAATGTGACTCCTGTGTTTTCTTCCGTGTTCACTGACCCTTGTCCCACTGTTAGTTGCTATAGGTGAGCATTCGTGTCAAGTACTTTTCCTTAGATACCAGAAAGAGTTCATCAGAGTTGTGTGATTTATTTTAAAGAGCATCTAACATTGTCAAAGAAGTTCAGGGAGTGGAGGGTGGAAAAGGAACTTAGTGAGCTCACCAGCCAGGTCTGAACTTGATTAAGCTTGTATTCGTTGTTGTAATTTATGCTAACACCCGTTAAATCTGTAAAGCAAGACTGAAGTACTGTTTATATGAAAAACATATAAATGTTTTTAGGTATCATGCTGTAAGAGAATGTAGTACTATATAATTATTCTGATAGCCTTCTAGTCAGATTACCTTGAAAATCCAAAATGATCTCGATGAACAGTAAGACATTATGATTTCATGGTTCATCTATATACCTCCTACATAGATGTATAGTACTTGTATCTAACAGGATTACCAAATTACATACCTTTTAGATATCTGTAACATGCCTAAAATACCAGAGTATTCATTGGCCCGTTATGGTTATGAAACCATGTTGACGTTGCCAGAGGAGGATTTGTTAACACACGTTGATAGTCTTCAGGTTTCTTGTACCATTTTGGGAGAGATAGGATGCTCTTTTTATTGTACGTAAGCCTTTCTTTATTCAGATCACTAACTTTTTGAAAAATATCGCTTTTATATGTAACACACTGTGTGATTCACTTTTAACTATCCTGCGCAGGGATAATTTAGCAAGTATGGTTGTTTTCTGTGTTGACAGACTGCCATCAAGTTAGACTGGTGGCCACTGTGACTGTAGGGTTGTTGGTGCCTGCTCAGAGGTCATCATGGGGTGTGAGGAATGGTTCAGAAACACTTCTCCTCTGTACTGCCTCAGTAATCTAGAAAATGTGAACTTGCATCTTTGATTGAAATGCTTCTGGGCAGTTTCATTCGCGACTCTAACTAGTCTTTGTTTAAAAACTCCCAGATCTGTGTTTCCAATCTTGGTCTCTGTGTTAGTTTGCTAGGGCTTCTGTAGTGAACTACTGCAAACTGCATGGCTTCAAAAATAATTGTTGTCTTAACAGTTCTGGAGGCTAAGATCAAGGTGTCAGTAAGATTGGTTCCTTCTGGGGGCTGCAAGGGAGAATCAGTTCCTTCCCTCTTTTCTAGCTTCCAGTGGTTTGCTGGCAACCTGCCACTGGTACCTCAGCTGTAACCAGGTAGAATTGATTTTGTTCTCTCACAAGTCCCTTCTCTGTAACTTTTTCCTCTTTTTTTTTTTCTTTTTCTTTTTTATTCTTTACTTTTTGGTGCTGGTATCATCATCCCTCTCAGTTACCCAGGTTAGAAGTCTTGGGAATAACTTGGCCTGTTTCCTGGTCTTCAGCCTCTGATATCCATTTCCATCAAAGTTTCGTTATTCCTCCCTCAACTGTATTTCTCTCGCCTTTGTTCTTCTTTTCAGACCTAGTGCCTTAGCTCTGGTTTAATTCCTGCTGTCCTTAGCTGCCAAGCTGTCTCCCCACGTCTTGTCTTTCCTCTGTTAAATTATATCCACGCTAGTTACTTTTCTAAAACAGAGATCTGCACTGGATAGTTACCAATCTCAAAACCTCCAGTGACTTCTTGCTACCTGCAAAAAAGTCATGATTTTGTAACTTGGCCTTTAAGATCTCTCATGAGTGGCTGTTGTTAACAGCTCAAGACCCTCTTCACCTTCATGACTTTGTCCTTCTCTAAGCACAGCACACCCCATTTGTTGTCACCTCTGTACTTTGTTCTTTCCTCTCTGTGGAACCTCCTTTCTCTACCCTTCTCTCTTTTCTCCATCTTCCTATATCAGCTGGAATTCTATCTTAAATAGAAATCAGGACACATGGCTTTTAGGTCAAAGTGCCAGAAACCAGTTATTTCACCTCACATAAGACTTTGACTTATAGTTTTCTCAAAAGTAAAATTTTTTCTTTACATGCTGCACCTCCACTAAACATTCACCAGTTCTGCTAGGCAAAATAAGTCACTCCTTCTTTTGTGCCTCTTAGTGCTTTGTTCCTTTTACTTTTGACACTTGACTTTTACATTCTGGTGGGCATATATGCACATGACTGTCTTTTCTTCCCCCCACAGGATGTAAATTCTTTGCCAGCCAGGAATGTTCAGCTCAAATATGCTTCCTTTCTCAGCCCTGCCTATCCTTGGTCTTGCTTGTATGTAGATTCTCAGTAAGACAGACTGCATCATAGAGGATACAATGTTCTGGGCAAGCTTTCATCTGTAACACATTCTCAAATGTTCCCATGCATTTGCCAGGATGTATTTTGGGTGGTGAATGACTTAGAGATAGTGTATTGAATGCACCAAGAGTTTTTCCTTTTTTATGACATTGTTATAAATACCAGATGATATTCTGAAAACAGCTAAATTAGCTTTGTACACACTATATAAAAATGTGTTCTCTCATCAGATGTTTAGAAGTAATTAAGTGTCCTGTGAAACATAAGAAAATAACTCCCGTTTTCTTCCTCCCTCTATATCCTCCAGAGACTTGGACTTTCTCAGGGTATCATTGAAATAGCTGGACATTTAAAATACAAAATAGTGGCAAAAGACAGTTCTAGGAAAGCTTTTGTTTACTCCCTGAAAGTCAGGCATCTGTGGCCTGTCATGCTCTTTCTGTCGGATAGATTTGATCATGTCATGACCTTGCTTAGAAACTCAGTCACTCCTTGTTTCTAGATAAGAAAGATTAGGCCCTTTTCTTGTCCTCAGGCCCATCTCCCGTCTTGTACTTCTAATCTCACTTCACAGTGTTCTCTTTTATCCATTCTACTGTCCAGACAAAATCGGTTCCCTGTGCTTCCTAGATTTCTTGCATGTCTGATTTATCTGTGTTCCACCCCCACTGCCACCCCCAATCCTCGTTTAATCCACACAGGGTCAGTAGATAGTAGTAATGAATGAATGAATCTCTGTGAACCATGTTACATAGTATGTAAAGGTATCAAGGAATGACAAAGCTGTTTGATTTTGCTATTATAGCACAAGCATATTTTCATCTAAAGTATTTAAGCTTTAATTCTGAATCTCACAATATGCCTGAAACAAAAATGATATGTTGGGTAAAACAGTTACATTTGAAATTATAATGCATCTAATATGTTACCATTCAAACCTGTCATGTCTTTTAGATTCTGTACATTGTTATTTAGGTCCACTATATATAAAAGGAAATGTTAAGTGTTTATAAATGTTTTTAGGTTTGAATTTTAGTTTTTGACAGTGACATTTTTCTCTTCATGCATATTTATGTATGCTTTTATTTTCCAACAAGCTACTGACTTTATGCTTTGTGCTTGCTTTATGTTGCAGATTAATATCCTTTCAAGAATTTGTAGCATTCGAATCTGTCCTGTGTGCCCCGGATGCTTTGTTCATGGTGGCCTTTCAGCTGTTTGACAAAACTGGCAAAGGAGAAGTCACTTTTGGTAAGGAGCGTGAATGTGTGCACACCAAGAAAGTGCAAGGTTGTGTGAGCATTTTTTTTTTCAAGAATGAAATATGGCAATACTTTTAAGAGGTTAGCATATCCCTTTTAACAAAGATATCAGTATTAGGGGGGCTGCAGTTCAACTGTCTCTCTATTTGAAAAAATACTAAGTTTTTGACTTAGTAGTTGTGATACCTGCTTTAATTTTAAGGTGAGGGAGCATCGATGTGGCATAACTTTTCACAGTCGTAGAATTTGAGATTGAGACAGGACTTCTCTTCGTTCCCTTAATGATCAGTACTACTTTCCACTGATAGAATGAGGAAGTTAATAAACTTACTGATACTTGAAGGTGCTTATGTACCCAGTACTTTGTGTTCTTACCTTGTCCTTGTGAAGTAGCTTGAGGCCAGAGGTGCTGCACAAGATGGGAATTCAGCATGCCACATCAAGAACCTTATTCTTCTCCACGACACATTCCCCCATAGCCGGTTGTGCCTGGTATGCTGCTGCCATCTTTATTTTGAAAGGCAGAATCGTCTTCACAGAGATTAGCTGCCGAACTATAGAAAATACTGAAGTCTTTTAAGTAATTAGGAGAAAGGGCAAGGCCAGAAAGTGGTGGAGCAGTGGTAAGTTTTTTAAGAATAAACTGGTTACTAAATATAGATTTGAAAGAACTGCACTTCCCTTGGACTATGTAGTGTCCAGCATATGTTGTCTGCGCATGTGAACCTCCTATAGATAGCAGTGCCCATGAAAAGAATTTTGGAGCCCTTTTGGGCTAACGAATTGTGCATTCAGGAGAAGTGGCTAATATGTCCATTTTAAATGTATTTATTCATAGTTTCCAATTCACTCAGACCTCTTTGGCCTGTCTTACCTGATGGATTGTAAGAAATGTACAGATAGGGGGAAAATACAGGCAGTGTAATAGAGCATCATCTAATCTGGAATTATTCTGGGGTGGTTGTAGAATTGGAGAGATTTGGCCACTTCTAGTTCTGCCACGTTTGTCTCTGAGACAAGTTAATTCTTTTCCCTTTATTTTCCTTATCAGAAGTAAACATAATAACCACATAAAGTACAGGTAAGAGAGCAAAATAGATTTATTCTAGCAGCCTTCCCCCTCTCCCACCCATTATTCCATGTGTATTTGACATGATAGTCATTTAAGGCTAGATCAGCCATGGCAGAGGGAAAACACATGTATCTGCCTAGCTTTGTTTCATATAATCTAGCAGCTTACCTGCTCTCCATGTACACTTCATGAGGACTTCTTAATATTTAAAAATCCTTTGAATAATTTTAGTGTTTATTTCCGTCACCTAATTTCTCTTAGCATCACTGTAACCACAGTTCTTCAGTGTAACACCAACAAAAAATGTCCCCATTAAAATGCTCAGGTAATACATGAGCAGCTAGCTCATGGCGGCATTGCTTTACCCAGTAGAAGCCAATTTGATGAAAATGTTATGATAGCATTTCCTTGGGGTGAACAAAGAAAAGCCTGTAAGTTTGAGTGAGTTAAGCACAGGTGTGTCCTCTGTCATCTTCCTCCTTCCTGCAGCAAGTCTGGAGGGAGATTGGGGACAGAGGAATAGACTTCAGATGTTTTTCTCGACTCTGATCGGTCTTCCCTTCACGGGCATGAAGTGTCAAGGATGTTGGTGCCACCAGCCTCACCACTGGCCGGGTGGAGGAAAGAAAGAAGAGACTTTCACCAGTGCAGGGACAGATTTATGTGATAGTATCATTTTAAGAAAAGAACAGATGAAGAGGCAGGACATAAGAGACAGGAGTCATCTGCAAAAGAACAGTGGCATGAGAATTCTGTTTCTGCGTCTTACTGGTAGTTTATTGATGAGCAAGACATTTCAACCCTCTGAGCCTTATTTTCCTCATCTAAAAAATTAGGGTAATAACCTACTTTACAGGACTATGTAAGGATTAAAAGATCTATCACATGTATTAGTACTGTCTAGAAAACAAAGGCCTTTATGAAAATAATATTACTAAAAGACATAATGAGAGAACAAGGAAGGGTCTTCTTTCTTTTCCTTCTTCCTCTCTCTCCCACCCTTTATTTTTAACTTGCAGTTGAACTACAGTTAGCCAGTAATTTGCTTACCATCTGTTCTGTGTTGAACATTGCCCCATCTCTGATGGCCTAAGAGATTAAAGTAAGAAATTGGGGCTCTAAGGAGCTAAAATTCTGGTCATGTCATCAGTTGCATATGACTTTTGTAGAAGAATAGAGGCCAGTACCCTGCCTTCCACAGGTAATTTGTTCCAGGGTCTGCCCATCTCGCAGAACATAAATAAGCTAGGTATGTCCTGTATCCCAGCATCATTTATGAGGAGCTGATGTGATCCTCACCCTCTCGGTGTCATAAAATATAACCTGGCCTTTTCTGAGCTCTTAATTCCTTTTTAGAATTAAACTGAAAAAGATATGCATAGTGCAGTGAAGATACCAAAATGACCATCAAATTGCAAAATAGTAGCTGACTTTTAACATTTTTTATTAGGTAGGGTAGAGTTATCCAGTGGAGGTGGGTGCTGTGTATGACAATGCATTTGCCCAAGTAAACAAAATCACATAATAGGGGAGCAGTGGCAGCCTAAGGAGTATTTCAGGCACCTTTTAGAATAATCTAGCAATTAGCATTTGCCAGGAAACTCATAATGGATTGAATAAATTTTTTTAAGAAATGGAGTTAGGCAGAAAAGAGGACCTACCTTGTCAGTCCTGGTCTCATAGACCCACAGTGTCAGAATTCCAATTTGTGTTGCTGCTCTCTGTCCATAGGAGGCTATTTGAGATATACGCAGCGGCACTCTTCTGGTTATTTCCTTATTAGCTCCTCGTAAATCTTAACCCAAAAGCGACCTTTTTTTGTATTTCAGAAGGTCGTCTACCTGAGTGTCCATCTTTGGTATGTATAAAGATGGGGTGGTGAGAGAGAAAGGGTTCCTTTTTAAACTCTCACATTGGCTCAGTCATTTGGGGTCATGGGGTGAGCACTATTTATGCACTGTATGGAGGCTCATCTGGGGCCTTCCCATGGGCCTCAGGGAAGGCTGGCGTGTGGCCGCAGATCCCGTGTCTCTCAGCCTTGCATTTTGTCCAGAGGGGAGCAGTTACACTCTTCATCTGTTTACATATTGGGTTTCTACATAAGAGCTTGTTTAAAGCCCGGCTTCTCTGACTAAGCTCAGTAAATAGCAGTGTTTGTCAACAAACAGGCAGCGTTCATGCTCCCACTAACGCTGATCCTGATAACACACCAAACAAAAGTCAGATGGAGCGAGGGGAAGATAAACAAGTGTCACATTTCAGTGAAATTTTGCCCTGTTTTTTTCTGAGGCCTTGTTTATGTTTACCATATTTTCATGTCTAGATTACTCCTTGTGTTTGCTACAATGAAAAGATCTTGATTAGGTTAGCTTTGTCCTTTTGATCAGTTCATTATGTTTTCCTGTTTCCTTTGAGGCCAAAGATATCACCAGTATTCTTGTTCTCACTGTGTTTTCTTATTTTGATACCTGATATTTCTAATTTTGAGATATCAACAGGTGTATAACAGGATATCAATATAAGTAGAAAATTCTAGTTAATTATTTACAATTCTGTACATGTGGAAAAATGTTTTGTTCTAAATGTTTTTACCTGTATTTTCAGCCTGATAGTGATTTTAAATATGAGAGTGATTTTTTACTTTCAATTTTTAAGCATATTTTATCGAAGTATAGTATAATTGCAGAAGAATGCACAAATTGTAAGGGCACATCTTGATAAATTTTTACACAATGTATGTACTTGTTTTATCCCCAACCAGATCAGAACAACAATGGTACCAGCACCTCATTGGTCTCTTCCCAGTTACTGCCCCCCACCCTCAGTCCCAGTGGTAACAACTTATATGTATCACCACCAATTGATTTTGCCTTTTTAAAAACTTAATAACAGTAGAACAATACATAATGTACTCCTTCATCATGATTTCTTTTGCTCAAATTTTATTTGTGAAATTCATCTAATTTTTGTTGTACTTTTACTTTGTTCTTTTTCTTTGCTGTATAGTATTCAACTATGTGACTGACCTTTTTCCTCATTTATTTACTCATTCTAAATGTCGATAGACATTTCCAGTTTTGACTGCTGAAAATAATGTGCTTTTTAATGTATTTTTGGGTTGTGTGTGTGTGTGTGTAGGTATTTCTAGCAGAAGAGTTTCTGGGTCATAGACAATGTAACTGAGTGAGGCAGGGGAGCCTAGTGGGAGAGGAGCTCAGAGAAATAACAGATCTTATTAAGTAGGGGCCTTTAGGTCAAGGTTAGGACTTAGGGTTTGATGATAAGTGAACCAGGAAAACCACTGCAGCATTTTTTTTTTTTAAACAAAGGAGTGACTTGATCTGGTTTATATTTTATCAGGATCACTTCTGGCTGCTGTGTTGAGAACAGAATGTAGAAGGGCCAGAGTAGAAAGAGAGATCAGTTAGGCCATTGCAGTAATCCAGTTGAGGAACTACAGTGGACCAGAGTGAGGTAAGGGGTATTTTGAAAAAAGAACCAACAGAACCAGCAGGTTTCTCTGATGATTTGGCTATGGGCTGCGAAAGAGAGAGAGGAGAGAAGAATGATTCCAAAGTTTTTGAGCAGATCGTCTGGATGGGTGGGTATCTGCCAGGATGGGGAGGACTACATATGTGGCCCGGTGAGGATAGGGCCGCGTAGAACAGGAGCTCCCTTTGGATGTGTTTGTTTCATGCCTATTGAATAAGTGAGGATGTCAGATAGGCACTTAGATATATCAGTATTGAATTTGGGAGATAGTTATCAGCAAATAGATGATGTTTGAACTGGATGATAAAAGAATAATTAAAGATAGGGGTGTCTTCTTATGTTTACTATGTTGTAAGACTAAAGGTACAGCAGTGACAAGAGTAAAAAATATTGTGGGTACGTATGTTTTAGACAATAAACAAATAAACATTATATAGTTTGATGTCAGGATACCCTGTTTATAAAGTGCAGCAGGCTAAGTGGGTAGGAGAGTTGGAGGCTCTCGAAGCTGGAGGAGTCTCTGAATACCAAGATGAAGCGCTATGGGCTGTGTTTGCAGGAAGCATTGGAGCTGTGGGAGTCTGGAGGTTATGGTTACTTGGGAGATGCCACAATAGCCTATGCCAGAGTAAGGGAGGCCTGGACTAGACTCATATCTCTAGACACCACTAGAGCCATTCTGAGAATGCATCATGTTTAACTTGGCTCCTGATTGGCTGTGGGGTAAAAGGAGGGTCAAGGGAAAGGAAGAAAGACCCAGTAGTAGCTACTGAGCTTTTTTTTTACACATCTTTTAAGAGAAGGAAAGTAACACTCATTTTTATCTTTAAGTTTATTGGTCTTTTATTATGTAACTTTCTCCCCCTCCCCCATCCCGGATAAGCACTATATATAATTTATTTTTTCTCACAACCTAGGAGATTTATACTATTATAATTCTCATTTTTCTGATGAGGAAATGGCCTTGGGAGAAGTTAAGTAACTTGCCTACGGTCATGTAGTTGCTTTGGTAGTCATGGTGGAGCCTGGGGACGACGGCCAAGAGCTATTCACTGCCTCTGTCTGGTGGTGGTTATCCTCTGTGAGTTGGGCCCTTTCTTCATAATCCAGATAGTTGCCAAAAATCCATAGTGGTTTCAGTCTATATCAGACATTAGGGGATTTAATCATTTTTCATGAAAAGGTAAAGAATAAACAAAAGCATTAGTTAAAATTTTGTTTATATGACCATAGTGGAAAGTAATTATAATGAAGAATGTTCCTGAATTAGAGCTCTCAGTATACATTGAAAGTTGCCTTGGTTACACAGACATTCAGGTAATTTGTTGAAATACACTTGACATGCACATTACCCAGGAAGCTTTATTTTTCAACAGAGCCAAATCACAGAGTGGCAGGTTGTGGGGGAGATGGTCTTCTTACAGAATGAGGATAGTAAAGGGGGCCCTTGATTGGAATATGCATCCTAAGAGACATGGATGCTGGGGGAATGGGTGATAGAGCACTCAAGTTAGGTTCTGAGCAGGAGATTTTATTTGGTAGGAGTGGCAGTTGGGTGTCTTGAAGAGTTCTTTAGGAGTCAGGGACAGGATCCAAGTGATGTTTGGAAAAGATGGTTTTGTTGCATTAACTGGAGTGGGGCAAAGCCGGAGGCAGAGGTGACTGTGGTCATTGTGTAAGCTTCTGAGGACCACTGTGGAGCAGCATGTGATCGCTCCCATTCTGTGAATGGAGGAACTGAAAAGGGTTTTTAAACACTTACCTGTCCTCTGAGCAGGTTAGTGCAGACAGATTGTGAATGGTAGTTTCCCAAACACATTATTTCATCTTTTTTATTTGATGATGTTAGGAGAGCAAAGCATTTTCATTATGAACCTTAAGAAAGTGTGTAAGTATGTGTGTGTGTGTGTGTGTGTGTGTGTGTGTGTTTAATTAAACTATTACTCTGCTATGTTTAGTGCACCCACCAGATGGGTTTTTTCATGATGCTAATTTAACATTAACTATTCCTACTTGCCAATATTTCTTTGTTTGTTGTACCTGCAGTGGATGATAGTAATAACCTAGCTCAGTAGTAGTGGAGGACATGAATGTTACTTTTGTCCAGTGAAAGTCACAATCAGATCCTGTGAAAATTCACAGTATGTTCTATATCACAGCACTTCTTTAGGTTGAAATCTAAAATATTTGTTTGCATAATGCCATATCTCTTCCTTGACTTCTCTTTTTTATTACAGTGAATAAAATTTAATGAAATGTTTTAATATAATTTTAAAGTTATTCTTAGTATATAATAAACATAAACACCTAATTTTATTATCTATGTATGATTGTGGTGGTCTGTATGGGGATGCAGTTTTTATCTCATTTTTATTATTTTTTTTGAATAAAGATTTTTTTATTGAAATGTAATAGGCCCACAGAAAAGTGCAAGAATCATAAGCGTATAGTTCAGTTGTCACAAAATGAACACATCTTTGTACCCACTGCTTGAGTCAAGAAATAAGACATTTTCAATGTCCTTTTAAGTTTCCCCTCCCAGTTACCACCTCCTCTACCTCCCCAGCGATAGCTGTCTGGACTTATAAGTACAGAACATACATTAACTTCTCCTATTTGGGGGCTTTATTTAAATAGAACCATACAGTATGTATTCTTTTATATCTGGCTTCTTTCACACATGTTGCGTTTGTGAGGATCATCACTGTCATTGTGTAGCAGCAGTTGGTTCATTTGATTTCTGTGTATTATTTGATTGTATTCATGCACCTGGTGATGGGTCTGTGGGTGTTAACTATTGGGTATGTACTTAGTGCCTAAAGGTTTTCCAAACTGCATGTGCCAATTGATGCTTCTAATAATGAAGTGTTTAAACACTCCCAGGAGAAAAATTACATACCAATACTGATTAAGCTTATTAATACTTGTTTTTGAAAATATCACAGCATTACTCGTTGGTGATTAGGACTCTGGAATTTTCTCACCTATCATTTGATACAAGGAAGAACAGAGGAAGTTTTACTAATTTCTGTTTCTCCAGAGAAACAGTGGTTGGGAAAAAGTAAAACTTTAAAATCATTGACCTGTTGTTTTCATTTTCTTTTTTACTTCTTTGGTTAAGCAGTATTCTAACGATAAACTCTGTTAGCTGTTACACTGTTCTTGAATGTATAATATTTTCTGCTTTGAGCAGCAAGAAGATGAGTATTTATTATTTATTCCCTAATGTTTCTGTTTCTCCTTTTCTTTTTTCTAATTCTCATTTACAGTATACATTCTATTTAAGGACCTTGCTTCTATGAGCTATCCATCACAATACATTAATCAAAAGCTATTTCTTTGGGGGAAAACAAACACCGAACATAACTTTAGAAATCTGAATGCCTTTGAAGGCTTTATCTGCTAGTGTCCTGATATTTTGTTCTGTTTTAATTCATTTCTGGAAAATACATTTCCTCCTACCAAACATTACAAAAATGCAAGGATTTCAGTTGGTGATGATGTGAGTTGATGTAGAGAGAGGTACTAACCAAAGTAGAAGATCAAGAGAATCAAATGAGGTCATACATTTTATACTACTTGGTAAAACTGAAGGTATCATCATTATCCTCATCATCATCATTGTCATCGTCATCATCATCATCATCATCATGAGGAGAGTTTAGTTTTTATAAGAGGAGAAGGAATAAACGTTCTAGGTATAGTGGAACTCTTAATCACAGTGGGACCAGTGCTGCCCTATAGAAACATAATGTAAGTCACAAATGTAAGTCATGTATGTAATTTAAAATTTTCTACTAGTCACACTAAAAAAAAGTAAAAAGAAAGATGAAATTAATGTTTTTTATATGACCCTGTATATTTTAAAATAATATCATTTCAACATGGCATTAATATAAAGATGATTGAGATATTTAACATTAATTATTTATACCAAGTCTTTAAAAATCTACTGTCAATTTTATGCTATAACACATCTCAGTTAAAACGAGTCACATTTCTGGTGCCCAATAAGCCCCGTAGGTTGGTATTAACTACCACATTGGACAGCACAGGTTTAGGGCTTTTCATGATAGAATAGGAGAATGTCCCATACTCTACAGAGTGGACCTGATTTATTCATGCTTTTAGGAATGTTCCACTGCACCGTGTACTAATAATGGGTTGTTAGTCTGTTTGAAATATAGGATTTTGAGTTTCTAAAGTGAGAAAGAGCTCTGAACTTCACTACTGAAATTCCTTTTTTTTTTTAATGACAACTTTTAAATCAGAGCCTTGATAGCTATAGAAGTTCGATGCATTCTGGGTAATTTGCATACTCATGAGCAGCAGCAAGAGTCTCACCCGGGGATGCAGTTTTTAATTGAATTTTGAAGGTGGGTTCTCAACTGAGGTTTGGATGAGTGTCAGGGAGTCCATGAATGGCCACAGTTGTTAGTAATATTTTGTTTAAATGAACATTTGCTTTTAGCAAAGCTTGACGGAGTCAGTGACCCATTGAAAAATAAGAACTGCTATTTATAAATGGACAGTTGAATAAATGGACATGTATCTCATTTAAGACTTTCCCAGCATCGCTATTAAAAACTTCAGTTGTAAAGTAGTCTACTCCCTGCACACTGGGAGATTTCAGCTGGTTTGCTGCTTCAGCTTACAGTTGTCCTGGAATCCAAAAGAAATTAGTCTGATCTTGCTCTGTTATTTGACCAGGAATCTCTTATCTTTCAGTCTTCATTGTTGAATGATATTGTAAGTTTGGGTACTTGAAATTGGTGATTCCTGTTTATGCCAAGCATTGTATGAAAAAGGATTCTACTATTAGACAATCATAAAGCCTAAAAGTTTTAGTTTATTAAGACTCTGTGAAGTCCCACAAAAGAAAAAAAATCTATTTAACTTCGTTCAACTCATTTGAACAGAGCCTTTCTTTTTTGTGTGAGACCTAAATGAAATTCACAGAACTAATGAGATGACTTCCGATGTTCTTCTCAAGTTAATTGTATGACATATATGTTGGTATTCAGAGGGCCTTTTTCTGGGTTCACAGTTAGATTTTGCCTGGAAACACCCGCTACATTGAAAATGAAGGTGGTATGCTTTGGGAAAATGGACAGGCTAGATGACATGAGGAAATATGTGGAAACAATCCACTTCAGTCATTTTGATTCAGGTGGCAAAAATAATGACAGTTAAAAGGATGGAAATGAGAACTTTAAAGTACCTAAATTTAATAATAAAATACCTAGAGGAATGTAAGTATTGGACTGGAAGCTATAGCCATAATTTTTTAAGCTCACTGGAAAGAGTCATTTATTATCTTTGTAAAGACACTTGGAAAATGAAATAATTCGAAAAAATAACTGACGGGGTGTATATGGTTAAGAGTCAGGAGGAGCATTACTTAGGGAAAGTTTTTTTTGTTAAATATGGATTCTGATTTTGGTGTTTCACAGAAATAATTTGTTATATTGGTGAAAGAAACATTGCACTGTAATAGATTTTAATATTATTTTATATTATTTTAGGACCTGAGTATATTTTCTTACACACATTCCAACAGAGGATAAAAATACTGAATGAGAACAGTGTGAGTTTTGAAAGTGAATAACCTTCACATGGGTAAGAGTGTGACATGCCTGGGTACTGAGTGTCTTGCCTGAGATCCCAGAGACGGTTTAGAAGCTGTTCAAGTTTGTTGGGTCAAAAATCCGCTGTTTACAAAAAGCTAAATACGGATTTGCACGATTGACCATAATGGCTTCAATTTTGAAAGATAGTAGTATCAGAGAGCACTTCCAGTAGGTGGTATAATTTGAGAATTGTCCATGCTTCAAATGGCTAAAATATTGTACTTTTTGCTACTTCATCACTCCATTTTAAAAATGGGGGCGGAAGGAGGGGGCCTGTTGAGAAGGTGGAAGCATGTCACTTAGAGAGTAAATCACAGTAACCATGTGAAGCCACTCCTTAGTTAACTACCGCCTGAAGGTTAACCTTTTTTTAGAAGACTGTCTGTGTGGAGAGGCCAAATTGGGGGCTTCTGCCCCTGTTGTGTGTATGTGTAAGTGTGCATAGGGTGAGGGGAGAAGAGAACTTGTGAATAGGGAAGAAGGTGTGGGGAACAGAGAGCTAACAGTAACTCCTAAAACTTGGAGCCCTGGGAAAATTTGACTATTTTAAACTGTACTGCTTACTTAAAAATAGTAAAATTATACCATTATTCTTTCAGTGTGATAGAGATAAAAATACCGTTTTTCTAAATTGGAAAATTTGCTGTAATCTTGCTGCTAATGACTGATTTCTTCCAACAGTTGCAAGGCAGTTTTTGCTCTGATAGGTCGATAAAGGAAACAAAATCAAGAACATACTGGAAGTTCTCAGAGAAAATTACAGTTTAGGTATATGTTGGGGGAGGATAGTTAGACATTTTAATTGAAATAAACAGTTTTATACTAATATGGGATCACTGTGGGTGTACCTTTGTAGTACATATGCTCTTGAAAGAATTTACATAGGGTTAAATGTATGTTAATGCTTTTGCAAGAAAATTATTTTTGATAACATCCGTCTAAGGAAACTAGCTTAGGAAATTGATTTTTAAAACAATATAGATATTATACTTGCATTTAGAGAATGGATTAGGATTCTTTGTAATGCTTTAAAAATTTCAAAGAACTGGAGTTCTTTTCTTTTGGTTGGGTTCTTCTCTAGTGGTGAGGGAAGTTAACAATAATTAGCACAAAAAATGATTAAAGCAAGCTTACACATCTGTAGTGACCACAGTCTGCTGTATACCTCCGAACATCATTTTAACTGATTGACTTTTGATATTATGAAAGACTGCTAATGATTTATTCTGTCCAACTGAAATAACTTTCTAGAATACAGATGGAAAGCTTGTCAGACAACCTCCCTTGCTGTGGATTTAGATAATACACGAGGATTAACATCAGATGCTAAATATCTGACAGCCTTTAACTTTTTTGTTGTTGTTGTTGTTGTTAACCAACATTCACTATAATGACTTAAATTGTGTATTAATCTTATAGATCATTCAGATTTTAGAATAGGAAGGATTCTTAGCGAGAAGGCAGACCACAGGTTCTCGTGGTAGTGTGGGAGTGTTCATTACAACTGTGGACTCAACTGGCTCCATTTGGAATCTGCTGAATCAAAATCTTTGGTGGGCGTGGGGCTTGGGAATGTGCTTTGAACAAGGTCTCCAAGGGAACGTGGTTCACACTGCAGTTGAACCAATGGCTGGTATAGTCTGTGGCTTTCTTCCAAGGATGCAGAAATGGGCCCAGAGAAGGGAAGGTGACTGGTTTCTTGGGAACCACAATTTTGTCTTATGGCCCTATGGGAAGGACAATGTTCTTTTCTAGGGTGCCACATGGCCCCATCTCAGGCTAGTGCCGTCCTTCACTAAGTACAGAACTGGAAGAGTTTTACACTAGCCCTAATTTTTACATGCCACACATGACTTCAGTATAATATTCAGCTCACCTTGTGTGTGTGTGTGTGTGTGTGTGTGTGTGTGTGTGTGTGTGTGTGTGTGTGGTGTGTCTGTGCATGCTTATTTTTCAAAAGATACTTATCACCACTGTATCTACGTGTTCAGGATAGTAATAATAAAAAGTTTATAGGGGCTTATAGTGAACTCCATTTTAATAAGAAGGGCTGCATGTGTGATGTACTTATTCTGTACTTACTCTGTTTTAATGGCACCCATTTTCCCCCTAGAACTTCCTTAAATGAGTCTGAATTGTAGCCAGAATACTTCTTTCCTCTTCAGACCCTTAACTGTGATTAATATAAAAAGGCACTTGTCAAAAGGGTCTGAAATGGCAACCTTGATATTGGAGCATGTGGCAATAGAGATAGGTCTGCATCCACTTACTCCATTATGTTATTTAACTTAGGAATTCAACAATTTGTCTTTTGCTCCCTGCTTAAAAGACCATGGCCATATAAGCTGCTGTTAACCATATCAGCAGGGTGGAATATTATTGCCCTTAGCGCAAAACCACAACTTTCTGTGAGAATTTAGCACATGTTAGAAAAGCACCCCAGTGAAGCTGTTCACAGATAAAGTGCGGCTGTTTGCCCCAATCCCTTTGCCTCTGAGAAGGGTTGCGTTCAGGTTTAACAGAAACATCCTTTTTGTGTTTATTGTATTAATGAAAGTTTTAGGATCCATGAGAGAGATAGTATTATGGTTCAATGTTTGAAATAATGTAGCTTGATGAACCTTTTTTTATTTTAATGGGAAACTCGTTTTCCTTGATTTGCAGCTTCAAAAAGTGAATCTTTTGGAAATTAAAGTGCATTAATTTAGTTATTTTGTATGGGAACAAAAACGTGGAAAGTTAAAATTTGCATAAGTGAAGACCTTGATGATTTCAGATTATAGTGTGGTGGAGGTTAAGGAATAAGAGCCCATAGAATTTGTAAAAACAAATTCAGTCTAACCACTTAATGGCATGTGCAAGTAATTTGCCAATTAAATATTTCTAGTTAGCTGAAAGATCTTCAAAGTAAAGAGTGGAGGTTCTTAATCTTTCTTAATTTCATACTTTCAGAAACATAATAGAAAATGCTTAGTTTTTGATCACTCTTCATTCAAAATTTTAATGTATGAGCTAAGAGAAGGATGGATTTTAAATATTTGAGGAAAATTATTGCTTTTTGAGAAATGTATAAACTGTGATATTTCCAAATCACACTGTGCCTGATTTTTCTTTGTATCCTTTGTAAATATTTGGCGCCCTGATAATAATTTTCATTATAATTAAGACTTCAGATTTTGGAGTTTTACCATTTTAATGGTCACCTACTCCATTTAGAACATTGTGCTAGGTATACTAAGCTCTGGAACAACCCTCTAAGATAGGTATGTTATTCCCATTTTATAGAAAGAGAGAATTGAGTCAAAGTAATTTGTGTGTCACTCATTAGAGTCAGAGATCACAGTCCCAGTTGTTGTTGTTGTTTTTTTTTAAATAGCTGCAGTGTATCCATTTAAAGTATAATTCAGTGGTTTTTAGTATATTCACAGATTTCTGTGACCATTGCCATAGTCAGTTTTAGAACATTTTCATCACCCCAACAAAAAGCTACATACTTTAGCAATTCTCACTCTCCCTTCCCCTTTACCCCCATTCGCTCCAGTCCTAAGCCACCACTAATCTTTCTGTCTCTATGACCTTACCTGTTCTGGACATTTCTGTAAATGGAATCACACAATATGTGGTCTTTTGTGACTTGCTTCTTAGTATAATGTTTTCAAGGTTTATCCTCATTGTAGCATATACCAGTACTATATCTTTATTGATGAATAATATCACATAGTTATGGATATAGCGTTTTGTTTATCCATCTTTTAGTTAATGAACGTTTGGTTTGTTTCCACTTTTTGGCATTATGATACTGCATA
The DNA here is from genome assembly GCA_030015415.1 of Cynopterus sphinx. Lineage (NCBI taxonomy): Eukaryota > Metazoa > Chordata > Mammalia > Chiroptera > Pteropodidae > Cynopterus > Cynopterus sphinx. The sequence continues at coordinate 25,162,523 of CM057391.1, forward strand.
TCATAATGCTGCTATGAACATTTGTGTACAAGCTTTTATGTGGACATATGTTTTCATTATATATATATATATATATATATATATATATATATATATATATATACACACACACACACACACACACATACACCTAGAAGTGGAATTGCTGAGTCATTGGTAGCTATGTTTAACTTTTTGAAGAACTTCCAAAAGTAACTGTTCCAAAACAACCATTTTATATTGTCACCAGCCATATATGAGGGTTTCAGTTTTTGACATCTTCACCAATAAGTGTTATTAGTAGGAGTGAAAGAGCTACTTCATTGTGGTTTTGATTTATATTTCCTTAATGGTTTTTGATATCAAGCATCTTGTCATGTGTTATTGGCCACTTGTATGTTTTTTTTGGGAGAAATGTCAAGTACTTTGCCCATTTTTAAAATTGGATGATTTGTCTCTCTCTTTTTATAATTATTATTGAGTTGTGAGAGTTCTTTGTATATTCTAAGTTTTCTGTCAAATAATATGACTTTCAAATTTTTTCCCATTTTGTAGTCTGTTTTATTTTTTCATTTTGTTGATGATATCTTTTGGAGTACAAAAGTTTAAAATTTTGATAAAGTCCAATTTGCCTATTATTTTTTCCTGTTGCTTGTGTTTTTGGTGTTAAATCTTAAAAAAAATTTTAATCAAGAGTCACAAAGACTTTTACTGTAAGATCATCACAGTTTTAGCTCTTGTATTTAGGTCTTTGTTCCATTTTGAGTTAGTTTTTGTATATGGTGTGAGGTAAGGTTCTAACTTTTTTTATATATGTGGATATCTGATTGTCCAAGCACCATTTGTTGAAAAAACTAATCTTTCCCTAGTGAGTTCTCTTGTTACCCTGTTGAAAGCAATTGATCATAAATGGAAGGGTTTATTTCTTAAGTCTCAGTTCTATTCCATTTGTTTATATGTCTGTCTTTATGCCAGTACCACACAGTCCTGATTAGTGTAAATTTGTAGTAAATTTGAAATACAACTTTGTTCTTTTTTAGATTGTTTTGGCTGTTCTGGGTCTCTTGAATTTCCTTATGAATTTTAGGGTCAACTTGTCAGTTTTCGCAGAGAAGCCAGCAGGAATTTTGATTAGGGTTACACTGAAATTGTAGATCATTTTGCGGAGTATTGCCACTTAATGATATTAAGTCTTCCAGTCTATGAATATGCAATGTCTTTCGATTTAGGTCTTTATTAACATCTTTTCAGAATAAAGGTTTTCAGAGTAAAGGTTTAGCATGTCTTTTGTTAAATTTATTCCTAAGAATTTTATTCTTTGTGAGGCTATATTTCATTGTTTTGGGTTGCTTATTTTCAGTATATGGAAATACAGTTGGTTTTATATATTGATCTTGTATCCTTCAACCTTGCTGGACTTATTAGTTTTAATAGTTTTTTTTTTTTTTTTTTTTTTAGCAGATTCCTTAGTACTTTGTATACACAAAGTCAGGTCATCTATAGTCTTGCTTTTAAAAATCACAACTCTTTCCACTACAACCATACTATGTAGCCTGGGAAATTTATTAACTTAGGAGAAATTAGTTGACTTCGAGGTTATATTTAGAAAAGAAACAATTGCCACTTTGTAATGGTCTTTTTGTAATCTAAAAAGAAAAACAAGCAGACATTTAGGCTGGAGATATTTGTAGAGAAAGCAGAGTCCCACAAATAAACTCAAAGGATCCTTGAGCTTATTTGGTGAAGTCTTGCTTTAAATAATATCACCATTATTTGGTGCTATTATGGGAACTATAGGCCTTCCAAACATACTTTATTTGGCACAGACTGAAATAACAGTGATTTTACTTTAAGAGATAAGCATTCTAATTTGTTTTTACTTTCAGGAAGAGTGGGCAAGCTATGAAAAATAAGACTTTAAATGTTCAAAGTATATATCTAGTGCTTTACTCATCTTCTAGTGCTAATTTAGTTTTGTTTTTTTGTCTATAGGACCTCAACCTGGGGGTAAGATTTTAAGGCTTTGTATTTTGGACTAGGAGAGACCCTCTTCTAATTATTTTATAGCCAGTGATAGATTTGCCAATCATGCTTATTTGAAAGCTGTCAGCTGTGAGTTATGAGTGGTATATATGTATAGTTAAGTGAACCAAGTAAGTAACCAAAAAGCCTGGAACATTTTGATTTCCTCTTTCCTCTCCAGGACTGTAAGTTTGATTTGGAAAAATCAGGAAATGGTAAAGGTTTAGTGATAGCATGGCCCCAAGGTCAATGCTGGAGTCTTTCATGATAAAGCTCACAGAATTTTGCATGGGACCCAGAGTACAGAGCAGAATTTGAAAATCACTTTGGTTTTTGGTTTCTGATTTTCTTTGCCTCATGAGGCATGGCGAAATTTTAAACAATCAAATGTTGAGTGAGAATGCTATTCATGTCTTTTAAAAGGAAAAAAGAGTATTAACCTGAAGTGATACGACAATGTCTTCCATAACGAGTGAAATTCCCAGAACCCATGTGATTCTTGGACTTATAGATGTTGTTCCTACTCATGAACTCACAGGAAAATGTAGAAACCAAGTATTTTAGATAATGAATGCCCCAAAATGATTTATGAGCCTATAAATTATTTTTGGAGAAAAGGTGTCTTTTCTAGAGTGACAGAATTTAATATTTTAATGTTTTAAAAAGAGTTGATTAGCTATGAAAATTAGTAGAAATATTGATAGTCTTCCTCTTTACCAGTAATACCCATTTCCTCTTGCTCATATCATTTAGTTTGTCCAATTAGAACAGCTTGACAATCGTAGGATATTTGAGTACATAAACCTCTATAAGGTAAGTTAGAAGAGTGAAAAATACATTTTGTAGATATTGTATCAAGTGTAAAAAACTCCAAGCTTCCCCGCCCCAACCCGCCCTCCCGCAGAGTCCTGTGGCTGTTTTTCCCATAGTAACATTTCCTTCATCATAAATGTAGCATCAAGTTCTTGCGGTTTAAAAATAATGATATTTGCTGCTGTCAAGTGATTTCAACTCATCTGTAACTGCCTTCCTCTTTAGCTAGCACCTAATATAGTATACTGCTTGGATCTGTGTTCAGCTCGTTCTTGTGGATTAGACTTGGATACAGCACCATCCTTCCACCTGGCTTCCACTTCCCACAGGGCCTAGCACAAAGTACAGTGCCCATAAATCGTGTTTCTTAGAATGATAGCTAAGGACTGGCATTCTCACGGTTGCCTGTGCGTTAGAACCGTTGACAGCTGCTAGTGGGCCACATTCTCAGGGTCAGGTAGTTTGTAAGCTGTCCAGCCTCAGGGAGTACCAGTCACATAGGCCATGAAACGAATGTCATCCACTGGACTGTAAAGCATGGCAGCCTGTGTGTCCTCTTGCATCTCCAGGTGGCCTGTGTTTACACATTACTTCATTGCATTGGCTGATCTGGGGAGTCTTTCCTACCTCCTTTAATATTTTTGTGTGTTTCACTGGGAAGTTTAAAACAGTAAGGAGTGAATCTGACCCTTCCATAATGCTTCAGGACAATGTTGTTCAAAATGAGATCCTGGACCCATGTGTCAGAAAAGCCTGGGACACTGGTTAAAATGCAGATACTTCAGCCCCTCAGTAGGCTGGAATGAGCCTAGGAGTGGGGCTGGAGACTTTCATTAGCGAGACTGTTAATTCTTATATTCTACATTAATATCTTAGAAAAACACTGTTGAAATAGCTTCTCAGTAAGGGGAAAACTGTAATACCTCAGAAGGTTAATACCACCATCCTTCACCTGTTGTACAACTATAAACCTTTTCTGACTCATTTAAATTTGACCATGACTTAGTGAGTTGTTGCTCTTTGCCCTCCACTGTGCAGTCACAGTGGGAGAATCAGATGTGGAAAATATGGCCTTTGCTCCCAAGGTGCTAATAATCTGTGTGAAAAGAAAAGATGTATAATAAATATGTGTACTCACACACATATCTGCATACATATACATACTATAGAGAGATGTGTTTTTAAAAACTTGATTATAAATGGTACAGGTCTATCATAGTGATAGTTTGTAGAGTTGAGATATGTCTTAGGGATCACATATAGCTCTACTTTAGTGTAGCTAGATTTCAATATTTCAGGCAGGCAATTGCTTAAGAGAGACAAGCTCAATAGAACAGTAGAAAAGGCTTTAAACTTTTCAAAGTTCACACTGTTGAATTCAAGTTAGATCCCTAGCAAGCATTAAATATTAATTACATTATAGGAAAAATAAGATTGTTGGTTAGCATGAGACGTACTTTTAATTCGTTCACTAATTTATCAGTAACTTAAATTTATTTACATATATTTACAGTATAGACTATATAAATATTAAAACGTATAAGTGTCTTGGCTTTATATGCCAGTGTTTACTTAATACCCTCTGTTATTTTCTGTGGGACATTGAAGGAGAGGTCAAGAAAAAGAAAGACTTCATTTTTGACAGCTATCCTATGATTATTACAGTAAAACCGTGTTTCATTAGAATACTTGGCAAAAAGAAATCTTTATTTCACCAGAATGCTTGACAGAAAAATGGCCAGAGAGCCATCCTTTTTATTTGTTTATTCTTTCTCTAAAATTTCATTATAGTGTAAAATTTTATTTATAGTGTAAAAAGATGTAGTTTTCCTTTTGGTCACATCTTTGTCATTTGAACATTATTTCTCATTAGGGAATTTATTGGTCTAGATTAGAAGATTGTGGGAGGGTGAAAAAAGTGAAGGGATAAAGAAAATATAAATTGGTAGTTACAAAACAGTCATGGGGTGTAGAATACAGATAGGGAATATAGTCAATATTATTGCAGGGGCTGTGTGTAGTGCCAAATGGGTGCTGGAGTAATTGCGGGGATCACTTCATAAATTATATAAATGTCTAACCGTTGTACCATAAACCTGAAACCAATACATTAGAAAAAGGGATTGGAGGAGCCTTCCTTGAACTTCTGTTGGGCCTGCTTTATAGAGAGCAATAAAAACTGCGAGCTGGAAAGGAGCTCCATATTATCTAGGTTGCTATCTATTTTTACCACTGAAAATTCACAGGTATAGTGGCCCTGAGAACGATACCTGGCTCATGCTAAGTGCACTCAGGCGTTTCAGAGCCAAAGGAAACTTGCAGAGTCTCCTACTTAATTCATTTCATTGAGGATCACCCCCCACCTTCCCTAGATCCTCCTGGAGTTTTGCCCTTTTTTTTTCTTTCAATTCTCAATTCACTTCATTTTTTTATGTCCTCTCTTCCCATAAAAGTAGGGAAGACAGAATGAATTCAAAGAAATTGAGGGTTGTGCTTTAAAATTTTTTATTTTATTGTTCTCATCAGGGCCAGCCTGAGGTTTTCTGCCACCTTTTATAAAATTTATGGCTGACATAATTCTGATTTTTACTGCCTTCTCTGTACAAATACACACCCACCTTATACTGATGGTGGCACTACTGTTTCTTCATGGCAAAACTTTAAAAGCATGGAATGAAAACTTGTGGGTGGAATGGGGGTGGAAGTGGGAAATTTGGAGGGAAAGTAGAAACATGTGCCAAAGTTTTTGGCACCCTTTAGGACTAAGTAGCTTTTTTCTTTTTCTTTTCTAAATAGAGGCAAAAGAGGAGAGAATAAAAACAAGGTATCAAGCCCAGTTTGCTCATAAAAATAAGCAGGTTTAGTAGCTGTATTTAACGATGTGAAGGCTAGGACAAAAACTCATTAATATGATAACTATCTCTGTTCCCTCTACCCTGCAAGCACACACTTCTCTTGAGTGGAGGAAACAAGTAAATAAAAACATGGAGCTTTAGAAAAGTAAGGTTTTTCATATTGTTTTCTTTTCTCTGTCAGTCCTCTGACAGTTTTATAGTTAAGGGTAGAAAGAGGGGAAGAATTAGTATTAGCCCATTTGGTAGCCCATCTTAAAATGGGATATTTGGACCATATGAGAACTTCTGTCAAGCTAAAAATGTGCAGTGTGCAGTTAAAGAATCAGGCTCCTGGCTTTACTTCTCCATCACCTTTGTCTTCAGGTGTGTGGCTTGATAAATAGTGGAACTTTCTAAAGCTCAAATAGAGTCGTAGTGCATTTGAATATGTGCTTCAAGATTTATCTAATCAATTTTTAAATCTTTAAAAACTTTTCAAAAATTCAATAAAGGACTAGATTTAAGATTTGTATAGTGTTATATGTGTTTCTGTGTTTATATGTGTTTCCTGCCACTAAAGATTGAATTATATCTCTTATGCATAGAAAATAATATTTGTTAAAACAAAGTATATGAGATGATGTTATTAGATATAGCTTATCATGTTGGTTTGGTTTTCTACTGCCTTTTAGGTGTGTGTGTCCCTTTATTTGATGGGATTATTAACTTTGATTTCTTGACTGATTCCATGAGGATTCTGATTTTCATTTCTGCCATGGTTTTTTAATCTGTGCGTATTTTAAAAGTTGAGTTTCTATTAATAAGAAAGTAGAGATATCCATTTAACATCATTTTATAAGGATGAACCTGATTCACTTTGTTTTAATCAGCCTTTCTTTTCTCTTTTCAGAGGATGTTAAGCAAGTTTTTGAACAGACCACAATTCATCAGCATATTCCATTTAACTGGGATTCAGAATTTGTACAACTACATTTTGGAAAAGAAAGGAAGAGACACCTGACATATGCAGAATTTACTCAGTTTTTGCTGGTGGGTCTAGCTCTTGAAAATTTAAAAAGAGTAAATAATTAATTTAACTCAGACTTTCTAATCCTGACCAAATCATTCCATTTGGAAGTATTTCTCTATTGGTGTGTAGAAACCATAAGATTAAGTTGGCTCTTACAGATTGTGTCGAACCCCTTTATGTCCCAGGAAATCAAGTGATTTGCTCAAAAAAATCAGGAGGGACAAAACTGAAACATGAACTCCTGGCTTATGACTGGTCCCACTACTATTTACTAATGTTTTGTTTTCCTCTGAGAATTGGAAAGATGTCATTATTAGCATCTGACAATAGAATTATTTCATCTGAGGCCTTTCATAGACAAGGCACAGAGTCTGGAACTTGGCTGCATATTAGAATTACCTGGTGAGCTTTAAAAACTGTTCTTAGGTTCCACCTCTGGAGATAAGATTTGATTTGATTTGGGGAGGGGTGGGGTGGACAGCCTGGACACTGGGATGTGTAAAGCTTCTTAGGCGCTTCTCATGGGCAGCCAAGTTTGAGAGCCACTGTTGAAAGGGCACCTACTGTCTATGTCCAGGATAAACTGTGGGGTCGATGGTTCTGGATATTCCCAGCCCTTGCCCTCCTGCTTTTCATTTTCCCCTCTTCCTCCTGTGTGATCATATCACTAGACCTCTGGTGATGCCAACAAAAGAGTGGTAACAAAATATGATTACAATTTAGTTTTCCCCTTGACACATGATTTTAAAAATGTTTTACCTGTGATGTTAACATTTAGCCAAAAGAAATAAAAATCTGCATATGTAAGTTCATGTGATAAATCATTCTTCTTTTGGACTTTTATGTATTTGTTTTACTTTTCTTAACAAATTCTGCATTTTACTAAATATAATATTTTAAGTTATTTAAGGGAGGGGATTGATTAGCATTCAGAGTCTTGAATGTTGGCATTGAGTGTCTCAGTACCTCTGCTTCTCTTGTATGCCCAAGACCTTACCAGCCTTCTGAAGGGTAGTTGGAAACACAACTGTGAAGTGGAGGTAGCAGGTGCACGGGACACATAACGTCCAGCCAGCATTTTATGGCATTTTTCCTAGGCACAGTCATATGTAATAGGTTAAATAGGCGCTTCTCTTTTTGACTTATACTGGTATTGTTATGATATATGAAATTTGTCATGCTGTTTAGTTTGCTTTTATTTTCATAACCTTTGGAAACCTAAAATAAGGTATCTTAAATCTGCCTTTGTAGTATTATTTAAAAACATGTTAATGTCTATAAGACCCTGTTTGCAGTTCTATATCAACATAAACCTACGTAAATAACTTAAGTGGGAATTGGAATTCAAGTTGTTGGATTTTTGCTGCTGTTTACGCAAGACATTGGCGCGCAGTAGGAGGTGATATTAGTTTTGATGAGGAATAATTACAATAATGCTATTGAGACAAATGGCTCAAATTAACTTTATGGAACACAGCCTAATTAACTTTTAGTCTTAATGGAATGTTAGCAGTAGTAAGGCTGATCGTGTTTTCCTTTAAGCAAGTATCAATTATGCTGAATTGAGTTGGCTGTAAACCACTCACAGCGACTTCTAGGACTTCCTCAAGATATGGAAAAGCCAGAGTCATAGATGGCTCAGCAATTACTGATTACGTTTCCAGCTTCATCTTACAGGGCACTCACTTGAATTTGACTCCATTCTATAATGGTAAATGGACTCATCCCACACTGTGCTGCGTAGGATGATTTTGATTTTTGTAGCCAAAATGCAAGTGCTTTTTACTCTATTAAAATGATTTTCATGGATAATTACCCCATTTGGGGCCTTGCTTTTGTGTTCCATTCTAGGCTCAGATTTAAAGGAATTAATGAATGTATTATGATAGACTTAATATGAAATGCCGGTTTTGATGTCTACCATTAGGTCCTTCCCTTCAACCATCCCCATTCAAATTTTTCATTTGCTTCCTTTGAAATCTTTTCTCGATACAGGGAACTTCTTAAAGGTACAAGTGAACTTAATCTCCTATGTTTCGGGCTCCTGCTTTGTCAAGCATGCACCCACCTTTCTAGGGCAGGGCTCAGAAACACAGGCACTGGCTTCCTGCCTGGTGCGGAGTTCATGAAAGCAGACACTTGGCTGCTAGAGACATGAAAGAACTGCCAACTGTACGTCTTGCTATCTGTTTCCTGTTGAGGAAGAGGAGCAGCCAGAGGGATGGTTGAGAAGTGCTCGTGGTTTCAGCAAGCCCGAGTAGTCTATAGAGACAACACTGCTCCATCCCACTGACGGTCTTAGAAGGCAGTTCAGGTTCTAGCCAATGGAAAAAGCCTCACACTCGTGTGTTACCTGTGCTTATGTATGTACACGTGTTTGTGATTGGTGGACAATGCCGTCCAATATAAGGTCAGATTTTTTTTCATTTAATAAATGTTTTATTTATTAATGCTGTCTGAGCAAGCATGAGTTTGTTATAAGCCACCATGTGGTTGTGAGGACAGTGTATTCACATGTTTGTCTGTGTACAGTTTGGACAGTTTGTCTGTGTACAGTCTGGATAGTTAGTGTCTGTGTACAGTCTGCCCGCCTGCTGAGGTGGTGCTGGTCACGGGCTGAGTTGGTATGTTGTTTTCTCTACTTTGGTTATAAAATTCATTAAGCGGTGAATCAATTTGATATTATTTTTTGAGCCAGGCTTGCCTTTTTTTATGCTTTGAGCCAAGCTTGCCTTTTTATGCTGAATGATGGTGTTAAAGCAAGTATAGCAGGACACAGATCCTCCTTCCGGAATCTTGTTCCTGTTGGTAGGGAAGGATTACAGAAGGGAGTGGGGCCACAGTCCTGTTACCCCACCATTTATACTGTTGCATTTGTTGCTGCTAATTTTTTTAAGCCCAGTTCTATCATCTCTACTTCACTACAAGAATGATGGTATGTATGTGTGAATGTGAATACAGCTTTATATGTTGGTATACAAGTGTATTTTAAAATATTCTATAAATTTTTCCGTATACCTCTAGTCTCAGTTCCTAGGGCAAAGCTCTAATGTTATAGTAGCTAGTTGAATAATGCATTTTAACATGGTGAAAATAGCATATTTAGAAAAGAATGTGAAGAAATTTTCCCATTCCGTACTTTCTGGAACTACTGTTCATGAATGGTATTAACAGAAAACTGCACTGTTTGGAAGTATTTCTTATGTTGTCATTATTACCTCCCAATTCAACAAATGTTTGCTGAGGATGTAGGATTTGTCACAAGGCCTTACGCAGAGGACTGAGAAGTGCAGAGATAACAACTTTTGAGACACTTTTAATGTACAAATCTAGGGGTTGTTCCTGTGTTTATCTGCCTGACAGCTTATAAGGAGCAACCACCACAGGTATAAAGTATATACCCTTCGAGGTCACCCTTTGTAGCACAAACCCTTGTGGCAGATGATATAAATACAAAACAAACATTCAATGTGTGGTTAGAGCAGCCATCCAAACTCAAAGGGCCAGATGTTAGCATGAGGTTGTCTAGTCGACTGCCCCAGTTTACAGATGAGGAGATAGAGGCCTTCACTTTAAAAGCTCTAAGTAGTGTCTCGTTTGTGATTTTGATTTGTATTTCTGTAATGACTAAGGATGTCAGGCATCTTTCATGTGATTATTGGCCCCTCTTATATCTTCTTTGGAGATATGTCTATTTGGATCCCCTGCCAATTTTTTTTTTTATTGGGTGGACATGGTAGCCAATTGTGAGCATGGAGTGAAAAGCCTCTTAAACTTTTCTGTCAATTTATTTTGCAGAGTCAATGCTAAGAGTCATTCTTCAAAAATAAATAAATAAATAAATAAAACAAAAATGTATCTTTATAATTTACAAAGTGCTTTTAAATATTTCGTTTCCGATAATAGATTCCCCAATACCCTGAGAGGTAATTAGCATTATCCCCTATTATATGCAAAAGAATAAACAGGCTCTAGGGTAAAATTTTACATTTTCATGTAATTATGTAGGGAAAATGGTCATGGCTTTTGTTGAGTTCCCAAAGGAGTACCCCAAAAGAGTACAGAGAAGCTGTTCTAGAACTTAGCTTCTTCTATAAGATCACAGAAGTGTGAAGGATTCAGGAATACAGCGCTCTTGTCACTATGCTCCACTGTTCCAAGGCTGAGAAGGGTTAGTCTGTTCTGGGGGGGCCGGGGGCTGTGCTTCTATGTGGAGTGCACAGGCATGCACGGCTGGACATTCAGCAGTCCTGACCCCGACCCAGGTATTAATTGCCAGATATGATAATAAAAAATTCTTACTGGTAGTGTATATTACTATCACTTCCATTACTTTTTGATGATGTTTAGATTCACATGTATATATTTCACAGATGATTATTACAATTTAAAAATAACTTACACATAGGAATTTCTACTAGCTTAGGTCTTAGGATAGAAAGGTATAGGATTGCTACCAGATGCAACGTACCTGAGAATAGAAAACTGTTGCTGTTATCTCCCTCTCACAGAGCAAGTTCTAGCTTGGAAAGTGCTTTGACTTGTAGTTTTTCTTACAGTCACCTCTGGTGTTAAGCAGTTGCTATTGTTTCTGTATGAAGGATGAGCACACATAAGCTTGGAAAAGTTTTCCGGATTTGTTCAAGATGAGACAGGTAGAAGTTAATTTTAATTTTCCTGAATCTTTAGCAGTATTTTTCAAATGTTTAATAACACTTTTCTGAAGTGACTTGGGCATTTCCAAGGAGTTCTGTTTCCGTTTTATGGAACCAGGACATTTCTTCTGTTTCCAGAGGCCTTCCTCTTCTTGCTCTAGGAAGAGGACTCATCAGTAAATCAGCAACGCTTTAAATTGGTGTTAGAAGGCAGATTTTGAAGTCAGGGTTCCGTTAGTTAGCCAAGAAACAGGATAGCTCACTTGGGAGGGAATGACACTAAAAATTCTCTAGAATGTCTTCTCAGAAAATAGCATTTAAAGTTACCTGACCCAAAAGAGAACCCTAATCATAAAGGTGTGAGTGTTTTACCGTAATTTTATTCAGGTCACCCTTTTGTCAGAAGAGGACGACAAAACCCAGAGAGGTGAATCATAGTAGATAGAGCTGGGAATAGAACCTGGGGCTCAGCTGTGGCTGGTGTCCCAGATTAGTCATTCACATTGGTGAGGACTCTTGTTGTCAGATCACCTGGAGCCCATGACAGCCCTGTTGGATGCCAAAGCGCAATGCTAATGAGGCAACAAAACAATTTTGGTTCTTTTTGTTAAAGCAAATTGACTGTTATTTTGGCTTATGGGTCAGCATGGTGTACAAATCAGCTGAAGTCTTTTCTGTTTAAAATGCACATTTTGGCTCTTCAAGTTCTGAGCCCAGAGAGCAGAGCTCTCGAGATCTATTGCCCCCAGGAGTCACTGCTCCGAGTCAGCTGTGGTCTGAACTTCACAGTCCCCATCACTTATGCTTTGCTACTTCATTTCATGGCATCCTGGTGTAAGGCAAAACTTTAAACACAAAAGGCTATGTATAAAAAAAGAAATTGTTCTCCACCACCACCAAACAAAAGAAAACATCACCTTCAACCATGACATCATCAAATTCTGAAGCTTTGGAACTGATAGAACATTTTGGTATTAACAACAACAACAAAAATATCACTTGTGGTAGAACTTGATGAAGCCAAGATTATTTAAACAGATTGGCGGACAACTAACAATGTTCTTGCTTCAGATTAAGTAATCATTTGTGCCTTCCCATTGTCCCCTAATTTGCCATCTGTATTCGTTAAAAAATCAAGACCATGGATCTTCAGTAGCCAGAGACCTTGATCATATTTACATTTTTAACATGTGAGTGCTTTTTATGTTGGTTTTTAAGTCAGACCAGATGAGATCTGCAGTACAGCTATAGTACTCTTTCATCAGCACAGCACCATTTGATGTCCCAAAATGAAATAATGAGTAAAAATAGCTAATGTTGTTTGTCCTCAGCTCTTCCAAGATACTGTATTGTGTTTTGTGTCCAGATGGAAGCCATCGCTAGTTTGGCGGAAGGTAACCAGAGAGATGTAATATCCTGGTCACTTAGAGAATTAGATGCTGGACTTTTTATTCACACCGCACTTTCTACTCTCTGAGCAGAGGAAATCAGCGTTCATTGTGCTGTTGTGTCCATGGTGGTAGCTTGCTGTTTTGTTGAGCAGCCTGTCGTGCAGGCTTTTACAGTAACATCCTGGTAAAAATGAACAGCTACTTCCCACTGTGAAGTTTAATGTTACATCAGAAGATCAAGGAAATTGAGATGGAAGAAGCTCTGTACTTGCTTTCTGCCGAGGTGTTGCTGTGCCTGGTGCAACACTGCTCCTAAAGACCCTTTTAATTAAAGGGCCCCACCCAGTGAATTGGGGATGAAATTTCACCCTGAACTCTGAAAGTCTGACTGCACAGACTGAATGTGAGGAGCAAAGAAAAAAAATTAAGAATGGGAACTACTTATTTCTCTGCCTCTTCTATTTCTACTTTAGTTTTTACTATTTAAAAATATGTGGATCTCTATTTTGACTAGAATTTTTTTCAAATTAGCATAAAATTATGAAAATGAAGTGGATACATATATATTAAATGGTGTGCAAGTTCTGATACTTGATATACTATAGAATTTATTTGAGGTAGGGCTAAATGTGATACCATATTTTTTAAGCACACCTTCTTTATTCATTTTTGTTCCTTATTTTTATAATTACCTGCATTTTCCCCAGAATTCTTCTATTACCACCCCTAAAAAGAAATTCTTTTGAATCATATTCTTCTTGATAACTCCCTGCTTTTATTAAAGTTTTAGATTTTCCTTTACATTTCAGTACTATACAAAACACAAAAATGCAAACTAGCCAGGGGTCTTTTTTGGTGTTCTTGGCTTTATAATATAAATCATCTGAATCTGCTGCTTATTTGGAGGGTCCATTTTATGTTCTTGTTAAATTGTTCTCAGGCTGAAATACAACTTGCATATCTGAATAGAGGTGGAGAGAATTTTTGCATTCAAAATATACCCACTTGAAAATTGGAGATTATTAAGGAAATGACAGGCCCTATTAGAAACGTAAATGTTAGCCCTAAAGTGGTATAACCCCTACATATGTTTATTTCTGTACATCTAGCAATTTTGAAGTTCGATTTCTTTTTTTTTTCCTGCAGCAATCTGAATGGGTGTGTTGAAGTAGTCGGAACCTGCAGCAATAAAAGCCTATTCTGTTAATCATCATGCAACAGAATAGAGGGAACAGAAATAGTTCACTGGCAAATATTAAGGAGAAATTGGACCTCCTTCCATATGCTTGAGCAGAACTGCCCAGTTGTACTGCTCCTTGCTCAGGGGCCTCTGGCCACAGGTGAAGGCTAGCCCTTTCTCTTTAGTTCTTACTGACTCCATCAGCAGCGTCAGCAAGCATCCCGTGGCCTGGCATTGATCCGGGCTTTCTCTGCAGAGCTGTGCCATCTTCCCTGCTCTCTAGGTTTTCCACGAGATCTCAGGCCCTCGATTTTGTTGTCTATACTCACTTATTTAGGGATCAGTTCCATTTTTGTCATCTGCCTGCTCCTTGTATGTACTGTGGAATGATCTCATCTATTTCTATAACTATTACTTTTTTTTCTTCTGGGTTTTGGTAGGCCTCCTCCTGTAAGGAATAAGCAGTTGTGTAGTTTAGGACTGTGGCTCAGGAGCCGGACTGCCTGAGTGCATATCCGGTTTCATTCTTAGCATCATGTGACCCTCAGTGACTCTTTATCTCGTTTTTCCATGTGCAGAATGGAGGTGATAGTAGGGTTATTGGCAGGGTTATTATAAGGTTGTTGGGAGGGTTCAAAGAGATGAAAGAAACACAGCAGCTTCTGGAACATATTTAATAATGCTAAGCGTTAGCCACACCATCCCACTCCCCCCCCCCCCAAAAAAAAACCCCTGCTATCTACATATCCTTTGTTTATAGCTTAACTTTTGTTTGTAACTTAAATTCATCTCACTCCCGAGTTTCTCATCGTGGTCAACCACCTCATCTCTTTCCCCTCAAGTATTATCCTTTGTGGTCAGATTCTTCTGTCTCCCCCATCAACCATGGTGAGAATTCTTTGAGATCTATCTTGCTCCATTTTTACATCCAAGCCATAATCAAAACTTTCCTTAAAATTTCATTTTCAGTTATCAGACCAAATGTACCTATGATCCTCCTCCTATGATTGTACCTAAGGCAGCATGAGTCAGCGGTTAAAAAATCTCAGTTTGGGAATCAGGCAGTACCTTGGTGTAGATCTCAGGACTGCCACTTCCTAGCTGTATGATTTTGGACTACTTTCTTAACCTCCCTGAGTTTCAGGTGCCTCTCTATAAGATGAAAACAATATATTACTTTGCAGAGTTATGAGGCTTAAATGAAATACCGTCTTTGAAGTTCTTGGCATAGCCGCTGACCTAGAGTAAGTGTTTAAGCGTTCTGCTGTTAACTTTATTTCCTGTGCTATCAGTTCTTCATCTCTCTATTTCTGTGGCTGGTTCATAATGACTCAGCAGAACCACTGTTGCTTACTAGGTGATTTTTTGAAAGCTTCAAAGAACTTATATTGTAAAGGACTTCAGAGGTTTTTAAACCATTCACCTTGACAAAAATCAAAGCCTGCCATTTATCAAGTGCCTGTCAGGTGTGACGTCTGTTTTTTACAACCATGTGTAGCAGGTGTTGCTGGGGCTCTTAGATGCAAACAAACTGTAAGCTCCCCCAACTAGGAGTGTCATGACTGATATTTGAACTCAACTCATTTCTCTTCCAAACTTCAGATTTTTGGCATTATAACATATTGCTTCCATAACCCCCTCTATTAAAATAAGTCTCTTGACATATGTTCCTTAGCCTGTAGTTGAACAGATACTTCTGGTGATTGCGAACCAGCCACTTGTCAGGGTAGCCCATTTCATTGTTGAATAGTTGTACAGGTTAAATACTTCTGTGTTTTGTGCTAAAACCTGATCCTTATATTTTTTCTCCTTTGATTTCTTTTTTAAGAAATACAGAGAGCCAGTCTAACTTCTTTTTTTATACCTAATAGTTCTTTAATCTTTAAATATTTGAATATAACTTGCTTCTCCCATTGCTCTCCCTTCCCCTGTACAGATGATGAGTTTATCCATTTTGGTCCCTTTTGTTTTGGAAATGAACACTATCCTACATTATGCTCTGTTGCAAGCATATGTAAGTTCTCTGTCCCAGTTTTATCCCGCTGAGTTCAGATCTAAGAATGATCAGGATCTTGGTAGTCCTGAGTACATGTTAGATTTTTCTTAAATAGCTTTAGAGGTGCCAATGAAGAGCTTCGGTTTTAAGTTACTCTGCCATGAACAATGTCAAAGGCCATTCATTCTCAAAATAAGTATCGGTAGAGTACCTGTGTGTTGGCTCCCACAGGCCTCGTTTCTGTGAGAAAGCGAGCCAACAGTGAGCAAGGCCAGGAGAAGGCCTTTTAGATTAGGTTTCTTTCCTCCATGGTCTCTGCTATTGTTGGAATAATCCTGGCACTCTGAGGACTGAGAGGACTTTTGCCTTAATGAAAAAGTGGCAGGAATTTTATTATTTTCTTATGAAAATAGGCAACAGAGAAATGTAGAGCACTGAGAGTAATTTAAAAGTGAATTGAATTTTTGTCTTTTCATAGCTGTTAAGATTCCTGTGTCAAATATATCTTCTAAGCAAATGCCTGACAGTAACATTTTTGAGGCCCCCCAGGAGTTATAGCATAGTATTAGGAGCATTGTCAGAGGGGTGAGTTTGAGTCCCAGCTTTGTTGCTTCCTGTCAGTGAGACCATAGTTTCCTAAACTGCTACAACGAGCTTAATAATAGTACAGTAGTCCCCCCTCATCAGCGGTTTCAATTTCTGTGGTTTCAGTTACCCACGGTCAACCACAGTTTGAAAATATTAAATGGAAAATTCCGGAAATAATTTTTAAGTTTTAAACTGTGCACCATTCTGAGTAGTGTGATGAAATCTTGTGCCATTCCTGTCTGTACCAAGTGGGATGTGAATCATCCCTTCATCCAGCCCATTTACACTGGATACCTGCCCATTAGTCACTCAGTATCCATCTTGGTTATAAGATTGACTGTTGTGGTATCACAGTGGTTGTGTTCAAGTGACCCTTATTTTACCTAATAATGGCCCCAAAGTACAAGAGTAGAGATGCTGGCAATTGGGGTGCCAAAGAGAAGTCATAAAGTGCTTCTTGTAAATGAAAATGTGAAAGTACTTAATAAGGCATTTTATCATCACACATCATAAGTAGAGTGAGTACAACACAAAAAGATATTTTGAGAGAGAGATACATACCACATTCACATAACTTTTATTAAAATATATTGTGATAATTGTTCTAATTTATTATTACGTTCTTACAGTGCCTAATTTATAAATTAAACTATCCTAGCTATGTATAGGAAAAATATAGAGAGAGTTCGGTACTATCCACTGGGGATCTTGGAACATATTCACTGTAGATGAAAGACTTTTATACTAATTTGATAGGGTTGCTGTAAGCATTAAATGAGGTTATTACTATAACATAGTGTATGCTCACTAAATGCTATTATCATGGTAGTTGTATTAATTGAGGTCATAGTTTCATTTCTTCACCCAGAACAAGAAACAGACACAACATAAGTGTTCTTCAGAAGGCAGCCCACATCTTTAGTAAGCTACTTTTAAGTTTGGGAAAGCACTAAATTAAGCATTTTCACTCTATCCTGTTATGTATACAACTACATAGATCTAGCTCCTTGTTTTTTATGGAATTTATAATGTCCTCAGTCTTTAAGAGCTGTTGTAAGTTGTTCATCATTAGGGTTAAAAGCTGTTTAAGTTGTTCATATTAGACTCAGAAGTCTTTCTTGTTGCATGAACGAGGGATCCCTGCTAATATTTACTTGTGCAAGTATAGGCACAGAAATGTGTAGTGACCCATCATCATTACAAATGCACCCCCGTCTTGCAGTGTGAGCATCAACCCCCACTTCGGTTTCCGTTTCCCAATTTGACATTCTGGTGGGTTGGTCTTAGTGTTCTGGCTTTCTGCTTTCCGAGGAGATGGGGTGGCCGTGCAAAGTGATGCCACTTTTAGTATAATGGTTTCAAGATCCTTAAGACTCTATGTGAGTTATAAACTAGGGGAAATGGTAAATAACTGAACACGCCTTCTGCTATTATTGAGGGTAATCGCAGCTTAGCTAGCTTTATTTTAGCTGTAGATCTGGCAATTCAAGGGAGTTCGTGTTCATTTACTTTCACCTGAATACATACTGTGGTCGTTATTCACTACAGGATGTTGAACAGTTGGTTTCTGCCTTCCTCTTAAAACAGAGGCACTTGTACAGAGAATTAGAATACCTGTCACTGAAGATTATGTTTATGATTTATTAAGTATCTACTCTATCTAAAGCATTCTGCCTATACCATAACGGATGAATAGGGCATAGTCTTTTTTCCCTGGCAAGAGAAAAAGAGAGATATGTAAGATGGAATAAGACAAGTTTTATCATCGAAGTTCAAGCAGGGGACCAAGTGATTATGAATTTTCAGTTAGAGGGCCTAATTATATTTACCTAAGAGGTAGCATTTGAGCTCAGCCTGGAGGAAGTGGTAGGATTTCAGGAGCTAGAGAAAAAGGCTATGTATAGTTTTTGCTTGATGGAGGAAAGAATGTGGACAAGGCCAGATGTGTGGAAGGGCTGGCAGGGCTGGACTTGAGGCGCTGGAGACAAGATAGAGAGTAGCTCCTCATAGGGTCTCAATTGCTCTGCTTTGGAGATGGATCTTTATGATGAAAGGCTGTTGAAGGTTTCTACAAAAGGGGATTAAGATCAGACCTGAGATGCTTAAAGGCAGCTGTTGATGTGCACAAAATGGACGACAGAGGTGAGAGGGAAGCACCAGACTGACAGCTGGGCCCACGGTGGTCATTCAGGCATGGTCTAAGGAGGGCTTGAAACTGGCATCAGGAGTAAAAAGGAGAAGATGCATTTGAGTGAACTTTCCAAAGTTCTAGTTTACTCTGGGGGAAAAGAAGCTTGAAGAATTAAAATAGACAGATGTCTAGATTGGGTGACCAGAAAAACAACATGCCAATAATGGAGCTTTGAACAAAGGAGAGGGGCTAGTTTTGAGGGCTGGGTGGGGTACATATAATAGTAAGTTTAATGGGTTCTGCAGGATATCCACATAAATATGTTCTCTAAACAGAGAAATTCTGGTCCAGTGGATGGGAGTGAGAGATTTGGATCTGGCAGTCAAGCCTTCTAAGCAGTCTTTGAGGCCTTGGGTGGGGAGGTCTTGACCTGAGAGAACAGTCTAAGGACAGAGGACTGACAAATGCCCCTAATTTGAGGAGTGAATGGAAAAGGCACTCGAAATATTAAGATCCCAGAAGAGAGTTTCAGGAGGGACAAGCTGAATCAAAACTAGAAGAAGCTATAACTGAGAAGCTTTTGAATAGGGTAAGAATTCTGATTCTTACCATTGTTTTGTCTTTTCAAATTTTTTATTGTAGACACTTTCAAACTTCACAAAAGTAGAGAGAAAAGTATAATGACCCACCATGTTCTTGTTATCCAGTTTCAATTATTATCAGTATTTTATCAGTATTTCTTCACCTCCCCATCTTTCTGGGGGAAGAGGAGGGAGGTAGAATACTTTAAAGCATTACCAGACTCATGTTCATTTCTCCCATGCTTCACTTTACACTAGTTCATAAGGACAACTAGTTTTTACACAACCGTAAGTCATTAGTTTTAAAAAATTAATTTCTCTATATCATCTAATAAAGCTTCTTTTTCTTTAATTGGAAGTCCTTGAGAGCCATATCAGTGATGCTTTGTAATTTCATAGAGATTAGATCTCAGTCTAAGGGGTCATTTGGGAAATGAATAGTGTCGTGAAGAAGGTAATGAAGCGCTCTCTGTAGAAAGGATGCTTCTACATGGTATATGATGGCTTTTGATGGGAGGCTATGTTTTATTTTGTGCATACACTTATCCCTTGGGAATAGTAACAAATCTACGATTTGGGTTCCTGTTTTTAGATCATATGGCACTACCCCAGTTTTGCCGCCTCTGACCCATGTACCATCTAATTCCTAATTCTGGAGCAGTGGTTCTCAGTTGGGACACATGGCCCTCTCAGGAGACATTTGGAGTCATGGCCTTGGGGCATAGGAGATACTGACACCTACTGGGAAGTGAGAGGGTAGGGAATGCATGGAAGAACCCCTATAACAAAGGCTTAACCTGCCCAAAAGACCAATAGTGTCAAGGCTGAGAGGCCCTGTGTAGGAAGAATAGCACATCTTTGTATACCAGGTTGCCATTAAGAATTTTTCTCTCTTCTTTGGAGAGAGGTAACGTCCTTGTGAGTGTTTCTCCTTTGATTGTCTGCATCACTTAAGCTGAGTTTAGCCAGATCTTTGAGCCTAGCAAATATCATTCCAGTTTTCATTTTCTTGGCATCCTTGGGCTCCAGCAGATCATGGAAATGATTTGGTTTTCGCAGGAGGAGATTTAAGGAACGCACTTCTTCAAGACCTGTTCACTGGTCCGAGCAAACCTCTCTCTTTGGAAGGAAATACTAGCTTGGGGGTTCTTTTTAACAAGTAGGTGGAGTTTGTTAAAACAAGATATAATCTACATTTCTTCACCCTAATTGAAAATTAAGCAATCATTTGTAGTAATTGAGGAACAAATTATTTTACCTTCTTTATTTGTAGGAAATACAGTTGGAGCATGCAAAGCAAGCTTTTGTGCAAAGGGACAATGCCAGGACTGGAAAAGTCACAGCCATTGATTTCCGAGACATCATGGTCACCATCCGCCCCCATGTCTTGACACCTTTTGTAGAAGAATGTCTAGTAGCTGTAAGTTGTAACTTTCCCTAATGAAGTAGTTTATTGTACCTGGCATGAGCTCAGTAAATAAGGGGTTGTAAGAATAATTCTTCTGTATTATGTAGAGATCGTTCTGTTTAAAACACTGACATTTTTAATGTGATCACATACATTACCAAACTTACAGACAGAGTATATTTTGGCTAGTCTTAGTGGATATTATTTGCTATCTGGATAATGTGGAATATCTTAAAGAAATTTACTAGCTTTTTTTTTAAAAAAAAAGAAAAATCTGTGATCACATATTAATTTTGCTTTATATTTTGAAGTATGCCAAATGCTAATCTTTGCTTTTATCTGTTTTTCAAGGTGATAATTTAAAAAAAAATAGTACATACAGATATAGTTGAAAGGTCAATGAAACAAATTCTAAATCCTCAGTTTACTTGTTCATTCAGCATGTGGGCTGAAGTGGCAATGGTACATGTGACAGGCAAAGTCCTCTGTCCTATATCATGGAGCTTCCATCCCAGTGGATGTCCAGCCACTCCTTGCCTCCTGGACCCTGTGGGTGTCCTAGAACATTTTGTGGTGGTGGTTCCCAAGCTTTGATCATGGTGCTTAAGAATCACCAGGAATAATTATAAAAATGCAGGTTCTAAGTTTCCTTCCAGGCCAAGCAATTCATCATCTACAGGTGTTCAGGCCCTAGGATCTAATTTCTGAAGTTTCCTAGATAATTCTGATGATCGCTCAGATTTGGGAACGCTTATGCAGTGGTAACTGTCCTTTTGTCTATCCCAGGGAGAAGATTTTTTGAATGTGTTCACCATCATTTGGGTTTCTCACAATGCTTACCATAGGCAGGAGCTTAGGCTAGCTTTTCTTTTTTTTTTTTCATTTTTTTTTTTTTTCCTTGTGCCTCTTTTTGGAAATGTGGCATTCTGACAAGGCCTTTCCATTCTGGCACTGTGTTAATCTAGCTCCTTTCCTTGGCCCCCCTTCCCTACTCCATCCTAACCTCTCATGTCAGCTATTCTAAATGATTACTAAGTGAAGATTTATGTGGCTGTTACCTTATAAAGAAGTGCTTTCCTAATAAAAACATTTTGCCTTGTTAGGGAAGGATAGAATTTGAAACCCCAAACTGAAGTTCCATTCATAATGGACATGCTGTCTACTTCTCTTGTCCCCTATGAAGAAATATGGTTTCTTACAAATTTCGACTATCAGAATTCTGACCAGTCTTAACCCCCATCAAAGCATATGACATCTCATAATTTTACCATAATATGCTTGTTTGCTAGAAAAATCCCACCAATGTAAAGTCTGTACTTAAATGATTATTTATTGCTAGTTATAAGTAACACGACAAATCATGACATTAATGCTAGATTGACCACTTTTTATAGAATGTTTGTGTTGGTATAATATAGTTTTGCATGTATAAGCACACACATGTGTGTAATATAGTTTTGCATGTCTAAGCCTTTAAGAATTGCTCATTAGATGACATAAACAAACTTATAAAACATTTCCAATGGAAATTTGAACTCTGTAAATTACTACTGGTCCTGTTGTTATAACCCTACACATGCATTTATTTAGTTTTCTAGGGTTCTGTGTGTAGAGTACAAGTTCTGGTCATGATTACTTGCAGTTACTTCCAAAAATCATTTATAGCTTTTTTTAATGTGAAAGAAAAACACTTATGGCTATTTCTCCTTATATATGCATTCCTGGTTACTTCCAAAACTAGCACTTAATAGATGTACTTCTTCATTCTTTAAATCCTTTGTTTTTATTTTCTCTTTTCTTATTTTCAACTTATTTGAGGCTGCTGGAGGTGCCACATCCCATCAAGTTAGTTTCTCCTATTTTAATGGATTTAATTCGCTCCTTAACAACATGGAACTCATTAGAAAGATCTACAGTACTCTGGCTGGCAACAAGAAAGATGTAGAGGTGACTAAGGGTGAGTGGGAATAAATCTGAATTTTTACCTGCAAATATCTTGGTTTATTATCATTAGGATGAAGACTGAAACCCAAGAGGTTGTATTGTAGATTTTTCTATTCCATTGACACCTACTAACTCTATGGTATATGTGTGTTCTCCATCATTTAATCAGACAAAAGCAAACAAAACAAAAACAATCTTCAGCAAGTTTTTTATACACCAAAGATAGTCTTTGGGTGGGGGAGCCATATAAAGTTTCTTAAATGTTTTCAAATCTTGCTAGAACCTGAGCTAAATTAGCAGCCTCGTAAGTCACCTTCAGAAGTGCATGAGGAATTTCATAAAGTCATACTGATGACAATGTAGGTTGATCTGCAATCTAGGAACACGCATTAGCATTTTAATGGGATTTAAAAAAAAAAAAACAAGAAACAAAATTCCCTTAGGAATTCCACAGTTTGTTAATATAACCTCCTGGGACTTGTGCATATTTCATATCTGCTTCCTAGCTTTTCCTGACCTGCAATTTGAATAACATTCCATGTCATTTATAAAAGCCTTCAGATGACACCAGGCTTTTAAAGTCAAATGTTAGAGAGACTTATCTGCACACTCTTTACAGAAGATCTGCAAAAGCTCTTACCCTATTTGGATTGACTTGAATTCTACGACTGATAATAATTAAATTGTGTGATGTTCACTCATTCCAGTGCCTTGAGTTAATGCTGCATTTAGTGGCTATTCCGTTTTTGAATCTTTCCCTTTTTAACTCTTTTTCCATACAGAGGAGTTTGTTCTGGCAGCTCAGAAATTTGGTCAGGTTACACCCATGGAAGTTGACATCTTGTTTCAGTTAGCAGATTTATATGAGCCACGGGGGTAAGTTGGCCTTTTTTCTTTTTTTTAATTAGCTTAATAAAAGGAGGTTAGGAGGTGGGGTAGGAGCAGGGCAGTGAACTGGGAGAAAAAGAAGCCAAATGAAAGATGACTCTGAAATATAGGAAATAAGGGATTGTTTTAAATTCATAACGTAAATTTTAATAAACTTGTATTTTGTTGTTGCTTATGCTTGTTTTTTCTTTCTTTCTTTTTTTTTTTTTCCCTTCCTTACAGACGTATGACCTTAGCAGACATTGAACGAATTGCTCCTCTGGAAGAGGAATCTCTGCCCTTCAACTTGGCCGAGTCCCAGAGGCAGGTGGGCAGAAAAAGTAAACTTGCTTCCTGATGTTTCTTTAGTTGGGGAACCCCCAAACCTTTTTCATTTGAAGTTGCCTTTCTGGCACTGCTATCTGACCTACCATTTTTCCATTTTTGCATCAAAAATCTAGACAATTTCAAAAGGCTAAAAAGAGAAATGGCTTAGAGATGTTCTGATTAACAGATAGCTAACATTTTTCCTTGTTCTTGGTGAGGTGACATCCTAATTTCATTGAAAGCCTAACCCTCCAAAATTAGGCAAAAGATCCTTTCTTTTTCCCTAAATCTGAATTGAGAGTTGCAGGGCAGGAGTCCTCTTTGGGTGTCACTGTCCCAGCAAAGTGGCACATTGCTAAATGAAAGCCGTCTCTTTTCCGCAGGGAGGTACTTTGTCAGCTCCTCGTCTAACTGCCATGCCTTTCGTTTTTCTGAATATCAAAATGAGATAATTTTGTTTAGTCTGGAGCCATAGTTTGAAGGCTTTTAGATCTATTTTCTCTGTGAAAGGATTCATAAGTTATGTGGAAACAATTCGAGGAATGCTAAATTTTATTTTATGGTTAACAGAAACCAATCTCTTGCATTTGTGGCAGTCAGAAACTGAAGACATGGGACTTCCTCGTTTTAACTCTTGCTCAACTTTCTATAGATCAGGATGAGAATCAAAGCCTTTGTAGCACGGGCTGTCCTCACATTATATTTGTAAAATAAATCTACTCACAGACGAGCGTCGTTTTAGAAAAATACCTCCTTTAAGGCACAGTCATCTCTGAATCCTGTGAGACTTAACAGTTTCTGGCTTGGAGCTCTGGGTCTGCACAGAGACGCCAGTTTGACCACAATGGGTTGATGTGGGCTACATTTTTAGGACTGGCAGGCCTCGAGCCAGGACCCCTTCCTTCCAGCTCCTCCCCACC
Organism: Cynopterus sphinx; assembly: GCA_030015415.1. Classification (NCBI taxonomy): domain Eukaryota; kingdom Metazoa; phylum Chordata; class Mammalia; order Chiroptera; family Pteropodidae; genus Cynopterus; species Cynopterus sphinx. Next base: position 25,187,189 of record CM057391.1, read on the forward strand.
CAAATGCAGTGGCAAGTTTTGTGTGCAGCGTGTAACTCAAAGTGGTGGGTGTGTGCTCAGTAAATCTTAAACCAGGCACCTCTGGAAGACAGCTGGCTGTCGTTAAAAGAGGAAACTGATTTCCGCGAGGGCAGGAGAAAACTGTATAATCACGTGCAGAGGTGGAAGCAGCATCTCTCCACCCTCCCTTTGATTTTAAAACACTGCTTACAAGTATCTCTGTGCCACTCGTTATAGAAATTGGGGAGTTAAAAGAAGCAGAGATTTTTTTTCAGATCCCCTCCCCCCTCCCATTTGGTAGTGCTGTCCTACGATTTTTAGTTTATGCCCTCTGAAGCTTTTGAAAGTTTGTGATGGATACTTGGTGACACTGGCCATGAAAGGGTTAGAGGAGGTCGTTGAGATTTACAGTGGGAAATGGTTGGCTGCCTCTTAGAGGTTTAGAGCAATTCACAGTAGCCTCACCTGGAATATTCTTTACTTTGTGAACCCCAATGGGCCAGACAACAGAGAGACTGAAGCAATGGAGGTGAATCCGCCTGGTAGGGTCAGTGCTAATAACATTTATCCTTGACAGAATATTGTAGGAGTGGGAATCATTCTTGTCTCTTCATGAGCATGCTACATTTCTGGCTTCTGAAAAGTTAAATAATTAAGTCTGGGGTTTCATTTATTTCATCTTTTAAATGATGAGTTAGTGATAGTGGTAGCCTCCCTTCCTCCCATTATTTTCAAAGTATTTTCACTTGTGATTTTATGTCAGAACCTTTCTAAGCATTGCAAATTTTTTGTCTTTTTAAAATTATAGTTGGCATACAGTATCATATTAGTTTCAGGTATACAGTGTAGCAACTCTGCATTTCTGTGTCTTATAGTATGCTCACCACAGGAAGTCTAGAAACCATCCATTGCCCTGCAGTTATTACACTGTTATGGACCACATTCCCCCTCACCTTTTTCACCCATCTCTCCACCCATCCCAACTCCCCACCCTTCGCAATCATCAGTTTGTTCTTTGTTTCTGTGCAACTTTTTATTTTGTTTGTTCATCTGTGTTGCATATCTATATTCATGTAAATAAAACAGTGCCTTGTGACTTTATCTGACAAAATGAAATTACTATTGATGTCCATCCATAGAGGAATGGAATTGGAAACACCCCATGCAATTTGCAGAAGAAATGTTTTACATTCTTAAAGATGTATATTTCTGTGTAAAGCTATTTTCAGTGAAATGACTTGAAAGGAGATTCCAAATTATCTCATTGTATTAACAATTGTATTACATTGACAACAGCTCAAATTCAGTGGGTTGTTAGCTGGGGTTGGTAATTATTTTCATTGTTCATTGATTTTAATTATTATAGCTTTTGAAAAAGCAAATTTTATTAAATGTTTTCATTCATTCAACAGGTATTTATTAAGCTACATGCCACCCTCATTTGACAACACTATATAGACACAAAATTACCATTTTATTCATGTAGACAGAGAAATGCAACCAATGACTGGCCTGAAATATGACTTTAAAGATGGACCAAAAAAGAGAAAAAAGTAATAACAATATAACTACCTAGTTGTAGCCACTGTAAACATTTTTAATATCTCTTGATGGAAGGTAGTCAAATGTTAGTATTATTTTTATATGCATATACATACCCACAAATAATTTTCATAAAAATAACATTGCATAGTCTTTAACATTGTTTTTTAAAGATTGTGAAATATTTCAAATATTTTAACAGGTAAAGAGAATCATATTACAAATACCTACTACCCACCATTTTTTTACCTGTTTTCACTTGTACTATATGAACATTTTTAATAACAAATATTATTTTGCTATATTATTTTTGTGACATGCTATTTAGTTTTAAGGCTGTAGCATTATATTTAACCAGTCCTCTATTATTGGACATTAAGGTTACTCTCAGAGTTTTTGCTGTTATAAAATAGTACTGCTTTTCTTGTTTGTTTGTTTAGCATTTATTTAATAATCATAAACTTAACTCTGCAACCCAGCTGGACTCAGAGGGACAGGGAAAACCTGGAACCCAAAGAACTGCAGCGAGAGCAGAGATTATAGGGTGTTCAAGCAGCCAGGATGAGGGGTGCGCTCGTGAGCTGCAGAAGGAGTGGTCTGGTGATCAAAATAAAATAAGGCAAATATATTAACGTTGTTCACAGTTAACAGTGGTGATCTTCTTGCTGGTCTTTGCCATTCCTGGACCCAAAGTGCTCCAGGTCCTCCACCGCATTCATGCCTCTTCACCTTGCTGAAGACCACGTGCTTGCCATTCACCCACTTAGTCTTGGCAGTGCAGATGAAAAACTGGGAACCGTTTGTAGTGGGTCCAGCATTTGCCATGGACAAGATGCCATGACTCATATGCTTCAGGATAAAATTCTCATCATCAGATTTCTCCCCATAGATGGACTTGCCACCAGTGCCATTATGCCTTGTGAAGTCACCAACCCGGCATATAAATCCCAGAATAATTCTATGAAAGCAGGAACCTTTATAACTAAATCCTTTCCCCTCAGTGCTCAGAGCAGGAAATTCTGTTGCTGCCTTTTGAACTTCGTCTGTAAACAACCTGAAGGAGACAACGTCCTAAGGGTTCACTGTCAACCATGATATAAAGAATACGGTTGGGTTGACCATTGCTGGGGGCAAATGGCTCTGGGACAGTGGAGTCTGCAAGGCCAAACAGTACTGCTTTTTAACATTCTTATAGCTAGATCCTTTTTTACATACACAATTATTTTTAACCTCTTTATAGATAGAACTATAAGGTCAGGAGTTATGTACATTTTAAGTTACCTATTAGTTTATACTTGATTAAACACCAGATTTGAGAAACTCCCTTGTCATCAACTCTTTCCAGGCTGGGTATTGCCATTAAAACAAACAAACACACACACAAACCAACACACAAATAAAAACAAGTCTCAATTACCAATTTTCTTGATGAAGAATGGTATTCAATTAATATTTTAAAATGTATATCTTTTTGATCACTAATGAGTATTGAACATTTGAAAATAGATTCATAAGAGTTTTTGGTACATAACGGCTTTCATTGTGTTCAAATTTGATTTTAAGCATTAATAGCAAAAATAACTTTTTATTAATAAAAACTTACTGACTCTAACCCTATCTTCCCCATGGACATTTTAGTTGTATCATAAATTTAGAAACCAGTGGATAATTTTAAAAATAGTGTGTGCTCATTTTTGTCTTTTTTCTCTCCCATCTTTCTGCTCTCCTAAATATGTGCACACAAAGAAGAAGGTTTCAGGCGATTCATCTAGACCAGTTCTCCTACAGGTTGCAGAGTCAGCCTACAGATTTGGTCTGGGTTCCATTGCTGGAGGTAAGTCATGAATGAGTGCAAAGTTTTCCTTTTTATTATTCCTCTTATTTTTTCTCTGATTTCCATCTTGAAATATTAAAGGACAAAACCTTCTCTAGTCTCTCCCTAAGCCAGTTACTTACTAGTCTGTACCTATGGGATGGAATAAGAGAAAAGGGGATTTCTTTCCCATACCTGCACAGGATCAGTGTTTTTTAAGTGGCTCTTTTTTCTTATTTATCTGCAAATAGGATTTCTGAAGACAGGATAATAATGAGGTTAGGATGTAGTGATGTACTTTTTTTTTAAGTGTCTAAGGCATCCTTTAACAGGAGATACTTGAATAAAAAGCCACAGTTCTTTTTAAGTTAGTATAGTTTTAAAATCTATACATTCAAAATTTGTTTTTTCCTTTTACTAGCCTTCTCCTCGACTTTAACTCTCTTTTCTTTGACAGACCTTAATTCCTTCTGAAATGTTGATTTTATTTGATTTTAGCTGTGGGAGCCACTGCTGTGTATCCTATTGATCTTGTAAAAACTCGAATGCAGAACCAACGATCAACTGGCTCTTTTGTGGGAGAACTTATGTATAAAAACAGCTTTGACTGTTTTAAAAAAGTGCTACGCTATGAAGGCTTCTTTGGACTGTATAGAGGTTAGTGCCATGTGCTAAATTCCTGTAAGGTGAAATAGAGATTTAGTTTTCCATCTAAGTGCCTGAAATGTATTAGAGAGACTGCGTGAAAATGTAAATACAGTAGATTCACAATTATCCATGCTAATGGGAGTAGGCTGCAGGCATCTACAGTATGGCTAATCAAAACAGCCCATAATCTGAAAGCCATTTATAGTACTGTGAAGCATGTTTTATTTCTTAAAATAATTATGTTTATGAACATCTTCACTGTGTTTTCAAAAGTATCCTATTGTTTGTGTCTTAAAATAACTCCATTCACCAGCTAATAGGGACAGGCACCCTAGGGACAGGGCAGAGCCTACTGGGATTAGTGATTCCTTTTGAATATGCAGTAGGAAAGTCTGTCCAGTGAGTAACCAAGGGTTCAGTGGAACCTTCCTTTACTGCTGCTTTCTGCATTGAAGTTGCTCATTCTCTGCCTCTGACTCTGTACCCCATGGAATTGATTCACACACCACTCTAGCCAGGTAGGCCTTCTGGACCAGTTGCTCCTTAAATCATCTCAGGTCCCTTCATCAAGCAGTGTCAACAGTAACAAAGAGTGTGTCGTCACAATAAAAGGCTCCGACTGCTTTCCGTCGGCATTGGCCTAAAGAAGCCTGACTTTACTTCCCAGCCTCTCTCTTTGTGATTGCCTTCTATGAAAAAAAGAGAAACAAGTGTATTTGCATCACCTAAAATTCAGTATTGCAAGGCAGTTCAAGCAAGCCCTTTGCCAGCTCCAAAGCTGGATGGGTCTTCCTTCCTTTTCTCCTACCTGTTCTTGCTCTAGAAGAACAAGAATAGTATTTAGTTCTCTGCAGAGACAGACCTTGAAGCTCACAGCCAGTGAACCTGTGCCTCTAGGCCTCTTCTGCCATCTGGTGATTCCTGTCTTTATCTTAAGCACAAAAGTTAAAGGGGTGGCGGGGGCGGGGGGTACCCTTTGAAACCTCTCACCTTAGAAACTAGGTTTCAAACTCCAAGAAGTTCCATTTTGCAGGTCCTATTGTGTAATAGATAACCGCCATCAAAGGCCTTTTGATCTTTTCTCTGCCCCCTTTCCCTCACCCCCTGCCTCTTCTGACAATTGGGAAGGTCTTTGACCCCAGGTGATTGATGATGACTCTTACAGGGTCACTGCCTTCCATTTGAAATACTTTTCCCTCCTGGTGACAGTAAACCTGGCAAATGAAATGTCTCCCAGGTAGTACAAGGTTAATGTCACAGTTCCTCCTTTGCAGTGATTCAGATAAAGGCAACTACCTTACCTGTTCACCTGGGTTGTTTTTTTGCAGGGAGAGCTCACACAAGTCAGACAGATAGATGCCTGAGCCTTGCTTGGTGTTGCTTCACAGACTACTTTCTACTTTCATGGGCTTTCCTTGGTCTTGGATTAGATGACGAGGGTGCTTTTAGAATAGTGAGAAATACTTTTTGTCCTGCCCAGTGACTTTTAATGTGCTGTGTATATCTGGTTTGCTTTTAATTTTGAGTCCTTTCTCTTTACTCTTTGACCACACTGTCAGGTCTTGATTCTTGGTTGCATCTGGTTTTCTTTCCTCGACCTGTGTTTTGACCCCATGGACAGAACGGCCTAAGTATATCTGAGGTCTGAGTGCTGAGCTAATATGGGCCATCCCAGAAACTGCTTGCTGTTGCAGTTATTACGTCTGTGAGCCTGGAGTGACTGGTTTTAACTCCTCAGGGAAGCAGGAGTGAGCAGCCTATTAGACAGAAATGGAGGCTCACTTTGAACACCAAAGAGGCAGCTCCTCATCCTTTCTCTGGTTTAGAAATAACCCTTTATCTAACCTGTTTTGGTCCCTGAACCCTAAGGGGTTCTCTGTCAGAGGATGATAAGTAGAGTGTGAATAGAAGAAGATTAGTTCTGGGAGTCACCTGTGTTCCTTTTGCCGCAATTTCTGAAAAAGTAGACAATTTTGAAACAAAAGATTTACTGTAAAGTTTTGTTTAGCTCTCTTTATAATTTGGATCTTGAGAGAAAAGAGGTGATTGCCATTTTAGTTTTAAAAAATGATTTACAATCTGGCTTCAAAAAAGACTTATTCCTAGTCTTGATTGGTTGGAGATCAGTTCCCATAGTGCCCTTGCACATAATCATAAATTTTTAATTGTATGTAACTACGTATTTGTAAATGCTTATCATTGGGCAAGAGTGAGATCAGATGAAAATGTAAACTGTCATTTCTGGCAAGAAATTACAAGAGAAACAAAAAGACTTGAAGTATTTTTGAAAATCAGTATTCTAACCTTTGAGGATAGAATCAAGATATAAAACACTGTACGTGTAATTCTTTGACTATAAATTTCTCATTAAATGTAATTTTATTGTTCAAAAATTTTATCATTTCTAGGGAAAACTTAAGTTTAAATTTTGAGAGTCTAGAATTGCTACTATTAACGCTTCACCTAGCAATATTTAAGAAGGTGTCATTGTACATCTCTAATTTATAAACATGTTTTGAAATACTGAGCATATTTTTTCTTATTCTGGAATTTTGCTTGATATGTAATTTTCTGCATCAAGACATATATAATTTCTAATATTTCCTGAATAGAATAATTTGGGAATGTTGCATAATTAAGGTATCTTCCCTATTTTAAAATGATCTTTATATTTTGGGGAAAAAATTTTGGAATTGACTTTGAGTGGTGGTTGCACCATGTATCCTTACTATGAGGTTGAAGAGCATCTTACTCCCTTTTTTGTTCTTCTAAAGAGAATACAGATCTCCACAGGGAAATGGTTTTTGTATTTAGAAGCAAGCTCTCATGGAACTACGAGAATGAAGGTTATTTTTAAAGAACTCTTTCAGCACTCCAGCGCAAGTTGTTTTTCTGTTTCCTTTCCGTGGCAGTGGCCAGCATCCGCACATAGTCCTGGCAATTATCCATGCGTAATCTGGGAGCACATTCGAATCACTGCCCATAGTCCAGAGGAGATGGATAGCTCAGCCGTGGGATTGTTAGTGATGCTCCTCAGTAGACTTCGCATCCTGTGCTGCAGAGTACCACCTGTAATTTTAGTAGTGTGGGTTGGTTAGGTCTTATTCTTCATATCTCTGTGTTTCTTTGTCTTCGGAAGTTTCTTATTTGGAAGGTAAGTTTTGGTTGTTAGAAAAGGTCCTTTTAGAAATCCTATGAGACAGATTTTGCAAACCTTCTCTAGAGTACAGACTACTTTCTTTACAAGAAAGTGATTGATTTTCCTAGGTTTTTTTATATTTTTGAAAATCAGGCCCTGAGGCTATGTCTATTTGTATTATGGAAAATAACACCTGAGATAATCCAGACCTCTCTGAAGTCAATTGTAAGTCTTCCTCTGTATCCTCCCCAGTCTTCAGGTTGATTTAATGCATGCAGGTGTTTAAAATCCTTAATGAATTACCTGACAGCTCATTTGGTTTGAATGACCGCATGACCAAATGAGTCAGTCAGTTATTAGTCTGCTTTAGACTTGGCATATTAAAGAAAAACAATCGGGTAATCATCCATAATTAATGTTTTTAATGTTCCAGAATAACTAATTTCTGCCTTTAAGCTTTGCTACGCTCTCCTCCTTTACATGCTTCAAGTAATGAGATGAGTAGCCTTAGAATTTGGAAAATGTTTTGGGGAGAATCTTGATGAGAAAGATGGATTCAAGAGAAATCAGGATCCATGAAAAATATTTCTTAATGGAAGATTTTGGTTTTTGTTTTTGTTGGAGGGAAAAGCCATAAAGAAAATCTGCCAGAAAAAAAATTAGATCATTTTATGAATTAAACTTAATGTAGAGCACTTTTTCTTTAAGGTAATTGGCAAAAAAAAAAATTATTAATAAGCCCATTGATCCAGGCTTGCAGAGTTTTAAATATGTCTATTTCACGTTGCCTGTGTGGTGTAAAAGCAATCATCTTACATCCTGGAATGTTCTCAAGGTGACATCTAGAGGATATTGTGATATCTCAGGATACGGTTATTGACACATTTGCATTTTAGAAGGAAGTTTTCTCGGACAACTAGTTTAAGCTAGGTCTCTTTCTGTGGTTTATGGTTCTATAGATCAGAGTATTCAAATCTTATGATCCACGGGGCAGTTCCTCCTTGCATAATTCTTGTGGCTAAAAATAAATTTTAAAATTCTAGCACCAAAATAAAATGATTAGAGTTTCTACAACTCTGATTTGAATAATGTTAAGAACTCATGCATCTTGGAACAAATCACAGTGAATCCATGAACTTTACAGAGTCATGGGTATCCATCCATGTCCACCAAAGCTTCTAATGAGTACAAAATGGATTGGTTTGAGTTTTATATTTTTGCCTAATTTCTGCACATTTTCTTTGAGGGTATTTAGCTGTAAAAAGATCAAAAGGCAGATATTTGATTGTAGAAAACCAAACAAAAATAAGCGAAAGACTTGGGCAGTCCATGAGCTGGGTAATCAGATCTCCAGAGATTTCCAGTGAGCCAACTATACTGAGAACAGGGCATTAAAATAGAAGACTAAGGTGACACCATCTTGAGATAAGGTGGTGGGAGTGTTGTCAGTGGCCTGAGAGGTGAGAACAGCAGTGACCCTAGGAAAGCAGGAAAGAGGACAAAAAGGTGGAACTAAACATAGCCTGAAGAAGAGAAGATTAGTGAATGAATTCCTTCCAGGCCTCAAGAATGATCATTTATAACTAGCCTTGCTGACACTGAAACAGGGAAATAGATTTTAATCTACTTCCTTAGCACCGAGGACATAGTTTAGATAGAAGAGACAATAACCAGGACTCTGAAATTTGCCTTCTACCAGAGTGAAAAACTGGAGGAAAGGGTATGTTTGATCTTTTCTCCCAATGATTGTCACTTCTAGAAAGCCCCCAATAGAGGAAGGGCCAAAGGAACTAAATTTTTTCTAGACCATAATTAGTATCATGGATTTACTAACACTTAATTTCCCAGAGGCATCCTGCACCATAGCTAAGATAATAGATGGTCTCGACATTTTGAGTAAAACGTTTAACCCAGATAAACAAGCATTTAAATCTTAATGTCTACCATTGCAAGTCCCCTCCCCCATTCATTCCCCAGCTCCACTGTACAGTCACCTTGGGATGAAGAACTGGATTGCTTTGAGGGCCCTGAAAGAGGATAGCATGGTTGGGAGGGTGGAAATGCTTTATGCCTAAGGGCAATATGAGTGGAGTGGACAGACAAATGGGAAGAGAAGGAGGGAGAAAAGAATACTTAAACAAGTGAGGAGAGAAGGCCATGGAAATAGGAGCAGGAATAAAAGCTGTGAGGCAGGGCGCACAGAGTGCTGATAGGTTCAGAATGAAGGTTAATCTGATGTTGAAAGCAAGGAGGGCCCTCTGGGAAGATGAGGGCAAGTGTAGTGGCCTCAACAGTGAGGTCAGGGGGGTAAGAATTTAACATCGGAGGGGTTGTCTCTGCTTGAAACTGGATAACCCAAAAAGTGTTGGATGCAGCTTTAGCTACAGAAATAAGGTATCTTATGCATGAATTTCCCCTACTAAACTCTACTGCTTATCTCTGCTCTGAAACTAGCCCCATCCCTCCATCCCATGCCAGGTATTCTAAGCTACCTTTTTCAGGCCTGGGCTGGCCACTCCTGAACTTGTTTTTGTCACACCTGAGACAGAAGTCCTGTGCTCCCTAAGGCTCAGCTTTTCCCTGTTCACTCTAAAGTACTTACTATTCCAGCTTCCTTCTCTACTCTACAAAGGCGTCTCTTCCTATCCAGACTATTTCAAAACTTCTCTCTGGGTCCAGCTGGCGCTGAGCAAGCACCAAGCACTGATTGGCCCTTTCACACAACAAAAAGGGGGCGGCTGTGTATGGCACCCACATCAAGCTTCTACCTCTCTCTCTGGGTCCTGAGTATTAGGCTTCTTAAAATACAGAAGCCGCTCTGTGTTGCAGAGCCAAGCTGCAGATTACGACCTGGTGAACAAGGAGTCAGGGAACCCACTGAGCACGAGGCTCAGGGAATGTAGCAGGTCAGAAGCCAGGTTGCTGCCCCATGGACCACTTTAAACACAGTGTAGCAGGTGTCCCAAACGACCACGTGCACAAAGCAAGCAGGAGCAGAGATGGTGAGGGGCCACAGCAAGAAAGAAACTCTATAACTCAGGCAGCATTTCTATCTCAGGTCTGACAAAAACAAGTTCAGGAGTGGCCAGCCCAGCCCTGAGACAGTCGCTTAGAGTACCTAGCATGAGATGCAGGGATGGGAGGAGTAGTATTCGCAGCAGAGATAAGCAGTAGAGTTTAGTAGGGGAAATTAATGCATAAGATCACTTATTTCTGTAGCTAAAGCCGCATCCAACACTTTTTTTGGGTTAGAATAGAGAAGGAAATTGGAACAGTAAGTCTACTAGAGTGAACAGGGAAAAGCTGAGCAGAGCCCTATTTAATGATGGATCTGAGTTCAGCTGTGGGTGCCGCTGCATAGTCAGTCACCATATAGTCACTTGGGAAAAGCTGTAGATGGATTCATTTTTCGGTGAAGGAAGAGGAGGGTAGTGATGGTGATAACATGGATGAAGATAAAAAAAATAAACAACAAGAAAACACTTTGGTACTTCTATTTGCTTGGCACTGTTCTGAGAGCTTTTTATGTATTTTATTCCTTTCATAATAAAAACTACCCTGTGAAGATGGTTCTGTGTTTATCGCTATTTTCCAGATGTGGAATCTAAGGTACAAAGAGTTTGGGTGACTTGCCCACAGTGACACAGCGAATACATACCTGGGTCAGAAATGTTTAGTTTCTTAACTAAAACATTTTGTTTTAGCTGGAAAACATAGTTGAAAATGTGTTGTTATGTCTGTGATACTTTCTTATCTTTGCCTAAAGTAAATGGGGCCACTAGACACTATCAGACCAGATACGGCCTCACTGCTTGGGGACAGTTCTTCTAAGGATGGACATAATGCCATGGGAACAGCATTATGCAGATGCCCCTCGACTTATGATGGGGTTGCATCCTAATAAACCCATCATAAATTGAAAATATACTGATAAATTGAAAGTACATTTAATACACCGAACAGAACATCATAGCTCAGCCTTGCCATTTTCTACAGAAAGCCTGTTGCTTTCACACCATAGTAATGTGAAATCCTCATACATTGAGGACCGTCCGTACTCCTTTCCTAATTTTGGAACATGAACATTATTCAGGGTTCAATGTCAAGAAGAGAATCAAGTATATACCTTGATTAGGTAGAAACAGATAGAAACATCACGTTTTTCGGATACATAACATAGGTTGTAAATAGTGCTTGGCTCTGTGTATACATTTACTCATATAATTATCATAATAAACCAATGAGTCATAATTAGCATCCTTGGTTTACCCGTGAAGAACCTAGAGTTCAAAGACTAACATCACCAAGATCTCTCAGCATGAAAGGGGTGCCGACCTCGTATTCCAGCCCAGACCCAGCTACCTCCGGATCCCATGCTCCAAACCATTCATTTTGCTGCCAAGCCGTTGAAAATAAATAGTTTTAATTAAGCCAGCTTTGTTAATGAGTTTCTTTTCATAGTATGTTCTTACTCCGAGATTTTAGAATCTATGTATAACAGTATTAAATAGCATAGTAGCCCTCTGATCCAGCACACAGCTCCTTTTGGGGTACTTTATAAAGCTTTGTTGGAGGTTCCTGATGTGGGCTTAGCGTCTACACCTCTGGCTCAGTTCTCACTGGGTTGCACAAGGGACTGGAATCATAGAGGGTAGTGTGATTTATATCTCAACCCCATGAAATTTGAAGACAAAATACTATATTAATATTGTACCCTGTAAATCTTTTCTCGCATTAGCAGCCTTCTGGTAAAGTTTGCCAAGGAAGCATTGCCACATGTGCTGATGGAGCTGAACTAAAATGAGAAGATTAGAAAACTAACCACACTAATAAATTTCATTTGAGGCAGTTGGAAAATAGACTGCTGTTTTGATAAGTTAAAAACAACACACACATCCATTCTCTGTTTCTAATGGTTAAAATGAATTCCCAGAATCCAACAGAAACATCTTATATTAGAAGCCTAATTTTTCTGCTGAGTTCCCCAGATGTCAAACATATATGTGCTTTAGACTTCAATGTAATCACATTGAGTGCCTTAACGAGTCTGGCTGTTTTAGGCATTACTGAGCCACATTATCCCACCTCCCTCTGAGGTCAAGGAACCACGAGGATTATTGAAATTCCCACCTCTGTGACTTCATTGTCCCACAGATCATGACCCCTCTCGAAGGCCATTTACTCAGGATGAATGGTGACAAGGCCCACTTCTATAGTGGCACTCGGATCGTCACCCACAGCTATCTTTACTTCTTTACTTTAGACAGGGTAGTCACCACAAGAACGGTCTTTCTCCAGTAGCTCCCTGAGTGCCACGTCTGGCCTGGGTCATAGGAATGGATTTATACTTTGGTTTTATTCCTAGTGAGTTGAAGTTATTCACTTAAAATGGTGAAACTTGGGGCCTCTGATTGTATTACTTTAACCCCCTAATTACTCTCCCAGCTGTGGGTCTCTGCCTTTATTATCTGTCCTTCACCTGCCTCTAGAACTTTTTACTTGTAAACTCACTCTTTACTTTAAAAACCACCCCATGCATCTACAGAATTTGGTCCAAGTTCTTTAGTGTGGCCTCAGAGAGAAGCAGTGCAGTGTCCCAGGTGGGAGCACCTATACAGCCAGACTACCTGGGTCGAACTCCAGCCACCATCACTCAACTGAATGACCTTGGGCAGGCTCCTTGAGGTCTGCCTCAGTTTCTTTATCTCTTGATGGCAGCACAAATAACATGCACTGATTTATTGGTATTGACCTGTTGTGTAGATTAAAGGTATTAGTTCACATAAAGCGCACAGAATAGTGCTCGACGTGAATGAAGTAGGTGCTCCCAAATACTGGATGTTGTCATAACTGCTACTGTTATTTATTACGAGGCCTGCTATCTAACCACAGCCTCCAGTAATCTGGCCCTGGGCCTAAACGTGCCATAATCTTGAGACTTTTGTGCCTTTGCAGGCACTGTTCTCTCTGTCTGAACCACCTTGCCTTCCGTTGTAGTCGTGTCTCTTTTCCCTAGTGAATCTCTGCTTATCCAGGTCAAGTATCTTCTCTTTGATGCTTTTCTCCCTCCTGCAGGCAGAACGAGTGCTTCTCTCCACTGTTTTCCCATAGAACTTTGAGGCTCCTGGGCTATGGTATTCACCATGATGTTTTTAGGTAATTTATCCCCTTTCTGTCACACAGAGACATGTAGGGTTCCTTTTTCTTCTAAACTGAGAATTTCTTCAAGGGACGGCCCAGATCTGCCTGTGTTCATTCCAGTTCCTTGCACTACCAGGCACATACGTCACTTGGTAAATGTTTGCTGAACAAATAAATATTTGCAGCCCTATATTTAGTCTTAAATATATGGTTTTTCCTTTTGTTTTGTTGTGGGGTTTTTTTTTCTTTCTTTTCTTTTTTTTTTTTTTTTGCTGTTCACGGTGCATTACTAAATGTATAGCAAGAAAGAAATCCCGATAGCTTAAAGGGCTGGCTGAAGTGATTATATCTAATACTGTCGTCGTTTGGCTCTGTGGGCTGTTTTTTATTGGTCATTTAAAAAGACTGTCACAGGGTAGTTACAGAGACAAGAGATCATCATTTAAATCACAGTGCTTTCAACCCATCCATGGTTTTGGTCTACAATTTAATGATGAGAAAAATACATCTAGCAAGTAAATATTTAACTAAACATTTTGGCACTTGACCTGAATGCTGAGAGTACAATGGAAATTGTAAATGTTAAAATGTCATTTAAACAGCTTATCCCCTCATTTTATTAGTAGAAATTAATGTACTTTCATACGGTAATAATAAAGCCTTTCTTGTAATATTATAGATATGACATTGTCTCAGTATATGGTTTAAGTAAAAGATTAATAAGCGAGTGTAGTTAAGGAGGAGAGAATGCTTGCTTTGAATGAGAACGCTTATTTGCCCAGATAGTTTCAGAGTCCTGGTGTCTGTGCTGCTTTGGTTCATTTAGATTATAAAGAGCATAGCTGTACTCACAGCAAGACCACAAGGGAACTTTTGGTAAGAATGCATGTACGACAGAGAGAGGGCTGAGATCTCATAGGACTCCCCGGGCAGGAGGGTCATTAGAACCTGGACTCAGTGGGACCTCAAGGTGATCAAGGCCAGCTCTCCCACCTGTGCACCTGTCGTTGGCTGTGCATTCTCACTCTTTGGTGTCTCCACTTCATTTGCTCCATGTTCTCCTTTCTCTGCCAACTCACTGCCTTTTTGTATTCATGATTTCTCCTTCCTCATGGCATTAGCACACACAGGGCTTCCACTGGCTGCTTTCCCCACTCCACACAGCACCTTCTCAGTGGGTGCCTCTGTGCTAACTGACATCACTTCTAAGAACTCTGCCATGCTGGTGGGAGAAGGGTCCTGACTGGCTAGCTCCACTTTTGGTACCAGGTTATAGGCCCAGGTTGCCGAACTCTCTGGCTGCATGTCTTAAGTGTCTTCCCCTTGTCCAGTCAGATGTAGCCCGGGGAATGAAGCAGGCTCAAAATATCCCTGACTAGAGAGGATGTTGCAAACTCAAGGGAGGTTATGTAAGTGAGCGAATAAATCTGGGTGTGAGAGGCAGATACCCTTTTGCAGCATGTTAGGCACAGAGCAGAGGTCAGTGTTTTCTAAAAACAAATTCTTGAGTATGAGGGCCTAGGTTTGAATCCCAGTCTCACCATTTATTAACTGGGTAATTTAGTCCAAATTATTTAATCTCTGTATACCTAGTTTCCTCTCTGTAGGGTGGTTATGAGGATGAAGTGAGTTAGTAAAATGCTTAAAATTGTGCTTGACACATAATAAATAATGTTAGCTGTTTTTTAAGAAAAATTTTTATTAGTATTAGCATGTTCATCATCATTTGGTTCTACAATGAAATGAGCTTTCTCTCATTTTTCTTAAAACATGAAGCTACCTTCCTACTTAGTTTTCTCCTTTTTGTAAAGTCACAAGCACAAAGAAACATTCCTCTACTATGAGGATATCAACAGAGCAAGAAAAATGATGAATGACAACTGGCACTTATCTTCATTGTTTGGTCTGCATTAGAGCATGGCGGGGACCTTGGTGAATAGATAGATGCTTGGGTCCCGTCTAAAGGACAGAGCCTCACCCAAGTGAAGCAGATTGCTATGATGTGAGAAAGAGGCCCAGAGCTGTCAGATGTCCTGATATATCTGTTTGTCTGTCTGAATATGTCTTTGCAATAAGCTCAAATTATGTTTGAAATCTTATGCTATTCAATAACACACATCTTCAGACTGATACATACAGCCCTGGGGCCAGTGGCATTTGTCCAAGGCTGATGCTTCAGGAAGACAATGTGGGCAGGGCTGGTCTCTCAGGAGAGGCTGCAAGTGGACCTTCTTGTATAAGTGAATTAGAAAATTGTACTTAATGAAGGGTAGCACTGTGAAGCTCCTCTCAATGACAGCAGTATGACACAAGGAAAGATAAATCCCAATCCTTGGAGTTAGCTTACTGTGTGTTTCCAAGAAAAAGCATCTGTCTTTGATTATATTTTCTTAGAACAAATGAAAATGGTAACCTTTTTTTTTAGTTTAGATATGTAGGTCCACTAATGTTGCATCTGCCTTTCCTAGAAGCACCCCTTCCTGTCAAAGGTCACACCTGCCCCATGTGCACTGAGTCTTATTTAATTTCCACTCACCCCTACATGTCCAAAACAGGGCTTTGTACTTTCTACCCCCAACCTGTTACTCTCCACAGGCTTCCTTATCGCTACCCAGGAGTTTATACTAGAAACTGAGCAATAGCAGTCAAACCCAGTTTGCTTTCTCTCACAGTCTCCCCCTATCCATCTCCCACCCCCAACACACACACACACACACACACACACACACACACACACACACACACACACACACACACACACACACACACTGTGTCCTGTTTATTTTCTGCACGGCAGCTGGGGTGGTCTTTTATAAATATGACTTAGCACAGCATGCTCATCCTGTTCGAAATCCTCCAGTTACTTCTCATCTAACTTAGAATGTATCAAGCTCAGGATCCTGGCCTACGGTGTGGCTACAGCACCTGGCCCCAGCTGTGCCTCTCCCTGAGCCTGCTTCATGCGATGTGGCACACTGATGACTCCCTCAGTCTTGAGTACACCGGGCTTGTTCCTACTCTGCTTTCTCTGCCCCGTTTGTTCCTTTTCCTGGAACAGTTTTCTCCAAAGGTTTCTTTTTCAGAAAGACCTCTCCCTTCTGTCTGAGATTGGTCAGAACAAGAACCTTGCTTGTCTTGTGCTTGTCACAGAGTCATAGTTGCTAAGTGGAAGAATGGCTGAACTGTGGTCATTGGGAACGGAAAGGGGGAATGAGAAAAGTGGGAAAAAGATAATATATTCACTAAAATTCTTATTTAAAGAGGCAGGAAGGATAAGAGCAAACTTGCTGTGGAATAATGAGATTTTCTACATCGCTAATACTGTTGATTTGTCCAATATGCAATGAGCCAGTATGTGAGAGAGAATTTACTTGGACCTGATGTGGCTGTAGACATTGGTACTTAAACATTCTATTTTGAGTATTCTCATTAAAGGTAATAGCAGAAAATTGCAGCGAAGACTGCCCCAGTTTTTAGATGGTGATCCCTCCTTTAGAGCCGTTAATTTGTTCAGTTAATGCTCATTTATTTAATATACTTCTACTTTTTGTTGTTTTTTAGGTCTGTTGCCACAGTTATTGGGAGTTGCCCCAGAGAAGGCCATAAAACTTACAGTAAGTCTTTTGAGTTGTTGCTTTTTATTACAGGAGTTTGCACATACTCAAGAATCCGGAAGATATTCTTATGTGAAATAGCAGGTCTGTGCTTCCTCGGAGGTGCTAACTGATTTGAACATAGGGCACTCACCACACAAAGCTTTCATTTTCTCTCATTTAATACTGAGCATCCAAAAATGTGATAATGTATTTGAACAAGAATTCTAATGGTTGCCACCACCACTATCATCATCATTGTTGTAGTAGAGACAGCAACAGCAGCTAAATTTCCTTCAGTACCTACCATGTTGGGTGCTTTACATATATTATTTATTATTGTTTTAATCTCAGGTAAAGTATAACCCACAATTTACAGATGAAGAAAGTGAGACCCACAGAGTTTAAGTATTAACCTACGTTCACATCATTTATGAGTTGGAAAACTAGATTTCAAAATCAGGTTTTGCTGACTCTACAGCATGCTCTCATTCAATTACACATGCTGTTTACAGAATTCATGCTTAGGGCATATTCTTATGAACATTTGCCAAAGCCACACTTTGTGGGATCTGAGCTCCAGCTGAAACTGATGCTTTATCAGGTTGTTTCTTCAGTGCCTGGCTCCTGTCTGGCAGATGGTGGGTACTCAGTAAGTGTTTGTGAAATGGCTAGATAGTGCATTTCCATCACCAAGGACATGAAGCCCAGAGGTTAAACTCTACTTTTAGATTGGGCTGTGTATAGCCTTGCTATCTGGAATTCTTCCTTTACCATCTTATATTACCTAGGCACAACTAATATTTTCTGGCTTTATCTTCCAAAAACATGATTGATCCTCAAAATTGCTTGTAGTACGTACCATTTAGAGAATATTATACTTAATTAATTAATGTTATTGATGTTCTTTGAGAATCCTTGAGAAAATTTTTAGATACTGAATTTCAGCTAAGTTGAAAAATATGCTTAACAATGATGAGTGTTATTTTAGATTACGTCGTGTTAGAAGACTTGAAGGTGATTTTTAATCAAACCCTATGAGACAGTTTCTAAGTTATAAAGTATATGTTTTCATTTCGCCTCTATTAATATGTCTCTCTTTTTATCCTATTGTCATTGCAGGACATATTGAATTTAAGCTTCTAAACTATAATTTTTTTCCCTCTGAAATATCAAGAATATAAATGTGTGTGTGTGTGTGTGTGTGTGTATATATATATATATATACACACACACACATACATATATATATCTATAGTAACCTTTTAAAAACCATGCATGCTAGTAAGGGCACTTCTCAAACTCTTTTTACATCATTTATTTAATTTATGATTATTAAACTGACAGAAAAAGTAACATATTTATAGATGTGTATTTATATGCATTTAACAACTTTCTTCATATTTTTCATCAGCTTCTAAATATTTTTCTTCAAGGTGAATGATTTTGTGCGGGATAAATTTATGCTCAAAGATGGTTCGGTTCCACTTGCAGCAGAAATTCTTGCTGGAGGCTGTGTAAGTACATTTTTCAGATCTCTGCATTGAAAAGACTTGTTGCACATACTTATCACCACCATGATAAACAAGTGTGGACTAAGGCTTCTGTTCAACCACAGATCCTGTACAAGGGAAGAGTCTACTAGGGCACCTCGGCTTTTCCTAGACAGGCGAACCATCCCTGAGGTGGAAGGGTAATGTTTCTGATCTTATTGCCTGTTAAGCCATGCCTGTTAAATATGTCATCGCTTGCTATTGGTTCTGCAGTAGAATGTCATTTGTGGCAGAAGTGTTTGGCCTTCAAAAAATCTTTGCTAACCTTTTCTAGAGTTAATTTTTAGCACATTCTTTTTTTCATGGCACCCTCTGCTGGGTCAGGCACTAAAATCTGTTTGAAGTCAGCAGCCGTAGCCTCTGCTTTGTTTTACTTTGCAAATGCCTGCAGCTTTTCAAGCTTCCCAGTGCTTCTGGGAAAAGGATTCTGGGGAATAACTGGCTGAGCGCACTCCGCATTATCAAAAACGCTTGGAATGAGTATTCCTTTATATGGATGAACAACCTGCATCTTGTTCTTAAGCTCAGCAAAACATGTCTTGTTTTACCTCATATACAGGTTTATTCACGTGAATGGTAATACTTTAAACTTTTATACAAAGAGTGGTGCTATTTCAAGATAAGTTTGGTTCAGTAAATGGGCTTTGGTCACTAGGGCAATACAATATTGGTATATTTTCCATGTAAACCTATGTTTCTTATAAGAAAGATGAGGTCACTTTTTTAAAAAATTAGTTTGTTTTATTCAGGCAGTGGTATTCATAAAATAATCTTTTCTTGAAAATCATTGCGTTTAGAAGCTGAGAGTATTACTTTTGTTTGGAAAGGGCTTATTGTCCTAACATTGAATGGGGGTTCCTTGGAGGTAGCAGGAGCTGAGAAGTCCTAGCTCCTGGTAATTCTTAAAGACGGTGGAATTGGGCTACTGCCTGCCTCTCTTTCTGTTTGATCACTGACCTGTCATAGACAGCCAAGTAGGATCCCTTTGTCCTGTAACTTTAGGAGCATTCAAGATGAAAAAGAGAGGCTTTAATGTCCTAAATAAAAAGGGCACACAGTAATAATCAAAAAAAACAGTAGGAGTTGCAGAAACTGCTCTTCATTTAAAACAACTACAGTTTTCATTTGAGTAACCAGATTTCTGATTTTAAACAGGCACATCCATAGGGTGTATCTAACCTGTCCTGCAGGCTCCTCCAGGAGCCGGAGATAGCAGGGCATTTTAGCAGGTCAGGTGGGTTGGGGTTTTTTTGTTTTTTGTTTTTTAAATCAGGTTTTAAATGTGCTAAAAAAAACATGATTATATATCTCTGTAAGAATTTAAAATGTGAAATTAATTATCTGATACTGTTCAAGATTTTGGCAATAAGCTTGAGGTTTATTTTCTTCTTAATGAAAGCATTTTGCCTGCATATGGGTCTGAGTGCCAAAGAGATTGGTTGTGGCACGTATTGTCTACCGTAGGTGGTCCCGTTTCCTCATATGTGGTTGCCCATTTCAGACACAAAGCCCACATTGGCATCAGAAGTGGTGTGCCTCGTTATTGTAAAGAGGTGCAGCCCTTTTTAAAACCTGATCTAAACACAGGCTTAAAACTGGAGCCACTTGGGCTTTACAGCTACTTAAAATATCTATGAAATGAGGTTTGCCATCCTTTATCTCAAAGGCTGGTAGACAGTGGTCCTCAGTGTTACTAGTCTCCTGTTTTGTCTTTTTTTTTCAGTCGTTGCTTTAAGAAGTAAGAGTTTATTTTTCAAGTAAGCAATCCTGTAGGTGGCAAACAATCCAGGCCCCTTTAGATCTCTTGAGTGGTGGGATGGACAAGTCCATTTTCATTGTATGTTTTTTAATAGTAGCAGCATCTCTCTTTGTAGGCCTTGGCAGAGTTTTACCCATCATCTGAGCCAGTCCCACACCTCACAAAGTCCTTGTGAGTTCTACAGCCTTGTCTGTTCAATTAGAAATAAAAAGGGTTTTGAAAACTTGTGTCACATGAGCAGTTCTCCTCCTTAGTTCACCCAAGCATTTCCAGGAGTTGACTTTTAAGTCCCTGGGGAGCTCACCTTGCTTCATTATCTTTGAGAATTAGTACACATAGCTGACTTTTGCACTTGTAATCGAAGCTGCTCATTTCTTTGAAGAAGGCTTTTTCTGTTGTATAATCTGTTTTCTACAAAAATAGAAAATATTCAGGATGATCTTTGTTTCATAACCTTCACAGTGCTTAGCTAAACTAATAGTCTGTTTTATAATTTTTTTAGAAAAACAACAAACATGATAGTAAATTTGGAAGAAGGTTTTGGAAACAGGAAATAAATTAATCCCATTTATTTTTTATATAAGAAACTGTAACTGAAAAGATTAAAAATACTTATTAACATATGTAAAAGGGTATATCTAACTATTTTTAAACTCATTTTTTACACATTTTGTTTTAAATTAGAACACTGTGAAAAATTCAGCTTCAGTTTTCTGAGCATTTTTATGGATTCATACCTAACAGTAGTGATATATTCAGCACCGTTCAAGACTAAACTAGGTGCTAAGACTGGGGTTTATAAATTCTAAGTCTGAAAGGTTCTTGTGGTGTGTGTTTTTTCCGTAAGATGGTTTTCTACTTTCTAAATTAGGCTGGAAGTTGTAAGCTTGTTTACAGAGACCTGGACCCTCAGGTGTCTCTGCACAAAATATTCATACCTTCTGTTCCTTTCCATCCTTCCCCTCCTTTGGTCAGGAGCTCAGCCACTGCAGGGAGATGTGATGGGCAATCACTGTCAGTGACAGCACAGGCTCTTCGCAATGAGGCAGAGGAGAGAGGGCCTGTCACCATTACTAATTTTCAGTTAGGTTCCCGGGGACTTTAAAAACTGACACATTATCTCTGAGTACATTGCTGTTATTGCCGTATTGCTGTTACTTTAAGAAAAAATAGCATGTAATGCCAACGGGTCTGTAAGTCACAATCCCTAATTCAACAAAATAAGTGTGTCGACTGTCTTCAGTGGATCTAGTGGAATAATTTGAAACCCTGAGGGGCTGGGATCTTTAGTTTGTGATCCTTTGATCTTAAGGTAGTCAGATAAGGAAGTAAAAATGGTGCCATGACTGGATTCAAGGAAGGTGTAAATATGATAATTTATGTGTAATGAAAATCTACATTGAAATGAAAAGAAATGAAATAAAACTCACCAGAAAAAAAGTATGAACCTCTGTCTTTTAAGGCTCATATTATTAAAAAATACTTACATACCGATAAAAAATAATAGGATTCTATAGTAATTTGGAAAGATAAGTGAACATGCTTTTTGAACAATAGTCTTTTGATAATAAGCCCACTATATGTTTTCTTTGAGATATATATGTACATGTGTGTGTAAATATATCTGATGTTTATTTGAGTGTATAGTCATTTTAAGTGGGGAAAATAGTTGATATCCTCACGTCCCTGGTGCTGAAAGGGGTGGGTGAGAATATCACCATTGGGAAAAACATGGCATGAAGAGCAACCATAATTGCTCTCCTCTGCAAATAAGTTTGACCCTAATGTTGTTGTGTATATTTCTATTATTATAGCAGTTCCCACATGCATGATATCTTTATGCCTGTTTGTATAGCCATGTATCAGATACCATTTTTAAGGCAAATTTTCATTACCTTTTTTTTGCAGTTAATTTTTATGATTTTGAAAAACAAAAAGATACAACTACCCATGTTACCACTTAGCTTATAATATCAAATAACAAATGCAGGTGGAGGCCCTCACATAACTGTCTCAATAGCTTTTCTCTCCCCCATCTCCCAAGAGATAACCCTATCCTGAAATTGTTGTTTTTCATTTCCATGCATATATTTATACTTTTTATTACATCTGAGTATGTCCCTAAGCAGTATAAATGTTTGCATTCAGGTGAGCCAGCACTATAGAAACAACTCAGAGGTTTCCCACATTGATACCTTTGCATTTTTTCCCATTAGTGCAACTCATATGCTTTACTTGTTAGAATAGTAAATGGGAATATTATGTTCAAATGTTGTAATATGGCATATAGTGAGTATGTCTGTTATACATGTGTGGACTTATAAAATTTTATATAAATACATTTGGAACTGTGTATTTATTTAACTAAGTTTTTTGTAACTTTGAAATTTCTTCCCTAGACTAAAATTATTTCTTCAGCCTTACCATTTAAACTTGTGCCCAGTACTGAATAGATGTAAAATTGTAACCCTCCATACTCTCGGCACACATGCTTCCCATCTGCCTTACTGTCCCCCCTTCTCTCTTTCTTCCTAATGGGAGCGATTTCAGTGTTTCTCCATCATTGAGGAAGAGAGCTGTTCTGGTTACATATTGGTGTATAACAAGTCATCTTAAAGCTTACTGACTTTAAACAGCAATTTATTATTTCTCATCATTCTGCAAGTTGACTGGATACTTCTGGATACTTCTGGATACTTCTCACGTGTGATCTCCCTGTGGTTATTAGCAGATCGGAGCTGGGCCTCAAGTCATCTGAAGGCTCCACTGAGATGGATGTCTGAGATGATTCACGTTTGTGGCTGGCAATGATGCTCACTCTTGGCTTGGAGCAGCCAAAACGTGTCCTCCTGTGACTTCTCTGTGTACCTTGGGCTTTTCAAACCTTGGCAGCTTAATTCTAAGTGAGAGCTTCTCAAAAGCAAATATTCTAAGACTCCTGGGAATAAGCTACAAGATCTCTTGTGATCTAACTTTGAATGTCACTTCTGCTGAATTCTATTAGTCAAGTAAGCCACTTAACCATTCCAGATTCAAGAGGAGAGAAGTTGTACTCTGCCTCTCAATAAAAATATTGTCAAGGAACCTATCTCTGGGAGGTTCAGAAAGCTGGGTTGCAGGACAGGCACATCCTTGCAGCCCTCAACTGTGAAAATTTCATAGTTAATCCCATGTCTTCTTTGAGAATCTTTTGTTGATTCTAGAACCCATTCCTGTTCCTGGTTGCTCTTGGTTGCAGGAGGTGGGATCTCACGTAGCAATAACTAAATGAGGCTTTACACTAAGGGCATGCATGAAATGAAATTGAAGGCTCTTGAAATTGAAGCACCTCTGGGAACTGGCTACTTTCTCTCTGTTTTCTCCTCCTTGCCCCTTTTTGTCTCTCTGATAGTGACTTTTTTTTTTTAAGATTATTTTTTCACTGCAGTTTTGGGTTCAAAAAATTGAGAGAAAGATATTTTTCACACACTTCCTGCCCCTACACATGCATAAACTCTACCATTGTCAACATTCTTCCTCCAGAGTGGTACAATTGATGAACTACATTGATCCATCACAGTCACTCAAATTCCCAGTTTACCTTAGGGTCCATTCATGGTGTCATACATTTATGGGTGTGGACAAATGAGTAATGATATATATCTATCATGATAATATTTTAGAGAGTAATTTTCACTGCCCTATAAATCTTCTTTGTTCTGCCTGTTTATCTTTCCCCCCACCACCACCTTTGGCAAGTACTAATCTTTACTGTCTCTATAATTTTGCCTTTTCTAGAATGTCCTATAGTTGGAATCCTGTAGTATGCAGCCTTTCCAGATTGGCTTCTTTCATTTAGTAATATGCATATAAGATTTTTCTGTGTTTTTTCAAAACTTGATATATTCTATATTAGCATTCAGTAATCCTTTGTCTGGAGGGACTAGTTTATCCACTTACGTACTGGAGGATATCTTGGTTTTTTCTGAGTTTTGATAATAAATAAAGTGGCTATAAACATCCTTATGCAAGTTTTTGCTGAAAACATAAGTTTTCAGCTCATTGAGGTAAATACCAAGGAGTGAAATTGCTGGCTTTTATGGTAAAAGTATGTTTTGTTTTGTAAGAAACCTAAATGTTATCTTCCAGAGTGGTTGTACCATGTTGATTCCCACCAGCAATGAATGAGAGTTCCTGTTGCTCCATATCGTCACCAAAATTTGATGTTGTCAGTGTTCTGTGCACCTTTTTATTTGTTGACCCATTTTTTTCTTTTCATCATGGTATTTACTTCCTCACAAATTCCCTTTATGTTGTTGCTGGTCATCTGACCTCTTTCCATACAATATGGTCTTCAGCCCTACTTCATTAGCAGTCCCAGATAATTAGTTTAAGTTACACAGTTTTGCTTTTTACTTAATTAATGAGAAGGCAATTTGGCAAGCCTCATCTCTGTGTACCAGGCCATAGAGCAGCCTTAAGTCATGTCCCACCTAGATATTAATAACTTTGTTTAAAAATCTGTTTGTTTCAACTGTCTATAAATGTGTTAAAACACTTCAAATACTATTTTGGTTTTAGCTTGAATTCAGTAACTATCCCCTGAATAGTAAGTAGTATATGTATTTTTGTCATAAAATATACACCAAGTTATATTCCTTATGATTGAGCTTGAAATCCATCAAGATTTCAGACCCATTCATATCAAACCAGGGAGAAACTTCCTCATGTAATAAACACATGAACTCTGGCAATCAGAACTGATGAGTCAGATTGCCTGAAACAGATTAAATTCCTACTTTTGTGGTCTTTTCTCTTCCCAGGGTTTTCTGTGACTGTGGCCTTACAGTGCAGTTTCTTAAGGCAGAGTTTTTATTTCTCTGTGCAAGTCTCTGTGCACATATCCTAGTTATAAATATAGAATGACATGAGGCTCAGTCATTAAGTTGGACTTCTGTGGGGTTGCTCCTATGCAGCATGTTAAATATCAAATAGTCAAGATTTGTTATGTATTAAATTGATTCTATGGAAATAAGGTTATTTTTTTAATGCTACATCTTTATAATTTATTTGTAGTTGAATGAAAATCTAATGATTAGTTATAGTGTATCAAATTGTATTGTTATTTGGAATATTCTCTGGGAGATTTTTTTTGCATACCCCCAACAATGTAAGACCATATTGTAAGTTTTTTTTTTTTTTTTGATTCATCAGTGGTAATTTCTAGCTTAATAGATGACTTCCAGCAAGATTAAAGTGAATTAAATTATTCTTGTTTTCATAAGCTTTACATTCTTTACAATATTTTTCATTCATTTCTATTTTTTTTACAAACTTAAGATTGTACCAAACACATAATTGTAATTTTTAATTATGAATAAATAACCATATTAAAGCTAAGGTAGAAAACAAAGCAAAATAAGCTATTTATAATTGTTTAATTCTCATATTATACGTTTTCTTAATTTGTACTTATAACTTTTCCCTGTCTTCCAACTCCAAGGCTTAAGACTGTTTCAGATATTATATATTACTTATTGTCTTGTTAAGTATGTTCTTGTTTTGCAACTTGAGGAAATCTTCATGTATGTAAAACAGTGCTGATAACTGATTGCATCCTGGGAACTTTGGGTAAAGGTTGACTAAAGTTAGACATCTAAAAATGCTGAGGACAGGACCCATGTGACACTATAATACATCTGTGCCTAGTATTGTGTCTGACATATGGGAGAGGCTTAAAAATATTTACTGAATAGATAAATGCTTGACCAGAAGGTGTTGATGATGAGGGCAGTTAATGTAGTATAGTCATTTAATATACCATGTTGCTGTTAACTTAGATACAAATGGTCAGTGTCGAGGCATTATCTCCATGGATTGGAGCAGGGTGAATGAATTGATGGACTTTAGGGAATAGCTGTAACATGCCTGCATATATACATATCCAAGATGTTTCACAAGAAAGGTTTCCATGATCACTCAGTAAAGGAACTAACCTTTAAAAAGCTCCTATTTATTTTATTGGGCTTCATTTCGAAGAATGGCAAATGAACTAACACCCAAGTGTATGTAGAACTTTAAGAATGGGATAAAGATAACTTGGGGCATTTGTTATAGCTTATTCATTATAGCTTATGTCTTTAGTAGAAAAGGCTTTATTGAATGGGTAACATGTGAAATTATCATGTCAGAATCATGAAAGAATTGTAGAAAAGAGTATCTTTAAAACAAAAAGAGTCCGACAGCAATGAAATACCAGTACACTCCTATTAGAATGGCTAAGGTCCGGAACACTAACACCAAATGCTGATGAAGTTGTGGGGGAATAGACACTCTCATGCATTGCTAGTAGGAATGCAAATGATACAGCCATTTTGGAAGACAAAGTTTGGAGGTTTCTAACAAAACTAAACATACTCTTACAGTAAGATCCCACAATTATGATATTTACCCATAGGAATTGAAAACTTCTGCTTCCAAAAAACAAAAACAAAAATCCTGCACAAGGATATTCATAGCAGCTTTATTTATAACTGCCAAAACTTGGAAGAAATCAAGATGTCCTTTAGTAGGTGAATGGATAAATAAACTTTGATATATACAATGAAGTATTATTACACACTAAAAAGAAATGAGCTATGAAGCCATGAAAAGACATGGAGGAACCTTACATGTATATCACTAAGTAAAAGAAGCTAATCTGAAAAAGCTGCATACTCTATATTTCCAACTATAGGACATTCTGGAAAAGACAAAACTCTGGAAACAGTAAAAAGATCACTGGTGCCAGGCGTTGGGGGGAGAGATAGATAAGCAGAGCATAGAGGATTTATAGGACAGTGAAAATACTCGATATGATATCATCATGATAGATGTATGTCATTCCACATTTGTCTCAACCCACAAAACGTAACAAGAGTAAATTGTAAAGTAAACTGTGCACCTGGGTGATTGCAATGTGTCACTGTAGTTTTGTCAGCGTAATAAATGTACCACTCTGGTGCGTGATGTTGATAATGGGAGTCTATTCATGTGTGGGGACATGAAGATGCGGGAAACCTCTGCACCTGAAACTGCTATAAAAAAGAAAGTCTGAAAAAAAAAAAAAGGGGAGAGAGCTGATGAATATCAAAAAATCTTAACCATGGCAATATATAAATTCGGAAGTTTCTGAGAAGCCAATGAGGCACCTCCATCATAGTTTGCCCAAAAAGTCTCCTGGGGGTGGTAGTAAGGCACCAAGCTAGAATAAGAATTCTGTGTCCTGTATGCTTCTGTGAAAAGCTCTTTCTCTAGACTGGGACACTGGGCAAAAATAAAAGATATATCTGATGACATGAATAGTTTAGAAGGGTGGCCTAAGAGCTGTCTTCAGTGGCTCAGACATGTCATCTAATTAGGGGAAAGTCCAACTTGTTATGGATACTGAGCCAGCCAGATTTCTCTTCTCTTTTCTTCCTTTCCATTTCGGGGAAAGTCCTAGAGTTGTTTGACTCAACACAATTCAAATGTCTGGCCAGCCCGGTTTTCTAATAAATAGGGGAAGGGTTTGTTATGATATGAAAATATGAAGAAAGATCGGGTCACAGCTTTCATACAGTTAAGGTCCTTTAGACATTGAAGGTCTGTAAATCATTAAATAATTCTGGTAGTAGTAGTCAAAATAGACATGTATAACAAGCAGAGCCCAAATGTGAACATATTTGACAAGTTTATAACTTAATTGCTTTTTAATGTCAGTCAAACAGATTCTACTTTGGTTTCTTGGCCAGGCTTCTATAGGCCTATTAAAACCCTATGAAGCTGAAAATGTGAAACTTAATATTTATAAAATGTGTAAACAGTGTAGCCTTTTTTTGCCTTACCATGTAGTTCAGCAATTAAGAATAGTAAATTTCAATATGGTCTCTGCCTCGAAAACATATTAAATAGTAAGAATCTATTCTTTTCAAAGTTTTTAAAAATCTAGCTACTTTTTTTTTTTTTTTTACTTAAGAGCTTAATTTAGACACTAAATCAAAGGAGAAAATCCTGTGTTGCTTTATGCTGAGAGATGTACATTTAGTCACAGCCTGACGAGGTGTGTTAGTTTGCTAGGGCTGTCATAACAAAACACCACAGACCTCATGCCTTAAACAACAGCAGTTTATTTTCTGACACTTGTGAAAGTTAGAAGCCCAAGATCAAGGTGTCTGCAGATTTGGTTCTTTTCTGAAGTCTCTCTGCTATGCTTGCAGATGGCCATCTTCTCCCTGTGTCCTCACATGGTCACCTCTCATTCTGTGTGTTGTCTGTGTCCTAATCTCTTTTTATAGGATTCCAGCCAGATCAGAATAGGGTCCACACATATGACCCCGTTTTCCCTTAAATTACCTCTTTAAAGGTTCTACCTCCAAATATAGTCACATTCTGAGATATAAGGTTAAGACTTAAACACATGAATTTGGGAGGGACACTATTCAGCCCATAACTCAAGACGTCAAGATAAAGGCTCTTTTCTCAGCTTCCAGTGGGGACGCTGCAGAGCCATGGCCCCTCTTGGGAGGGCCCTGGGTTTAACACTTTCCATTTGGGGCTGGATGGAATGAGTGGCCTCTGGGCCCCATACGCCCTCAAGTTTGCCAGCTTCTCTGTGAGGTTGTTTAATGCCTATTGTTAGTACTTGTAAACAGCAGATAACTGCTCTTGGGTACTGTTTCATTTTAATTCATCCACTGCTGAATATCAGTTTTGTACCTGTGATCTTTATATATGATGATAATACCTGTATTACATACAAATTATTTTCATGTCTCCATTTAACAGTGTTAGTAAGAGAATAAATGGAAAATGTGTTGAAGCTTAGATTTCTTAAGAAATCTTCATTTTCCAATTTATTTAAAAATCAAGTGCTGTCATCATGAGTATTCATTTTATATGTACTATAAATCATGAGACATTGACTACTGTAGACCTTTTTTGTAGTTACAATTATATTTGTACCCAAATAATCAAAATAATGTATTTGGGTTTTAGTTTTTAAAAAATTCATATTCTGTAAATTCATATTAATCTATTTTTGACACATGTAAGCACACATTTTAGAATGTCAGTGTGCAATTAGATATTCTTAGCACATGTCATTTGTGAAAAGCACTTTAAATCTAAGTACATTGAATTGAGCATAATTAAAATATCAAGATACATATTCTTCATATACATTTTGCCACTTAATTTTTTAAGTAGCTATAAGTATCTACCATGTGAATTCAAATTAAAGGGAGGTGATTAAATTACAGTTATAGTTAATGCTTTTAGTTTAAAATATAGCAGGAATTGCACTATGTTAAAAAAAATACACTGCAACATTTTCTGTGGACTGCAGATTGATGACAGAATTGGTTTTTTTAAATGCAAGACTGTTAATAATCTCTACATATTAAGACTGTTGCCTAGAATGGTTTCAGGGTGGGAAATCCTAAGAAGTCCTGCTTTTTCACCTTATGGGTTCTTTGGGCTCATCTCTCCAGGCCCCGAGGGATGCTATCTCAGTAAAGAAGCATTGGAGTAAGGCTTGTTTTGTTCGTAACAGGTGAAAGGAATTAATCATGGGGAAACACGAACTGGGGCTCCTGAAATGATCCTTTTGGTTATGTATTTAGTTACTACTTTATGCCAATATTTCCTTTGGTTATAATAATGAGCAGACAGCCTTGACAAGTCATTTTTAAGGCAGATAGGACTTTAAAACCTGCTTGTTCACAATTATTGGACCGAAAGCATGTTAACATCATTTTAGTGAAGGTCACTATTCTTTGAGTACTTAGAGAAATTGGGCGGCTCATTAGGATTATGTTGCCTTTCTAAATATTTGACCTCTTGAAATTCTTATCTTTAAAAAGAAATAGGTAAATCTCTTCCCACAATAAAGCTACCTATGTACAGTCTAAAGTGTTAACAAGGAAGTGAATCATTAGATGACAGGGCAAGAGGAATTGAGGTGGCACAATTGTGAGAAAGAAGAAAGAAAGCTTAAAGAAGCATCTGGGCACTGAGCAAAAGCTGTGATGGAAGCTGCAGCTCAGGTTCTTTGTAGACTATCTCTCTAGACCATTTTAGAGAGGGGATATTAGAAGGAAAAAAAACCTATATTTTACTTTGAGCCATGAGGACTGTATCATGTGAAAGATTAGAGCATTTGGAAAGAATGATGTTTTATGTCGAAAGAGCCCTATTCATTTGAGAAGCCCAGTGCTTGGACTTCCTGCTGACATAGTTGTAGCTTCCACAGCCCCATTTTCCTTTCTGGTTGCTCTCAGCCCTCCAGGATGCTCAGGTGAATTTATGAAGATCATGGACTTGAGACAGTAATCACAACAGCAAAAACTGTCATATGGATATGGGAACTTTCATTTGTATTGGTAGCGAGTGAGGCATTCACCATCCACTTGAGATAGCTTTTAAAAGCCCCCCAAATTAGAAGTTGATCTTGAGCATTAAGGATGATTGCGTTGCCTTTCACTTCTGGCAGTTACATTACCTGGTCAGAAGAACGTGCACTATGTGTCATTTTCAGCAGTGGGGAACCTTTTGTGCTATACCCAATTTAGTCTCTGTCGCAGCCCCTTTGTGACAATGGTTCACATTTCCAAAGTGATTTGCCAGTGTTGGGGGCTGTCCACACCTGAATTAAACAGCATAGGCCAGTCCCACAAACATCGTGTGGCGAACTAAGCTAGTTGCCTATCTGTCCGTTGTCATTTTTACCAGATCCTACCTACAGAAGGACATAATTAACCATTTCTCAATAACAAAAATATTTTAGAATAAAAAAATATGACTATTGAATGTCAGCTTAAATTTAATTAAATAAAATTAAATGAATTTAAATGAAAACTATCTGCCTATATTGAGCCTTACTACATCACCATTACCCACTTAGGTGCGTTCTTCTTTTTTTTTTTTTTTTTCTTTTTTAACTGATATAGCTCCTTCTTACCAGTCCTCAGGATAGCTGTGCTTTTCTCAGAAGGAAAGCTTAATTTACAGGTTTCTAGAGAAAGAAAAATTTGAGACTGATTTGTGCTGGCTTTAAAGGAGTTTGGTAAGCTAACGTCACCTAAACAGAGTTCTGTCTTATATTTATTAATGGTAATCGATACCATTGATTGAACACTATAGTATGCTAGGCAATGGGTTAAGTGCTTTGTGTGCATGCTTTCATGTAATCCTCCCATGATCCTGTAAGCAACAGCCGGAACATGTGCTCCATGAAGGTAGTGACCTTTGTTGGTCTTGTTCATCCCGATATATCTGCTACAGAGTTGGCACCCAGTCAGTATTCCTTAGAAGCATGAAGAGTGTTAATGTCAATGTGACCATTTTGCAGATGAAGTAAGTTGGGAGTAAGTTAAGAAGTTTGCCAGAGCCTAGGCTATCAACCATGGTGCCAGACTGACTTCCAGCAGTGCCCCCCATTTCTTGGCCCATTGCTCTGTGTCAGGTACCGTGCTAGGCAGTTGGTACACCCTGCTTTCACACAGTCTGTGAATCGGTCTCATCTCTGTGGTCCAAATGAGAAATTTAAGAATTAGTAAGTTTAAGGAACTGTCTGAGGCCCCATTCAAGGAAATGATAAAGCTTGAATTAAAATCCAGGTCTATATGACTCAGTTGCTCCCATCCTGAAGCACTGAGCTATATTTAGGTAAAACCCACACCAGTGTAATATTTTATAAGCTCATTTGAGTGAAATTTAAAATATGTCAGTAGTTATACATGTCTGAGTCTGAACTGCTCCTCAAGGATTGAGATTTGGCATGAATTAGGGATTCTACTGCCTCAGGGCCTAGGGTTACCTTATGATTTATTGCCTAAACTGCAGAGAACAATCTGATGCATCTGATGAAAGTCAACTATATTGTACCTGGAAAAAAACTCTCTCTCATATTTCTTGACCTCCTTTAGTATCTCTGAATTATTTATTTATCTGTTCTAGACAGAGGCTCTCCAAGTCATGGGAATTCTACTCCCTGTGAACAGATTGACCAAGATTCCTGCAGATACTCTGTTTAAACAAAAAAGAAAAAACTGAAAATGAATGTTGTTCTAAAGCATAGGCTTTTTGACACTCAGCAAATCAGCATAATGGTTCTGAGCCTGGCTTGGGAATCAGGCCAGCCTGGGTTCACATTCTGTCTCTGCTTTGGATAGAATCTGTGCTTTCGTTCCCTCCTCTCCAGAACTGTAGAAATATAGCCTGTGTCTTCATCACTGGAGGAATGGAGATAATATCTAGAGAGTTTAGTACAGGGCCTGCTATATCACAGTGCTCGACAAATGTCTGTCTCTGACTTCAGCAGGAGAAGAGGAGAAAGGGTTTGCAGGGCTGTAGTCATTCAGAGAACTATATCTTTCTGGTTACTCTGGTGGATAGTTCATTCTTGAGAAGTGAATCTCAAAGATAACTACATCTACCTGGTTATTGGGAAACCACATCCTTCCAGAAAGGGATCTGCAGGACAGATGTAAGAATGGAGTATGCTGTTGGAGGGCTGACTGGAAGTAACCAGTGCAGAGATCACTGTGAGGAGAGCCACATGCTAGAGGAAGGCGGCAGCCTTCAGATCCCATAAAGGTCAGGAGGATGGCAGTAGCTGACTCATGCAAAAACAAAAGAAAGGAAGGAGAACAATCACCCAGGTAGAAAGGAACAGTGGAGACCACTACTGGGCTGCTTCCCTCTGCGGGGAGAGACCTCATAGGTTAGGAGACGTGGTTTGAAAAATAGAGACATTGCAAAAAAAATCTTTGTATAAAACTGGTCAGAGAGAATTCCCTTACCAGCCACTGCTGAATTTTAGGACACAGATTCTTGGCCTCCCTATACCAGTGTGCTTTCAAACTATTGAATTCCTCTAGCCTACAGGACCTCTTGGTTAACTATGTGCTCTCTAAATAAAGGATAAAAAGACAGCTCTGGGGAACAAGAGTTGGTAGAAGCTGGAGACTCTCCCAGAAAGTTTGATGAATTGTATTCCTCTTTGTAGTCCAGGGGATTGAGGCAGAAGTGGATCAAAACCAGCCCCTGGTCAAGATTATGAAACCGTAGTGACTTATTAGGGTGCCCCCATGTGAGTGAGTTGGGCAGAGAGGGACCCTAGCTACAGATAGAAGGGGGTCTGCTTTGCCGTTGCCATACCACTAAATAGCACTTCCTATATTCCTTTTCCAGGTACCCAGTGACCCTGTATATCTTGATTTTTTTTTCCCATTTATCTAGTCTTGGACTAAAGTTTCAGAAATCACTGACACTGTAAATGTGTGTTAATGGGTACTAACACAAGATTCAGAATATTCCTGTCTGCAGACATCTTCAGGAAATCTAACTGAGATTTTATTTAGGAAGATTGCTTTAGATTTTAAATGAATTTATGGGAAAATTGAAATCTTTGCAATAGTTGACTGTTATATTCATTTATAGGAAAATTGACTTTTATATTTTAATTTAATTTACAGGCAAATTGACATCCTAACCATGCTGAATCTCTCAATAAAGAACAATGCTTGTTTCTTTCATATTCATTTATGTCCCTTTGAAAAAAAATGTATAGTTTTCTTCATTTTAATTCTATATATTTCATGTTAGGTTATCTCTTGTTCATGTCATTTATAAGAAATTTTAACATGTAAGATATTTTATTAGAGCAATTACATATTCTCTAAAGATAAATAATGCTTTTGAATGTCAGGTTCCTTTTTTAAAAATATGCTACAGAATATTTTGTCACACTGAGGCTAGTATTCAGTACTAATACGGAAAGCCATAAAGTATTACCTGGTAATAGCCTGAGTACAAACCCAATTAGCATTGAACCTAGTTATTCCACATCTACAGTCCTGTGCACACAGTAGGCTCTTAATAAAGAGTCTGCTGTGGAACTGTCTGTGACTCTGGGTTCCCTGGAGCGGGTGTAGATAAGCAACCCTAAGCTGTGTTTACATACACCCTGCATCTTCCCATCTGCTTGTTTTGAGTTAAGGGATGGATAGAATGCCTGAGCAAATGCACTAGACTCACCTTTAGACATCATTAGCTACCTCCTCTTCTTGTCCATATTGCAAACCTAACTGACTTCACTGTGAAGCCTGGAGAGCCAGAATAAAATGTTGTTGATTCAGAGAGGTCTTTTGTTGTCACTGATTGGTTTAGGCTTCAGAACTTTAGTCATGTCTCCTTGTGCAAAATCTTGATCCACTTGATTTTAATATTTTTTGATCTTTGAAGCACAAATAATAAGAACTACCAATTGTCACTTTCTTCTCTGAAACAAAATTATCCCGCAACTCTGTGTCATTAATGGAAATCTGCAGGCTTCATGAAACTCTACCTTTTACTCTTCCTCTACTTTAGAACTCGCACTGTTTTACGTAGGTATAATTATCCCCAGTTCTGTTTTATTTTTTCACTCTCTCCCAGACCTTTTCTTCTTAATTATCCTAATTAAATTTTCATTCTCCTTTGCTTGCTTCCATTAATGACATTCATTCCCTTTCCCTTCCCTTGAAAATATAGATTACATAGACTGTCTCTAATTGCTCTACATCCAGTTTCCATCTTTCCAATCACAGATCCCTCCATGTCCTCCATGCATCAGCGGACACTGTTAGCCATTTAGTCATTGGCCTTCTCCCTTCTGGAAGCCCCTCTCTGTGCCTGGACGACTGTATACTGGCATGTAGCAGAGGTTTCTGATCACTTCTTAGGTCTCCACTATTGTTTCATCTTCTCACACCATATAAGCTCTAGTTAGCCCGTATGTGGGATGATTCCCATCTCTCTGTTTCAGACCTTAACTCCCAACTTAAAGCACTTCCATTACCTTCTGGATGTATATATGTCTCTTTAGATCCCGTTGTTCCTATTAACACAGATGTAAAAACTTGGATCCTTTCTTTGGCCTTACCTGCTCCTTTTGTCCCATATTCAGCAGCCAAGCCTTGTTGATATATTTGCATCCATTTCTCATCCATCCCACCCTGTACCTTATTACAGTGTAATTGTTCTAATTCTGGTCTTTTTTTTTTTTTATCAACTAGTCTGCTAAAATCTTAATTGTTATTTCTGCCTCAGGGCTCTCTCTCCCTAATAAATGCCCTCTTCTGCTGGCCTGTCTTTTCTCTGAGACATAGTTAAGAATTACTACAGTCTTCAGCTCCTATACTTTATTTTCCAGCTCTGCTCCTACCACAGGCGTACATGAAGGCACCACGTCTAGAATGCAGCCACGTTGTACAGGGTAGCATACTAGGCCTTCCGTGACCTGGCCCCACTAGTCTTATTTGCAGACATCCTCTTTCATACCCTTTCCATTTTACAAAGGATTAGTCCTGTTAATTCCTCCGTCCTGCTGTGATAAGTAGTGTAAAGTGCTCAGGCTCTGGCACCCAGCAGGTCTAGCTTTGAATCCAGACTCCATCTTTCTAGCTGTGTGACTTCAGGCAAGTTATCTCCTTTCTCCCTTTCAGCCTTGGTTTGCTCACTTATACAACTGAAATACTATGATTGCTTACCTTATAATATCATGAGGACCCAAAGAGAAAATTCTTACAAAGCTCTCAGTACAATGCCTGGTGAACATAGTAAGCACTCAATAAATGTTAGTGGATGGTAACGTTAATCTCATCATAATTATCACACCTATTAGAATTTCACTGGATGGATGTTATGCTGGGTCTGTTCACTTCTTAGTGTAGAAAATCCTTGTTATTGTGCCTTTGTGCCATTTTCTGCCTGGATTACATAAATCCTGATTTCACCCCAGTCACCAGTTGATGTGTTATGTTCTTTCCTGCCTTACTACCTCCCCACATTATCCTAGCCAGCAGAGATCTTACCCTCCTTGGAATCACCATTGCAATTTGTCTGGACCTTAGCTCTTGTCATATATTTTAATTATCTTTTCTCATGTGTCACTTTCTCTGTTCATAAGGCATATATTTGTTGGACTCAGTAGAAAATCCTCTCTTTGTTGGGTATGTGTAGCCCTGGATAAGTTGCTATATTAGTTCTAGAACTGCCATAAAAGAATACCAAACACTGGGTGACTTAAACCACATAAATTCATTTTCTCACGTCTCCGGAGACTGGAAGTCTAAGATGAAGGTGTCATGAGGGTTGGTTTCTTCTGAGGCCCCTTTCCTTGGCTTGAAGATGGCCACCTTTCCTCCTTGTCCCCATGAGACCATGGGGAGGGCATATGTGAATGTATCTCAGTTTCCTCTTGTTATAAGGACACTAGTCACATTGTATTAGGGCCCACCAATATGACCTTATTTTACCTTAATTACTTCTTCAAAGGCCCTTCCTCCAAATACAGTCATGTTATGAAGTACTACAGGTTAGTTTTTCAATACGTGAATGTTGGTGGAGCACAATTCAGCTTGTAACAGTTGCTTTACTCTTTCTATGCCTCAATTTCCTCTTATATAAAATTTGTAAAAATATCTCTTGAGTGAATCAAAGGTGTGTGGTACACACACACACACACACAAAGCAATATCTTTATAGACCATAATGGATGCTAATGAACATTTATTACTGAACATTTATTAATGAACGTCTACTCCTATTTCAAGCTCCTTGAAAACAAAAATGCTTTCTCGTTCATCTGTGTTCTTGCAGTTCCTAGGACAAACTTTAAACACTATTGCTTATAAACATTTGGTGAATACACATGAATGAGTGAGTGAGTGAATGATCAAGTAGCAGAAGTGAGTCTGTAGTAGGTGTACTCGTCTCTCCTTAGGTACCCAGATGCTGGGTAGTGACTAAGAGTTCAGTAACAAAGAATATTCCAAGAAACCTGTAGGGAAGGCAGTGTTACCATTGTAAGTAAGACATGCCACACAGCAAGTTTTGGTGTGGAAAACCTTCCCCTGTCCTACTTGCCTCAGACTCCAGAAAGTCATAGGGAAATGATTTGTGACAAAACTGCACACACACAAAAAAGCAGTATCTTCACACAGCCAGAGCCCTCGAGTGATGAAGGACACAAAGACATCGAGCACAATAGGTGTTCCTGTCCGCAGATTTGGCTGTCTTTGATCTCTCTGCAAAGAAGGGACCTGGGCAAGGTACAATGAATGAATAATAGACCAGGAGCCAGAGGAGCAGCAGGCAGTGTGTTGCTCAGAGATCAGGTCATGGCGATGCCCAGATACCGTGCAGCTGATGATAAGCATCTTCTCTTGGTGCCTTGGAGTCTCATTTCCTTCCAGCTTGACTCCAAAGGACCCATTCATTTCTGGCACCTCTACAATGTGCCACTTTTAGTCTGTAGGTTCTTTTTGTCTGAGCCTACTAAAGGTAACGAGCACATCAGTATTTTTTCCTAGAATCACTACTTTCTTTCTTCCCACTGCTTCTGTTGCTTGCAGCTCTCTGGAGTGGATTCGACTTTTGCATCAACTTTAGTGATTAAAATTCACTTTTCTGTGCTAAAAAAATTGGTAACTATAATTGACTTGGAGTTAGAAAGTTGAGTGTAAGTTCTTATTATATGTAATGTTAACTTTTACAGGTATTGTACAAGACAACAGTTCTGTACCTAAGAATTATACACTTTAAAAATGGTACCACTTGGATATATATAAAAAGTTTGTTATGAGATCACATGTAAAACATATGGAAGTTACTTTCTGAAAGGATGCAGAAGACTAGAATTAGAACTCACAGCTTTAAATAAGCCTATTAAGCAGCAGCTTGGAATTAAAAGGGATCATAGAGATGATATAGTGAGATAAAATGACTCTCAACTCTTGCTGCAAATTTTAATCACATGGGAACATTTTTCAAGAGGCAGATGCAGAAATTCTCATTTAATTTGTCTGGAGTAGGGTCTAGACGTCACTACTTTTTAAAAGCTCTCAGGCAATTGGGAGGAGAACCATCGATTTAGGAGCTTGAGGAAACAAAACCAGCATGCTTGGGGTCCCTGCTGTATCTTGAGCATGGTGCTGGCTGCAATACATTCACTTGTGTCTTTGATCCTCCTAATGAGTGAGATGGTTTGACAAATAGGGGCTGAGGGTTGGTCTTCATGTGTGATACTCAGCTGCCGCCTTACCTGCTGTTGGCAGCACTCTGAATATGCATCGCATTCCTGTTCTGTTCTTTAAGAAGATGGATGTATGCTGAATACTTTCCATTCTGCCCTTGGTAGACATAGTCTTACCACTTGTGAGCTTTCAAAAATCAGCCTCAGGCTAATTCCAACTCAGTGAATCTGAGCAATCTGCCTCCATAAAAGATATTTTTAGTTTTTAATTTTTATTCATTTTTGCAACTCGAGAGTTTAGGTCCAGATGCATGAACATAATCCTTACTGTGCCTTAGCACCGTCACTACATCAGGCTCGTTTCCCCTCTTCACTCTGCCACGCTTAAACAGCTTACTCCATGCCATGTGGAAAGGTGCCAGTGCAAACCCACAAATTACTTCGGAGGGCCTCTCTTAGGCCTTTTGACGAATCCAACTCAGGTTTTCTCTACCAAGATTATTTGGCCCACCTCCTAACAGTCACCTAGGAGAGATAAAGGTGATGGACCAAACAGGGTAAAAGCAAGTAAGGAGAGGAAGTCTGTGTTGCCTCTAGCCGTGGGAAAATTGCTGCCTTCTAAACAGTTTTAATGAGTAGAATGAGGGCAAATCTCAGTCTGTTTTTAAGAACCAGTGTGTCTTCACTGAAGTGTCAAGTTGATTCAAATGGAAAAAATTAGGTTTAAAGAGTGGGTGAACATTTTTCTTTAGTTTTTGTTGTTTTTGGTTAACATTGCTATATATGTTAGATAAGTTATGCAGAAGTATTTATTTTTCCTTAGAGAAGTAACACATGATCTATCTAGAAGAAATTTTTTAAAAAATAACAGAAAAGAAAATAAACTATTTGTAATTCTGCCACCTCAGAAGCACTACACTGGTGTGTCTCTTTCACACTGTGTTGAGAGACAGCCAGCCGGGGGAAGGATGTACATGCATTTAATCATGAGAGTTTTTACTTCACAGTACCTACCGAACATTTTTCACAGTATTTCTATTAGAGGCACAGAATTCCATTGTACAAACATACTCAGATTCATTTAATCTATTCCTTACCATTGGACGTTTATGTGTTTCTAATTGTTATTTCCAGATATTATAAACAGTATATGAAAGACCATCCTTGTGAGGATGCATACATTAGTTAAGATTAAAGGATCTAACAAGAAGTAGTTTGTATGATACCCAAATTGTGCCTTTTACCTTGATAATATCTACTAAGCTGTAAAATGTTACTATGTCTATGGTCCAGTTTGGTGCAGTCGCTACATAATAAAAATTCTGTGTGTCAACCTTAGTTTGAACGATACAAAAATTTTAATATATTTGTGACAAGGAATAACAAGTTGAAGTATAGTAAGAAAGAATGTAATTGCTTATGATAAATATAGGCTTAGCTTCAAAATACGTAGCTTAAAATTTCCCTTATAGTGCACTTTAAAGATTTCCACTGATGATCTCGGAGGTATGGCACCCAGCCATTGCTGGAATGAAATAACACACATTGTTCAAAGTTTGGGCCATAATTGATTTAATGCATATTTTTACTGCTTTGACATTTATCTTATATGAAAAGAGCTATTCTATACACAGGTAATACATAAATAAAATTATAATAATATGTAACTTCAGAAAATGGTGTTTGATGATCAGCCTGATTTTTTTTTAAAAAGAAATAAAAATAGCTTTCATCTTAGTTTCCATGTTTTCTGGCAGTTTTTGAATCATTGACAGAATCATGAATTTCATCGTGGGAGAACCTGTGTCTTCCTGTCCTCTCCTAGTCTGACAGGCAGATCTGTATCTCTTTATTTGGATACTGTTTGATTTTCATTTTATTGTTGCCTCTGTGTTCTTGGCTTTGAGCCTTGTAGTGGCAGTTGATTTCACTTCAAGGAATTGTCATTTTAGTGCGAGGACGTTGGTGAGGCCAACAGAAGTCTCTGTTTTTGGTAAAGTCTCTGGTCTTTCTCTTCTTTCAGTCTCTGCATGAAAGAGATTGGGCCCCTTTACCAAAGGTCTCCTAGGCAGTAACTGTATTTTGATTGAAACTCTTAATTCCTAACTTTTAATTGATGGGACAAGAATTGAAACTACAGTGTCTCGAGGATAGAATAGTCTAAGCTCCATTGAGAATAATGACTGTGACCCTGCTTTGATACTAAATCTTTTTCTCCTTTTTAGGCAGGAGGCTCCCAGGTGATTTTCACAAATCCTTTGGAAATTGTCAAGATCCGTCTGCAGGTAGCTGGGGAAATCACCACTGGTCCCCGAGTCAGTGCTCTGTCTGTCTTGAGGGACCTAGGGTTCTTTGGAATCTACAAGGTAACTTTTCTTTTGGCCATTTATTTGTGTATATGCTCATCTCCTAAATTAGTAACTGTTCATCAACGTGAAATCAGTTCCTCACATTTTTACACCTGGAATAGACATTCTGCAGGCACCCGTAGGGTACCTTCATGCCATTTAGAAGGAGGTGCCCCTTCCTACCATCTACCAAAAAACTTGTCTCTAGAAATACACAAATCAAGGATGACTACGATGTGAGTAATGCCCACTAGCCTTGTTCTGTGCACAGTTCTTTGCAGCAACACTGGCTGGAGCTATATTTGAGTTTGTTATTGATACTAAAACCTAATTCTCAGTGTCATCCTCTAGGAATGATAGGTGCGAAGATCACAGGGCACTGTTTTTCGGAAAATATGCTGAGCTCAGTTTAAGGAGAAGCCCGCACCAGATGTGGAATTTATTTTTCGATCCTATACATTCTGGCCCTGTCCATATGTATGCCTTGTCATAACTATTTGGAATCTTAACCATTTTTCATTTAGGAAATAGTTGTTCAGACTGATTACGAAACAAACTTTTAAGAAATACTTATAACTTTTTATTCACACTTTTCTACTAAAGAAGTGGTAATAGAATATACTAGAATTAGCTTCATAAATGCCTAGCTATAAGACTTTATCAAACATAATGTGTTCATTATTTTTTAATGGAAAGATTTAAAAAATACATTTTATGACCAACTCGAATAAGTAAACCTTAAGGATATAGTATGACTAGTCAAATGTCTACTTAAGATAGTTTTCATTTATTCCCCTCATAAAGGTATAAAATCATATAATATAAAATTAATTTTGCTTTTTCCTGTACACACATATCAATATTTGATTCAAATTCTTCATATGAATTTTGAATCCTTGTCTTGATAGACACGTAATCCACTTTTTGAATCAACTGTTTGCATGATTTTGCAAGAGTACATCATCTCGTTTTCATCCCAACCTGGCAAAATGAAGCACTTTTGGAATGCACGTGCAATATTGCCCTGGCATTTTTATCCTACAGAAACATAAGGTTAGGACAGTTGTTTTCATTTTTCTTATGCTCAGTTCATCCTAAGTGGATATAATGAGTCTCATGGTGTAACAACTTATCATATTGCTTTTCAGAGTGAACTTTAAATGCCTTGTTTTTACACAGCATTTGTGAGAACCTACCGCCAGAAGGATCTCCTCCTTTTTTTACCCTTTTCTTTTTAACTCAACTTTTGTGGGTGACCTTGATAAACATCGGAGTTAGTAGTAATTGAGGTTGTTTCAGGCAGATCTGCCTTTCCCAACTGGTACTCTATACTTCTCAAGCTCAAGTGATTGGAAAAGTACCCCATGATCTGACTTCGTAAGGATCAAATATAATGTGACACTCTTTTTTCTGGGTTTATTTTTGAGAGGGGCAGAAGCTTGCCTTATATGTAGCTATCGGTAATGTTTTGGAATAAACATGCTCATTTTTCAAAGCAGCACTTAAAATGCTCAGTCTGTGAGTGTGCGGTAGAACACAATGTTCTAGCTGTTTCATTTACCAAATTATTATCCAGCTGTAAGAAATAAACAGTGTTGTCATAGCATTGATCGATTTGAAGAAAAATCATCTCCTTTTCTAAATTTTTAGGCTTTTGCAGACTCTAACATGATGTAGCAGCATGTCATTTTGACAAGATGCCAAGCAGTCTTTCAACAGGTTGTCTGGTGAAAAACACTTAGGTGCATATGGCAGTGACTGCTATCGAAATGTCTAGATGGATAAAATGGTAAAAACTTGTTTGCTGACACAGAAACAGAGACTGTTAAACTACTTGCAAATGATACAAGACAGACTTAGTCCTTTTCATCTTCACAACATTTCATAATCTTAATCCTCTTTAACATCCCGTGAAAGTAGTTGGTCTCCTGATTTTTGTAGTTAAGAGAAGAGAGGCTGCCAGCGATGCTATCTGAGCTGAAACTGAGGCTCAGAAGTTTCTTGTTTCTACTTTTGTGCTAAAATTGCTTTCCTGAAGCGATCAGGATTGCTCAAGTTTGAGCAGGAGATCT
Source organism: Cynopterus sphinx (assembly GCA_030015415.1). Taxonomy (NCBI): domain Eukaryota; kingdom Metazoa; phylum Chordata; class Mammalia; order Chiroptera; family Pteropodidae; genus Cynopterus; species Cynopterus sphinx. Next base: position 25,229,813 of record CM057391.1, read on the forward strand.
CTCCCATATAAAGTTAGTTTAATTACTAGCCTGGCGGTTTAATGTAGTTCAGAGGCATTCCATGGGGCTTGGTGCAGCATTTGGTGTGTTGGTAATTACCAGTTGAAGTCGCTAACACTTTGAGCTTCTGGAAACTTGATTTCATTGCAAGAGAGAGTGACCTGGCAATTACCTCCTTTCTGCTGGTCGTTGGTGTCATCGCTAAGTCCTCTGAGATCCGTGAGCCTGGAAGAATTCATTCTGTAGAGTTCATTTCTCCATTCAGTCTGATTGGCCTTTATTGCCTCCCTGGGTTATCCTCACTGATATCCCAGCTTCCAACCTCAGGTTTGGGTTCACATGACTCCCTCCTCCGTGCTCACCCACCTTACTTACCCCACCCCTCCAAGGTCAGAGGTCACTTTAGCAATTCAAGATCTATTCTTTTAGGGGCGTCACAGCTTTCATATTGCTGTGTAGTTTACTGTTTTTGTTTCAGAATCACACTTTTTAGTAATAAAGTTTTTCACTGCTTCTTGTCTTGGTTGGGTAGAAAAAATGCACTTGACGTGAAGTGACCTAATACTTTTAAAGCTGGTATGTGTCCCTCCACCTGGGTCTTTAAAAAGAGGACTACTGTCCTAGTTTTAGTTGGGACAGGTAATCTTCATTCTCCTTCCCTTGGTCCTTTTGTTTGCTGTCGTTAACATGACAATGCAGGACCCTGGTGATGGGAGCAGTTGGCTGTGTCTTGTGTGTTTAGGCTGCAGTGCTTAACCTCATCTAAATTGGACTTAACCTGGCTTTCTATTTTTTTCCTGAATTGACTTGCAAAATACCTCATTATTCTCTGACTTCCCAGTAAATGGTAATTAGAACTCTTGCTTTAGAAATACATTTACAACTGAAAAAAAAATTGAATGTGGTAAACATTTCACATTCCTGAGGTCTCAAATAGTTTAGAGCAGTTACAGTGAACCCTGTAAACAGAACCCCCGCTTTTGGTAACATTTAAAATTTCTGAAAGAAAAAATTCTCTCTCTACCCATTATCACTTCATTTCTTCTTTAAAGGATAAAAGATAACCACCTCTTATGTTTTTTTTATATATATCTTTAAGAAAAGAAAACTTTTCTACTTAGGTCAATACTTACCTCTCCTTCCCCTTCTCTCTGTATATCTAAAATTGTACCCATATCGATATCAATCTTGTTTATGTGTATTTTAGCAAAAATAGAATCTTTCTCAACATCTTAAAGCTCTTTTCTCATTTTATTTAGTAACTGTATAAAAATTTTTAAAGTATTTTTTAAACAGTTTCCTACTGATGGGTATTTATGTTATTTCTAGTTTGGGGATATTACAAGCAATGAAAGGGCGAACATCCGTGCACATATTTTGACATGCTTTGTGACTTATGCTAATGATAAATTCCTAGTAATGAAATTGATAAGATAAGGGGTATGTGCATTTTTTTTAGTATTAATAGGTTTTTGTCAAGCTGTATCAGTTTATCAGTTTTATCTTGGTAACTTAAGTATATAAGACTAACTTCTCAATTGAAGGGCTTTAAAATATCTATTTTTATGAGCTCATAGCCCTACTTGAAGAAAACAACTCCTGAGTTATTACTTTGAGGACATGGTATCATGCTAATTTTCTAAGACCAAGGGACATTATATAGTTTTAAAACCACCACAGTAGTAGTTCTCACCGTTTGTCTTCTGCATTTGATTTTCACCTGGACCTCTAGGAAAGCCTCCTCATGGGATTTCTTTGTTTTGACTCTTGATTCTCTCAAATCCATTGTCCCCACAGTAGCCAGAGTGATCTATTTAAAATGTAAATCAGATTAATTCATTCACTCAACACATTCCTATTGAAAGCTGACTGTGTGCCCTGTTCTAGACATTTAGGATCTGGCTGTGAAATCTAAAGTCCTTGCTCACAGTTTGGTGGGTAAAAAGTCATCTATCATATGACATCAGATCATACTAAAAACCTTGAAAAATAAGAAAGACTTGGTAGGGTAACAGTATGGAGAAGGGCCAAAGCAGGACCAATGGAGGGAGGTTGCATTTTAATAGGGTGGTTGGTGAGGGCCTCTTGGGTGAGATGACATTTGAGCAGAAGAAACCAGAGGAAATGAGAAATTAATGTCCCCTACAGCTTCCTTTTACACTTTAAATAAAACCTCAACTCCTTCACTCCTGGCCCCATCCTCTCCACCCTCCAGTTTGTACCACCCTTTTTTTTCCTCGTCAGCTCACCTAAAGGCTCTTCCCTTCATGTCTTAGCTCAATATATAGATGCCTACTTAGAAGGATGACCAGGTCATTTGCTGTCATATCCCCTCTTTCCATTCTTTACATAGCACCCATCACCATCTGATGATTTTCTCTGTGTGTGTCTCTCTCTTATCTAGTGTGTACTTTGATGCCAGAGACCTATCTTATTCATACAGCTTATAACAGTTTCTGGCACATACATAGACATTTGATAAGTTTTTGTTGAGCCAGTGAATGACGAGCAAAAGCCATGTGTTTCCAAGTTATAACAAGGGTATTAGAGCACAGAAGTGAGTAAATTGACAAGTAATGACCATGATATTGGGGTAGTCAACTGTCAAGAAAGGCACTAATTATATGAGAGCTTGCTTTCCCACTTTCAGAGGCAGCCAACTCTGCCCTGGGCTCTGGGGATATGAAAATAAATTGATAACGCATGATTTCATAAGGAGTTCACCATCTCATGGGGGCAGTCAGAGAAGTAAACAGGTCTTTGGAATACAACACAGGTACAGCTGAGAAAGGCTGTCAGAAAGATGTGCTTGGGTTCTCAGGGAGGTGGAGCTGACATAACAAGAAGGCCAGGAAGACCTTAAAAGATGTCATGGTTAACCGGGTAAAAAACAAAGACAAATGGTATGATCAACTTTGTGTTTGAGGAAGGATAATTCAGCTTCAGTATGGAGAATGCCGTGTGAGAGCAAGACTGAGGCCAGTTAGGAGGATATTGGCTGGGGAGGATGGATGGGAAGAAAAGATAGCAGTGGCCTAAGCTTACGGTCATGGGTATGGGGTTGTGCATTAGAAGAATGTTTGAGAGTCTCACAAAATCTTGAAAAGTAATTAAAGGTGAAAAGTAAAGGAAGATAAAAGATTACTCTCATTTTTCTAGCTTGAGTACCCAAATGGATGGTACTTTAAATTTTAGAATTTCATTATATTTGAGAAGCTCCAAGAAACCTGAAAAGACCTTTATAACTGAGGAGTAGAGGCCCAGAAATCCTAGTGTTTGATTTTGCTCTGCCATACTGAATGTAGGCTTTGGGCCCGGTCAGAGGGATGGGGACTCTAGATGCTCTTTTAATGGTTGTCTGCATGAAGCTATGCGAGTGAGTAAGATCTCTAAACAGATGGAACGCCAACGATGGAACTCAGGTCACCCACATTTAGGTGGCAAAAGTAGTATGGGTGGAGAAAAAGCAGAAGTAGCTGTCAGGTAGGGAACTGAGGTCAGCAGTGTGTGGGAGTTAGTTAGCAGAAGGGTGAGATGTAAGGTCGAGGGGGGGGAGGTGAGTGTCATCAAGTGCCACAGAGACCAAGGGGCATGAAGACCAAGAAGAGGCCTTTGAACTTAAACACAGAGGTCAGCGGTTATTTTTAAAACATCAACTTAAGTAGAATGGTGGAAGTAGAAACCTTATGAGAAAATATGAGCAGACAGAAACCACTGTGGAAGAAAAAGAGGGGTGTAGCAATGATGGTAGAGGGGAGAGGAAGCCGAGAGATTTAGTGTTTCTTTTCATTTTGTTGGGAGGACCATGCCTATCTATAGGCAGAGAGGAAGAAGAGTCACTGAAGATGGAAGAATTTGAAGAACCTGAAGATAGTAAGATTCAATGTGGTGCTAGGACTTTCAGGAGGGTCAAAGAGAGAGTCCAGGCTTATCGTTTAATCCTACTACAGCCTATGAAGCAGATACTTTTGTTTTGTTTTGTTTAGTTTAGTTTTGTTTTGTGGGGGGTAGGGAGGAAGGGATGTTATTGTTATTGTTATTTCTAGCTCTGAGTCACAGCTGTAGAAAGGAAGGCCTGATGGGTTTAGGTAATTTGCCTAAGGTCACATATCTTCTAAGAGATTGGGAGGCTAAATTTCAAACTTAGTTCCATCACTCTTTGAAACCTGAACTATCACATAAAGATATGTTGAGGCAGATAGGAGAGAGCACGTGCCTGATAACTCAGGAAAGTTTAAAAACAAGGTTGTATGCTAATCATGGATATTGAGCAGTTAGCAGGTTTGGTGTCATTGTTGACAGTGGACATGCTAGGGAAATGGAAATGAAAAGAATCGAGATGACGCTAATCATAGGTGTGAGATAGTTTAGGCCAGGGTAATTATATGATTGCTTTTAGTGTCCAATACTATTTTAAAATGTTACATGTTAGAAAAATGATTTCATTTTACTTTGTTTTGTTTTATTTTCCAGAATAAGGGCTTTTAACCTTACATCTTATATCAATTCTTGAAATTACAGAAATTAAAATTATTTTGTCCATTGTAAGGCAAGAGGGCCCTTCTGTTTTCCTCTTATATTAACCAGAGTAGCAGTACAAACCACATATGCTCTGGAGAGAGCCGCAAAACCAGACAGTGGAGCCATGTTGCTATTCCAAATGATATTTATTTGTGTTCATTGAAAATAATTTTGTGCCTTCATGATAGCTTTTTCAAAAATATCTGCCATAAAACAAACATTTTGGACATTTTGTCTTATTAAAAAGCAGAATTTTAGAAATTCAGATGAGGATATCAAGTACCTCAGGAGGCCAGGTTTTGTATCCAAAACGGTGTAAACTTGTGATTAATACTGGAAGTCATGTGATATTCTGCTTACATATTGTTTTAAAAGAAAAACTGGAAAAAACATGTTTTTTGTTATTCTGTTCTTGTGTTTCGCTGCATCATCTGTAAAAAGGATAATAATAGTACTGACATTCATAGTACTGTGTGGGGGTTTACTAAACTAGTACATGTAAAGGATATCGGCTAGAATAGCACATAATATGCATGATGTGTCAGTTGTTATTAATTTTAACTTATAGGATGTCAACTAATGGGTTCTGGCAGACATACCCAACTTCCACTCTGCCCCACTCCTGGGTAATTTCTGATCATACTCCTGTGTGGTCAGCAGTCTCCTCTAGGTCAGACATTCTGCTGTGGACTTTGGGAAGGAGACACATTGAAATATATTAGGTTTATAAAGGGGTGCCCAAAGGAGTTGAGTATACAGAAAGCTAGAAAAGACCCTTATTAGAAATATTACAAAATATTAGAAATATTATTAGGACTGTTAGAAAATAATTTAAATTGTTTTGGTTATTCTACCGGCCATTCACCAAATATTTGTTGAGGGCTAACTCTCACAGGTACTAGAGTTACAAACGTGAATGTAGTACCATTGCCTTCAAAGTGATCTATATTAAGGATGGTGAGAGAACATAATGACATGTTCTAGTGCCATAAAGTTCTTTTAAAAGTTAGTTTCAATAGGCAGTAGAGTTTTGAAAAGAAGAAAATTTAGATATAAAAGAGTATATAACAATAAAATCTTAATCTCCTTGCCCCATGGTGCAGGTAAACTACCTTTCCAGAGGCAGACACTTTTGTCAAGTTACTGTTTTGTTTTGATGATGTTTTTTCTTTTGTTTTTGTCTGCAGCATTAGTTTTAACACAGCACTTTTTTATTTTAACCAAACTTTTGTAATAGAGTATGCTGTTACTAATCCACTATTCATAGTGTTCTGAATATATTTTCCAAAAGTGACAGATGTGTTTCTGTTAATCTATCCTTACATTTCTCTGGTTTTTAATTGTGGCCAAGGTACACATTTAAAATATGTCCAGTTTAATAAATGTTTGGTGACTATAAAATTAATGATATATGGCTTGTGACAACCAAAGAGTCCCATATGGGGTATGATCAATTTAGCCAACTAGTATAAACTTATTTGGTAGGTTTAGGCCTTTCACCAGAGAAAAGATTGGCTCTTAGCCTGATCCATGTAGAACTTTACTGTGATTCAAGGATGAAACCACATAGGAGTCATACTCCAGCTTCTAGTTGTTTAAAGAACATAGTTGTTTCTATTTACTGCTCCAATGGGACAGTGTACTTCTCCTTGATAACAGCAATTACCTTTATATCATCGCAATTATTGAAGATCCTCATGCTAGGTATTGTATTGGGTGCTTTTTATTAATCATTGGATTTAAATTTACTTCTTATGTTAATATAAATCTTACCCACATCTTATGAATTAGGAATTGTAGGTTCAATGATTTTAAGATACCTAAGTGGCAGAGCAATAATTTGAGCCTAGGTCTCTGACTCTGAAGTCTGTATTCTTGCTTGTAGAGAGTCCTGTTGGTGTGAAATGTCAGAATTTAGATATAGATCCATATTTAAGGTAATACATTTTGACTGCTTCTTTGAAAGCAGTCTGCTCCTCCTCTGAAAAGTCATCCTCTTCAAGAATTGCACACAGAAAGGTGAAACGCAAAGATAGTACTCAGCTCAGCTATAATGATTAATGTTGCAAAGAAAAGCCCTTCATTGAGTATGTTGAAGGGAATTGGAATAAAAGCTTTTTTCTTTCTCTGTGGAGTTTGAAATCTACATCAAGGAGAAGAAGAAAAAAGGAATTATCAGGGGTATTGTCCGCATAATACTGCACCTTTTGAAAGAAACTTGTCAAGAGACTGAGTCAAGAGCAAACCAGCCTGAGCATCTCCTAAGCAAGGCATTAAGTTCTCTCTGTAGGGTTTCTGGCCATTAGCAGATGAGCACCGTTCATAGCAAAGCGAGGCACAATAGTAGGACAGAGAACTGGCATTGACACAGGCGTGGCATTTCCTGCCAAAAAAACTTGAGTCGCCAACATGCTTTTGTTAGGATTACAATGAAATTAAGGAGCAACCAATATCCTAAAAGTTCCTGGACTAAAGAAACCGAATAATAGGCACTGATATTTTATATTCAAATTGAAGTAATTTCAATGTCACTGATATTGAGTCCCCAGTTGTTGGCTGATTTATTTGGTTTTAACACTAAAGACACAGCCATGTAACAGGCCCTGGCACCAGTGATATTTGTCAGCAAGATACTGAAACTCACCCTGTTCAGTTCCCAGCCAGGCGGCCCAACTGTCCCTTGACTGGGCAGAGGAGGTGCTGCCAGGCTGTGTATCCAAGGGTTAACTCGCTTGGGAGAAACCAAGAGGAATGCTAAGGGATCAAGACATGACATGCTGCCCATTGTTTGTAGCTCTAGGATCAAAATATACAATTATACATGCCAAATAAATTCTAAACCTGTAAGTTAGGAAAGGAGGGGTGGCTCTGACTACAGGTGCCAGAAGCATTAAATAACATTCTCAGACAAGGTGCACCACTGTTGTCTTGAATGCTGCAGGGTCTCCCCAGTCTGGCATTTTCCCCCATGCTAGACAATGTGCATTCACTGCAGGAGTCTCTGTTAAGCCTCCGTCTCCCAGACCTGCTGGCTCCTGGTGCCCGGCCCTGACACAGAGGTGCCTTTGTGAGTGTAATTACCTTCCCCTGTATTAGAAATAGTCTGCTTAGAGCTGTGTTTGCAGGTACTGCTGGAATAAGCAGGAATCAGCATGCGAAAGCCCTGCCCTGGCCCTGGCTTCTTTATGGGCAACTATCCTTCAGGACTGTTTTGTTTTGTTTTGTTTTGTTTCCTCAAACGGATTGGCAGGTGTGATCTCAACTGAGAAGAGATTTAAAAGAAGGAGAAGAAAAAAGACTTGGGAGATAGGTGTGTGTGTGTGTGCGCGCGTGTGCAAGCACGTGTAAGATACAAATCCGGTTGTGTTTTATCTTTTGACAATTCGTGCCAAACAGAGCTGCCAAAGTAAACTTAAGTGGATGATTCCAGCAACTTAAGAACTGATCAACTTTCAAAGGTGTCTACATCCAAAGAAGCATGAGAAGCAAAATAAAAAATTTCTCTGCCGTGATGATACTGTGGCCAGCGTCTGTAAGCCTGTGAAATTGGCCAGTGTCAATTATGGACCAGTAACTTGAAGTTAAGTGAGGCCTACCCTTAAAGAAGCTTTTTTAACCTTAAATGGAATGATGACAGAGAGACTTCAGAATGATACAGGATTGGATGGAACAGAGCCAGAGTCGATAATTAAACTAGATCTGAGTTTTGATTCTAGTTTATATATAGGTCTCCCCTGAGTTGCTTTTTATTGTTCCTCTCTGTTATTGGGCCTTTTATTAAAAAAGAGAAAAAATAACAACAGTAATTTCCCCTCTTTGGAGAAAGAGTGCTTTAATGAGTTGTAAGAGATTAGATGATTGTACTTTGCATTTATTAATTTCCCCCAAGTGATTTTACTGTGTACCAGGGAAATCCAGGGCTAACCAGAGAACATCTGAGACAAGGCTGCCTGGAGAACCAGTGAGAAAGACTGAAAGCAGGACAAGAACATTTAAAGATTTATTTAGGTGGTGTGCACTTTGTAATTTATTAATATTTTAATGGCCAGAGTAATTATTTTTGTGTTGCCGACACAGGCTCCTGGGCAGCACAGAATGTTTCCCTTTATTATGAAATTGCCTGTTCAGAATGGCTGATCACCTAGTGAAAATTGTATGTGGGCAAGTAGAATTCAAGTTAAACAGGTTTGTTTTGATGTAGGATTGGAGAATGGGTGTTCACCACAAAGTGAAGGATTTATCAAGGAATCTGGGAGAGAAACATTCTCACTGTTAGAACTTTAAAAGCCTGTGTCACATCCTGCTCCCCTTTTCATCGTGTGAGCAGCAGGTCAGGCACTGCCTGGGGCAGCCTTACAAATTGGCACCTGCCTTTGTGCCTTAGACCTGAAGGAAGCAGTGAGGAAGGAGGCCAGGGAAACTTAATAAGTCTATGCCTTTTTCTCCAATCCTCTGCAAAGTTAGCTTTCTTTGGAAATTGGGCTTTGATGCCTGGGGTGTGAGAGAGGCTTGAGGCACCTCTGAGTCAGAAGAGTCATTTGCTGCCAGGAGATGGCTGAGCAGTCTCTGGCCCCTGGATAGGCAGGGAGACTTAGACCTCCTCATCCCCACCATCCCTTACATGTATGCTGCAGTGGACACCTCATGCGGGACGTTCACAGTTATTACCTCATTTATTCCTAACCCCCGTCCCCTGCCAGTGGAAGAAGGGCAGCCTGGTATTTTTGACAAGTGAGGGAGGTTCAGAGCTTGATTACTCATGGTGCTCATCAAGCAGCAGAACGGAGATGGAAGGGAAGGTTGTATCAGGGATTCTTCATTCCTGGATCAGTGGAAATTGGAGTTTTTAAATGTTTTAACTTGCTGGCAAGGCTGTCCTGCCTCTGTGAAACAGAGATGGTGACTGTTCCACATGCCATCTTTCTACCTTGACTTTTCCTTTTCTTCCTTTTTCTCAGATAATCAGAAATATAAAACATCTTACATAATCACACATTTGCTCTGGTACAAATTATTTGATTTTTATTATGCATTGTCTGATCCCTAGTAGGTAAAATACAACCTATCCTATCCATTTTTCTTTTAGTGTTCCATAATGGAGCTCCACCTTTTCCTTAGATTTGTTTGTTCGTTTGTTTGTTTGTATGTGTTTTGATTAAGCCATTTTTCTTCTCAGTCATCTGGGGCTGTTTTCAAGCACATCACACCCCTTACTAGGCACTTGTTCTCCCTGATGCATGAATGATTATAATGAGTTCAGGAAAGAACATTCCTTCTTGAGAAAACCTAACTGCTTCTTCACGTGGTCATACCCTTCTTGTGTCACAAGGATGTTTCTCATTTCAGATCACATCTTCCCATGGCCTTTTGATTGTATTGAAGCCACATAGCATACGAGGACCTAATCATTGTTTCTCTCTCTTTCTTTTTTTTTAAATGTTAACGTTCCAGTACAAAATTATCCACTGCTTCCTCCTAAGTTCTGTTGTATCCCCAGCAAATTATATGTCTTTGTTTGAAAAACAAAAAGCTTGGTTTTGGTGTCTAGTGTAGTTTTCCAAGAAATGAGTTAGTTTTCCTTGCAGAAACCTGACAACATATTCCAAAGCCTCTCATTTCTCTTTTTAGTTGCGGTTTTTTTCTGTGTGAACTGGCAAAGCCAAGCCATTGTCACCAGAAACATGTCGTAGGCCCAAAACGACAGCCCGAGATTTTGCTAAGTGTTTTCTAAATTAAATCAGACAATAATTCCTGGCCCCTTGGTTGCTTATACCATGAAATAGACAATACAAATATAGGCAGATATAAGAACACGGAGAAAGCTCAGAACAGTAATGAGAAAGAATAGACAATGTGGAGCCATATGGAATCCATGCCCTGTCTATCTTCTAGTGAAAGGATCCTCAGTGGAAAGGGTGGTATTTGGGTTAAATGAATGAAGAGGTAGTATTTAAGTCGATGTTCCCAGTTTAGAAATTATCAAAGAAGATGCGGAGTGATAAGGTGTGCCTTGATGGATCACATGAATGGGGGCATCGAGTAGCTTTACCTGAGAGGAATCAAGCTAAGTAGAGGAAAATGGAAAAGTGAAGTCATTACAAAGCTTTGAGAAGAGTGAGAATAGCAGGCCTAATCTACAAGACATCCAAGACCAAAGATGGCACAAGAGTTTTTTAAATAACAAATAGCAAGGAAATTTCAGCAATGTGGCTGAGGAAGGAAGGAGATGTTAGACCATACCGCCCTTCTCCCCCTACAAAGCAGCCATACGTCATGAATTTTAGGAGAAGAAAAGGCATAACTCAGAACCACAGAAGCATATGGTTGTTAAGATTGCCGTTGAAGGAAACTTTCCAAAACATGTACTGCAGTTATGGTGGTTACCTCTGACTGATGAAAATCAAGAGCAGTTTAAGTTTTCAGTATTCATCTGTGTTGTCTGTGGTAAGCACTTAATATTTTATAATCAGGTGGAAAGAAACTTTTTAAAGGGGAAAGTATTACCAACAACAACAAAATAAAAAGCAGAACATAGAGACTGAAGTTCAGCTCTAAAATGCAAAGATTTGGGAGGTGAGGTTAGATGTAAAAACTAATAGATTTAGTAAAAGGCAAGATTTGTGGGAGAAGGAATTACATCAGCTGAAAAAATTACTCCAAAGTGATTTATTTAGAACGTAACGTGGCGGTGGTTTTGCTCTACTGAGAGAGCCAGACATGAAGAAGATTTAACTGATCTTAATTTGAGTTGGTTACTTGTATCTATTTTGGATAATGCTTTCCCACACAGTGGGCAAATGGCTGGCAGAACTTACAGGAAGGTTTGGAGGCAAAATAAGGAAAAGGAAGTCAAAATAGAGTAACGTCCTGCATTATAACTTGTTAAGAGACTGACTAATCGTAAGGAAAAGATTGGATGCCACACATGGATATTGGTGTTACACTGTACTTTGTCCTCTTGGGAAATGGGGGGAGGGGCAAAGAACTTGAGAGTCCTGAGTTTTGGGCCTGTCTCTGGTACTGCTCCAAGGATGTGCCCTGAGCAAGTCAACAGCATGACCCTTAATAAACATCCAGTTAATAGACTAACTGTCCTGGCCATCAGTTTGCTCATTTATAAAATGAGAAATTTGGGTGTGGAGGATTTGTGGTTTCTTTTCTCAATTAGGGATTTCACAGTTTGGGGGTAGACAAGACACAAAAGTGTGAGCTGATTGGTAGTACATGATGTGGATCTCTCCTTTTCTTGAAATATCTGTACTCAAAGTGGACAGAAGCTTCTGAACACATTCACGGGTGAATTGACTGGGGAATAGGCAGCAGGATCCAGATTCCAAGCATTCGTTCTGGTTGGAAGGATGGGCCAAGCTACAATGAAGTGTAATAGGATTAAACATAAAATCCTACTTATGTTACTTGTTTAAGGCAACTAATTAAGTTACAGAAGACTAGGTTAATAGCCATTCCAATGAAAAAGACTAAGGGTTTTGTTACCCACAGCTTAGTTTGAGTCAGGAGTATAATGTGGGTGTCAGAAGAGCAAAGGCTGCAGTAACAGATGTGTAGTGTTAAGAAAGTTTGACAGATTGGAGCCTAGCATCAGTCAGAAATTCCCAAGATTCAGCACCACTGGGCCTCAATAAATGTCACTGGGCTTGGTTCCATCTGTTGAATCTGGATGGATTCATTGTTTCTTTGAAGATTCTCTAAATTTGGTGGAAATTTTTAGGTATTAGAAATCTGTAAAAGGAATGGTATTAAATCATTAAGTGTTGAAAAGGAGTGACTTCCTTCTCACTTAGCCTTCTTAAAACACAATATGTGTCTGTAATTTTCATTAGATGATTAACTGTTTCATCATATTTCTGGGCACACATCAGTTCTCAAGACCTCTCCATGGCATGATTTTGGCACCAAAAACTATTTGGTGAAGACTTTGCTCTAGTTGTTAATTGTTCTACATACAGCTTTTAAATGTGTAGGAATTATTGTAAATATTTTAAGGGTTTCAAACAGGCATTTATTAACATTTCATAAATCCTGGGAGGTAGGGGTAAGTATGTGAATAAATTAGGGGATCCATGAACCCCTTGAAAAGGCATATAATTTTTTATGTATGTGTAATTTTTTTCTGGGAAAGAGTCCAACACTTTCATCAGAATCTCAAACAGTATGAAAAACAAATCCCTTCCCCCGCCACCTATATAATTTGTCTACTTCCTAGCATGTAAACAGAGAGGCCTCTTGGTTGTTGCTGCTCATCTTTTGAGAACAGATCCTCCTGGAAATGCCAGTGACCTGCCATCCATAGGGATTTCAAAGGATGTCACAGGCAGAGTTCCAAAAATGTTTTAATTGAAATCTTACCATTGGAATAAATGAGAACTACCCCCTCTTCCTCATGCTACACAGTAAAATTTGTTTTATTCTTTAAAAGAAACTTTAGATTTATTACTTGCAGAATTTCAGTGATTTTTTTTTTTTTTTTGCTGTTTCCCTTTTAACTTGTGAGTACAATTCTGTCTTCTCCAGGAATATTTTGTTCTGAGGTAAGTTCCAAAGAAGCTTGATCTTCTCAATGGGATATGTGTTTCATGTGGTTTTTCTTCCTTTGCAAACGGACAGGGTGCCAAAGCATGTTTCCTGCGAGACATTCCTTTCTCGGCCATCTACTTCCCGTGCTATGCTCATGTGAAGGCTTCCTTTGCAAATGAAGATGGGCAGGTTAGCCCTGGAAGCCTGCTCTTAGCTGGCGCCATAGCTGGTGAGTGTCCCGCACAGGGCTGATGGCACCCCCACGCCACAGTGCTGGAATTTTTACTTATAGTTCCTGACAGGGCACTTATGAGATGGCTGTAGATTGCTTTGAAGAGCTACCGAAAAGAGGGACAGAAATTAATCTTACTTCTGGCAAATGAGACTATTAGCTTAATTTCTTAACTCCAGAAAAGGCTCATTAAAAATTGGTTCATTTTGTGGTATCGTTGGATTCCAGTTCAGTATCAATTTATAGTTTCGCTTCATAGAATAGGAATGAGAACTGTTCAGTTGGAAGTTTTAAGAAGTTTTGATACTTGTGCCTTTGTGATATGTAAGCAAAATAGTATATAAAAGCTTGTCCAGAATTGAAATGATAATTATTATCATTTAGAGAAAAGACATGTAGAACGACCAGAAACAACTCGGTCCTGTTAGACACCTGATTTCTCCTCGCTGTGTAAGGTTATAGGAACTGGGTGTGTGTGTTAATTGAATCACAGAGAGAAATGACTGCCATCTTTTTTTCAGTGCTACAGTGGAAATATCAATAGAAAAAAATGGATTCGGAGGTTGGCTTCTACATCCCAGTGTAAATCCCTAGAGGAAATTTGATTATAGCCACAGCAGGAATCAGTTTGTTCTTTGATGCTCCTTGTCCAGAGACCCCAAAGGCCGGAACAATCTGGATTAGCTCTCCAGGTGGTGACAAACATTTAATGAGTTAACCAACCCTAAGGCAGTCATGGGATGCCTGGGCCCAGACAGTTTTGATACAGGTGTTCTCATCAGTTGTGTGGCTTACGTCTCCTGAGGACAAACCCCCCTGCCTTGAGAAGCTGCTTGCTGTTTTGTGGGCCCTGTGTCCTGCCTGTAGCCTGGGGAGCCCCTGGAGGAAGTAACCCAAGTAGCTCCTCTTTATTTCTTAATTCATTCTCTTTAAAGGCAGCGATGTTGCTGTATGAGGCAAGATTGTCCCTACTTGTATGAGTAGAAATGAGACCACTCTATATCAGGAAATCATGATTTCAATCCCAATTTAGCCATTGACTCAGTATATCCTTTATGTCATTTATATGTGTATAAATGATATTATTTTTGAACCAAAAGGTTACAGTACAGTTTTTTCAAATTACTTAGTTAAAAGAAAGTGGGACCTAATGGAGAGAACTAACATAACACTTAGTAGCATGTGACCTTGGACAAGTCACTCAACCTCCCCTAAGCCTTGGTTTTCTCAGCTATAAATAGAAATGAGAACTGTATAGACTAGAGGGTGGGGTTGGGAGACTTAAGTGAGAGTTTCCATTAAGGATTTTGTGCATAGCGTGTAGTAAATACTAGATAAATGTAGTTTATTGAATTCAAAAGAATCTGACTATAAATCCCTCCAAAAATCAGTTATGAAATCGGGAAGATAAGTATTAGAGCTCAGCTTGAAGTCTAGGACTCTCCCCAAGTTTTGTGTTCTTCACACCACAAAAATACTACCTTTGACTTCTTCTTTAGAGACGACAATTCCCAGACACGATTTCATTTCTGGGTTGAGGCTTCCTAGGTAGTCCCTACTACCAAAGCTATAGAAATTCCTTGTAGATTTTTTTGTCTTTTAAGATTTAATTTTTCCCTTTTGTTTTTTATGATTATGAAAATAATAATTCTCATCGTAAAATTTTGGAAAGTACCACAAAGGATAAATAAGAAAATATTATCCATTTTTTCATGACTCTAAGGTAATCGCTATTTAACATTTTTGCTAAGTTTTTCTTCCTCAAATGGTTTTTAACAGAGTTGTAATCATACTGTGCATACGTATGTAGTTTTCACTTAATATTATATCTGAAGCCATCACAACAAAGTGGTTCATGGCATGGACTGTGGGGTCAGGCTACCCCCGTTCAAATTCCAGTTTGTTCACTTAATCTATGTGCCCTGTGCAAGTTATTCAATCGTTTCTTTTTGTTTCTCCGCCTAAATATGGGAATAAGAGTAGCCTTAGTCTCACAAGGCTAATATGGAGATTAAGTCAATTCATAGATTTAGAGGTCCAGGAAAGTGTTTGACACATAATAAGTATTTTTAAATGTTCAATGAGAATATTAATTTTATTATGTGTCATTTAAAACTTTGTAAACATAGTTATTGCCACATACTGATCTAATCCTTAGTATTAGAATACCCCAAAAATATTTTTTAATTTAAATATTTGATGTAAAAAATGTGCTTAAAGGCTTTTCCCTTATTTTAGATCATTTTCTTTGGAGAAAGAGATTCTCTAAAGTGATTTTGCTGGTAAAATTTATATATATATTATATATATATTTTATATATATAATATATATATACACACACATACATACACATATACATATATATATATATGATTTTTTTTAAGGTATCACCATTTTATTCTTGAAAGTTTGAACTAGTATACATCCCTATGCTGCTATTTTAGCCCTATGGCTCTCCTGTTGTCTTTAGAATTGGTTATTTATAAATGCATAACAAATTACCCCAACACTTACCAACACAACACAGCAAACATTTATTATTTCACAGTTTCTGTGGATCAGAGCAACTTACCTGAGTGCCTCTGGCTCTAAGTGTGTCATGAGATTGCAGTCAAGGTGTCAACCAGGGCTCTCCCTGGAGGGCTTGACTAGAGTTGGAGGATTCACTTGCAGGGTGGTTCAGCACCTGGCCATTGGCAGGAGACCTCAGTTCGATGCCATATGACTTTACCTTAGGTCACCTTGATGTCCTCATGACAGGCCATCTGGCTTCTCCCAGAGCAAGATCCAGGAGAAAGAGGAGAAGGGAGGTGAGGAAGTAGGGGGAGTATGAGGTAGAGGGGAGGGAAAAGGGAGAGGAAGGGAAAGAAAGCAAAGTAGAAGCCGAGATGTCTTTTATGGCCTGGCTTTGGAAGCCACACTCCTATATTTTCTCACTTTCTTATTGGTATGAGATCCACCGTGTGTAATAGTCAAGGAGATTATACAGATGTAAAAGTGTGAATACCAGAAGGTAAAGGTCATCGAGGGCCATTTGGGGAGCTAGCTGTCACACTTACTATAGAACATTTACTTTCATTTGTTTTCCATCTTCCCCCTAATCTGCCACTTCCCTGTAGGGTAGGAAAATGTAAGACACAATTTGTCATATTGGTTTTTTGTTCAAAGACAGATTAGCTACAAAGTTTGACTGTCTTGTAAATTCCACAAATCTTTATAAACTATGTAATGAGAACTAAGCAAATTAAAATGCCTAAAAATGTATCTGAATTAATATGAAAGATTAGTAATATATTTTGCTATGTGATGAACATAAAAATATCCAGTGATAAGCAGTGAACTGATGTCAAGGCAGGAAGTGGGGCAACCAGCTGCTAGGTATGCTGGGCCAGATTCCCAAATTCAGTGTGGAGAAGAGCAAGAAGACTTTTGGCCAGAAGTGTGCTAAGTGCTACACCATCAAGAAAGGCAGCGAGCACAAAAAATGCACACCTGTGTGGGCTGCTGGATGGAAGACAAACAAGGCTCCCACATTTTTCTTGTGGAGACCACTGAGCGCAGAAGCACTTCTTAGGGAAAGGACACAGTGATGGAGCATGTGCAGATCCAAAGAAGCATATCCCGTGGCCAAAGTGATCTTTTCTGTCTTTTGAGAAAGGAGAAAAGCTTATCTCAAAATAAGCTATGATGAATAGTATAGTTAACCACGAACTTATTTATTATAAGACCGAATTGTCTCAACTATTTAAATTGATCTCTTACTCAGAATACTCAGAATATGTTTTGTTGAATAATCCTATTATAAATAAGATGGGTCTGGGATTAGAAGAATATGGTTATGCTCTCTATGTTTTGATAGTAATTTCAGTTATTCAATAAGAACTATCTAATTTTTCCAAAATTTTGATTTGATTTGAAGTTAGATTGCTTTAATAATATGTAGCTTTTTAACAGGTGGTTGTTGCTATCTAAAAACCTAGAAAATAACTGATTTTTTAAAAACTTAGTAATTGGGAATATCTTTAAATCCTGGAGATATCTACTTTATTAATTCACAGAGTAGAGTAGACTAACTGATATTTGAATTTATGTTTCTTAGCCAAAGTACCTCAGTATGTCAGAGGTGAGAGTTGAAGGAAGGAGCCCGAAATTAAACTAAATTCTAATTCCCTCTGATTAGCATGTTGCTTTTTGATTAATGTAGGACATTTCAGTATGGTTTATGGATATCTAATATGCCTCAAATTTTCTAGTGTTCTCTCATACCAGATGATCTTAATTGTCAGAATGATGAGATATAGGAACAAATCAAGCTGTAGTGACTGCCTTACCTTCGAACTGAGTGGCTTAGACTAACTTATGATTCAGCAATATCTTTAAAAGCTGTTCAAAACACAGATATGAAAGTTATGTGCATGTGACTGATTATGAGGCTTTCAAAGTATTAGAATTCATTTAGGATAAAAGTACTTGTCACGAGCAAGGAAGGTGGCTCCTAAAGTAACACCTTGGACATGTTTGCGTCCTTCCACAATGCCAGGTTTAAGTAGAACCTTCTTAGATAAACCAGTCAGGGTAACACACAGCACACAGAAAGGGGCGGGTAGAGAGGCTTATGCAACAGAGAGGAAGAGTACAAGTCCTCTGCATTCCTGAAGTGAGCTCTGAAACTGGCGGCACAGATGGTCTCATGTCAGTCCCAAGCCAGCAGCCACAGTGGGCAGCAGGTCAGAGTGCTCGGTCCTCAGCGTACACATTGGCGATGCTCTGGGGTCAGGCTTGAGCATCGTCTGTCTGAGGCGTTCAGCTTATCAGGTCCTTGCAGGGTGGAATCCTTTTGCATTTCGGCTCGTGTACTCGTCCCGGATTCTGGACTGCAGTTTGGCTGATATTTTCGTGGTTCTGGGTGGTCCAGTCACACCCTAAGGGTGTTTCCATTATGTGACTTAGTTGTTCGCCAGTTGACATTATTGTCATGGCTTACAGTGGAGTCCATTTTGTAAAGTCCAAAAAGTTGCCCATTCTTTATGCTCTATACAATACTGTTGGCACAAATCTGTTAATTATGTAGATGTAAAGCTTAAGATAATTTAAAAGCAGATCTTAAAAAAAAAATAATGTAATGGAGAGTGTGGATCAAGGTAATGCACTGAGTGTTCATCCATCTCCTCTCCTCCCAAATACCTTAAAATGTCAGAAAATACATTTTTTTAAAACTCCTTATTGACACTAGGAGATGTTAGCACCAGCCCTCAGAAGGCAGGAAACGGAGCCGCGTTTGAATTAATTAGGCTCTGGACTGAAAGATAGGTGCCACAGCCCTGACCACGGAAAGGAAAAATGACTGTCATTAATGTAAGAGCAGAAGCAGAGAATTTTAACCTCTGAGGGAACAAGGGAGTGCCTGGAGGTGGGGGTGGAGGTTTTAGGTAAATCATTAACAGGACTTAAGGAACTGCATTTACTAAAGGAAAATTCAGGCTGGTCCTCTCTCCTCTTTTTATATGGAGTTCAGGCAACATTCGAATCCAAGCTGAAAGCCCAGAGCTCTATTCTAAAGAAGGGACCACTTGCCAGGGGCAATTGTAAGGGACT
Organism: Cynopterus sphinx; assembly: GCA_030015415.1. Classification (NCBI taxonomy): domain Eukaryota; kingdom Metazoa; phylum Chordata; class Mammalia; order Chiroptera; family Pteropodidae; genus Cynopterus; species Cynopterus sphinx. The sequence goes on from CM057391.1 coordinate 25,248,697, forward strand.
GAAAGAACACAGGGCAAAGCTTAAGATAATTCCAGACCTTTACCACAGATTTGAAAGAAATAGTAAACTAATGGCCGCTTTACCCAGGAGGAGTATAAAATAATCCCTTCTACTTCCAGGACAAAGCACTCCACATTTCAGCTGATCTGGAAGTTCCCCACCTCACCATCTAACTTGCCCCTGACATACAGTTAACAGGCCTCACCCCTGTCACAGGCCCTCCCGTTCGGGAAAAGGCCTGTGGGTGACACTGGCCTAGTACATGGTAGAAGCCATCCACAGCACTAATCAGCCTGTCCTTTGAACTTGAATCATCAATAGACAACCAGAGGTCCTCAGACAAGACTAGAGGGAGCAATAGGTTAAGTAAACAGAAAATAGACAATTCAGGGAACAGAGAACTTTTAAGAACTATAATTAGGGTCCTCAGAGAGATTTAAAAGGAACTATCAATAAAGAAGCTTTCTTGACAATTGATAATAGGATTGCCAAAATTAAAAATCCATATAGATGGTCTGAATGAAAGAATGGATATGATCAAAGACCAAATTATGGCATCTGGGAAATAAAGTCATGGTAGAAAGAATAACACTCTAGAATATGGAGCAAAAATACAGAGATGAAAAATAAAAGGAAGTTTCAGGCATGTAGGATTAATCCAGGTCTAACATTGGATAGGAGTTTCCTCAGAAGTAATGAGGCAAAGAGGACAGCACATAGTAATAGAGGGGCGACTTCTCAGCTGCAATACTGGATACCTTCAGAATGCCAAGGGAGGATGTCCTGAACCTGGATAACCTTCCCAGGCATGAACATTCAGGAGGGAGACCGAGCTCAAGTCGCTTCCTCCCATGCCAGGACTCGAAGGCTACCCCCTCATAGTCCTTTCTGACAAAATGAAAAGTGAATTTAAGAAAGAGGAAAATGTGGAAGGTACAAAACAGAAAATAAAGCCACACTTGTGAGTAGGTCTAGATAACTACTGACTTTGGCATAAACTTTTTTATACAAGCAGGGTCGTTGGGAGGCAGATGGGAAGGAAGGACGAAAGTGGAAGAAGTGTGCTGAAGTCCTCACCTTTCTGGTGAAGGATGTAAAAGTTAGTTAATGTTGCACATTGTAAACATTATGTGTATGTAATAAATGCATAGAACATTTAAATGAGTTAGGAAAGGGTGGGGAACAAAAAGGAAACAACTGGAAGCAGAGAAAATAGAAACTGTAACATAGGACACAGAAATAAGTCTATTAGCTACAATAATAGCCTCCACTGAATGGATTCGATGCACTTAGGAAGACAGACTTTTAGGCGAGCCGGGAAAGGAAATCTAGTCACCTGAAGTTTTAGAAAACAGTGACAGAAAAATTGAATGAGAATGGATTGAAAAATACATACCAAGCAAATACCAACAGTAAGCAAATTTAGCGACATTAATGTCAGGCCGAATGGAAATCTGGGTTTAAAAATAGCACTGAGAAGCACGGAGGCACAGTTTACACTTACAAAGGATAAAATTCACTCAGAAGGTACATTGTCATTAACCTCTACGTGTTGTCAACATAATGCTGACTTATAAAACCTCAACTTAAAAGTATGACAATGATATTTTCCCTTCTAAATGAGAATCTTGACCCTTCTCTTAGAAGCTGATACATCAAGTAGACAAGTTAGATAAAGATGGAAAGGGGATTTTTTAAACTCTTAACCTTGATCCAAAATAAATTGATACTAACTTTGCAACCCATAAACAGAGCAGCACATACTCATGGGAGATTTATGAAAATCAAAGATGACTCACCCCAAAGTTCTATTTTGCTGAGTGTGCATTTTCGTTGTTGTAGCATCAGATAGGCTGCCCCCTCCCTGTTGAGGAACCTAGAAGAAGCCTCTATTTCTTAGCATCTCCCATCCTCCATCCTTGAGACTAGAGAAAACACCCTCTTTATCAGTGTTGTCTTAGCTTTTTGGAATCTTGGTGGGTCCAGACAAATTGCCAACCATGGCCCCCACAATCAGCATCTCTGGTGGCCCAGCTCTTTCCCGTTGATGCTCCTTTCCCAGCCTGCTTTGGAGCAGCCCGTTGCTGTCCTCGGGGTTCACCGAAATCCCCTGTCTACAGAGATACCTACTATTTCTCTGAAGCCCTCACAGCTGTCTACACAGAAGAGATGGGAGCTGGGGGTAGAGGGGATGAAAGTCGTGTGCAGGCTACTGTATTCCGCTACTGCCACAATAAAAAGAGAGAAAGAGAGAGAGAGAGAGAGAGAGAGAGAGAGAGAGAGAGACACACACACACAACACACACACACACACACCCCAGTTTTGCCAGGCAGTTTACTAAACAACTTATACATTTCTTCTGGCATTTTTATTCCCCTAATCAGTATCTTTTATCCCTCCTCTCCCCATACTTCTCTGTCTTTTTATATAACAAGGAACTATTTATGAAAACTCCCCCAACTGAAGGAAACTTTACCCATGTCATTGCATGAGTCTTTCACAGTCACACTGACAGGCCTGCCCACTGTCGTGAGGAAGACTTTACTGCAGCTCTAAAGCAGACAGCCTTGCTCAGTTCTTTCTAAACCAGAAAGTATAACAGAATCCGTGGTGTGAACACACTGGTTTCTAAGCATTTTTCATGTTTCCTTCCATTATGTTGGAGGATAAATTTCTTGTTCAGTTTTAAAATTAATTTTCCAAGCTAATAGGAAATTCAGTATGACTTATCCAATGAAGCAGGGGATATAAAGTGAGCATTTTCACATGCAAAAATGTGATGCATTTTATGAAAATGGTTACTTAAGATGAATGTTTGAGGAGCTCAGTCAAGATGGAAGTGGAAGAGATTCAGCTTAGTAATAAAAATGCAAACGTGTACTATGCACTTCCCCAGATACCCATGCACACACTGTAACTTTAAAGCTGTCTGTTAGAAGGATGAGATGCAGTTGTGAGCCAGACCACGTTGGTTTGGACAGAAATTCTTACAGAATTATTAAGCCTTAAAAAAAGCAAAGGAGATTTATGCATCTGCATTTGACCAATTTGGTTTGGAATAGGTTCATAATGGAAAAGTAATAAAACCATAAGAGACAGTGTCTTCTGAGTACAGTCTCACTTTTAAAATATCTAAACATGGGCTGCCCCATTTTGAATAAAATGACTGTAGAAAAATGTCCCGTTGGTAATTTTGGGAGAGTTTGTTGTTATTGTTATTGTTGTTGTTGTTCCCTTTTCTTTGATTATCAGCCAGTATAAATTTTAAGCGTTCTGTCAAATATTTTTTCTGGAGATGTCAGTCTTATTAAAAAGGTGTTGTCTGTGAATTTTTTCTGGAGATGTCAGTCTTATTAAAACGGTGTTGTCTGTGAGAGTCCTCTGGTCACCACACACACACACAGACACACACGTTTATTTAGCTATCAGTAAAGTCCTTTTCTGGTGTAACTGGAGAGGGGAGGGTTTGGAGGGTCGGGGGTGTTTGAACGTGTGTGAGAAGGTACCTCCTGTAACTGCCGACAGCCACAGAAAAGCATAAAGAGGAAACACATAACAAGCTTCACCTCTGAAAAATCGGACCTAATAACTTGGCGAGTTTCTGATTTCAAAAAAAAAAAAAAGCAAAAACAAAAACTTTCCCCATTCGTTTTCAACCACATGAAGTAGTGTGGTTGATAAGTAATTCCTTAAAACCATTTAAGAATAGAAGCATAACAGCGGATGGAGGGTAGGTGATTTGGGGAAGGGGAGGTGTGGAGTGTCTGTAGGTGTCCTCTCCATCACTACAGACAACATAGTCACAGCTGTGCTGCTCAGAGGGGACAGGGAAATAGGCATTTGAATTCATCAAATGCTCGGCTTTCTTTCCACAACCAGCAGTTCAGAGCACAGTTATTTTTATATAGTGAGAATGTGACCGGGCTGCGAATGTGTTGTCCTTTCTGCAGGTATGCCCGCGGCCTCTTTAGTGACTCCTGCTGATGTTATCAAGACTCGATTACAGGTGGCTGCCAGGGCTGGCCAGACCACTTACAGCGGAGTGATAGACTGCTTTAGGAAGATCCTGCGGGAAGAAGGTCCCAAAGCCTTGTGGAAAGGAGCTGGGGGTATGGAAATAACTTGTCCTTAACAAAATCTTTGGTATTAAGTCAAGATTTTAAAATCTAATTACATCTGTTACTTCCCCCAATTTTTTTAAAGCTCGTGTGTTTCGATCCTCACCCCAGTTTGGTGTCACACTGCTGACATATGAATTGCTGCAGCGATGGTTCTACATCGATTTTGGAGGAGTGTAAGTATTGTGGCTAAATCTGCAGCTAAATTTGAGCTGCTCAGTCATCGTGGAAAAAGGTCCATTAGCCTACACCCTATGATGAAATAGAGAAGATGTAGGAAAATAGTGAAATCATGTTATCAAACCCATTTCCAAGGGGAACATACAACTGACTAGAATTCTACAACTCCTGTATGATGCAGATTTTCAGTATTTAAATGTCATTTTTTTACCAAATTAAAAAAAATAAAAATTAAAAAAAAACTCAGATTCTTACTCTGTTTTCTCCTCTTTTAGGAAACCCATGGGGTCAGAACCAGTTTCTAAATCCCGGATCACACTGCCCGCTCCCAATCCTGATCATGTTGGGGGCTACAAACTGGCTGTTGCAACGTTTGCAGGGATTGAAAACAAATTTGGACTTTACTTACCTCTCTTCAAGACATCAGCATCTACCTCAAAAGTTATCAGTGGAGGGCCCTAGGAGACCAACCCTGGGATGTTGCTATAGCTTTGTTACATGGGGAGAGAGCGCCCATCTTGGGTTGAAGCAATATTTCATTCTTTTCACATCCATCTCTTGTTTAATTCAAGTCCAGGCTTTTTATAAGGTAAAATCATTCATTTTATTTGTGTTTTCTTAACCAGGTCATTATAAAATTATTCATAATTACTCTTGGGGCCTCTGATCACAAACTTGTTTGCATCTGAGGTTGGCCGGGATTTGGTCAACACACATGATTTGGGAGAAAGAGCAAGTCTGAATAGAAATTACAGGTCTCCTTGGATAAGGATTATAATCCCAAAGAGGCTACAGAAAGGCAATCGTGGTGCTCAGAGCAAAGTGTCCCATGCCTATTTAACTGGTAGGAACATGGGTGCTAATTAGTAAAAGTGAAAAGCACTGGAAGCAATGAAAACATGATCAGAAATAGCCTGCCTTGAGGTTTTAAACATGCACTAATTCTGCCTCTGGATTATATTATGAAGCTTTTATGTGAAACATGTTTTTTTGTAATGAAAACCACATTGAAGATGTTTAATAATAATCATATTCTATTACTGGTACCGAGACTACTAGTGAGAAGTCTTGTGCTTTAGAGGAGTACTCTTGGCATTTTATTATATAGACAGAGAAACCATGAGATGCAGCACCTCTTCTGGACGTGCTAACTTTGGATCACTGCTCATATGATACACCTGTGCTGATTACTGCCTATTTCAACACTAGGAAAATGCATGCCCCCTGTTCCTGGCACCTGCCCTAAATCCCTCCTGATCCCCCTGCAGTTGACACCCGTATGTTCTCAAAATCCACTTTATCTTGAATCATGTAAGACAAATATATTCTAATGTAAGTTTTTATTTAATCTGTGGTGCCTTGCATAATGGTCAGAGGGCTTGTGTGTTCACAAAGGAGGAAATAAACTATTTTTAAAGCTACTGAATTCTTTTTTCTTGGTATGTCACGTGGTGAATACGAACAATTGCCATTATTGGACTCCATACCTTTTGAGGATTTTATTCATATTGGCATGGGTATATTCTGGTCTTTCAAGGCAATGTGGACCTTCATTTTCAGTATGCCAGTATGCCATTTTCACAGTAAGAGAAACTACATTTAACCATCAATAAATAAGCAAGGAATCTAGCAAACTGACACTTTTATTCTAGTCATATCGTGAGAATTAAAGTAATATAAAGTTTCACTGGAAATTGAGCATGAAACCTGGTATCAAATGATGGCAATTGTATTTTGTCCAACTCTTCCTCATTCCAGAACTATATACCTGTTTATCTGACATTTGGTAATTTTTGGCCAACACTATAACGATTTGGGGAAAGAAGCTTATCTTGAACAGAATTCAGGGCTCGTCTTCTTATACTACAGTCACGTTTCTGAAGAAGCTACTGATTAATCTATTGATAATCAATTAGAACATTTTCCTCCATAAGAGATAGCCATTTTTCAGTCTCCGTTTTGCTGTAGGTCAATAGGTTGACATTCAATTGCTGTTGAAAATTGAAAAGATCCAATGCCATCCATGAGTCTGATTTTTTTTTTTAACTAAACAAAAGCTTGTTATACTTCCCAGAAATAGCACACATACATACGTGGCTCCCTCCATGGTTTTGGTTTGGCAAAACCAAAGAGAATCCCCCTCCCCCTACCCATCCCCATCATCACTCAGTGTGATAAGTGATAAATATTTACATTTTAATCTCGACCAGTCACCAAACTCCAGATTCCTCTTAGAAATGTGGGTGGTGTTGTAATGACAAAGCACTCAAGCTTCGGTCTTTTGAATGTGGAGAAAAGTCCCTGAGTGTAAATATCTGCATTATTTTCTTTCACTTGCATGAAATTCACAGAAGATTGAATTTTCATGTATAAACACTGACCCAGGAATGGTGCATTGCTCTCCCTGCTTCTTTGAGAGCTGTTGCATTTGTTAGGAGAGCATCTTGGCTTCACTTAGACTTACCTGTATCTGAGAGTGAATCTCTTTAGTAAATGAGAAACCAGAGGTATCAGGAAGCCAAAGGAGACAGGCCCACGGGGCTGCGATTCTTTAAATCCTTGGCTTATTCTGTTTGGGGGATAGGCACTGACTTGAGACACTCTGAAAGAGGCCTCATTTCCATCTGAGTTCTCAGTGGGTGGTGTGACTGTGACATCCTTGAATAGGACTGCAATCACCCTGTGGTGAAACCACGTCAAATTTGTTCTGGGTTTTCCTTCTTCCTGAAGTGACAGCAGAATACGTCGCCAGTGTTGTGGCCACTGTGCGTGCAGCCTGTTGTTTCCCTCCTTTACACCGAGTAACTGAAAGACACGTAACCCACACACTTGCCTGCCCACCCAGCCTTCCCCTGCTCTGCCAGCCCGAGAGTCTCAGCTCTGCCCTTGGTCCACATCGTGATTGCTTTGGGGGTGGAAGAGAGGCCTGACTTTTGTAGCAGCTTTTTTTTTTTTTTTCAAGGAGGGGAAAAAATGTGAAGCTGACCACAAAGTGAACACACTGATTCTTGGGTTCCAGTCGTGGCTGGGTTTCTTGAGGCTGGGTGGCACGCTGTCGCCAAGCTCATGCTACACCTCATAACCCACAACCATTTGCTGAGCTCCCTGGGGTCGCCTTAATCCCAGCAGCCAGGGTTGCACAGGGGAAAATAAGAATTCTGGCACAGAAAGGAGTCATTTAAATGCTTATTGCATTTCAAGCTTCAGTTTTTACTTAGCTAAAATATTTACCATTTCTAGAAAACAATGTTAAAATTTTGTGCTTATATGTTATTTAATGGTGGGGGCTATGTAAACCTCAGGATGCTTACGTTTTGACAGTCTTCTGGAAACGTTTAACAGCACATAACTCAGCAAGCAGGGAATAAAAACGGGAACAAATTGTGCTTGAAACTGTAACCTCCTTCAGCTAAGGTATTCAACGAGGCACATTAGAATTCTTCAGGTAGAGGGAGGGAAATCGCCAATAACGCAATTTGCCGAATCCTGTCTCATGGCCCCCATTTATCAACCTTCTAGATAAACCCTCTCTAAAAGTCATGTGCCTTTTACCACAGAAGCCATACTTGTGGGATGAATTTGTATCTTTGCCACTGAGCAAAATCTCATTTTAAATTCAGGGTAATCAAATGCTTTCAGGATGTGGATTTTTCCAAAGATCTTTAAAAGACATGTTCTCTGGTAAGAGCAGTGAAATGTTCTTTCCACAAATGGTACTGCCCACAGAGACGTGTGCCTTTTGTTTTACCTTTGAAGTAACCCAGCCCTCACCAAAGTGTTCTGCTTTCTACTGTATGTGGACGGCAGGGGGTCACTGCTTCATTTGAAAGTCTGAAGCAGCTAAAAGCATTGCCACCTCTGTCTTTTAAAACAGTGGCAACCTTCCAATTTAAAGCCCAGACAGGGCCCCACGAGGGTGTCTTTGATTCTAGTTCCATGATGCCTGTAACTTAGTGGGCTCTTGATTATTATTTTGAAGGATGGATGGATGGATGGATGGATGGATGGATGGATGGATGGATGGATATTCTGAGAAGTTTTTTTTTCAATGAGCAATCTATTTTCCTACTTTACAGGCCTTTTCTGCTTCTGAGTTCAAACCATAACTGAAAACAATCACAATCTCACACATTGTTCAGTTACTTTAAAAGTCAGAAATATATCTTTCATCAAAGCAACTACAGCTATTTAAAATTGGTTTTAATTAGTTACTTTGAGTCAGGAACTATCATAAACTATAGGATATCAAAGTTTTAAAAAATCATTTCCTTTGAGATCAATATTACAGTAAGGTTAAGATATGTCATTAAAATAGCTTATCTGATCAATGACTATTAATTATTTACGACTCATTCCCTCTTACTGCCTGACGTGCCTGTGCCTTCTGAGGACGGTGGCAAGCTTTCCTTTAGAAGCTGCTGAGGACAACGGGAACTCTCTTTCAGCGGGGTTTGTTTTTAGCTAATGCATTAATTGACTCCAAAAGAGTCCAAATGGAACACTCTGCTTTCATCTGCCGGGGTAACCTAATAAAATAATGTTGTTTGTTTTTAAATTCCTGGCTGTTAAGGGGGTTTTGCTCAAGGCAAAACCACAGTCCCCTCAAATAACTTTAGAAGGAAAGTTAAGACACACTAATTGTGCCTGTCTCAGGCTGCTTCTCCCAGGTCACAGACACACCCCCGCACACTGGTCTGGCCACAGGAGCTATACTGCTCACCCTGCTTTGATTCCTGCCACTTTGGAGGATGCTTGATTTTGCAGTGGAGCAATTCTTACGGTGATTTTAAAACACTCACGCTCTCATAACAGACTTGTGCAAGTACACTATAGTCTGCCCTATATGCTGGGGTAAGGAGAGTACAGACTAATGAGAAAAGACTGATTAAAACAATCTTATCTCTCATCACTCCATACTACCACCACCACCACCACCATCCTTTGCTACTTATCCCAGTTCTTGCTCTAGTCTCTCATTGGCTGCTTTCAAATAAGAAAGGGGCAAATTAATTCTACCCCTCCCCTGGAGTTCTGTGTCCAGTCAGAACCTGTAAAATATGATATTACATGCCAGGCATGATCTCATTAAATCTTCCCCTTAACCCTTAATATAGGCACAGTAAGTCCTCACTGAACATCTTCAATAGATTTTGCGACTTTAAGCAAAACGATATCTAATGAAATCAATTTTATCATCAGCTAATTTATAAAAACAAGTGTTAGATTACGTCAGCACCTTATCAATGTTAAAAAGAAATGACATTGAATGAAACAGTTATTTGAGGACTCGCTATACTATTCTTTTGCCTGTGCTACAAATGAGGAAACCAATCAGAGAGGTTCAGTATCTCAGCTAGTAAATGAGGATGCTGAGATTTGAATCCAAGTCCGATGGCCACCCAAGTCTTGTTCTTTCCCTATAAGGGTTTCTCAACAAAACTTAGTACAGAAAGTTCTTATGATAGTCTATGCCCAGAAGTTCTTAATGCCCCCAGTTCTCAATATCAGATGTATTATTCCTAGCTTAAGGTAGAAGGGAAGAGTGATCTCTGGTTATTTGCCATAGTAAGTGCATTTGTTATCTCAGAGCATTCCAGAGCCTGAGGACCAGGTGAATCCTGACAAACCTTTTGAGGTTCATCTTAAAACTAGTTTATAGCCTATTAAAGTCAATAAAGAGAGTACTAAGGTAAATTTGAAGCATTTGCCCCATGGGCTTAAAACTGGAAGGTAATGTGGAAAAAGCAGAGGTAAATTTACAAACTGTTACAGTGCAACGTGATATGATGTGAACTGAACTGGACCATCTTAAATCTCTACTATAATTAGAAAATGCCATTCTTCAACAAAAATTGGAAATAATGGAAAACCAAGTTAAAAGTAAGTATCTATGGGTACTTGGCCTCAAAGTGTGTCTGGAGGAAATGGAGACAGTTTACAGAATGTGGGATTTGCTGGAATTGCTTTTAGACATAAAATCTCCATCACCACTAATGGTGGAAAAGTCTTACTCTAGTCCCAACAAGTTTCCTACTATCCCTAAAGTTAAAAGACAGGGTATCTATCTGTCACTGCATTTTGCTGCCCTCTCTCCCATTCTAATACAAATAAAAGCAGATTACTGACTGACTCACACAAAAATTTATAGCATTTTCTTTAAGAACATGTATATGTATGTATTAAAATGTTATATTCTACTCTGTTTTCAAGAGTGATATTTCAAAGTATGAACTTCTGTTTGGAAGCAGAATTTACCTATATGTTTTAAGTAGAGAGATCTGCTGAATCGATTTGAGAATTTATGTCTCCCGACAATTAGCCACTCCGTGTAAGAGACTGCTTTTTATGATAACCTCTTAATTTGAGCTAGGTCCAGTGTTATCAAAGGCTTATACTGAAAGTAAAAATGGAAAATCAGGGATGAGGAAAATGGAAACAGGCATTCTTTTTTATTTCTTCTGAAGACAGGGTGAAGTGAATGCCAATGTTTGTTGAATTTCATTACTGTGGAAAGGAGAAATTTCTCTATCCTTTCATTCTCAGCTTTCGTCCTGCTTCACTATGTAGTGTATGCATCTCATTCTTCCTAACTGAAGAAGCAGTTCACACTTGACTTGGAATTTCAAGTTCCCTGGGACCTCTACTTATAAAGTAGGTGATTTCTTTATTTTCTTTAACAGTTTGCCTCTGTGAGTGTATGTAGAGAAACCCAAAATTCTGTTTCTTTTTGGTACTTGAAATTAAGCATGGTATTATTTCTTTTTATTAGATTTAGAAGATGTCTTGATTTGGTTTAATAACTAAGCCTTCTAACACTACACATATCAAGCTATTAAAAATTATAATGGCATTTGACATTAGTTGAATGTAAGGGATAACTGCTATCTTTTATTAAAGCTGTTTAAAAGTAAGTTTTAAAGTAACCATAGTACTGTATCATCAAAACCCTGAAATAAATAAATGCTTTGGCCTCTACAGATACTGAACTCTAGTTTACTTCTTTCTGCCTTAAAAAGTATACCTTTCAGAGATTTCTGCTTCTGGCCTTGATGTAATAGTAGGGGAAACTAGAAAACTAGGAAAAACATCATACAATAGTTTTAAAACATTACGTATGAGGCAAAATAGGACTGTGAACTCTGGGGGAAAAAAAATAACCAAGGTGAGACCTACTATTGTATTAGCTTACTGCACAGAGAACGTTCCCAGTCACTGTACAAGGAAGGGGTATCCAGACAGGGCCCAGCAGAATCCCCAAATTGAAGAGATGCAAATCCGAAACCAGGGAGGCCAAGAGAGCTAGAATTTGTAAGACAAAGTAAGACAGCTCTGGAGTTTTGCAGAGAGTTCCCAAATCTTTGAGCACTGACTGGTGCATTTGTGAGAGAAAGCTATATAATATTTCAGAAAGAACCATTGTAAAGAAAGAAGCAGAAAAATTCTGAGGCTCACAGAGGGGAAATGGTTTGTGTTCTCACCAGCAAATGTAGAGCATCTTCCATAATACATAAAACATCAGATAGAATCCTCAGAAGAATGCTGATTACAGATAGAGCTAAATTAGCCCTATGATAAAAGCTTCTCTGCACTTAACAAAACATAAAATTCAACCTCAGACTCAACTGATTTTAAGTAATTAAACTGCTTGTCAGCACACAATTTAATAGTAAAATCAATATAACAAAATATCACAACTCATGATGTCAAATTCCCAATGAAAAATATAATTAAAAATCACTAATCATAAAAAAAGAAATATAAACCATAATAAAATGTAAAAATCAACCAAAAAAATAGGCCCAGAAATAACAAATGATGGAACCTGCAGCAAGGCCATTACGACAACTGTTATAAATAATTTGTAAAGTCAAGAAGGTAGGGGAAACAAGTACACAATGTGGGGAGTAATGGGAGATATAAAAGACCAATAAAAATTACACATCATCTGAAATGAAAAATCAACTTCATCAAAATAAATTAGATACCACAAAAGTGAAGATCAGTTAAAACAAAGGCACAGCAAAGGAAATTCTCTAAAATGAATCAGAAAGAGAAAAAAAATTCTTAAAATAATTTTTAGACAATATCAACCAGGGTAACGTGTGTATCTGGGGTCCCAGAAAAAAGGAAAACAAAAAATATTTAAAGAAATAATAACTGAAATATTTCCAAACTTAAAAAATTTATTTATTCACAAATCCATGAAGCTCATTGTATCCCAAGCAAAGCAAACCTAAAGAAAATCACATGAACATACATCATAATGAAAATGATAAAGGCAGTGATAAACAGAAAATCTTAAAAGCAGCTGGAGGAAAAGGTCCCATAACCTTTAAGATAAGCGAAGATTTCTGGTTGGAAAATACTTGAGGCAGAAAACAGAGTGACATCTTTAAGATATTGGAGAAACAGTGCCAACAGAGAAATTTATATCCAATGAAAATATCTTTTAAAAGCAAAGGCAAAATAAGACAGACAAAAGCTGAGAAGTCAGATGCTGCTAGAATTGCACTAAGAGAAATGTTAAATATAGGTCATTAGGTAGAAGGAAAAATGATACCAGACAAAAATTTAGATCTACACAAAGAAATGAAGAGTCCTAGAATTGACAATAAGTAAATAATTAAAAATAAAAACTTTTTATTTTTAAAATTTCCTTTAAAGATAATTGACTCTTTGAAGCAAAACCAGTAATGATATGTTATGAGGTTTATCGCATATACAGCAGTAAAACGTACAATACTAATAGCACAAAAGAGAAGAGAGGGAAATGGAAATATACTGTCAAAAGGTTCTTATGCTATACATGAAGTGATCTACTATTATTTGTAGATTAAGTATAATAAGTAAAAGATGTATGTTATAGACTCCTAGGCAAACACTAAAAAAATGAAAAAACAGGTTTAGCTAATAAGATATTGGAGGAAACTTTTTTAAAAAAATCAAAAGAAGACACAGAAAGAGTAAAAACAAATAAACAAAAATAGATGGAGCAAAATAAAAGAGAGAGAGAAGGAGGTAGGTTTGAACCTAACCATAACCATAAGTACATTAAGTGCAAATGGCCTGAACATCCCAATTAAAAGGCAGAGATCATCATATTTTTTTTAAAAAAGAGCAAATGCCAACTATATGCTATCTAAAAAACTCATTTAAAATATAAAAACATTTAAATGGAAAGTAAATTGATGGATAAAGATATACTAAGTAATCACAATTTTTAAAAAGCTGGAGTTGGCTATGTTATTAGCCAAAGTAGATTTTAGAAAGAAAATTATTAGTAGAGATAAAGAGGAACATTTTCTACTAATAATGAGGTCAATTTATCACAAAGACATAAAATTCTAAATGTGTATGTACCTAATAACAGAGCTTCAGAAAAATAAACCAAAAACTAACAGAATTAAAGAAGAAATAGAAGATACATGTGAAACATATAAAATAATATTGAATGTCAACTGTAATTTAAAAAAAAAGAAATAGAAGAAATCCACAATTATACTTCCAGATTTAAACACACTGCTCTTGAGAGAACAAGAAAAATATATATAGGCATATAGAAGACTTGCACAAATTTATCAAATAATCTAATTTACATTCATAGAATACTCTACCCACCTTTCTTAAGCACAAAATAAATTTTACCATGGTTAACCATAATCTAGGCCATGAAACAAGTCTCAGTAAACTTACAATTGAAATCAAGCAAATTGTGTTCTCTGGCCACTAAAATCAATAACTGAAAAATATTTGGAAATTTCCCATATATCTGAAAAATAAACAATATACTTCCAAACAAGCCATGGGTCAAAGAAGAAATCACAAGGATATTTAGGTAATATTTTGAACTGAATGAAAACATAAACACGACATGTTAAATTTTTTCTGATACATTTAAAGCTATGTATATATAGAGAGAGATACTATTAAATGCTTACATTAGAAAAAATGGAAGAACTTAAATCAATTACTTAATCTTCTATCTTAACAAACTAGGGGGAAAAAAGAGCAAATTAAACCCCAAAGATACAAAACATAAAAAATAATTCAAAAAGCAGAAATTAATGGAACAGAAGACAGAAAAACAATACAGGAAAACAATGAAATCAAAATTTGAATCTTTAAATATATTAATAAAATTGAAAACCACTAGTCATATTGATCAGGGAAAAAAAGAGAGAAAACAACAAATCACCAGTATCAGAAATTAAAGCGGAGCTATTACCACAGATTCTACAGAATAATAATAAAGTGGCAACAAAGGAATGCTATGAACAAATTTATGCCAACAAATTAAGCTACAAAGATGAAATACATTCCTTGAAAGATATAGATTAGCAAAGTTACTGAAGAACAAAGATATAATACGAATATTCCTATTTAAAAGATCAAATTCTTAAGTTTAAATACCTTGTACCAAAGAAAAATCTAAGCCTAAATGCATTCATTCACTGTCAATTTCTACCAAATTTCAAAGGAAGAAATAATGCCAATTCTAGAAAATCTTAGCAAAAATAGAAGATGAGAAACCACTCTCAAACCATTTTATGAGACCAGCATTGCCACACTATCAAAATCAAAGGCATCACTAGACAAAACACCACAGACCGATATTCTTTTTAAACAGAGACACAAACATACTTTTAAAAACTGAACAATTAGACTCTAACAATATATAAAAGGGATAATCCATTATTGAAAAATAATGAGGTTCATCTCAGAAATATGTTAAGTGTAACACTCAAAAATAATGTAGTATATTAATTAAAAAGAAAAATTATGGTTATTTAAATTAGATTTAGAAAAAGTAATTGTCAAAATTGAACACTCATTTAAAAAAATTCTCACAAACCAGGAAAAAGAAACTTAATCTGATAAAAGATGTCTACAAAAATCCTATAGCTAATACATACTTTATGTGAAAGACTTGATGTCTAGTTAGTGTAATAAGATTTAAAAAAAATAATGGAGAAAAAGGAATAAAAGAATCAATATATAAAAATCCACTATATTTCTACATACAACTAACAATATCTGAAATAAAAATTTTTTAATGTTATAATAACATTAAAAAGTAATATTGTTCAAGACAAAATGGAACAAACTAGATATTAGAAAACATGCTTAAAGAACAAAAAACTGTCAAACTAGAATTCTATATCCAAAAAATAATGTTCACCTCATAAATGAAAGCGAAATAAAGACATATTTAGACATACAAAAACTTAGGAATTCATTCTCTTGCAGAATCTCACTACTAGATATGACAAAAGAATTTTCATTGACTGAATAAAGATGACATTAAGCGGAAAGACTAGAGTTCCAGAAAGAAATGAAGAGAATCAGAAAAAGAAAATAAGGGTATTTTTAAAAACCTTTAAAACTTATCTTTATTTTCTAAATATTTTTAATCCTCAAAACACTATTCACTGAAGCAAAAATAATATAGCGTGTTGTGGGATTTAGAGCAATATAGATGTAAAATACATGACACTAAGGGAACAAAGAACAAATGGAGAAGTAGTATAACATCATTTGAAGATAGCCTGTAATTAGTTAAATATTAGTTATATTTCTGTGAAACCACTAAAAATAATAGAGGTCAAGAGATGAAATCTGATACACTTGAGCCATCAAAAAGAACAAGAGAGGATGAACAGAAGAACAAAGAATGACAGATCACTAAAAACCAAATACCAATTAAAAAAAAAATTCCACTATGCCAAAAATTACATTAACTGTATGTGAACTAAACCCTCTAATTAAAAGGCAGAGACTATTAGGTTGGATTTTAAAAAGAAAAATAAAACTTTAAGCTGTTTATGAGAAACAACCTTCAAATATAAATACACAGATAGATTAAAAGTAAAATGGTGGAAATGACCTCAAAGTGGTAAGGTAAGGAACTCCAAATTGTCTCTCCACAAAAAGAAATAAAAAGCAGGCCCAAACTATCAAAATCCAGTTATTCTTGAACTATGAGAATTAATCAAAAACTTGTAACAACAAATCTTGGGGAACACTGAAGAAAACTGCTGATTCTCAGAAAAAAAATAGTAAACTTTGTAGTATTTTAATTTACAGTAGTCCTATCCCCTCACCCTAGTCCAGCAGCAGCTCTGAAAATAACAGCTCACTTTCCTGGTACTGCAGGGACCATAAAGTACCTCATTCATAAATATTTCTAATTAATTGTTTGGATCTGTCCTGTCCTTCCCTGGTAGTCTATCATAAAATGCTTGTCTTTATTTTACCTAACCCCTGGAATCAGCTCAGTGCTAACTGCTTCCAGACAGGCATTTGTCAAAAACAGTCACAGGCTAATATCTTAGTTGCAGCTCTCTGAGGTAATGCATAAGAGTTAGGGCAAACAAGAGATTACCCTAACACTTGAGAGGACAAGCTATGAAATAAGTTGTCTATAAAGGGTTTGAATAACTCTGACATATTCCTGAGAATCTGAAGAACCTACACACTTACTCAGAACTAGGCATATACTCACGAAAGACCCGAGGAGACCTTAAGGTCTCAACTCCTGCTGAGCTTGAGGCTTCACTTTCTGCAAACCAAGAAGTGAAGGCTAAATGCAGAGTTGCAAACTGCCTGGCTAGGTGGTGAGAGTGCACCTCAACACATACATGAGCTCTTGGGCAAAGACTGGAAGTTTCTGTTTCTTTGTTTTGTTTTGTTCCGGGCATGTCAGGAAATCTCTGTCTCATCATTAGCTAAATATCAAATTAACAGAGACTTCAGGGGCCATCCACGACTCAGAATACTGACTGTGCAGAATTAGTCCAGAAAATTCACTAAATAAACAACAATTAATGCAGAAACAGTAATAAATCTTGAGGAGGAGAGAGTTGCACATTACAATATTACAAACACTGGATGCCAATTAATATTACAATCTCTGAGTATATTACATTGCCCAGTTTCAATAACAAAAATAAGTACATATGCAAAAAACAACAAAGTATGGCATATACACAAGGAAAAACATCAATAGAAATTATCTGAAAAAATTCAGATATTGAGTTTTCCAGGCAAAAACTTTAAATCAGTTATTATAAATATATTTAAGGAATTAAAGGAAACCATTTCTAAAGAACTAAAGGAAAGTATGAGAATGTTGTCTCAACAAAGAGAATATCAATAGTTAGTAATTATTTTTGTAAGCCAAGTAGAAATTTTGGAGTTGAAAAGCACAATAACTAAAATAAAAATTTCACTAGAGGAACTCAGCTTTAGATTTGAATAGGCAGAAGAAAAAATAAACAAACATAGAGAAGGGTCAACTGAAATTATGCAGTCTGAAGAACAAAAAGGAAACAAAAGGGAGAAAATTGAACAGGAGTTTCAAAAGGAGGAGAGATAGAGAAAGAATACTTGAAGAAGTAATGGCTGAAAACTTCCCAAATTTGATGAAAATCATTAATCTACACATTCGAGAAGCTCCATGAAATCCAAGTAGAACAAAATCTAATAGAATAAGTATATTTAGCAAGGTTTCAAAATATTAGGTCAATATTTAAAAATAAATTTTATTCCTGAAAACTAGCAAACACATTGGAAAATAAAATTCTAAAATAATATTTATAATAGAATAAAAAATGAAATAAAAAATTTTAAAAATCCAGAAGAGATGTGTACAACCTATACACTAAAAAAAAAATTAGTGAGATAAAGAAGTATTCATTATTGAAAAGATAAATGCTGTTCATATAATGGAAGAATCAAAATTGTTAAGATGCTCATTTTCCCAAATTGGCATATAGCTTAAATGAAATCCCAGTTAAATTGAAGAAGTACGTTTGTTTTTTTTTTAATTTCATAGTGATTCTAAAATTCATGTGGAAACACAAAAGACCTAGAATAAAATAATCTTTCAAAATGAATAACAAAGTTGGAAAACTTATACTACATTTCAAGATTAGTAAAAGCTATAGCAATCAAGACAATGTAGTAGTGTATAAATGATGAAGAAACTGCTCAATGAAATAGAATACTGTTCTGTATATACACCTATATATGTATATTGTCAATTGGCTTATTACCAAGAACACTAATTCAATTTAACGGTCAAAAAGAAAATGATCTTTTCAGCAAATATTATCAAAATAGTTAAATATCCATAGGTTAAGAAAAAAGAAGTGTTGACCACAACCTTACTCCATACACAAAAATTAATTTAAGACCCGTCATAGACCTAAAGGTAAAAGTTTAAACCAAAAAATGTCCAGAAGAAAACAAATGGCAGTATCTTTGTAATCTGTGGCAGGCAAAGATTTCCTAGAAAGAACCATAAAAGATAAATATGGGTAAACTGGACTTCAACAAATTAAAAATTCTTTGTATCAAAATATTTTATTAAGAAAATAAAGTTCCAAACCTTAAACTGGAAAAAATATTTACAAAACAAATATCTGACAAATGATTTATATCTAGACTATATAAAGAATTTCTTTAAATTAAGAATAAAAAGAAAAAAATCCAATTTTTAAAAATGGCCAAATATTTGAACTATTCCACAGAAGATAAATAAGAGATATAAGAATGACCAAGAAACACTTGAAAAAGTGCTTAAAATTACTAGTCATCAAATATCTGCAAACTAAAATCAATTAGATATTATTTCATATTCACCAAAATGGCTAAAATAGAAAGGACCAATGATAGTAGCCATTGGAGAACCTGTGGAACACTCTGTATTCCAATGCTTTATTGGTGGAAATGTAAAATGGTATCACCAGTCTGCAGAGCCCTTTGAAGTTTCTTATAAAGTTAAACATTGAATTACCATATGACCCAGAAATCTCAATCAGTATTTATCTAAGAAAACAAATACCTACAAATAGAACCGTACAAGAATATTCATAGCAACATTATACAAAAAGGCCTAAAATTGGAAATAACACTAGTGTTCATCAACTGGTGAATGAATAAACAAATTGCAGTATAATCCTAAAATGGGATACTAGTCAGCAATAAGAAGTAACATATTACTGAAATATTTAGCACATGAACAAATGTCAAAAAAATTATACTGCATAGAATAATCCAGGCATAAAGCAAGACATCCTGTATGATTTCACTTATATGAAGTTTAAGAACAGCACAGGCAAAACTAATCTATGTTGACAAAAATCAAAACAATGATTACTAGAAAGGGCATGAAAGAATCTTCTGTTCTTATTAAGATGTTCTGTATCTTCTGTATCTATGTTGACAAAAATCAAAACAACGATTGCTAGAAAGGGCACGAAAGAATTTTCTCTGCTTATTAAAATGTTCTGTATCAGGTTTTGTCTGGTAGTTAGCTGAGTGTACATAATTATTAAAACTTGTTGAATCAAACACTTATATGTGCATTTTATTGTACATAATTAGACCTCAATAAAAATACAAAACATACTTTTCTTCATTTTAATTTGATTGATAATTTTTAATCCTCTTTTTTTCTCAGTGCTCTCTCTGAGATAGGAAACATCAGATGCTTTTAAACTCATCTCCAGTTGTTGCTGTTTTAAACTATGGCTTCTTCAATATTGACATTGACATTAGGCCTTTAGGGAAGCTGTTACTTTCAACGATAAAAAATTAGTTGAAAAATTAGTCAGTCAGAGGAATGACTTTAATTAAAGTGTGGAATTTTGAAATATACGTGCATGAAGGTTTATAGACTCAATGCTTTTAGCATTCTGGACAGAAGAAACAATTAGTACAGAGGGCCTACGATTAGATGTACTTGGTGTGTCAAAAGAAGAGTGAGATTGAAGTACCTGAAGTGGATTAGAAGAGATTAGAGTAATTGGATATAAGATCAGAGAGACAGTTAGAGTCAGATTACATAGGGCCCATGGGCCACTATAAGGATTTTGACTTTTACTCTAAGTGATGTGAAAGCCATTGGTGTGTTTTGAGCTGAGTTCGATGTTGTAACAGCATCACTCAAATGGCTATGCTGAGGAGATAATGAAGAGGTCAGAGGTGGAAACAGGGAGATAAATTAGGAGATTATTCCAAGATTCCATGAGAGAGATGATGATGGCTTGGGCTTGGATGATAAAATCTATATTGACTTGTGGCCACTTCTTCCACACAAAGTAGATGATTAGGTATGCAATTCGCAGCTCTATCTATTGAAAAGTTTCTTCCTATTTACTATCTTACAAGGTCACCCTTGATAATGAATGTGGTTGTCAGCCACTTTCAGTTTTCACCCACAAACTGAGCCACCCATATGTAGACCAACTCTGAATTTTTCCTTTTTCAGCTGATCAGAGAGAACCCACCCTCTACACAGGTGACCATGTAGGCAAGTACAGAAAAATGGGTGCTGGTAAAATCTTGTTGGGTAACAGTGGGCTTCTGAGCTACTGGTTTTTGCAACTTACGCATGCCCTCTGGTCCTGCTCAGATGTACATCCATCTTGCAAGGGGTTTCTGCTGGATCTGACCAATGTTATGACTTGGTGAGGCTGACAAGATTCAAATTATAATGGACTTTTTCAATGTCGGTATCATCATATCTCATGGTGAAGAGCTCTAATTCTATTAGGACTCAGTAACATGGCAGGAGTTGTTTCTCAAAAGTCATGCAATTCTTTGCTTCAGATGGCATGGCCTTCCTTCGGAACCTCATAGGCCACTGTTATGATTTCCCTACTGGGATTTGCCATGAGTTCCATACCACATGCTTTCCCACTATCAACACTCCTAATATGAACTCTTGTAATCCTATGTGCTTCATACGAGTGACTCTGGCCTTTGTACTTCTCACTCACTGAATTATTCAGAGTTTGGTCTATAATAGCAACTCACAGGTTACTGACTTATTCTTGGTCCTTTGGTCTATGCTTGAGAAATTCTTTTCACCCTAGTACTTTTTATTAAATTGTTTTAAAACCTATTTAAGACACTCATATTTTATCTTTAAATGTTTAATTTCCATTTACAAAAAATTTCAATATAAATGTACTATACAGCACCTGGAGAAAAGCATATCGTTTTTTTAAAAATAAAAGAAATCCCACAGTTCAAACAATCCCTACTGACAAAGCACCACGGAAATTCTTTTCCTAAAGAGCTGAACGTCTGTCTGTCTTCAAATGTGTTTCATGACTCAACCTCTATTTATTTTAATTCTCTCTAAGCATGAAATGACTTTTTGAAAAAAAAAAATTTCATTAAAGTTGTTTAGAGACATATTTCCTAGTCCAATAGTAATAAACATAATTTTTCTGGTATAAATAAAAGAAAGAAAAAGTGAAGTGTGTAGCACTTTGGTATTTGTGCATTTTCACCTGTTTTTCTTACTCCAACATTTGAGAGTTTTTGGCCAAGAGAGGCTCTGGTGAAGGGAGATGAAGGAGAGCTTTCCAAAAAACCACACACATTCCCTCATAAAAATAAAGCAAGAGTCGTGTTTTGAGTCCAGCCAGATTGGCTGCCTATAAATTCATTATCAGTCTTTCACATGACCCAAATGCATCTCCCCCACTCCCTTATCACATCAGAATTCTAATCAGGCTTCCGCCGAGTAAACGATTTATCCACACTGGTGCAGATCTGGTTTGAAACATTTTATTGGCAATACTGCTGTCACATTTAGGAACTCTTGACTTTTGTCAGACTGCATTAGCTTGAATGACAAGTATCAATGGTCAACTATATTTGAAATATTGTAAAAGTACCTAAAAATAATAGGCATTAAAATTCATTCTGTTCACTGCAACAAACCCTAAAGATTTCTTGTCCTCAGTGGAACCGGCATACTGTAATTGTTATTTGGAACTTAACGTAACCTCAACAGCAGCAGAGACAATACAGTCCTCTCATTATGCACATGCTCTAGGATCGTTTATTTTAATGCTTTCAAATAAATATGTTCCATGCAGCATACCACAATAAATAAGGAGCAGCAATGTTCTTCTAGTAAATCCATTCATAATGTGAGTCACCATGTAAAACACCACATCTCCAGTCTTTGGCCCTGTACCATATCATGAAGCACACCACATCTGCACCTAATCATATCTGGCTTCATATGGATTTAATAGGACTATGCCAGAAGTGCATGTAAGCACAAATTTAACCAGAGGTTTTCAGCTATTAAATACAGCTACTAAGCAGTTAAAAGGCAACAACTAAACCCCTTAAAGTCCTCCCCCCTCCTTATTTTTGAGACAGAAATATAAAGATAGAAATGCTCTGATGACTTTCTGGTAAGTGGAAAGCAGGGTAGGACACCTTTGGAATACTTGGAGCAAAGCCGGCCAAATAGGGGACCCAAATTGTCACAGCAATACTAATACTGAATGGACACTGAATGTGAGTGGCACTGATGATGCTGAGCTCTAGAAGGTGAAGGTGGGGGCTGTGGAGGGGGAGGCTCACTTCCACTAGGCAGATAACTCCACGGTGCCTTCCTCCTCGCTATCAGCTCTATTGGCACGAATCTCCACGAGGGTTCTGGCAAATCGGGTCCACTCGTCATTGTGGGGTACTGCAAGCTGCAAAGCAAATCAACGGAAAATGTGAACAAGAGGATCTCTCATGTCCGAAAGCCTTGAAGCCCGCGTGACTGTTCTTCCCGAAGCTGACGGTTCCCTCGGAATGTAAAGGAAACCAGTCTTCTCCCTTGAATAGTGTAGGTTCTTGAAGTACTGCTCTGAAACTGACAGCTCAAGGAAATACTGTTGCTCTCGAAAGCAAAATCACACAGGGAGTTAAGAAAAAACTCAAAAACGTATGTGAACTATGCAGCACTTTTAGTAACGAAAATTCATCATAAGCAGACCAGACGTACAGAGAGCACAGCATCAAAAACTGCATTATGGACTAGGATTTAGAAATAACTGTGGCACTGTCTAAGCCAATGCTATTGATCCTTTTTTAAACATGTTGCTAATATGCCAATATACATGACAAAAGTCTAGCTTACATGTACAAAGAAATCTTACAACTATGAAATGATGCCTTGGCTTTCCCAGTAAGATCTTACATGATGATACCTATGAATAGTAGCTAAAATTTACCAAGAGTTCTCTTCTAAGTACTTTACATGTCTTAACTCATTTCTCACAACAATCCAGTGTAGGGTAATGTTTAATTCCACAAGGCAGTGTTTAAATCTACAGAAGAAATCAAGGAACACAAAGATTAAATCATCTTATCAAGGTTGCATAGCTAGCAATATCAGTGCCAATGTCACTTGGTTCCAGTGTTTACATCCTTAGCCATCACAATATAGTGATTTGCTGAAAAAAAAAGGGGGGGTGGCATTACTTATAAAGTTTCCCAAATAATATCTTCTTCTGTGAAAATTCAGTGAGGAGAATATTACCCAGTAGAAATTGCACGTATAAATTTTTGCTGGCTGATTTAAAGGATAATGATTTCTCTGCATAGCATCCAAAAATGAATTGCTTAAAGATATCATGCAAGTGTTTGAAATAGAAAAGAGAATTATTTGAAGATGAGAAGCAGGATCAAGTAGGATTCTGAATGGTTTTCATTTTTATGTAGAATAAAACTGATTTAGACTGTAGAGCCATTTTCCTGGAGGAGACTATAAAATGGCATAATCCATCTATATAGGGCTTAGTGCTAGATAGACTACTCACATTTTCTAGAAACCTTAAACATTACATTTTTAAAAATAAAAAAGGAGGAAGCAATTAAATCTAAGCTTTGAAATCACTTCCACAGCTGAAAAACTCACGTCCATGTAGACCAAATGATTAGAACTTTAAAATGTATAACAGGGAATGATATTTTCAGAAATCATCTGTCCGAGACAACTTATTGGAGAGTGGCATCATCATTCTACAAAGTATGTCCTTAAATTAGTGTCCCAGTACTAAGGTTAAATGTTTCAAAAATATAATTTTGGAAATGATATACAAGTGAGGGCAATAATTTCTGCTACTTACTTTGAGGAATGTAATACCACTAAGAATTCTCATTTAGTCATGTGAATGAGTTTTTAAATGGTTAAATACTTTCCTAGTTATTAAACTGAATCCAAATTTATTTTTAGGCAATGACGTAAGTTCACAATAGTATTGAATAACACTGTTATCCCTTTGCTCAGTGCATTTTCCCTTCTTTCAGCTCTTTTCCTAGGTTCCACTATTCTTCAATTTTCTCTTCAATTTTAGAAAATACTGCATTAGGGAAAATGAAGCTCTCAAAATAAATGATACAAAAAATCTAACAAAAGTATAAGTCGTAAAGGGTTGATATCATACTTATATGAAAGAACAGGTCCACTATTTCTTTTCTCTCCTCCAGCTCCTAAGTCCTTCCAAAAAGAACCACAAAAGTCCAAGAAGAGACAAAAGCTAATCATGATAACGTATTTACAACTTTTTCTCATATAAGGTGAGAAGCAAGCTAAAGCTAAAGCACCTCATAACTTTATATAACTTTAAATATTGGAAAAAGTCAGGCCTCACCAATAATACACAGTATATTGTTCATAAATATCAATATACTTTGAGAATTTGGCTCCTAAGAATAACACTACATCGTTGGTTATAATGGTGCAAATTCAAGTTAATTTATGATGCCATTTGCAACATTTTATTGACAGTAATATCTAGAAACTATCTACTAAAACAAGAAAATAGGTAAATATGTTGACATAGTGACATGTAGTAGTAATGACAAGACTATTAAGAAACAATACCAATAAAAGATTATGAAACATTAAGGTTTGAATATGTGCCCAGATATAGTTTGCAACCAGATTCTGAATCATTTACAATAGAGAGTTACACATCTAACTTTTCAAAATTTAATTTTATTAAATTTAAATGTTTCTGATAAACTAACAAAAATACCCTGCAATGGAACTACATTTGACCTTTTCCACCCCCAAGCTTCTAGAAACTTAAATTGACCTACCTCATCCTATTACACGTTTTCATCTAGTTGCCTATAAAAATAACCCAAGATGATTGTAATGTTAGATTTAGAAAGTGAACTGCAGACTACCCCATTTTTAGCAATAAATATCACCATCAGGAAGCACTTTAAGTATAATCTTAGCATGAATGTGTGACTGCGTATTCACAGGCTGTTTCCACACCTAAAATAATAATTTTTGGCATTTGAATTGCTCGTAGGTGAGACTAAAAGGTGTCCTAACAAACTAGAAGACCACTCTTTTCATTTGACATCTTCGGCTGTAAATGGCACCTGTTTGGACACCACTGTCCTTCTTACCTTTGGCACTTCCCGACACTTCTCACCTGGTTCTCTATGATTAGAAATCACTGGAAGAGGCTCACGAGCACAAAAGCAACTGAGACTTTCTCTAGGAGACTTGCGATCCAATAATGCCTCAATCATTAAGTAGGGAAAATCTCTGTTCATGTTTCTTAGTTAACCCATTTCCCATTTAGAAAAAAAGTGCAGCTCGCTACCAGCGTTAATTTTAAATAAACACGCTCTTAGAGGCTAAAGCAAGTTGGACTGGTTTTCAATGAGAAAATAAAGTATAAAAACTGTTTTTGGAGTTATTTCTAAACAGAACTTGTCTCTAATCCTAATGTAACAGAAATGTATACATAAATCATATTCATCAAATGAATCTTCGGCTAACAACTGTTCAAGAATGATTTTAACATCACATGTAGGAATGCTGTGTTTTCTAGGATTTGATATTTTCAGCAGTCAGGGATACTATATTTTGTAAATATACTAAAAACAGAATTCTACACATAGAATGATGTCATTTGTTTCCAAACACTAATGAGAGAAGTGAGAATAATAATAATAGCAAGATATTTTGTGGCAAACTTTGGGGGTAAGATTAGGATTGTAAGTGCTGCCAGCAAATATTCTTGGGGCAAATGGAAAATGGATTAAAGAAAAATATTACTTGCATGTCCTTTGAACTAACATACAAATTTACCCACCAGCCTGGACTGAGTACCATCTCTATGCCAGGCACTATGCCAAGGATTAAAGATACAGCAGTGAATCATTTTGGCATAT